>JAKSZU010000006.1:187582948-188182948 GCA_026018925.1 Tupaia tana
GTTAATTGCATATATAAAAATTGAAATAGAAGACTTCATTAACTGAAATATTGTAATGTACATAAAACCAATCAACTTTGACAGTAATTTTTGAACACATGACTTCATTTTTGAGAACTCAATATGCATAATAAAAAACTTAATATATGCTATTATTATATTGTCTTCCCATATATAAGTAGGCCTTTAAAAAATCTATAGGAAATATGTATTGTGAAAAAGCTATGCATACATTTAAAATTTTATTTTTCTGTGAATTGTTGGAAGGCTATATTAGCAGTGTTTCTTAAGATTATATTTGATTTTTTAAGATGTCACTGAACTTTGAAACTCATTTAAATATCACCTTGCTTACTGTTTGTGTCAAAAACTTCATATAAATCTAAGTATTCCGTCATTGAGCCTGAAAGGGAGAGGGAGAGCCCTGAGTGATTAGATTTCCTTATTGAGCACAGAATGACAGAAAAATAGACTAAATTGAAAGTGTTTAGAGATTAAATCATATGTCATATATTTGTTTTGTTACAATAAGTAATCCCCAAACTTTCAAACTTGTAGAGTTGAGTTTACACTAAAATGGAAATGAAATAAAGAGAATGTAATATTTTCTAAGATCATAACATCAAGTTTCAGTTCTTTAGTTTCACTAAAATGAACAAGCCTGGAAGCAAATTATTCTGCTGACTCAGGTTTAAATTGTTATTTTTTGGTGACAAATTAAGTGTACCAAGAAATTAGAATTTGAGGAACCAGCAGTTGGCATAATGACTGTGCCGCTGGACTCCCATGTAGTCGATCATGATTTGAGTCCCAGACCTGGTGACTTGAAGTCACTCTGGGCATGTGTGCATGTGTGCCCAGGATCCTGAGAGGAGAATGGAGAAGAAGGGATTGCAGATGGCCATCCTCCCCCTGGGGGGGGGGGGGGGGGGATTTCTCGCTTTCTGTCTCTCTTTCTCTCTCTGGTCTTTCTGGCGAGTGCACGTGCTCTATAGCAAAAACCTCTCTCAAAAAAAAAAAAAAATAGGATTTGACACTCCCTTCATGGCTTCTTAGAACAAAGAATATTGGAGTTTAATGCAACATGAAAAAAAAGTAATGACAATCCACCAAGAAAAAAAGATGGACACATATCCTCAGTGTGCTCAAGGCATATATCCTCAGTTCACCTTTATTGAGAGGAATAAGAAAGAATATGCTTTTAATTCCTAGGTTGGAAGAGCTTCCACAGTCATAAAGTTTTGATGTCATCTAAGATAGAGACATAAGAGATACTGACAAATGGAATTACATTTTCGGGGTGGGAGGGAACCATGGAACTTCTAAGCACACAGTGATAGATCTGTATATGAGCTTATTCCATGCTTCCCCTTCTGAGGGTTCCTTTAGTCTCCAGGAAGGGAGTTGGCTCTGGCCAGCTCACAATACCATCACCACTGCACTCAGAGGTGCTCTTCTAATGGTTTCCATTTTCTGAAACCCTGACAAAGGAATTGGTGCTGGTGCAGAGGTGAAAGAGGGACTCCACCTGCTCCTGAGGTCATAGGAGGTGATGACAGGAAAGTGTTAGGTCACTAGGATCTATTCCACCCTTTGTTTCTGGATGGAATCTGTACCTGGTACAACAGTGTGTCCTAATTCTGGTTCTTCAGGTCTCGCCATATCAAAATGCTGTTTGGCACAAGTCTCTACTTGCCTTTCACATGTTCCACCATTACGTTCTGCCATTGAGATCTACAAGTTCCGTTGATTCCTCCGGTCCCACAAGAAAGCTTACAGATTTGCTGGGATTTCTTTTCCCCAGCAGAAGTTCTCTGCCTGAGTCAAGATCAATGCTTAGCCCCTAGGAAAACTGACAACCAACAATTCAGTGTGGTTCTCCTTTCTTGGGATTTTTTGTTCATATTATTCTCTTACTCAGTGACATATTTTTAAATATGCTTTTTTTGTAGTTTCTGTGTGTGTGTGTGTGTTTATTGCAATGAAAGTGTTAGTCTGTGACCTACTACAGCCTGCCCCAAAGCAGACCTATTAATTTTACTTTCAATGTGCTGACATGTCTACCGTACTTCATCAATGCCTGCTCTATGCGGAAAAAGAAAAATCTGTCACAATGTAGTCTCACTGGTGAAGGGGTAGAACTTATTACTAGGTATATTTTATAGAGCTTGGAAATTACAATCATTTTCATTGGTATATATGTGAAAATACTACCAAGGCACAAAACTATTTTTAAAAAGTCAAAAGCACACAAAAAATAAAAATGATAACCTATCTCTTTTAACATAGTGCTAAGCAGAGGAATTCCTGAAGTAAAATTATATATACTTATGTATTCTTGTCTTAAACAGAACCGTTTGAATGCATTTCTGCTGGGACCAGCAGGTGCCATAATAGTTAAGGCGAAGGACTTCCCACATGGCTAACCACAGTTCAAGTCCCAGACTGGGTGGCTAGAAACTCATGCCCAGCATGTGTGCACGCATGCCCAAAATCCCAAAAGAAGAATGGAGGAGAAGGGATTTCAGTGTGCCCATCCCCCCTGGGGAGTAATTTCTCATTTTCCCTCTCTGTGTGTCTCTATGTCTTTCTTTTTCTGGCATATGCATACACTCTATGGCAAAAATCTAAAAAAAAAAAAATGCATTTCTATTAATAAAATGTTTGAGAGCTCACTTCCCACCTCATGTCTGGTTTTTTTTTGTTGTTTAATTTTGAGCATCAAAGTTATCAGCTGAGGGAAAGATCTTCGCATTCAGTGTATTCATACATCCGTACCTGCCCACCTTATGTACACGCATGCCATCTACAAATACATACACAGTGATACTTAATGGCACACAAATTTTGCCTACCCTTTTCTGTTGGAAGCTTTTGGAGAACGGATAAATACTTAAATTGTTCTGTGATTTTTAAATATCCTTTTTACTTTGGGATAATTTTAATCTTATAGAAAAGTAGCAAAAATAGGGTTCCTATATATACCTTTTGCTCCAGTTTCCTCTAATGTTACTTCATGCATTTCCATGGTACCTTTGTTAAAACTAAGAGAGATATTTGTGGGACATAGGAATGGTTCATCACCTGTTGATACTGTATGGTATTCTCAACTGGACCTTTCCGAGGTGTATTTCATGTTGGGTAAATTCTCTTTGCAAGCCACATGATACATAGTGATCAAATGTATAGAATAATAATAATGATGATGATAAATAAAAATTTTTATAAAGAAAGCAACGTTGTTATATTACATTTAACTTAACTCCAGACTCTATTTGGATTTCAACAGTTTTCTGCTAATGTATTTTTTCTGTTTCATGGTCTGATCCAGGATACAATATCATATTTAGTGTTTTGCAATTTTTCAAAAATTGATGTTTTATAAAGTTCCACAATTCTTAATTCAGTGTCCTGTTTGTGCTTCTACGTGAGTATTTAATGCAACAGTGTTCATTTGAGAATTGCTTTTGCATGCCAAAGTGCCATGTTTTTCACAATCCAAACTCTTAGGCAGGCCTCTGAAGACAACTGTCCCTTGTTTATGACACTATATATTAAAGTAACTGAAAATATTAAAAATAATGCTTACTTTGTGCAGAGTCCATGAACTGCAACCAGAACACATAAATGTCAAATATGAGCAATAAATTTTGAGATTCCACTTAAGATACTGTTTTTCTGACTGGATGCTTATGGAAAATATTTTTAAATATTGTTTTATAAAATATTATTTTCTATGGGATTTGAAAGTTCTTTAGGTAGATTTTAGTAAAATGTCTTGAAAAATTAAACATTGTTTCAGATTTCATAATGACTAATTTTTTAAAATATTACAGTGATTCATCACTTGAGTTTACAGTACTCTAAATGTTGTTTTCACTTCCACTAAACAACTGGTATTTTTCTGTTTTATTCTTTTCCTTCTTTGTGTACGCTACTCTGAAGCACTTTCAAACTAAAAACTGGTCTTTATTCTAGGACCATTAGTGAATGTGCATGAGCCATTATATTTAATGAAATAAGCATTATTTGGTTGAAGATTAAATAAAGGAATGGATTATGGTTCCATTAAAAACAGCAAGATATTCCTGGAAAAGCTATGAAAATACGCTTTTCAGTTAACGCAAAGCACTTATCAATGTTGCTGTTCCTGTTAAAGACTGTCTACTATAATAGAAAGCAGACTTTTTTTTTTTTATAACAAACTGGAGGGCATTAGCCTTGATCATGGGATAACTATCTTCTAGGTAGGACTACAACTTCTGAAAGTAACTTTGTAACCCTCATCAGCTAAAGGTGATTGCAAAGCGTGGCACCAGTTCAAGGGAACAGCCATGATTCTGATTAAAGGTCTGGGCCTAGAAAGCCATATGGAAAGGAATGGAATTAAGATGATTCAACCTAAAGAGAAAATTGCTAAAGCATGGGTCACACATTGGTGACCTGTAGTCTTATTTTGTTTGGCCCAGACAGTGCGTTTTGCTTATTTATATTTTTAATTTTTTTTAAAAAAAGAGGTTTTGTTTTGTTTTTTACTATAGGGAGCATGTGCTCACCAGAGAGATAGAAAGTGAGGAATAACCCCCCCGGGAAGATGGCTATGCTGCAATCCCTTCTCCTCCGTTCTCCTCTTGGGATTTTGGGCACATTTGTACATGCACCTAGTGAGTTTTAAGCCACCAGGTCCAGGACTCGAACTGCAGTCAACTACATGGGAGTCCAGCAACATAACCATTACGCCATCTGCTCATCCAAATTTTCTTTTTAATATCTGAATGGCTAAACTCTTAAATATTTGGAGATCATAGTACTAAAATCTACTTGCCCTCATTTCTACACACCAACACCAAAGTAGAGTAAAGAAGCAGGCCCACTTTCCATGGGGCACATCCTCCCCAGCTATACACAGTCCCCACCACACCTGATGGTTACCATGTCTGGCAAATTCCAGTTATCATCACTCTTTATCCAGCTGTTTTCTTATGATAAAGAAGCTCTGTTTCTATGGTAGGAAAAGTACCAATGGTTTGAGAAAGCCACATGCTTCACTCATTGATGTTCCTAACAGGCCCTGGAGATATTTGACTTGGTGTAGGTGACATAACATTCAGCAGAGAATAGGGTCCTACTCCCCTGACTTTCAACTAGAAATCAGGTACAAGTCCAAATGTAGTGATTTTTATCCTTAAATATTCGACTTTATTGTTTATGATAATGACTGAGAGATTTTAAGCACAGACTCTGCAGTTAGACTGTTTCAGTTCAAATTCCCACTATGCTACTTATAATTATGTAACCTTGGGTAAGTCACTTAAACTTTCTATGACACAGTTTTCTCAACCACAAAAGGTGGATCAAGATAGTATCTTTATCATGGAGTTGTGAGGATGACATGAGTCAATGTGACAAAAGCACTGAAAATAGGTCCTGAAACATATAGCATCCCATGTGTTAGCTGTTATGATCCTCATTCATTTTCTAATTGTATTAATGTATCCTTTATTCCATGTTGATTGTGTCATCTCCTAATTTATAAGTGACTAATAAAAAGAAACTTGGCTTAATAGTTTCTGGCCTTCACCCACACTTTGCCCTCTGTGGGTCTGTACCAGATCTAGAATCTGGTCATGTGTTTGCATACTGAAAGTCAATAACTATGGTGAGCAAAATCCATTTGGAAATACATTCAGAAATTCAGGGCTGTGGCCTGGTCCCATAGCCTAGTGGTTAAGGGAACTCGATCACACGTGGCCAACTGCAGTTAGAATCCTGAAAACAGGGCTAAGCTGCGTGCTTGAAAATTCTAACAGGATGGAGAAATGGAAAAGGGATTGTAGCATGACCACACCCCATGAGGGGTGTTTTTCCCCCTCTCTTTCTCTATCTCCTGCAAGTGCTTGCACCCTCTGACAAACTTAAAAAAAGAGAGAAGAAAGAAAGAGAGAGAAGAAAGAAAAAAAAGAGTATTTAAAAAAGAGAAAGAAAGAAAAGAAAAAGGGAAATAAATAAATAAATTCAGGACTGAGACCTTAGAGATCATCTAGTCCAGGAGTTAGCTAAGTTTTTCTATAAAGGGACAAACTGTAAATATTTTGGCTCTGGGGCCATATGGTCTCTATGGCAACTACTCAACTCCACTGTTGCAGAGCAAAAACAGCCATGGACAATATGGAATGAATGGGTGTGGCTGAGGTCCAGTAACACTTTTTTATAGATACTGAAATTTGAATTGCATACAATCTTCACATGTCATGAAATATTATTCTTCTTTTGATTTTTTTCCCAACCACTTAAAAATCTAAAAAACATTCTTAGCTCTGGACCATAAAAAACAGGTGGAGGGTTTCACCGGAGAATTTCATCTGGGAATTTTCCCTTGAAAAGCGAAGCTACCTGGGCCCCACTCCAAACTCACTGAATAAAAATCTCTGGGTGGTAGGGCAACAAAAGCTGTACTGTGAATATCTACGTCATCTCTAGCAGTGTGGCTCTAGGGACCACACTTTGAGAAACTACCCTAGGTCTTCAAACGAGTGTGGACAGAGACTTCATGACCCTCCTCACAAAACTAGAAATTATTTATGAAGGCTTACCACATTACAAAAGTAAACACAATCACTTTTGACTTCAATGTACTCCTTAGGTTCTTTGTTTTTAAAAGAATTATGTGTTTAATGTAATTTATTATTATTCTTAAATTTGACCAGAGAAAGAGAAAGAGCGGGAAAGTGAGAAAGCAAGACATCAGGTCTAAGACTTGAACCACAGTTAGCCATGTGGGAGTCCAGCACTTTAATCACCGTGCCACCTACCAGCCCCTGTTCTTTTATTCTTTTTTTTAAATTAAGCTTTATTGTCAACAGTGGGCATTATTTTCTTCCACTGTATTTGAGGGCTCTCGTAACACCTTGAAATCATTTTAAAATACATTCACCTTGAAGAGATCTCATTTCATGTTTTTGTCAACATGAGACTATGTGCATGTTTATTGGTACATTTTTGTGGTGACAAAAAAATAATAATAATACCTGAAAGGAACTTAAATGTCTTAGTGAGTAAATTCTGGTGCATGCGTACTTGAAATGTAATGCCCCTTTGCAAAGGAAAGTTTGAGCTGTATGTACTGCTCTGGAAAAGGGATTCCATTACTTACCAATAACAACTACAAGATCAACATGCAGAGTCATGTGCAAAATATGATTCCATTTTCATTAAGAAAGGAAAGACACTAATGATATTGTTTGTTTACCTCAGACAGATGAGACGAGGTGGAGAATAGAGGGAAAAACTTATTTGCCGTTTTCTTTAAACGCATCTTTATTGACTTTTCAAAGAAATCATTTGAAAATAGAAAAACCTATCATTAAAATTGAAAATCAAAACTCAAATAACCTTCATCATCCATTTGGGACAAGTTTCATTCCCTGATAATAAAAGTCTGCTTCTGCGATTCACCTATTCAGAGTGGAAAGATTTCGTCTATAACTTGAATCTGGCTGCAAAATCACATAATTATCATCTTTTTTTTTTTTTTTTTTTTTTTTTTTTTTTTTTTTTTTTTTTTTTACTTAAGTCAGCAGTTCAAGAGAGTCTTTGAAGTGGAATTACATTTATATAAATCTCATCTAAAATCTGGTAGAATCTGCCTTTGAATAAGTCCCTGCTTTGACTAAACAAGTCAAACAGAGGCAATTCATTTTGCTTTTCTGATCTTTACTTTCAATATACAGAGAATGATTTTACTAGGCAACCTATGATTCGTTCCAATACAGAAAATTTCTTGAAAAAAATTGCCAATTATACAGCTTTTGTTAGACCTCCATTTGCCCTAATATTTTTTCAGTGACAGATTTTGTAAGAATTGTGGTAAGCACCATTATGAATTGCTCATCTAAGTTATTCTAATAGCCTCATCTGGGCTTAAATGTCATGTTCACGTAATTACATTTGAACATTAGATAACCAATGCTTCCTTAATTAAGAGAGAAAATACAATGAATCTAATACATCTGTAAAGTAGCCTAAAATAAAATATACTCAAATTCAAAGTGAAAATTTCAAAACAAAAGGGGAAACTTCATTCTCTCATTGAAATTACACCATTTGTTCACATACCATTTATTGTTTACTATGTCATGACCTAGGCTAGGAAGTTTACATGTGCTATCACCAAAAGTGATCATTTCATTCACTTTTTATTCATTAGAAAAAAGGAAGCTTGAAAACATCAAATAACACATGGTCACACACTAATAAATGCACCAACAGAGATGTACTCAGATCTATGTATAAATTTAACAAACATTAATACAGCCCAGTGCCAGAAAATATTCTGGGCACTTTATGAATATTAATGCATCAAGTCCTTATAATTGCAGAGGCAAGGACTTTAGCACATAACATTGTACAGGTGAGTTTATTTGTACAGGGAGAGCTTACACAAATGGCAGCCAGGCACTTGCTTTGATGGCCTTTTTAGACGTTCACTTTTTCCATCTTATAGGCCTTGTTGTCCCACTGGTCCAGTCTGTTTAGAAAGTCAGAAGGACATAGAAGGACAGAATAAAATGAGTTCAGTGCTGAAGTCAATAGCATTTAGAATCCTATCATATTAAGCACCTGAAAAATCCAACCCAGTGCCTTCAGGAAATAAAGAAGAGAGGAAATTTATTGCTCTAGAATGGATTGTGTCCCTTCCAAATCATGTGTTGAATCCCTAACCACCACTGTGACTGAATTTGGAGTTAAGGCTCATAAGGTTAAATGAAATCATAAGGATGGGGCCCTGATATGACAAGATTAGTGTTCGTATAAGATGTAACACCAGAGAGCTTGCTCAGACGCTCTCTCTCTTTCTCTCTCTCTCATCTCAGAATGTACAAAAACAGGAAATGTGAGACGGCAGCTGCCCATAAAGCAGGAAAAGAGGCCTCAGAATGAAGCCCACCTTGCTGGCCCTCTGATGTGGAACTTGCAGCCTCCACAACTGCGAGGAATGGTATTTTGTTACAGCAGCCTGTAGACTAAGACATGTCATGCCTTTGAAAAGGTCAGAGTCCAGACAGGCAAAACCAGTAAGTCCACCACAGTGGTACAAAACTTGTAGTAAGCCATAAATTCTCAACTGCAACTGCACGCAGAAATGACCAGGGAGCTTGTAAAAGTATGAATACCAGAGGCTTCCCTTCAGAGATTCTGATAAGATGCCTTTCTCAGAAATCTTTCTAGCATGCCAAGACCAGAGGCTCTCATCTTAGATACTTTTCTTTTTTTATTTGATGGCTCAATGCTGAGACTCAGTCTTTTCAGATACAGATAAGACTGCCAGTTCAACTTGGTCAAACAGGCCTTGAATGCACCTGTATAAAAATGTCATTATTCCTTTCCAAAAAAGCTATAGAACGTAAAAGAAAAAAAATTTATCCTTTAGGGATCAAATGATAAGATCCATATAAATAGATTAGAGTATAAATATGCAAATCAAACTGAAGGAGCCAGGATGAAGCTTCAGGCCAGCAGGACAGCAGCATGTAATACTTCCTCATTTTCTTTATTTATTTTTGTGAGCTTTTGACTCGGTCAGCTTTTAGTGCTTGCCATGTACACTTTCAGCTGGAAAAGACCTACACTATTTTTTTTTTTTTTTTTGAGAGGTTTTCGCTCTAGGGCGCGTGCACTCGCCAGCCAGACAGAGAGAGACATAGAGACAGAAAGCGAGAAATCACCCCCCAGGGGGGATGGTCACGCCGCAATCCCTTCTCCTCCATTCTCCTCTCGGGATCTTGGGCACGCTCGCACACGCTCCTGGCGTGAGTTTTAAGCCACCAGGTCCGGGACGTGAACCACGGTTGACTACGTGGGAGTCCAGCGACATAGCCATTACGCTAACTGCTGGTTCCCGACACTAATTTTCATGTGCATGCAGCTTTCTCTCCTGAAAGAATTGATAACTGCTAAATGTATTACCACCACTGATATTTTATTTCTGTATTTCTGGGTTTATTTTTTTGCTTGTGTGGATAGAAAACCTAATTTAAATGAGCAAAAGTAAGAAAGAAGAGAAAGAAAGGTGAAGAGCTGGAAACGTTGTGAAAACTCATTCTTCAGAACTAAATGTTCTAATGAAAGAAGCGGAATTGACATTCACAGAAAAAGAAATGGAATGAATCCCATTTGGGACAGCCATCTTCAGCTTGCAGGAGTGCCTAAATATGTACAAACATGGGTATTAACAGGGATGTGACATCGCTGTGAAACTGTTGGGGGAAGAAATGGAAATGAGATGGGAAAATAGTTGTGGTAGTCTCTTTGCTGTAAGCAGCAGAAAAGAATTCTGTCCTTACAGTAGTTAGTGTCTTATTAATAGTATCTTAACCATGTTGTTTTATTGAACTAACCTGAAGAATGTACAATTTATCCATACCTAATAAAAATGAAAATGTGTATAACAGTTCATCCAGTAATTCTTAGGGTGTATGCTCTGAAAGCCTCTCAGTGATACAAGGATCTACATAGCTGTGGATGTTCACTGAAGAATTTTCCTGTTCAAATCTTTCATCAGTGACTTAAGTGAAGACTTAAAAGAATTATTACAAACCACCAAAGGTCAAAGCTGGAATAAGAAAAAAAAAATTTAAAACAATGATTCTAAATTAGAAAAGGCATTTCAAATATTTACGGAAGTCTAGAACACTAAAGTAAAATGTACACAATGGAGTCTAATAATGGTATTTTTTTCTTTTTTTTTTAACAGCCAATTATATAAGTACAGGGTGAGAAAGAACTGTCTTGTGGGGATATTTCCTATGAAAATAACTTGAGGGATTTAAGTTGACCACAGCCTAACATGCTCGTTTATGACAGCCAAGGGAGCTCTGCTCTTAGGTTACATCTGGACCTGGTGTTCAACGAAGGGGGGACATAACTATCTTCTAATATTACATAGACAAGAAAACACACCTAAAACCATAGACTTTCAACTAAATGTGAATTATGTTTCTCTAGGGCATAAAATATGAACAAATGGAAAGAAATTACATTTTTTTTTTCATTGAAAAAGAACATTCTGGGGGACCAGCAGGTGGTATGGTGGTTAAGGCGCTGGACACTCCCACATGGCCGACCATGGTTTGAGTCCTGGACCTGGTGGCTTGCTTTCTCACCTTCCCCTCTCTCTCTCTGTGTCTCTCTCTGGTCAAATTAAAAATAAATAAATAAAAATGAGTGGATAAATAAGTAATTTAAAATTTTAAAAAAGAAGAACATTCTGGATCTGTAAGTTTCCAGTTGTTAGTTTAATGAGGTAGTGAGTGACTACTGGAAGAAATCAAGAATAAACTTGTTGACTATTTATTCCATAGTATATGATGGATTTTAAACAGTTTAAATTTTCTTAATATTCTTTTCCATTGAAGATGTTATTTATGTATGTGTGTAGGTATTCAGAGAGAGAGAGACAAAGATAATACCCACAATAGGATCTCAACACCAGGATCCACCTCAGCCCCAGCCAGCCCCAGATCACAGACACACGTGTGTCTGGAGTACTCAGGGAGATCTCTGGATGCATCGCGTTTTACTATTTACTACCTTCTAGCCCTGGATTTTTTTAAAAAAAAATTTGGGTAAGGAAATAGGCCTGAGAGTGGAATAAAAGAGAGAGAGAGAGAATACTAATTGCTTTGAGAACTACTATAGCCAAAGTTGTTTACCTAACTGAACTTAGAGGCCATGGGATATAGGAAAAGGAATAGCCCTGCTAGCTACTTCTAATGGGGAAGGAGAAAACAAAAATAAGGTTATTTAAAAATTTATATCTGAACTTCCAGCGGTGCGGGCACTGGGTAGTGGCAAGTTGGCTTCGGGGAAGCAGTGGCGCTATGACCACGCTCCAGGCCTTCACCTGTAACGACTGTTTCGCTTCGACAACATTAACTTGGATCCACTTACAGAAACTTAGGGGATTCCATTTTATTTGCAGTACCTCGCCCAATGGCCTGAGTATTTCATCGTTGCAGAGGCACAGGGTAGAGAATTAATGGGTTATATTGTGGGCAAGGCAGAAGGCTCGGTGGCTAGGGAAGAATGACACGGGGACGTCACAGTCCTGTCTGTTGCCCCAGAATTTTGACGACCTGGTTTGGCTGCTAAACTTATGGAATTATTAGAGGAGATTTCAGAAAGAAAGGGTGGATTTTTTGTTGATCTTGAGGAAAGCATTTTCCAGGGACATGGAGCAGAAATCCATCACACCATTCATTACCTCACCGGGTGAGGCCTGAAGACATTGAATAACCATGGGCAGTGGTTCTTAGGCAGAGGCTCCGGATATTTTATGGACATTTTTTTTCATTGGATGATCTTGGAGCTCGTTAGGAGAAAAGTCATCATTTAAAACCTAAAAATATAGGTTATAAATTTATTTTAAGTTTCATTGTTTCCAATTAGCAACGTCCTACCTGCTGAAGCTGCACTGTAATTGAATTCAGTCAAGACGCTGCTAGGTAGAAGTCACTCGACTGTCATGGCTCACCATACTAAGTGCGACGGAGAAGACTTGCTCCAACCTCCTAAATTCTGTGCCTGAGAACCACTGCTGCGTATTATAAATATATATATATATATATTTATATTGTATATAAATATATATATATATATATATATATATATTGTATTGAACCAATTGAGGCTTTAAAAGCATATATGAAATGTATAAATCTAAAATGTATAATAAACACATGGTCGACTCAAAAAAAATGTATATCCCATCCTGTATAAGTATGGGATGAGGAAGACTGACTACAAAAAATATTTCTTGTGAAAATAACTTGAGGGGTTTGAGTTGGCCAGAAACCTACTATGTTAACACTAACATGCTTTATGTAAAGTTATTATAATACGGATATATTTTTATTTTTCTCTTTCTTGTTAGTACTGTTCACTAGGACTATTCCTTTCCCTATTTGTATAAATTCTCAGGCCATCCTATGACTTCACTAGCTAAACTTAGTTGTGGTCCTACAGTCAGTTTAAATAACAAACACAATCTAATTTATAATTTAAAACATTCATTATTGCATTAGAATCAAACGTTTGAACCTGGTTTAAACTGAAAACACTCCCGCCTCTTCACTCCTGTGAGCTGAGTGTGCCCTTAGTAGGCTGCTTATAGTGGGAGTGAGCCATGAAATAAGGTTCATGGAAAGAGAGGGGAAGTACAGAGGGCCAGTGTTCCCCAGCTGGCACCTTTACAAGATGGCGGCATTCTCCAAGGATGGCGAGGAGAGATGAGGTTGTGATTTGACTGATCTCTCACGGAAACATTGTGATCTCAGGGAAATCCCTCCCACCACCCTCCAGAGCATCCTCCTTTACACGAGCAAGGCCTCGGCTCTGGCTGGCCTCCATTGCCCTCTTTCCGTCGCTAGTAGAATCACTTGTACCTCCTATATTTTTATCTCTAGCAGACTATGAACATAGGTGGAATCCTTTCAAAAAAGACTCCAGATTGATCTCAGAATCACAGTTTTCACATCTGATTCCCAGTGTCTGCTACCTTTAACTTGCTATAGGGCAGGCCAGGTGCAGATACTTCCCTGAGGCCACACTCTACTCTGTGGTCATCAGCTATTCTCTCTCAGGCTTTATGTAAACTCAGTCCACAGGGCCCAGAAATGCCTATTTCGCTTTCTGAGTAGTCTTGGAGAAGCCCCTCTCACCTCACACAGCGTCCCCTCTCCAGGGAAAGGGAACAGTACTGTTCTCTCCTGAGAAAGTCTTATGACAAATCCACTCCAAACGTAGAACTGGAACTTTCATAGCCAAACTCTGGGTACAGGACCCTGGATGAAGAGCTCCTAAGGGTAATGGATTCAAGTAGTTTCTTTATCTTTTGGTGGTGGGGGTAGGGGAGGATTCAAGTATTTTCTTTGTAAATGTGCATTTTGAGGATTTGTTATGTCTGATATTGATCCTTTCTTGGTGATGTGGTTAAACATTAAATTAAACACCCTTTATACTGATTTCCCCTCCACAAATCTATTTTATAGGCCTTAATTACCACATTTTGCAGACAGAAAAACTGAAGCACAAAGAGGTAAATAATTGGCCCCAAACATGACCCTATGGCTTGTAAATTGAGACATGATATAAATCTAAAATCTGTTTTCCACACGGCAACATACTGTGTTGGGATTGGCTAGTTTCAAGTGTGATTTTTCTTGGAAAAGGGAAGGAAGAGAGCATTGCTGCTAGGTGGCTGGAACCAAATGTGAAATTCCCATCACTACATTACAGTCAAAGGCTACTTAAAAGGTCTCCTTTATAAATTGGTATAAGCTCATGCATGCAGAAAGATAGCAACTGCATTTGTATGTTAGTATGCCAATGTATCTGTTGTATTTATATGACAAAAAGGATAATAATTAACATTTGTAGAGTACTTACTAAATGTTAGGCACTGTTCTAAGTGCTTTATCCAAATCTTTCACTCCTCCCTCTTAACAACACTAAGACAGGATTTCCCCACATTTTACAGGTGAGGAAAGACCTAGGAAAACTTGGAGAAAACATAGACCCGCTTTCTTGGTTTTGTTCCACTGTTTACTAACAATTCTAGGTGCTTTGCAGGATTCTCGTGAGAAGCAGATGAAACAACAGATGGATAAGAACTTTTAAAACTCACAATGTACAATCCAGAGTCAAGTAACAATTATGACTATGTTATTCCTAAGATTGTCCCTCCAGGAAAGGCAGCAGAGTAGGTCAAAGGGCAAGTTCATCCTTAGCTGAGTGCCACATGACAAAGACCTCAGAACTGTCCAAGAAAGAGAGCTAGCATGCGCTGCAGAGAAAGTTTCCTGAAAAAGGAAGGCTAACAAAACTAAAGAGAAGAGCAAGAAAGAAACTAAAAAATAATGTTGTATTGCTGAGATGGGGCCAAGCTGGGAAACCTTTGGGAAACTTTTCTTGCTCTTGAGAACTATAAGGCTTGAAAATGAGAGCCAGGTGGGGGAAAAAAAGAGTGAGGCCACAAAAAGAGGAGCAAAAGAGAAAAAAGAAGCACAAACTTACACATTTGGGGAAAGTTAGCATAACAATACAAAAAGGTATGTCTAACTGCACTGAGAAACTGACCAGAGATCTGAAGATATGACTGCCTATTTGCAAAACACAACAGCTGCCTCATTCCACAGTCTAGAAGAGCAATAATGGAACCTTTCTCTTCTTTTTTCCAACAAGACATAACAAAAGCAGAGCTGATGTAATTAATGAAAAAAAGATGGTTATTTGAAACAGTGAAGGCACTGCACAACAGAACAGAATAGAAATGAAGTCCACATTTATGGACAATTCATTATTTATCTGCTGTACTTTTTATGCACACCGTGTTCTACTAATATTTCTCTCTCCAGGGAGAATACTAAACTAGGTTGGTAAGTGATACAAGCATGAGTAGTTAGAGGCCACAATATAAGCAGCAGGCGGATGGAGTTATTCCTTGAATATCAATTAGCATAGTCTATCCAAACTTGAAGACTCTTACAATTGAATACTTCAACTTAATGGATCTGTTTTCAAATTCCCTTTAATGGCCCTTCTGTGGCCATAATATCTACTTTTCCAGACATCCTAAGTAGAAACCATTATGGACAATGTATGGAGAATCCCCTAAGGAAAGCATATGGAGGGGAGAATGTGGGCTGCCAAATTTAGCAGCTCTGGAGAGAGTGTTTTTGAATTAAACTTGAGTCTATGGGGATTACAGTTCATTTATGACAGGCAAAACATATCATCCCAATTCTGAAAGATAAATCCCACTGATATACATGTGGATTTCACAAGCATTTCTCAAAAACTGTAAGGAAAAAATTCCTTCCACAAAATGCAGAAGTTCTATAACTGTTAGAATGATGGTAAGTCATGTGTTATTTTGGCAAAATGCTTACTGTTATGTGGGGGATTTTTGTGAGTATCGCACAAGGCTGACCTGACAAAGCCTGGATCAGAAGTTCCATCTCTGAGATATTAGGGTAAGAGTTTTGTTTTCAAAGAGTTAAGACAGTAGAAGACGGCTGGCCTTTAGGATTTTTAAAATAGTCATACTTTCAAAAGTATAGGGAGGGGAAAGGAGCACTATCAATTTTTCTTTTGCTAAATAAGATTTTAATTTTAGTTTTTATCAATCATAATTTTTATTACATTTCTCATAAAAAAAGGTAACAGGACAACCACATACAGTTTAAGGTGCAAGTCTTTACATTTAATGTACTTAGTTTCATGAAAATTATCTTCATTTTTTGTAGTGTTCTAATTTCGCTGTAGACCTGTAAAAATATTGTGGCAAACCAGGGCTGGTCTACAGCCCTGGAGCTGAAAACCACTAGCCTGATTCACTTTGTTAGCATTAACTAGTATTTTTACCCTAAGCAGCCATTAAAATCTAATTCAGAAATGTCCGGTGTCTAACTAGAATGCAAATGCCTGTAATTTAAGACAAAATGATTAAATAGTTTAGTGATTATAAATACACTTATTGGAGAATGCAGTTTTATTCTCTGTTCACTCCTAAGTTTCTTGAGACATAATTTCCTTTTTGTTTTTTCTATTTTCAAGAACTTTATGTAATTTCAATTTTACCCATTTTTGAACAGCTTGTATTATAACTATTAACATCTTTAAGGCTTCCAATTTACACACATAGAACACTCTTAATTCCAGTTTTCCTTTCTTTCATCCTAAATAGAAAAGCTTTTTTTTTTAAGACTCGGATTCTTTTTTATAGATCAGATCAAACCATGAACTCCATGAAACTCTGAAGATTCCTTGTTTTTACTGGCATTGTATCTTGTTAAATATCTAGTAGTAAATGGTCCATGAGTGGAGACTTAAGAATCCTTGTTATACAGGCTTTAATTTTTCTTTTAAATTTTCCCAGAGGGTACCTGTGCTTGCTGGGAGAGGGGGAGAGACAGAGACAGAGAGAGAAACATAGAGAAGAGGGTGGGGGAAGGAGAGAAAGCATCCCTCACAGGAGACCGTCACGCCACTATCTCTTCTTTTCTTCTCCTGGGATTTTGAGCATGCACACATGTGTGCCTGGCGTATATGTTTTTCAAGCTTCTAGGCCCAGAATTAGAACCACATAGTCAGACATATGGGATCCAACCTCCTGAAACACCATGCCATGGTCTGGTCTGACTTTAATATTTTTAAAAAGGGATTTGACCTATTATAAATAACTTAATTTTTAAAATGCAATTGGAGCAGCTTTCCACTGAAAGTAAAAGACAAGTTTAAAATTTGTTTTACCCTGTGCTAAACTTCTAATAAAATAGGATTTTTGGATACCTGTATTCAAACATAATCTTTTTACTATCTGCTTGAAAATTAATATTAGGACTCTGATACTTAGGAGAAAGAACTATTCAAAGTTGGGCTAGAGGAAATAAATGCTGATGAAAAGACTCACTTTTGTACTGGCCTCACATCAGAAGTGTTTGTATTCATTTATTTACAGCAAGCTTATACTCCTTTTATATTAAGTAAAAAAAAAAAATCTACCAAGTATTGTTTGTTTTATTGTGGTAAAACTACTGACATGAAATATATGCTCTTGGGTTTTGAATTGTATAGTACCGTACTGTTAATTGCAGGCACTGTGTTATACCTATCGCTAAAACTCGGTTATCTTGTATAACTTCACCTTCAAGCATTGCTTTTGATATCTGAAATATGTGTTCTACTGACTCTAAAGTAACTATGCTATCATTCTCAACAATAAATAAAATACAGATGGCAGGTGGTAGAGCCCAGAATGCATTTCTTGAACATACTAATAATTTCTTAAATTATTGACTATGTAAATTGTAACTGCATTAAAACCAGAAAAGGCTTGTTATTTTTCTTAAACATTTATTCTTCAGAGCTACTCTGGTAATTTTCTCCTGTGCATCATGAAGAAGTGGCTATTTGCAAAATTAAGAGGCATTGTTATAGTGCATGAATGACCAGTAGAGGTCGCCATATGCCACATTCTAGCATTTCTGGGAGAAGGGAAAAAAAATGAATGCTTGATTGGTTAGTAAAAAACGCACAAAGGGTCAGTCATAAGTTTTCAATATGAAACTTTCCTCTTCGAAGCTGTACATAATTGAACCAATATTCAAGTCAGAGAAAAAAATATAAATAGAAATAATAGATACAAGATGTTGGTGTTACAGAACTTCAAAAAACAGAGTTTCTTAGAAATTACATAAAAATTCTTCTAGTTGACTTAGTTAATACAAATCCTTCTTTAGGTCAGAATGTTGAAAAGAAAACCCCAAAATGTTATCAAATCCTGACACAGTAAAAATCCACATATTTGTAAAATGATTTTGTGGTCTCTTTCTGTCACTATATGTTTGGACCCTTAAAAAAAAAAAAAAAAAACCCTCAAGTGTTTGTTTTGCCTCATTCTGTGACTTTCTCTGTATTTTAGATTTTTAAAAAATATACATTTGTTTTCTCAACTACACAATGAAAATTAACCAGTAGTAGTGTTAATATGGCTTGTGATTATCACAATTTACAAAGCACATGGAAGTTTTCATATGTAACTACCATTATTGGGTTTCTCAAATACAGTTTAAAGTTCATTTTACTTTATTTTCTTGAAGGCAGGATTTAACTTAGAAGAAAAGACATTATACTTTGGAGGTAGAATCCATATGTATTTTTAAATGCTAAAAAAAAATGTCCTTTAGACAAGTACATAAATTGATGCTTTGTAATTCTAGAATGGGCAAATGGGTATTCCTATAGCCACAGGCTACTCAAACTAGCAAAGGTTTTACCAGTAAAATGAACTTCAAAAAGCATAGAAATGGGTGCTTCAGATATTAGTAAGTTTACCATCACAAGAAATACTCAAATGGCCTGGGTACTTGTTTGGTGAGAATGAGATTAAATTTCTAACATAGTCTCATCAAATATCCGATCCATTTAAATTCTCAGATTGGGTGGGAAGTTGTACTAAATTTCAAAGAAGGAACACTTTTAATTATTGGGTTTTTGAATTTTAAGTTAATGTTGTTAAAATCATGTTGTTTTAGGATGATGTTAGCTGATATGAGAAACTAAAAAAGTGGCTTCATGCAACTGTTCATTTTAAAGAACTATCTACTTAGTTTTAATTATTATTTTTTAATTTGCTATAGGGAACACACACTCATTGCAGAAAGACACACACAGAGGGAAAGAGAAGGCAAGCCACCAGGTCTGAGACTCAAACTGTAGTCAGCCATATGAGAGTCCAGTGCCTTAACCACCATGCCGCCTGCTGGTTCCACCACTGTTCATTTTAAACTCAAGTACTAGTCTCATGCTATTACTGAGGTAAGCCAGCAACTCTTCCCTGGAGATGCAAGGACCCCACTTTATCCATTTGGTGTCCGTGCCATATTTTAAGACCTTAAAATACTTAGAAAGAAAAGGGTACACACAATCTACTTCCTAACCACCTCGTCCTGGAAATGACATGTACTTCTCATATTCTTCTGGAGAAAACTAGTCATGCTGGAGAAGGGGAAAAACAAAGTTTGATGCATAGCTCTCTCTGTTTTCCACTGTCTGTCCCTCTGTATATACTCTTAATGTAAAGCTGACTGACTACCTTTATCAACAACAACTCCATCCAACCGAAAGTTCAGAAAATCTGAGTGATACAAAACCTTCTCTATCAGTTCTGGATGTGACTCCTAGTCTAATGACTGTGTTTGACTCTTGAAGTAGATGGCATCACTAGCCCAAATCTTTACCACTCCTTCTATTCACGTCCTTTGCCATCTAACTTTACAGTGTCCACTCACTGTGAATGAAGTGCTGGTACCTCAGCCTTTCACTCTGTGCTCAGCCATGTGACTTAGTCTAACCATTAGGGTGTGAGCAGACGAGCAGAAGCAAACCCTCTACTATCAACATGAGAATGTGCTCACGGCTGGTCAGTAGAAGGAGAGACACATGAAGCTGAGCCAGTTGCTTCAGCCAAGGCATCTTAGATTCACTGACAGCCAGCCAGCCTTCAGATACATGAGTGAACTAAGCCAAGACACAGCTGCCTGGCTAGCCCCCAGCTGATTCTAGACACAGGATCAATAAAACGCTTCATGTTGTTTGACACTGAGGTTTTTGTAATTGTTTATTACCCATCCTTATCATGGTCCTAGGTAACTGATTCCTATACTAAACTGAACTATCAACTCCTAGAGAACAGAAACCTACTTGGCTTCATTTTGTTTTGTCTATAATCAGGACATAACCTAATGCTGTGCTTTCCCAAGTTGGGATTTAAACATTCATTGGATCAGTTTCATGTATAGCATGATTTAGGTATAGAAACTCTTAGATATTGTGAAGCATGAGCATGAGTGGCATTTTGTATCTTTAAAGTACTTTTAGCTTTTCAAATCACTTTCTGATCTCCTTTCATTAGAGTTTCATAGCAACTCTGTTAGAAGGTAAAACAAATAGGAATTCTGTATTCCTGACTACTAGTTCTTGGTGATTTATTAGGTCATTGAGAAAGTCATGATGCATTTTTCAATGTTTTTCTGTGAAAAAATGCATTACGACTTTACCAACAACCCAATATTACTAGTTCCAGTGACAACTAGTCAATGACGGGACCAGCAGTTGGCATAGTGGCTATGTTGCTGGACTCCCATGTGGTTGACCATGGCTCAAGTCCTGAACCCAGTGGCTTAAACTCATGTCAGGCATGTGTGTATGTGTGCCCAAGATCCCGAGAGGGGAGCGGAGGGGAAGGGATTATGGTGTGGTCATACCCCCTGGGGGTGATTTCTTGTTTTCTGTCTCTCTGCCTCTCTCTGTCTTTTTGGCGAGTGCACATGCCCTATAGCAAAAACCTCTCCAAAAACAAACAAACAAACAAAAAACAACTAGTAAGTTACAAAGTATGATCAAACACACTGGAATCTGGATTCCATGTTTCCTGGCTCCCACAATGTACTACCATTACTTAACAAGCCAGCATTAGAGAACTAAGGATACAATTATTTGTTCATAATGATTCTGTGATAAATAGTCATGACACTCTTACCTCATTGGTGGTTATTTTCAAGAGTAAGACTTACTCCTACAAAAATGTATGATCCCAGTTTAGACAGGCCTAGTCTCTCTAACAGAATGCTTAATCCACTATTTTGTACTTAAGTCAGCTATGAGACTGATTAGTAAAAAAGAGTTGAATCCAAAAGTAATCGACGTATAGCAGAATTTCTCAATCTCTGAACTATTGATATTTTGGGTTTGATGATGTAAATTTAGTGGCATCCCTAGACATTCCCACTAGTTTCCAGTAATATTACCCCATTTGGCTCAACCAAAAAAGTCTCCAGTATCACCTCTAGGGTGATATTTGCCCCTTCCACATTAAAAATCATGAGTGTACATAGCATATGCAGCCAAGGTTTTTTTTTTTTTTTTTTTTTTTTTTTTGAGAGGTTTTTTCGTTATAGGGCGCGTGCGCTCGCCAGACAGACAGAGAGAGACATAGAGACAGAAAGCGAGAAATCACCCCCCAGGGGGGATGGTCACGCCGCAATCCCTTCTCCTCCATTCTCCTCTCGGGATCTTGGGCACGCACGCACACGCGCCCGGCATGAGTTGTAAGCCACCGGGTCCGAGACGCGAACCACGGTCGACTACGTGGGAGTCCAGCGACATAGCCATTACGCTAACTGCTAGTTCCCAACCAAGGTTTTATATAACTGTCGGATTTCTAGAATTTGGAGCTAAACCTAAGAAATGAGTTTGTGCTATCTTTTCATTTTATAAGAGAAGAAACCACACCCAAAGAGTTATGAGCAGCCACAAGACTGGTTAATGTCATGTCTCTTGGCACATACTTAAATAACTTAATTTTTTTTAATTTGTATTTCCTTTATTTTGAGAATAGTGTAGTATCAGTATATATATTTTTCAGAGCCTTTTATATTTCCTTTTCTGTTCATTGATTGTTTATATTCTTTGAACATAATGCTTTTTTAAAATTTCATTTTCTTTCATATATTCAATCACATTATTATTTGGCTTACAAAATGGATATTTCAACAGGTGAACATTTCTCCCTAGTCCAGTTGATAAAACTACAAAATATCTTCAACAGATAATACCACGCCTCTTTGTGCCACTGATGCTTTGCTTTACTATTTTTCTTCTAAATGTCCTTCCTCAGACCGTCCTCTTTCACACACACTATATCTGGTATTTACATCTATATATTGTGTTTCTATATCCTTTAGTTAATTAGTTTCAGTCATAGAGTGCAGACACTCGGCATATATTAAGTGGGGACATACATAACTTCATTCCTTACCACTCAATTATTCTAGTCATTTTGGTGCCAACCATCTCAAGGTAAGACCTCCTCAACCCAAGAACTCCTTTCAGTACAAAATGGTCATATCTCCTTTCCACTATCATTTCTCTCCCAATCCCTAACTAGGTATTCTTGCATCATATTATTTTTTATTTTAATTTATATTCATTCACTGTACATCAATACAGTATGCAAAATGAGATTTTCCATCATAATTCTCTGTAATATTGGCTCAATCAAGGATATTACCATACATGTTATCATCAACAAATCATTTTCCATTTCTTCTTTTTGCTTGGTACAGAAAGTAATAAAACATAAAAGGAGATTAGTTAATGAGAAGATAATTGACTGATACATTAATGATAAGGAGTGGTAATTTTAGACAAGGCTTTCATATCTTTTTGTATCACTTTTTATAGAATTCATAGAGTAGTTGGGCTATCTTTTATGCTTTATAATTATTATTTTTTGAAAGATTTTTATTATACGGCATGTACACTCTCCAGAGAGGCAGAAAGTGAGAAATCATCCCCTGGGGAGGGATGGCCACCCTGTTATTCCCTACTCCATTCTCCTCCAGCAATTTTGGGTACACACACACACACACACCCAGCTAGAGTTTCAAGCTACCAGGTCTGGGACTCAAACCATGGTCAACCATGTGAGAATCCAGCACACCACACCACTATGCCACCTGCTGGCCCAAGAAATTTTTTGCTATAAGGTGCTTGTGCTCACTGTAGACAGAGAGAGACAGAGAGAGACAGAGAAGTAATAACCACCTCTCAATTCCTTCTCCATTACCTCAGGAGGGGTATGCTTTCTTGCACATGAGCCCAGAGTGAGTTTCAAGTCATTAGGTCCAAAACTCAAACCATGGACAACCATCGGGAATCCAGAGCTTTAACCACTATGCCACTTGTTGGACCTGCTGACTTTATTGTTTTAAGAACCTCTTATTTTGTTGTTTTAAGAGGTTTTCCCTATGGAGCTCATGTGCTCACCAGAGAAAGAGACAGTGAAGGGGAACGTGAGAAATCCCTCAACCCTGGGGGAGATGTCACACACCATCCCTTCTCCTCCATTCTGCTTCTGGGATCTTCAGCACACATGCACACTCGACTGGCGTAAACCAAACTTTTGTAGTTCTAGTAATACCTTAAAACAAATATTTTTTTGGACATTCCTATTAGGATTTTTAAGTATATTTAGGTATTTTTAAAATACCTAAATGTTATATTTCAGGACAGTAGCCTGTATCTTCACTTCCCAATTGGATTATTCCCTCAGATTTATAATTGTTTGTAACCATCTTCTTTTTTAAAAAATGTAAGAGAATGAAACAAAATAGCTCTCTGGCAAGTTATAGATTAACATATTAAGTCCTTTGGGAATCCTGTTTTATAAAACTGGTAGAAAATTATTTGATAAGTGTGCCGAACTACAATGAACAGTCCATAATTAAAAAGCTTGATATCGTAGTATTCAAGCAGAAAAATGTCATCTATTTGTATTCAGGAAATTGATTCCTTTTATTATAGCTTATCAAGAATATAATCAAGTTTCAGATGATCAGACCTGTTCTAAAGAATTGCTTTTCTTTAGAGAAAAGAGGAAAAATTAGCATTCCAGAGAGTACTTGGTAAAAGGCATTTGAAAACCGTGTATTCTATTCACTTATTAGAGAAATGGTTATTTATTTGATTTTAAAATGACCTTGACTGATTTAAGATAAAGATGGAGTTAGGAAGAGGGAACTTGGGGGAAAAGAGGGTTCAAAAGTCTCTGCTGATGCAAATGAAACCAGAAAAGAATTATAAGTGGGGATGCAATCTGCTTCTGCCATAAATACACTTGTCAAGCAACTTCTGCTCTAGAGGCTAACTCTTAAAAAAAAAAAGTACAAAAACATTAAAATTAGGCATAATAATATGGGTATATTAGATAATTTTGGATGTCCTAATGACATGCAATATGTATTGGTAAATGTCACCTAGAAATGTTAAAGTGTTCTTTCTGAGCTTTAATTTCAATTTATATATTTCTTATGGTTACTTTGGTCTCAGGAAAAGTAATCTCCAAGCTTAAGGTAATTTTTGTTTGTCGTCTAGGTTAGAAAGGAATCATTTTTATACTTAGCATATAAGCAAATGTTTTTTAATGGAAGCCTCTTGCAAAACAAATTGCTTACAGTTATATGTTTCTAACATGCCTACCAATGAGTATTTTCATTTTAAGTGGGCATTGTGCTTGAGGCTAGGAAAACACAACATAAAGAGGAATGTTGACAGTTGTCAAGTGAATTTAGGCTGCATTGGAGTATTTATGCAGAAAAGTTGGTTTCACAGAATTTATCTGCTCTGTTTGGTTATATTCCTTTTAATGCTCCATGAAAACAAAATAGTCAAATTCTATACTTTTATTCTTATGCCTTTCTTACTGATAGATATTGACAATAGGTAACATATGGAAGAGGTGTGGAGAGGAGCCAGAGCTCTGATTTATTTCTCCCAGTGGCTGTTACACAGCAGGAAGATAACTAGGTTACCCATCCCAATCCCAATAATGTTGCATAAAAAACCAAGCATGATCATTCAGAGGAGCAAACACTGAAAAACAGTTAGTTTTACTATGAATGCATGATTGGCTGGTTAGCTCTGCAGATCTGGGCTGGGCTCAAGATGATTTCAAATGGGCTCATTTATGCTTCCGCATGCTGAGGGAAAGTCAGTTAATGGCTGGCTGGTCTAGGATGGCCTCAGCAGGACAACAGCTCCTCTCCAAGTTTTCTCACTTCCTTCTTAGCTGACTAACCAGATATATTCTCCTGGTGGTACCATGAATCCAAGAGGACAAGTGGAAGTGTAGAAGGCCACCCAAGGCCTCAGCTCAAAACTGGAATTTTTACTTGAGGCATATTATTTTGGCCCAAGCATATCACAAGACTAATTCAAAATCAGAGACTAGGAAAAACTCTGGGTTTTAATGGAAGGCACTGGAAAGTACTATCTCAAAGGGGCTAGATATAGGAAAGGGTACACATTGAGCTATTTTTGCAATCAATCCATCCTTTGGAAGTTACACACTACAAATCTGTGGAAATGGAAACTGAGGGATATACCACAAAGCTGCATTTTTTTCACAGCAAGCACCCTGCTTTCATGTATTGAGTTGTCATAAAAGTCTTGACATGTTTTTTCTGTGTTTTTCAAAGGTCATTTATTTATATAAAGAACAGAGATCAATCAATGACATATTGCCCATTTTGTTCAATAACTTTTTGCCATCTTTCAATGAGCTTCGTATTTCCTTGTTCATAGAATTAACTGTCTTTATTGGTAAAACTCACTCAGGTGCTGATGTACAGTCTCATGAATTGAATGTTATACCATGCAAGGAGTTTTGAAGAGAGTGAAACAAGTGGAAGTCTGACAGCACAAGGTCAGGTGAGTATGATGGGTGTAGCAACACATCCCATCCAAGTTCCAATCATTTCTGATGGGTGATCAAACCTTTGTGTGGTCTCACATTTTTGTGATGAAATGCAACTCCTTTATGATCAATGAGCTCTGAACATTTCTGAATGATGGATTCATTCAGACTATCCACTTGCTGACAGTACACTCTCGAATTGATTGATGGGGTTCTTGGCAGGAGTCAAAAACATGACACCTTGAAAATCCCACCACACTGAGAACATAACCTTCTTCGGATGAATGTCTGCTTTCCATGTTGTTTGAGGAGAATCATCATGTTGGGACCAATAGTGTTTGCACACACATTGTTGTAAAGAATCCACTCCTTATCTCCATTTATCAATCACTTCAAGTAAGGATCATTTTCCTCCCACTTAATGAGCATAATGCAGATGCTTATACATGCCATCAAATGAATTTCTTGAAGAACCCAAATATTGAGCTTGCTTACATATCCCAGCTTCTTCAGGTGGTCACGAATGCTTGAATGGTGGATGTTCAATGTTTCTGCAATTTCTCCTGTTGTGTAATGTGGATTTGACTTGATGGTTGCCCTTATTTTGTCATCGTCAACCTTGATACTGGCCTGATTGAGGAGCATTAATGAGATCAAAATCACCTGCATGGAATTTTGTGAACCATCGTTGGCGCTGGCATTCTTATGCCATAAACTTTACATAGGTTTTTTTTTTTTTTTTTTTTTTTGGAGAGGTTTTCACTATAGGGCGCGTACGCTCGCCAGACAGACAGAGAGAGACAGAGAGACAGAAAGCGAGAAATCACCCCCCAGGGGGGATGGTCACGCCACAATCCCTTCTCCTCCATTCTCCTCTCGGGATCTTGGGCACACACGCACACGCGCCCGGCATGAGTTTTAAGCCACCGGGTCAAGGACGTGAACCGCGGTCGACTACGTGGGAGTCCAGCGACATAGCCATTACGCTAACTGCTGGTTCCCAACTTTACATAGTTTTTCACAAGCTTGACACAGGTTCTTCCCTTCATGAATGTAAAACAGTAAATATGGTGAAAAGGCAGAATTTGGTCTTTCCTTTTCAACCCACTGTAAAGTCTCCAAAACTCGACCAAATTACTATTTTTTTTTTTTTTTTTTTTTTTTTTTTTTTTTAGAATGAAGCTAGAACTGTCAGCTGTCAAACGATATAGCAAATTCATTATGTCATTTGTTATGGTGCTATTGGCTCTAGTACTTCCAAAAATGAGCTAGCGCCATCTGTTGCAAAAATGCATCATGACTTTTCCAAGAACCCAATAGATTATATATGTATTAAGGAACATGTGACGCTATTGTATTTTTGTTTTCATCACTGTAGACACTATTTAATATTATAAAGTACAGTGGAAAAATCAGATAAACCAGTTCAAGTTCTTGGTATAGTTTAATGTTTCAGAACTTTGTTTCTCACAGTAGTTTTCTCCATTAATCACTATCATCACTAACCAATGTTGTGAGACCTTCTCTTCAATCTGTTCTTTATATGTCAAAAGTGGGTGTTTTTCCGTAACTTTTTACCTACGTTATAACTAGTGTTCCTCTCTATTTCTTTCTGTATATGCACAACCACTCTCACTAATTGCCCTCTCTCTAGTTTTCTCTTCTCTCTCTTCCGTCTTTCTCCTCCCTCCTTCCTTCTTTGATAGTCCTATGAGAATTACCCCTTCTCCTTTCTGTGAAGATTAGTTGTGCCTATCAAGATACAGGGACGTAACTCACAGTAGGCCAATGACATCCCTACTCATGAAATTTTGACACTTTGTTCTTTGTCTTCTCCTTTCATTCTGTGAATTACCTCCTATCCTTCCCAAAAAGCTCTTTCTGAAAGTTATCCAGAAGTATATTTTGTTACTTAGAGTCAGATAACACTAAAAGATATACCCTTTAGCTTTTACTTCATGTATACTGTTTTTTACCTGCAATAATTTATGGAGCATATTACTGTCAATCTAAATTCTTATCTTGAGACTATTGGATATTTTTACTTTTAGAGAGGAATATCGAACATTTGGATGGATGAACAGCTAAAGGAAATTGTGGAGAGAGGATCATCATGGAACATAGTACTTGTTCATATTTGTTGACAGTGAAAAGAAACTAGAGATAGTGGAAAGGGGGAAGTTGAAGCTAACAGGTGAGATTTCTAATCCTAGGTCATTTACTTCTTAGGATATAGTTTTGGGGAAAGCACTTAGTTTCTTAACACTTAAAATGTGATTTATAATGCTGTACCATACCACTCTAAGAATGAGAGATAACACATAAAGTACATGCCATTTTGGGACCAGCAGGTAGAGTGGTGATTAAGGTGCTAGACTCCCACATGGCTGACTGCAGTTCAAGTCCTGGACCTGGCGGCTTGTTTTCTCACTTTCTCTCTCTCTCTTTCTGTTTCTGTCTCTCTCTGGTGAGTGCATGTGCCCTATAGCAAATAAAATAATAATTAAAATTAAATAGTTTTTTAAGTACATGTCATTTATACTTTATAAATATTAATATTTTGCATATAGTAGTGAAAAATGAACTTTGCCTGAGGAGAAAAATCTGGACTTGGCTTTCACCTGGCTTATGAAAGGTAACCTCTAAACTACTAGAAATTCCTGATGACAGGAGCATCACTGTTATTCACGATAAGTCTCTTATACCACATCTGGTATTTTATGGAAATGAAGTGACTGGCGATTTCCCAGATAGTCTAACAAGATGACTCAGGATGGGGACTTGTCACACCAGAGAGATCAACCGTGTGACTAGAGGCTTGGAGCGTTAATCCACATAATATCAGCCTGAGCTGTGGAGAGAACAAGAGATATGGAGTCAATCCACATGGGCCATGGTTTAATCAGGCGTGCCTATGTCATGAGGTCTCAGTAAGAACTCTGGAAAATAAAGCTCAGGAGAGTTTCTTGGGTTGGCAGCACTTCATGGACACCTTGCCACATGTCACTAAAGGTAACCTGACCCTCAAGATCCAGAAGCTTCCTGTTCAGAGCCTGTTCAGCCCCAGATTCAGTTCTGTGCATCTTTTCCTTTGGCTCTAATTTGTATTCTTTGACTATGATAAATCTATAATCATAAGTACACTATAGTCCTTTCCTGAATTCTGTGAGTCATTCTAGAGAATTATTTAAACTAATGGTAGTTTTGGGAAATCTTCAGACTTGCAGATGGTGTCTAAAATCTTGGGCAAACTTGGCAGTCTGGAAGACTGTTCCCTTGACCTTGAGTTTGGCAAGCTCTAGATGGCATGTTATAGCCAAAAAAGGAAAGAGAATATTTCTTCCCTGAAACTGAGAAAGAAAATCTGGTTTTTCTTCTGGGCAGATGGGAATAGTAATTGGAAATTAAACATACTTGGAATGTGAATATAAAAATATTGAGTTGTCTTAAAAGTCATGTCATATTTTTTCTGTTTTTCTATGCAAAAATGTGTCATGACTTTTCTGACAACCCAATATTTTCTTGATTTAGCATATGTAATATATGTTATCATTTTTTAAATTTAGGCAAATGTAAGTAAGTGTTTTTAAGAGTCTTTGTGTGTTCACATGTGATCTCCTAACACTGTACTCTCTTTTTATTAACATCTATGCTTATAAAGGCTTTAATTCTAACAAAGGCATTTTCATAAATATAATCCCTATGTTCAGGGAAAGATATTTTTGCTAGTCTTATATCCCTGAACAGAATATGATATTTCTGGAACTTACCTATATTGAATACCAATTAAGTAGTCCCTACAATATGCCAGACACTATGCTTACTACATTTATATGTACATATTCTAGTCTTCATCACCAATTTGGAAGGTAATTATTTTCATTCCCTTTTTTAAAAAAAATATTTATTTTTTTTTACTTATTCATTCATTTATTTTTTAATTTGACCAGAGAGAGACAGAGCGTGAGAGTGAGAGAGAAAAGAAGTGAGAAAGCAATCCACCAGATTCAGGACTCGAACTCTGGTCGGCCATGTGGGAATGTCCGGCACCTTAACCACCACGTTACCTGCTGGCCCCCTCATTCCCTTTTTTAAAAACATTTATTTCTTTTTTTTTTTTTTTAAGTTTGCTATATGGCATGAGTGCTCACCAGAGATAGAAAGAGAATAAAAGTGAGAAGGCAAGCCACCAGTTATGGGACACAAACCATGGTCGGTTGTGTGGGAGTCCAATGCCTTAACCACCATACCACCTGTTGGTCAATTAACTCCCAGGAAAGACTTTGATAAAAACTTGTTTATCAGTTAAGATAAATTTAGTAGATCTACTATAAGAAAGAAGACCTCCTTCACCTTGATGTAGTTTTAGTATCCTTTAAAAATTATAGAGAACAGGTAAGGATGGATATTAATAGGATCTAGGGGGAAAGAAGTCTGAGATTAAGTGATTTAATGTGGTCTTTGATGGAAGGAAACTTAATGGGATTGGGCGTATTTGTGACATAATAGTGCAAAATTGAAGGATTCAGAAAGGTGAGGGTTTGAAGGGAGTCTTGATAAGGAAAGTTTCCCAGTGAGTTCTTTGCCTAGAATAATCTGTTATTCTAACAGAAGTGGTCTTAGCCAAAACAAGCAAGCTGCCCAGGAAAATTAGTTTATGAGAATGTCCTAAGACAAAAAGTGAAGTTCTATACTAGTTTACATTCTTCTCTTCTTAGACAAGAATGACCTGAAATAAATAGTTAAGTCATGTTGACAAGACTGGTCTCAATTCTCAAAAATGAATACAATTGAAATTGTAAGAAATTTAGTAATTTTCCAGGGACTATATTTAGAACTTTGTAGCCCAAAGTCTTAGCTTATTTCATAGCACCAGGCTTTCTCTGCAAATAACTTTTTTTTTTTAAGTTTTTACCATAGAGTCCATTGGAGAGAGACAGAGAGAGGGAAAGTAAGAAATCACCCCCTAGGGGGATGGCCACACCACAATCCCTCCTCCCCCATTCTCCTCTCAGGATTTTCGGCATGTACTCATTACATTCCCTGTGTGATTTTCAAGCTGCTGGGTCCATGACTAGAACCTGGTAGACCATGTGGGAGTCCAGCACTTTAACCACCATGCCACCTGCCAGTCCCTGCCAACATCATTACATATTCTTATAACATAAAATGACATATAGCCACATATCTCCACTATCAAGAACTAAGGTTGCTTACATCAACATGACTTTACTATTTTTTTCAGGATGTTAAGGCTATAAGCCAGGAAATTATGTCATTGCTTATTTCAGTATTTACTGAAAATTTATTTGGAAAATTAGCTATTCAGCTGGTCTTCTCAGGACAATAATTGCTTATCCAGGCAAGCTGCTTACTCGTGATGCAATTATCTACTTATCAAGAATCACTTCAGGAGCTGTCACTATAAGAAAGTGGTTAAGCCCTGTGCTTGGAGAGCTGGATTCCATATAGTGAACTGCAGTTCACCTCGCCTGGTAGCTTGAAAAAATATACTGGGCATATATGCATACCTGCCCCAAATCCCAATGGGGTGGAGAAATGGAGGGAAAAGAATTGTGCACACGCCATTGGGAGGGGGGTAGTGATGTTCTCTCTCTCTCTCTCTCTCTCTCTCTCTCTCTCTCTCTCTCTCTCTCTCAAGTTCATGCACCTCTTTTGCAATTGTTGGGGAAAGTATCACTTCAGGAGGCTTGCTTTTCTGCAACCATCAATCTTAAACAATTTGTATGGTGAACTTTGCCCATTCTTGAACAGATTCCTTTCTTGAAAGACCAGAATTCAACCACTGACACTGACTCCTCAAAACCATACAAACAGAACCTGACCTATTCCTGAAGAGAAACTATTAAGCCTCTATCAAGGTGACACTGTTATTAATAGTAGAGATATAACAATGAAATAATAGCAGTAGATAATAACCCACTTTCGTTTTATCAGCATGTTATTCCAGTAGTAATCCAGGTCTTGTGGGAGAGTAGGAGTTAACATCTTCAGGTTCTACTATAATAACTGATAGACAGTGGCTGTATAAACAAGTGATAAATTACAAATAGATACACTACTTGACAGTTTTTAGTGCATCCCATGTTACAAAGAAATTCAACATACATTGCTTGATTTAATCATCAGAAGAATCACTTGACGTATTATTAATGTTTTCTTGTTTATCCTTAGCATCTTTTTATAGGTCAATAAAGAAAGATTGAAGAGGTTGAATGACTTGGTAAAGATCGGAAAGCAGGTGATCAAGATGGGACTTGATGTAAAGCACACCATTAGCATGAATATTTTCTCTCAGTACTATTAAGGGATGATTGACCAAATAAGATTAGATACTTATGGTATATAATATGAGGTTTTTATATATGCATACATTGTGAAATGATTAAATCAAGCTAGTCACATATCCACCATCTCACGTATTTATCTTTTGGTTTTTTTTTTTTTTGTGTGTGTGTGGTATAAACATTTAAGATCTATTTTCTAAACAAATTTCAAGTATGAAAGACATTAGTATTAGTTCTGGTCAACATGTTGTACAATGGATCTACAGAACTTACTCGTCCTATAATAACTAATACTTTCAATACTTTGACCATCATCTGCCCATTGTCCCCATCTTGGCCACCCACCAGCCCCTGGTAACCACCATTCTCTTCTGTGCTTTACAATATCAGTGTTCTTAGATTCCACACGTAAGTGAGCTGTCATAGTATCATATTTCTCTTTTCATGCCTGGCTTATCTCACTTAGCATAATGTCCTCTAGGTTCATTCATGTTGCAACAAATGACAGGATATCTTTTTTAAAAAAAATTTACCAGAGGATGTGTGAGTTCAATGGGGCTGGGGGTGAAGGTAAGGAAGCACCTCCCATGGGGGAATTATCACACTATCCTTTCTTTATGTCTCCTTTTGGGATTTTGAACATACGCACCCAGTGTGTTTTTCAACCTTCCAGGTTTGAGATTTGAACAGTACAGTCGGCCATGTGGGATCCAGCCACCTTAACTATCATACCACCAGTTGGCCCTCTTTCTTATTGTATATCATTATACATGTAAGAGAACTTCAAAACATTCATAGGAAATGAAAGTAAAGTACAAATTTATGTTGGTGGAAAATTTTTTTGAAATCCATGCATAATTCTTTCATAATATACATTTTCCATGAACTTCTTCAAGATCTTGTGTGTGTGTACATGTGCGTGTGTGTGTGTTTTCTTGACACCTCTGTGGAAGATCATCTAACTGAAATGCATGGATTTATTTCTAGGTTTTTAATTCTGTTCAATTAGTGTGTATGTCTGTTTTTATGCCAGAGCTCTGGGTTTGATTATAGCTTGGTAGTATATTTTGAGATCAGATACTGTGATACCTTCAGCCTTGTTCATTTTGCTCAGTATTATTATTCAGGATCTTTTATGGTTCCATACAAATTTTAGAATTGTTTTTTCTATTTCTCTGAAAAAATACTAAAATTTATAAAACCATAAACTTCAATTTATGAGTAAGAGAGAGAGAAAACAAGCACCCTCAATAGAATATAGAATCTTTTTATTTTTTTTTTTTCTTGAAGAGAAGTGTTTGTTATAGGGCACATGCACATGGAAAGAGACAGAAAGCGAGAAATCACCCCCCCAGGGAGATAGCCATGCCACAATCCCTTCTCTTGCATTTTTCTCTTGGGATCTTGGGCATGCACACATATGCACCAGATGTGAGTTTAAGCCACCGGGTCCAGAACTCAAACCTAAGTCGACTACATGGGAGTCCAACAATGTAACCATTACGCCATCTCCTGGTTCCCTCTTCTTTTTTTATTTTATTTTATTTTTTATTTTTTTATTTTTATTTATTTATTTATTTATTTTTAAGGAGTGATCCAAATTTTATTTACATTCAGACTAAAAAAAGTAAATCAGGAAATTAAATTTAAATATACATAAAGACTTGAAATGTTATCTAATATTATATTTTTGCTAATCACATTTATTAAAATATTACAAGAAAAATATTCTTGAAGACTACATTAAAATTTAAATAGCAAATAACTAGCTAACTAGTTAATTTCATTATATCAAGCAACAAATTTTTTTTTTTTGGGGAAATTCAATACCCTATTTTTTTTATTTTTTTAATTTATTTTTGTATATACTTTCAATCATATTGTTTGGCTTACAATGAGACCATTTCGATATGTGAACATTTCTCCCCAGACCTATTGATCGAAATATCTTCAACAGATAACACCACACCTCCCCATCCCGTCAATGCTCTACCTCTGTATCCCTTCTCCAAATGTCTTTCGTTGGGCTCCACTCCTCCACATACACCTCATCTGACATTCACACCCATCTCTTGTGTTTGTTCAACTGTTAGTCAATCAGTTTCAGACATAGAATGCAGACAAACGGTATATGTTAAGTGGGGACATACAATGTCTCTCCTTCATAGCCTGGCTTGCCTCACTCAGCAGTACATCTTCCATATTCTTCCACTTTCTGTCAAAAGCCAGGGCTCTGTTGGTTTTTATGGCTGAGTAGTATTCCATAGAGTATATGTGCCACAGTTTTTCAATCCATTCCTCCATACGGGGGCATCTGGGTTGGTTCCATGACTTAGCAATTGTGAATAGTGCCGCAATAAACATCGATGTGCAAGCACTATTCCAATGAAGGATTCTTCTGTCCTTTGGGTAGATACCGAGGAGTGGGATCTCTGGATCATATGGCAGATCTATCTGTAGATTTTTGAGGAATCTCCAAATTATTCTCCACAGTGGTTGGACCAATCTACATTCCCACCAGCAGTGTAAAAGAGTTCCCCTTTCACCACACCCCCGCCAACACTTATCATTTTTTGTTTTTTTAATATTAGACAATCTGACTGGGGTTAGGTGGTACCTCATTGTTGTTTTTATCTGCATTTCCCTTACGATGAGGGAGGTTGAATATTTTTTCATATGCCTTTTGGCCATTCCTATGTCATCTCTAGGAGTGTTTTCTTCATCTCCTTCTCCCATCTTTTAATAGGGTTGATCATCTTTTTTCCAAACACCTTTTTTAGTTCCTTGTGTATTCTGGTTATCAGTCCCTTATCTGATGCAACATTTACAAAAATATTTTCCCATTCTGAGGGCTGTCGATTCACACTAACTACTGTGTCTTTGGCCATGCAGAAACTTCTTAGTCTGATGTAATCCCACTTGTCTATTTTGTGGACGATGGACTCTGCTTTGAGGGTCTTCTTTGGGAGCATGTGCTCACCAGAGAAACAGACAGAAAGTGAGAAATCACCCCCAGGGGGTATAGCCACACCATAATCCTGCTCCATTCTCCACATGGGATTTGGGGCATAAATGCACATGCACCCAGCCTGTTTTAAGTCGCTGGGCCCAGGACTCAAACTGCAGTCGACTAAATGGGAGTCTAGCAACGTAACCATTGCACACCATCTACTGGTCCCCCTCAGTAGAATCTTGATGCTGAAATCCATCTCAAGCTTCAGCCAGACCTGAATCATGGGCACATACATGCCTGGCATAGTCAGGGATATCTGCAGACATGGGACCTGGAATATTTGCATGTGATTGGCCTCACATGGAGTCATATTTTACTGCTGCACCATGTCCAACCCTCCATTGGAATTCTGAGAGGTATTACATTCAATCTGTAGATCACTTGAGGAGTGTACAATTATTGACAATAGTGGTCCAACCGATGGTCCGGCAGTTAAGGCAGCTGGATCCCACGTGGCTGACCCCATAGTTTGAGTCCCAGACCTAGTGTCTTGGGAAAAAAAAAAAAAAAAAAAAAAAAAAAAAAAACAACACTAAGGGGGTGAAATGGAGGAAAAGAGATTGTGGTGAGACCATGCCCCATGGAGGTGTTTTCTCCACCCCACTCTCAATTCTCCTTCTGGTGAGTGTACATGCCCTCTGGCAAATTAAAAGGAAAATTAAAGAAATATCTATGATATTCTTTTAATCCATGACCATGAGATGTCCTTTTTACTTATTTGGGTCTTCTCAAATTTATTCATTAATTATTTATAGTTTTGGTGTAGGAATTTTTCACCTCCTTGTTTAAAATTATCTGTAAGTATTTTGTTAATGCTATTATAAATGGGATTGTTTTTCTTTCTTTTTCAGATAATTGATTGTTAGTGTATAGAAATGTTAGTGTATAGAAATTTTTATAAGTTGATTTTATACCTTGCAATTTTACTGGATTAGTTCTAACATTTTTGGTGGAGTCTTTAAGGTTTTTGTATATAAAATTATGCTGTCTCCAAACAGATTTGATTTTATTTCTTCCTTTTCAATTTGGATAGCTTTTATTTATTTTTTCTTTTTAAATTTTCATTTAAATTTATTTATTTACATTCATTCACTGTACATCATTACAGCATACAAAATGAGATTTTCCATTCAGAATACACTGTATATTGGCTCAGTCAAGCACATTGACATACATGTTATCATCAACAAATAATGTTCCATTTCTTGTTTCCTGTATATTTTGCTTTTTTTCACATCCTTGATTCCCTATCTCTCATCCTCTGCCATCTCCCACCCTCCTCCCACACTGTCTCTGATATCCATGGTTGCTTTCTATGCCTTCCACCCCACACACATTTTATTGATTCACTAAAGATCTTAATTAATCTAAATATTTTGAATAGCAAATGTAGCTGATATATACATAGGCATGAGCACAAGTCTGACCTTAGGCATAAACCTCAGTGAGTAGAATGAATATACTATAAAGTAGCACCTAGCTGGGGCTATAGAGCTTACTGCAGTCATCAAATAGGTATTTTTAATGCATTTTTTTTCATTTCAAGAAAAACAGTTTTAGTTTTTTTTTCTAAAACTTTTTTTAACTTAATTAATTTACATTCATTCCCTAAACATTGTCACAGCATACAAAACAGGATTCCCCATCCAGAATAATATTGTATAGTGGCTTAATCATGCATGTTATTGTCAATAATTTTCCATTTATAGTTTCATATATATATTACCCCTATGTCTTTGTTTTTTCTTTTTTTGGAGAGCTTTTTGCTATAGGGCACGTGCACTCACCAGACAGACAGACAGACAGAAAGTGAGAAATCACCCCCCCGGGGGGATGGCCACGCTGCAATCCCTTCTCCTCCATTCTCCTCTCAGAATCTTGGGCACGCACGCACACGCACCCGGCATGAGTTTAAGCCACTGGGTCTAGGACTCAAACCGCGGTCGACTTCATGGGAGTCCTGCGACATAGCCATTATGCTAACTGCTGGTCCCTATATTACCCCTATTTCTGACCCTCTGTCCTTTCCCACCTTCTTCTCACACCATCTTTGGTGTCTTCTACAGTTGTCTTCCATTCCTTTTCTCCCTGCATTATATTGATTACACAATTTCTTAAATAATTGAATTACTTTCAATAGCAAGTTCAGCTGGTAATTTCAGAAAATTAACTTAAATCAAAGAAATCCTAAGGAAATTTGCTTAAAACTTAAAGCCAGGAAACAGGTTAGGATTTTGTTCAAATAGTAGGTACATGAACCCATAGACAGCTCAAGACAGGACAAAAATCCTTAAAACCGAACAACAACGCCTAGAAGAAAATCAGCAATGTTTTAGTCAAGAGTCATAAAATGCTATTTCACCAGTTTAGTTTCATGTACTTAATCTATCTTCTGTTGTGGTTTGATCTTCCTGATTAAATTCTGGGATATAATATTCAACTCCAGATTTGTCCCTATGGTTAAGTTGGCCATTTTATTCCTATATGAAGGATAATCTTGCTGGGTACAGTATTCTTGGTTGAAATTGCTTTTCACTTAACACTTTGAATATAATTTCCCATTCTTTCCTCTCTCATACTGTTTCTGATGAAAGGTCTGCTGTTATCCTGATGGGATATCCTTTGTAGGTAACCTGATGTTTCTCTCTTGCCAGTCTTTGTCCATGGTTTTGAACAATCTGGCTATAATGTGTCTTGGAGAAGATCTTCTTGGGTTGATTCTATCTGGGGTCCTTTGTATTTCTTGGGTGGGACTGGACCTTTGAGTACCTCTCTAGGTTTGGAAAGTTTTCTACACTAATTGCTCTAGCTAGGTCTTCAAGGATTATGTTGAAAGTGAAAAAAGCAGGTATCCTTGTCTTATTGATGACATTGAAGGAAAAAAGCTTTCACTTTTGTTAGTTACTTGTTATATATGTTATTAATGTTATTATTTATTATGTTGAGGTACATTCTTTCTTACATAATTTATTGATAGTTATTATTATGAAAAGATGTTTTGTCAAATGCTTTTAGTGTACCTATTAGAATTATCAGATGATTTTTATCCTCCTTCTACATAGTATATCACATTAATTGATTTGTATATGTTGAACTTTCTTTGCCTCCCAGAGATAAATTCTATTTGGACATAGTGTTTCATTCTTTTAATGTGTTGTTCAACTGCTTTGCTAGTATTCTGTTGGGGATTTTTGTATCCATTTTCAACAAAGATATTGGCCTGTAGTTTCCTTATCTTGTAGTATCTGTCTTTGGGATTAATGCAGTGCTGGCCCCTCATGAAATGAGTTTGAAAGTCTGCCTTCTTATCCTATTTTTCAGGAGTTCAGTAAAGATCACTTTTAATTCTTCTTTATGTATTTGGTAGACAGTAAAGCCATCTGATTCTGACCTTTTCTTTGGGGGAGTTTTTTGATTACTGATTCAATCTCCTCACTCATTTTTAGTCTATTCAGGTTTTCTATTTTTATGAGTCAGTCTTGGTAGTTTGTACATTTCTAGGAATCTTCTAGGTTATCTAATTTGTTAGCATATAGTTGTTAATTGTATTCTCTTTTGATTTTTTTTTTATTTCTGTGATATCAGAGGTTGCTGACCTGCCTTGTTGGATTATTTTCACTTTTCCTTTATTTTTTTTCATTTAGAGACACAAGAAATGGTGCTATAGTTTGTATTCAGCATGAAGGCATCTGACAAAGTGAGCCGGTGTTGTTGAAAAAGCAGCTCAAACACCCCTAGTCAAGCAGTGTCTGCCTAGAGGGGAGAATTTTTCTGATTGGCATATAGGCAGCATTTCAATTAGTGAGGCTCACCTGGCCTGAAATATTTGCCTAAGACTTGACTAAAGGGATAAGCAAAAGAAAATACTAGAAAAATAACATGGTGTAGTTTAATCTAGTACATAAATGTATCTCCTATTGGCATTCTGCTTATAAATATCTTCCTATTGCTCTCTGGGCCAGGATCCCTGTGACAGTGACCACTTGTCCCTACAAGAAGAGCCTTTGTAATACGTCTAGAGTCCTTTGCCAAGTAAAATGGGAATAATAAAACTGTTATATGAAGACCCCATGAGAAACGTACATAGAGTTTTCAGTACCATGTCTGGCACATAGTACAGACTCTATTATTGTGTATTAGCTATTATTATGATTCAATAACTTATTTCTCTTTTTATCATGAACAACTCCACATTCAAATTCACCAAAGAAAGAATTATCAATAATAGTTTTGAATGTTAAATAAAAATTCTATGTTATTAATTAGAATTTAATACAAATAAACATATCTTTCTTTTAAGAAAATAATACATGAATGATATTTATTAAATATAGAATATTTACTAAAATTAATTTTCACATTTATTGTTAGTATGTATATATTAAAAATACTTCTTGGGGCCAACAGGTGGTGTGGTGGTTAAGGTGCTGGACTGCCAAATGGTCAACCATGGTTCTGGTTCCAGATCCAGTGACTTGAAAATCACACCAGGGACGTGTGAGTATAAGTTTCAAATCTCAAGAGGAGAAGGGATTGTGGTGACCTCCTTGAAGAATAATTTTGCACTTTCCCTCTCTCTGTATCTCTCTCCCATGAACTCACATGCTCTATGGCAAAAACCTAAAAAAAAAAAAAAAAAAGCATTAGGTTTATATGCTCTTCAAATGCCTGTCTCATACCAAAACAAAGTGGTAAGTGTGATAGATTTTTGTCTTAAAAACAAAAACTTTCAGGGCCAGCAGATGGCGTGGTGGTTACACTGGATTCCCACATGGCCAACCTAGGTTTGAGCCCTGGATCTAGTGGTTTGAAAATCATATTAGGTGTGTGTGACTTAAATCCCAGAAGGAGAATAAAGGAGAAGGGATTGTATATCGGCCATCTCCCTTGCGGGATGATTTCTCTCTTCCTCTTTCATTGTCTTTCTCTTTCTCAGGATAGCTCACATGCCCTATTGCAAAACCCTTGGAAAAAAAAAAAAAGAAAAAGAAAACTTTTATCTATTTCCTCTCCTTATAGTTGTCCATTGTACTACACTAGGAACCAGAGCATCTGCTCATTTTCAGGAAAGAATTCAGATTCTCTTCAGAAATATCCCTGTTCCCTTTGACTTAGAAAGGGAAACAATTCTCCCTGACATGTCACTGGTATAGGACAGATTTCATTCTCTTGCTTGGAAAGGTTGATAACATATCACAGTTAAGTTTGCTTGTTAGTGCAGTCTTTTACAAAGAACTACAGTGTACCACTGAGTGTCATTTGGACTTAGTCAAACTGGTTTTATATAAAGTAGAATGTGTTGGAGATAAGAATGGAATAGTATTTTTAGATCTTTTTAAATTTAAAAAGCCTTATGCCACCATTAGCACATTTATTAAAGTAGCATTCAATTATGAGAGGGATTTTATGCATATATAAATTACCAAATTAAGCAAAAGAAAATAATTTTGTGCCTTCTTATTTTAACTGCCATTGCATTTCAGTTTTTGGAAAAGTAATTCTTAATTTTTCAATTAATTCTTTTGTTGAAGATTCCCTGTAGAAATGGCAATTCACTGAATATATTGAGAAAGATGAAGATTAGGTAGTCTAAAAGTGGTAACAATGCCCTATAGGGATCACTGTTTAATTGCTCTTCATTCAAACAAGTCTGAACGTGCTCTTTTTTATCCCCATTATCCACCGTGTTGTGGAACAGGAATGACAAACTCAAAACTCAGGGAGATCAGACAGTAACATAAGCAAGGGGCATGCACCGAGTGCAAAGCAACAGAGGTGAGAGAACTGGAAAACCTAGCCAATATGGCTCATCTCGATATAGCGGTGATTTGGAATTGTATAGCCAGTTTTTGGAATTGTATGACCATTATAGACAAATCTCATCACTATAAATGAAATTTCAAATTTCTAAATGTTGACAGATAATTTAATTCAAAGGGAAAGATGTATTTTTTAGTCTATTGGTGTGGGCCCAAAAGGAAGTAGCTCTAACCCAGAATCATAGTCTAAGCAGGTGCAACATCTGACTTAGAGTGATTTGAAATTATAAGACAGAATTGTTAGAAACACCAAAAGATGACAGACAGGAAAAAAATAAGTGTCAGGAAGCCCTTGATTGTAAGTGACAGAAAATTCAACCTCTATTTTTTTCAATTTATTATTATTTTATTTATAAATTTTGCTGTAGGCCACATGTGCAAGAGAGAGAGAGAAAGCTGCCAGGTTTAGGACTCAAGCCTTGATTGACCATGTGGAACTCCAGCACTTCAACCACCACACCACCTACTGGACACTCTATTGTTTTTCTAAAGGAGAAAAGATTTACAAGCTTATGTAAGTAAAAAATTCAGATATAGATTCAAATTCAGAAAAGGCTGGATCTAGCAATTCAAATGATGTCAACAGTATTTCTTTCCATTCCTCCCCTCCACTTTTCTTTTTTTTTTTTTCTTTAATCTTTTTTTTGTTTGTTTGGAGAGGTTTTTGCTATAGGGCGCGTGCGCTCGCCAGACAGACAGAGAGAGACAGAGAGACAGAAAGCAGGAAATCACCCCCCAGGGGGGATGGCCACGCTGCAATCCCTTCTCCTCCATTCTCCTCCCGGGATCTTGGGCACACACGCACACGCGCCCGGCGTGAGTTTAAGTCACCGGGTCCGGGACGCGAACCACGGTCGACTACGTGGGAGTCCAGCCACATAGCCATTACCCTAACTGCTGGTCCCCCCTCCACTTTTCAAAGAGGCTGTTTTATTTCAGACTCCACAGGTAGCACTCAGCAGTTGTGTGTCTTCACTATCACTGAAAAATCGCTGCCATGGTCTAGAAATTACAACTTCACACTAAACTCATTAAGAGAAGAGAGTTCGTCAGTCCTATAGAAGAAAGAATAAATGTCTCTTTTCAAAAAGTCATTTCTTTGTATATCACCACCTCCAGTGAGGTGGTAGGCCCTACTCTGGACAACTATAACCAGGGGATGGAATCACTATTTTACGTAAGCCATTTAGAGTTTTCGGTACTCTTCTGAAGAAATCCTACCCAATAATACTTTGCTATTATAAGAATGAGAGAAAGTAGGTAGGTGCTTTCTTTATGTACAGAAAGGGAAATGAACTAAGAGGCATGAACAATAGTTCACCAGGTTATGGAAAACCCATTAAGGAAACAGAAAGCAAAATACTAAATTAATAGAGAAAAATAAGAAAAATATTGTCAAACAAATATGACAATTTTAACTTGGCAAGCTGTGGGGATCAAAGGCAATTATTGTAAGGACACAAATATGAGAACAGAAAATGTCTTCTATAAAAGTAACTACAAGAAAATATGGAAGAATCTTTTGTTTTTATGATTTAAAGTGAGCAAGGTCTTTCTAGTTAAAATGCAAAGCCTGAAGCCAAAAGGAGAAGCTAGATAAATTTGACAACATAAAACTTAAAATTCTACACATCAGGCAAGCAGGTGACTTGGTGGTTAATGTGCTGGATCCCACATGACCAATTGCGGCGTCTTGAAAAACATGTCAGGCACATGCACATGCATGCCCAAAATCCCAAGAAGAGAATATAGGAGAAAGGATTGCAGCATGGCTACCCCCCCACACTGGGAGTGATTTCTCATTTTCTCTCTTTCTCTGTGTATCTCCAGTGAGTATATGCACCCTATGGCATAATTTGGAAAATTAAAAAGTCTAAACATCTAAAACAACATAATTTTAAAAATAAGACAGATAATCTGGAAGCATATTTGCCACTGATATGATACATAAAAATTATCTTTAATGTTTAAAGAGCTCTTGAAAATCAAAAGGATAGATAAATCCAACAGGAATGTGAGCAAAAGTTACTGACAGGACCAAATGACTTAAAGTATGAAAAGATACTAACTTCAATAATAATTAAATAAATGTAAATCAAAAGAAGCAAATATTAGATTAATAAGTCAAAAGTCTGGTATTATACAGTGGAGGCAAGAATATAGGGAAATGCATTTTTATTCATCATTGATGAGAGTATAAATTGATGTAATCTCTTTGACAGACAATTGACAGTAACTCTGAAAATTAAATCATACTACCTAATGACTATATAATTTGACTTCAAAGACTGTATCTGTCAGTTCTCTCTAGAGAACATCAGAAACACCTGTAATTGGACTACTTAGATTTATCACTTGTTACAGAAAAGAAAAATGCTTACCTTGGAGAACTCTGGGATGTCTCAGTAAGATGTCTTTTATTTTATTTATTTATTTATTTATTTTGTTACCAGAGGGTGTACACTTTTCAATGGAGAAAGAGAAGGAGAGAGAGAGAGACTGGGAGAAAGAGAAAGTACCCTCCAGTGGGATCTGGTTACATTGCGATCCTTCCATTTCTCCATTTCATCGGGATTTGGGACACATATGCTCATGTCTGCTTTTCCAGCCACTGGGGCCAGGATTCAATTTGTGGTTGGCCAAGTAGGGTCAGCATTCCCATACACAGCATTTAACCACTGCGCCACAAGCCAACCCAGAAAATATCATTTCTAACTCCCTATTACAAAACTTCAATTTTGTTTAGATGATTTGGAGTGAGCGAAGGAATTAAAGTTCTTCTCTGGATTGAGTGCTGCCAGAAAGTGGTGACAATTTTATGATTAGGTATCTCAGTCTCATCTACAGAGATGGCAAATTTGAATGATGCTAAAGCTATGTAATTAGATTAAAAATAGCAGAGGAAGATATCTGGTATTTTGTGCTATTTATACAGTGACATGGTTTCGTCTGTGCTTAGACAAACTATGAAGTCGTCTTTTTTCAACAGTTCTGTCATGGTCAGAGTGACTATGTACCATATGGGATTCTATGAGATTCAGGAGAAAAATATGGCCTAGACATGATTGCCAGTCCAACTTTTAAAAAACATTGAAGCCTATGTGTACGTGGTATGAGAGGCTACTTTTTTCTTTGTCATATCTTAAACACATACTCCTACTTATGTAAAGAGAGGTATGTACAAATATTTTCATCATGGCAATATTTATAGCAAAAACATTCTAAATATTCACCAGTGACAGAAAAGGCTAAGTAAATTACGATATACTTATCCAATGGATTATGATGACTATAAAAAATGACATAAACACGTTAGTCGGAAGAATTCTAAAATATCGATAGGTGATAAAAGCATAGTATAGAGCAAAATTTATTCCTATTGGTTGAAATTAGCACTGTCTATTACTACATCTGTTTCACACCCCTTCCAGGTCCATGCTAGAAATACATTTTCTGACCCTTTTGTGTTAGACTGCAACATTACTAGTTATTGTGAATGTGTTATTAAGGAGACATGAGTTACTTCCAAATTATCAAAGTTCCTGGTTGCTGAGAGATGCTCTGTAACTTCTTTTCCTTTATCATATGGTTGTTGAGTTTTAAGCCACCGGGTCTGGGATGTGAACCGTGGTCGACTACGTGGGAGTCCAGCGATATAGCCATTACGCTAACTGCTGGTCCCTGTTCTTATCTGTTTTAAGGATAAGGGTGATAGAGGCTTCATAGAATGAATTAGGGAGAGATTCACCCTTTTGGATATTTAGAAATAACTTGAGCAGAATGGGGGTTAACTCTTCTTTGGAAAGTTTTGTAGAATTCAGAGGTGAATCCATCAGGGCCAGGGCTTTTCTTTGTTGGGAGGTTATTTATAACTGATTGGATCTCCTGGCTTGTTATGGACCTATTCAGACTCTCTATATCCTCCTGGCTCAATCTAGGTAGATTATACATGTCCAGGAATTTGTCCATCTCATCCAAATTATCTTGTTTCTTGGCATACAGATGTTCATTGTATCCTCTAATAATTTTTTTATTTCCACTATGTCTGTTGTTATTTTGCCTGCTTCATTGCAGATCTGATTCACCTGATTCTTTTCTCTCTTCTTAATAAGTCTCGCTAGTGGTGTATGAATTTTTTTTATCTTTTCAAAGAACCAGCTTTTACTTTCATTTATTTTCTGTATAGTTCGTTTATTTTCTATTTCATTTATTTCTGCTCGTATCTTTATTATTTCCTTTCTCCTGGAGTTTTTTGGATCTTTTTGCTGTTGCTTTTCCAATTCTGTGAGGCATGATGTTAGGTGATCCATTTGCCTTCTTTCCGTGTTCCTCTTATGTGCACTAATTGCTATGAACTTCCCTCTTATGACTGCTTTAGCAGTGTCCCAAAGATTATGGAAACTCGTGTCCTCATTGTCATTGGTTTCCATGAACCTTTTGATTTCAGTCTTTATTTCTTCAGTAGTTGTGGAGTCATTCAGGAGTAGGTTATTAAGTTTCCATGTATTTGAGTATTTTTGAGGATTTCTCTTGAAATTAAACTCAAGTTTAATTCCATCATGGTCGGTGAAGATGCTGGGTATAGTTTCTATGCTTTTGAATCTGTAGAGGCTTGCTTTGTGCCCAATAATGTGGTCAATCTTTGACAATGTTCCATGTGACAGCAAGAAAAAAGTGTATCTCGAGGTTTTGGGATGGAAAGTTCTATTGATGTCTGTTAAGTCCATTTGATTTATGATATCATTTAGATCTTTTATCTCTTTACCTATTTTTTGTCTAGATGATCTATCCAGGGGGGATAGTGCAGTGTTGAGGTCTCCAACAATTAGTGTGTTGCAGTCTATCTCCCTTTTTAGATCTAGCAGTCTTTCCTTCACATATTTGGGTGCTCCTGTTTTAGGCGCATAGATATTAATAAGCGTTATATCATTGCCTTTAATGATAGAAAGTCTAATAAGTATTTATACCAATTTGGGGATGCTACAATAGTAAAGAAAATGTGGCATGGAGTTAGAGGTTAGGTGGTGTCAGTGGTGAAAATTTTATCTGAAGCTTTAAAAAGACAGATCAGATCAATAAGATGTAATAGTAAAATATGTGGTAAGTTGTCTCCAGATAAAAAATTTGAAGGCAATTAATATACCTATTAGAATTGAAGACTTTAGGGAAAGAATTTGGAAGAGAAGAATGTTAGTATATATGTTAATTATATTGACTACATTTGACAAAGTTTTGAAAGAAAGGGATAAATTCAAAATAGAATAAGCTGTTATTCAGTGCACCCTTTCAACATGTAGTTTCAAGCTATATTTTGTTACTGAAATGTTCTCTTGTATTGTTCTCATCTTTTGCTTTATTTTTGTCCTCACAGTCTGCTTTTGTGTTTATATTGGTCCTTTTTGCCTATTAGTCTTTCAAAAACTTTATAAAACTCTATTTCTTTTTTTTTTTTTTTTGGATATTTCTCTTAAGGCATACATTGTCCATTTATTGATTCATTCTCATGTTTTTTCCTTTTGTAATTATGAAATTACTTTGCATTTATTAACAATGTTCCACATTCTGTGAGCTCAAGAATTTCAAACCTTTGTATTTTCTTCTTTCATCTCCAATTATCTCATTTCTCAATTTTTATAACCATAATTTGTTTCCATAGCTATTGACATTTTCTTAAATCCTTTGTCTTACTTTGAAAATTTCAGGTACACTTTTATTTGGGGGTACAGATCATCCTGGCATGCCTTCATTGTCCACAAATACGTTACTTTGCTCCTTATCTTACTTTTTTTATTACAAAACTTTGGTGGAATTGGTTCAAAATCCTTTACTCCTTTGATTTTTGTGCTATGCATTTTCCTATATTAGAAAGTAAGACTGAATCACCGTATTTTTCCTAGCTTCATGACTCTAGAGCTTCCTCTTTGTTATTTTCAAAATGTGTTCTAGAACAAACGCTGACATTTTCCTGAAATCCGGTAATTCCAGTTTCTTCTCCCCTGTTTTTTTCTCCAAACCTTTTCTTTTCTTTGTTCACATGAAGGTTCTACTTCTGTTATTTTCTACTCAGTACAGGACTTGATATTAGAATGGGGACTTTAGCTGGTTACTTTTTTTTTTTTTTTTTTTTTTTTTTTGAGAGGTTTTTGCTATAGGACAAAGAGACAGAAAGCATGAAATCACCCCCCCAGGGGGGATGGCCACACAGCAATCCTTTCTTCTCCATTATCCTCTCGGGATCTTGGGCACACATGCACATACGACCAGCATGAGTTTAAGCCATCGAGTCCGAGTCTCGAACCGCGGTCGACTACATGGGAGTTCAATGACATAGCCATTACGCTAACTGCTGGTCCCAGCCGGTTACTAATAAGAGATTTAAAAAAACATATATTTTCAGCACCATTAAGACTACCCCTTAGCTCTCACTATGAATGAAGCTCTACAAAGCTCTCTCTCAATTCCGGCTCCTATCCTCAAACTGTCCTGACAAGTTTACCAATGAGTACCTGCTGGTGACTAGAGTCTTTTCTAGCTCTAAGGGACATCAGAATGTAGTTTTTCTTTCTTCTGCCTTCTCTCCCATTATTGTTGATACCATGTGGCTCTTCCTTTTAGTAGTCCTTACCTATTCAAATTGTGCAGTGTATAGGTAGCTGCCCTTGAGTTTAATGGTAGATGTCCATGTGTTTTCAGTTTTAATATCCTAGTTTCTATTTATAAGAGAAGACTTGGGGAAATTAAAACATTTTGCCATAAACTTCCCAAAGTCTTCCATGTCTATAAATAATAATTTACTTTCTTGGGTTTATACTTTTATATATTTTATTATTTCTTATATGTATACTTTACCCTCTATGTTTACATATATTAATATAAATATGTATATGTCTTTTTGCAGCCATGTAATATTCTGAGTGGAAAAAACAGTATAAATTTATGACACATATTCTAAATTTACAAGTGATCCAAATCTCATTATAATACTATAGTATCCATATTTTGATCTCCAATCTATAAATGCACATGTGCATGCTTGCACACACAATGAGAACTCTTTGAAAGGCAAATTAGTCCAAATTTTTTGGGTAGGAAAAAGCTAGTATGAATGAAACATCTCTTTCTTTTTATTTTACAGATAAAGAAATGAATCTTCAAAGTAGTTGTTGCTGGACATACAGATACTTTTTAAAATATCTGCAAAAGTGTTGGAAAAAAGGGAGAAAAATTACAGGGACCCCCCTATTAGCAAAATTTACGTAATTTGAGCATTAACATAAGATTAATGATAATAATTATTAGGACAATTATAGTACTAAACTACACAGGTTGAATCTAGTAAAGTTTATAAGTTCCTAACATATTTAAACAAGAAAAGTTAATATAATGTTACCCAAAGGTATATGTTTCATAGTTTATTATTTTTAATGCATAGAAGTATTAATTAAATATCAAAAAGTTTAGATATGGGCTCTCTTTGGACAAAAGAGTACATAAAGAAGCCACATTACCCTAGCAAAGGTAGATTCAGTGGCAGAAAATGGAGGCCTAATCAGCACATACAATTAATCAGATTCAAAAGTCTGTCTCCAGCTAATCAGCTTCAGTGGTCACACACAATAACCTAGTAAAAGGAGGGTTCAACAGTATGTCCTAAAATGATAAATGAACCAAATGTACAAAAGGGTAGAGCTGACTATGCAGACACAATCCCTCATCTCCTAGGAGTTGACAATTCTTGATGGCCCAACTAATTATAATAAAATACTAATAAGAAATATATAAGATTTTAATAGTATGAACAAACCACACTAATACATCAAAATGACAGGGCAATGAGTAGGTAAAATTTAAAAGAATTTTTCATTTCTTGGAAAGCTACCAAGTCTCAGAAAATTAAAATCTTTATTAAAAAAAATTTGAAAGTCTCATTATACAATTATTAGAATTTTACTACAAAAAAAGAATTTGCTAATGACTAGCAGTCTAGAAATCATGTTAGATTACTTGACCAGGGCCATATCTCAACAAAAAGTTTAACTCCTTTTATCCATATCCCAAATCAAGCAAGTTTGAAATGGTACCATTTCCCTTGGATTGGAGATTATTAAAATCCTAGGCAGGGATCCTAATGAAAATCTAGGAAAACTAACTGAGAAATACTACAAATAAAGATAAGAATAACAAAGAGCAATTTTTATCCCTGGTATTAGAGTAAATAGATTAATCAATTTCATAATCTTTGTAATAGTGTGTTGCTTTTTGTAAGGGTTATTACTTATTTCTTCTATAAGAGGAGAAAGAAAGAGAGACAGACAGACAGTCACCCTTAACATGGTCTTTATGCCAAGGTTCTTCCCAAAGCCCTGCAACCAGGCAGGATAACAAGTTCACCCACAGCACTAAGGTGTTGAGGTATTATAGAATCAGGACACAGACCCAGGAGCTTCCTCTATGGCTTCAACATCACTTAGGGATGTGTTATTGCTGCGTTATCACCAGCGATAAAATGTTGAAAATAACCTAAAATATACAGTGTGTAGAAGATTGTTTTGGTGAACAATATTTAAATGTTTATGGAAATTTACCTTGCTAAATTCATAAGTTTTGTGTGATATTTAGAAGAAGTTAAAAAACCTGCTATTCAGTAAAATTGTAAGACTAACAAAGTAAACACCAGCATATCCAAATATTTATATTAGTCTGCCACACAAAAGCTCATCATACATTCAAAACTATTAATAAAATTCTAGTCAGGAGAGGGGCCAGAAGGTGGCATGGTGGTTAAGGCACTGGATACCCACCTGGCAGATTGTGGTTTGAGTCCTGGACCCAACAGCATGGAAAATCATGCCAGGCATGTGTGCATGCCTGCTGAAAATCCCCCCAAAAAATGAAAGAGAACTGATTTTAACATGATCATCCCCTCCAGAAGGGAGAGGGATTCTCTCTCTCTCTCTCACTCTCTCTCTCTCTCTCTCTTTTTCTCTCAAGTATACACACCATAGGGCAAAAACCTAAAAAGGAAAAATATTCTATTCAGGAGAAAGAAATTTCAAAATTAAACAAGTGAATAAGCAAGGAATTTTCAGATATTTTGAGAGAAACAAAGTAGACTCATGCAACAGAGCCTTGGAGCTGCATTAATTTATATTTGGTTTATGCATGACCTCATTGAAACTGATAACAAGAAAGCATCGATCATGTAAAGATCTGGGAGCATAGACCTGTGAATGAAAACAGGTGTCCTGCAGCTAAAGTACTCTGCTGTATCCTAGGTTCAATATGGCTAGAAAATAATAGATGAGTGTGAGAATAGTAGGAGAAAAGACCAGGTCATAGAGGGCCTTCTAACTCACAGTGAGAGGTAGGATTTTATTGCAAACACAGTGAGTCATCAGAGAGTTGGACACAAAGGATTCAGGAACCAATAAACTTGTTAGTCACTGTTCCTATTTAGGGAATAGATTGGTGGGAAGCAGAGTGAAAGATGGGAGACCAGTTGTCTCTTTATCTGAGCTCTAGCTCAAAATCTCCTTTGTCCCATGAAACCTTCAATCTGCACATAAATGAAGATTATTTCTCTCATCTTTACACTTGATAACTTTACACTTGATAGCACTCCTTGTTACTGTCTTATAATATTTGTTACATTTAGTCTTGTATTGTAGAGACCTTAAAAAGTCTTAGGGTATAATATCTGGGTAGAGATTATCCTTTATATATCTTTGTATTTGTAACAGAACTTAACCCAGTGACTAACATAAAATGAATACTACACAGGAATGAAGGGGCACAAATTTCTTTTCCTCAGTGACAGTATCATCAATTCAGCTCCATCCTACATAAGTGTTGAATGAAGTAAAGAATAAATGACTGTTGGTATGGATGTTAATGAAATGTAAAGAAAGTGGGAAATAAGGGTGTCTGAATTTTTATTTAGAATCAATTCAATGTCAGTTCTGGATAAAATAGAGAAAATAGAATTGTTAATGTTTTTCAGGGGCTTAATTCATCTGAATGGGGAAAATAGGACTGTAAACCTTGCTTTAGGTTTGACACAGTTCCTTAGCAAAGAGGGAGTGAGGGGGAGGAAGAGAGAGAGGGGGAGAGAGATAGGAAGAAAGAAGCAAATAACTTTTCATATTGTCTGTTGGTGGAAAAGAAGTTAATAAAGTACCTCATAGTAATGAGGGGATTGAAAAGCATATGTAAGAAGAGATTAAACTGAACAGAGAAAGGGCAGGACTGAGGAGAATTAGTAAAATCAGCACAAAATGGGGAGTAAGGAGAAGAAGGGAGAACACTGTGTACGACCTGAGGTTTGTTAACCCATTGAACATGCATCCAAATCGCATTGGGCTAATGATTGAGGTCTAAAAGACCATTTAGGTATGTATTTGTTGGCCAGGACTTACCTAGGGAGAACTTCTCAAAGTCAGAAAAACATAATTTATTAGGGTGAGCAAAAAGAAGACAAGCATTATTTATATTTATTTTATATTATAGATGAGGAAGTTGAACCATAACAAAAAGACATTCTGAGGTTGCACAGATAAAGAATAGAAATGCTGAAATATAAATCCAGGTTTACCAATTCCAGTCCATTGCTTTTGCCCATATACTCTGCAGATTGGATAATTATGATCCATTTCCCCTTCTTTTTCACATAGCACTCTAAATACCTTGGGGAGAATTCTTTCTATTCATGTCGATTGCAGTGCTATGGGACTGTTGGTCAATCGTCTTTCTCAGCTAGGATCTGAGTCTATGACCCAGTGCTAGACAAATCAGATTGACTCTCTGGGACATTGAATTCTGAATACCTTGACTCTGGGTCAGGAAAACTGATGGAGCTGAATCATCACAGCAGCAACATGCTGATAAGCCCGTCCTTGAATTCAGTACTTGGACCCCTGGGGTCACCTCGTTCTTGTTCCTGGTGAGCCTGGTTCTTTAACTTTTCCTTTCATTCCAGAATTATCCCATGTTCTTCACATTTATATAGTCAATATTATTTTTTTCAGAGGTTCTTGCCTTAGGGTGTGTGTGCTCACTAGAGAGCGAGAGACAGAGACAGTGAGAGGAAAGCGAGAAATCATTCCCATGGAGGATGGCCACACTGCAATCCCTTCTCCATCCTCCTTCCAGAATCTTGGGCACATACACACACACATCTGTCAGGAGTTTCAAGCTACGGGGTCCAAGACTCAAAGGGCAGTCCGCCATGTGTGGCTCCAGTGATGTAACAGCTACACCATCTGCTGCCCGTATACAGTCATAACTTTTACATCTTTTTATTTAGCTCAGCATAGTCCATTTCTTTTCCTTATAAACAAAGCTCCCCTAATTGCTACTATGCTTTTAGGAATGCAAATACATAATAAAATAAGAAAGAAACTGTAAAAGAGAAAAGAAAATTGTAGAACTGATGTCTTATTTTGTAAATTTAAAAGTATTTTTGCTTTAAATTTAATGAACATGTGCACATGCATGAGAGACAGAGACCCATTAGGGTCTTGCCATTGTCATCCACCCCCAGCTTCAGCGCCCCCTAGATCATGTGCACACCTGTGTCCAGTGTAGTCATAGAGGTCTCCAGATGCAAATATGGAACTTTTCTTTGTGGGTCAGCCTCACAGAGCTTAATGTTTTACTCCTATACTACTTCCTGACCCCCAAAACTGATGTTCTGTGAACAAAACTGAAACAGAATTCCAGGTTGGACATATATGTCTATTCATTTATAGACTGATTTAGTATGATTTTACTAAATATCTACTCTGTCTGGCAGGGATGACATGACAGTCACAGGCTTCCAAATGAATGGGTAGGGCCAGCAGGTGGTGTGGTGGTTAAAGGAACTGGACTTCCACATGACCAACCGTGGTTCGAGTCCCGGACCTGGTGGCTTCCTTTCTCACTTTTTCTCTCTCACTCTTGCTGTGTCCCTCTCTGGTCAAAGTAAAAATAAATAAATAAAAGTTAAAATAAAAATGAAATAATTTTAAAAAAAATGAATGGGCATAAGAAGATTTGGCAACACATACCAGTTCGTCCAGTAGGTGGGTTAGTTAACCAGAAGCTAGTTAACTGGAGAAAGTGGGACCCAAGGAGAACTAGGGGATTAAGGGCAGAAAGCTGTCAGACCAGGATCTGCAGGAGGACTGAGCTGGTTAGATCCCTGGAGCCACCTTATTCTTGTTTCTGAGCTTTGTTGTTTTACTTTTTTGTTGATTCTGGAGATAGTGAAATTGATCTCTTCATATAGGGCACAGAGAGTCCATAGGTAGAGCTGAGAACAGAAGGCACAGTGAGATTACTATACTGTCTTTCTATCTCTTACCTGAGCCTTGTAGCTCTATTAAAATGTCACTGGAAAAAATGGTCCAGGATATGTAACTGGGATTCTTGCCTCGAGTTTGCATTTAGTACCCCCAAGCCAGAAAGTTAAATCTCTCTGGGCCTCAATTTCCTTTTCTGAACAATGAAGAAACAACAACTGCTCTGTTTACCTACTGAGTCGCAATAAATGCATGAGGAAATGATTGCAATAGCTTAGTAAATTGAGAAAAAAGATCAAGAGAAAAATGTTACTTTCCCTTTGGCATCGTTTCTAGCTTTTGTTATGAACAGCCATTTCTCAGCTATGGCAGAGAGAGAAGTTTTAAAAAATCAGTTAGCTAAAGAAAAAGAGATTGTAGCTTTGCTGCTAGCTTCGAAGGCTGGCCTTGGGGTTATGCAGCTCCTGAAATAAGGGCAAAACAAAGGCTCCGAGAATAGTTTTGACAAAAAATTAAGACACAAAGAAGGTATACCATAACTGAGAAATTATCAGAGTTCATTATTACGTGTATTTCAATTAGAAATAATCTGAGAATGAGAAAGTATATTTTAATTTGGAATCCTATACATCTACCAGAGGCTTATCACATAAAATTATTTGTGAGATGAATGAACGAATGAAACTTACTTTTTTGCCTTGACTCAAATGCATATATTTGTTTTAATCCTTGCCTAGTATAATATTCATACCTCTAAAATTGTGACAACATACTGTTCAGAATGTTACAGGATTTCTAATTACAGAAATTTGCCTACTATCCCTCCGGAATTCTGTAGTTTTGTATCACCGAAGTAAAATCATTCACTTTTTAACTTATGCAACTAATTTCTTGGCTTTAGGGAGGTCTTCAAAAGGCCATGTGAGCTACTATGTCCAAGAATAGTTTAGGTTCAGGGTGGAAGGGGAAGCTCTTTTGCTACTTTGCCTTTGGCCCAAATCTCTGGTAGTGCAATTGCACCCCACATCTCAGTACTTCTAGACTGTGTTACCTACCTCTCTGAACCTGCTCTGGAACTTGTGCATGTCCAGCACAGTCACAGTATAGGCACTTAGTCAGGTTCTTCTCACCTGGCACCACGCTTGAGCTTGTGGCAGCAACTGCAGCAGACACCTGGCTTTGTGACTGTAGGAGCAGTATGGACCATTGCTAGGGTTGCTATAGGCAAGAAGTAAGGCAAGCAGGGGAGCAGGTGTGGTCACATGGATCTGCAGTAGTATTTAATCTGTTTCTTGCAGTCTTCTCAAACATCATCTTTCAAGAATTTATATTAGCTCAACAAAACTACAGAATAGATATGAGATGCATGACATAGAGAAGCAAAGCTGAGGGTCAGTGAAGAGAAGAATGACACTTATGAACTAGCCTAGAGAACAAACAGTGCATACTGGAGCAGAAAAATGGAGGCCTTCACCTGAAAGTGAAATGATGAAAAGTGATACTCATTTTTTTTGTATATTTAATAGCAGTGAAAGATCTGATGAAATCAAATTGTTCAAAATTAAAAAAATGATAATTACAAACTCTAGGTAATAAAGCTAAACCAAAAAAATTTTTGTGAGAAAGTCATGGTAGAATATAAAGCAAATTAAATGTAGAATAATTTTAAGTGATTTTTATGAAGTGTAAGAAAAAATAGTCCCACTCCTGGGCATCTATCCAAAGAGACAGGAGAATGCTCAGTCAGAAAACTATTTGCACATCTATGTTTATTGTGACATTATTCACGATTGCTAAGACATGGAATCAACCCAAATGTCCATGAAGAGAAGAATGGATTCAAAAGATATGGCACATATACTCTATGGACTACTATTCAGCCATAAAAACAACAAGACCCTGGCATTTGATAGAAAGTGGACAAATATGGAAGATTTATTGCTGAGTGAAGCAAGAAAGGCTATGAAAGAGAGACATCGTATGTCTCCACTTAATATATACTGACTGTCCGCACTCTGTGTTAGAGAGAGACTGAAGTATTGGAGGACATAAAAGCATTGAAAATAGTTATGGACACTGAAGACAGTGAGGAAGGAGAGTGGGAGAGGGGAAGAGTGTAGGGTAGGAAATTAGGGAGAAAAATTGATTGGCAAGACATTTGTGGCACACAAAAATGGTTTATTATCTATTGATGGTAATGTGTGTAATATTATTAACTGGGCTGGTCTGAAGCATATTTCATGTTGGGTAAATTCACTTTATAAACTAAGTGATGTATAGTGATTGAATAATAAAATAAAGTTAAATAAATAAAAAGAAATAAAAAAAAGAAAAGATAGCCAACTTTGAGTCTAGAAACTTCTACTTTGATCAATCCAGGGCAGTAATGATATTAAGACTGCAAATTTGACTCAGATTCCATAATATTTATATAGCTATAGTAATGTAGATGCTCAGTGGTATTCAACATTTATAATCAACCAGTAAACAATACAAAAATGATATGTGGTTGCAGAGCCAGTTATACACACTAATAAATGTGAAAATCTAGAAGTGACAATGTAACTGTTAGAAGCTAGGCTAAGATAAAGATGAGAAGAGATGGAGAAAGGCTAGAGACACTCATGTTTTCTCCTTACAAAGAAGAGACTTGATCTTTTGATAATAAAAAATTATGAAATGAGCCCCCCAGGGCATGAGGGTTAAGGGGGCTGGATCCTACATGGCTGGCTGCATAATTTGGGTCCTACACTTGGCAGTTTGAAAAATATGCTGGGTATGTATACATGTGTGCTCAAAATCACAAAAGAAGAGTGGAAGAGAAGATACTGAAGCATGGCCATCTCCCCAGGGGACTGTTTTCTTACTTTTCTTCTCCCCTCTGTCTCTCTCCAATGCACACATGTGCACTATGGCAAATCAACCAACCAACAAACAAAACCCAAACACTCAAAAATTATAAAATGAATGAGCATTAAGAAGAATTATTTAAAGTGACTTTAAAATATAGTAATTTATATATTCCTACTAGGATTTACCCTAAAAATATAAAAATAATTTTAAAAACACTTAACATTTAGTAATATTTTTTGAAACAATACCAGTGTTCTTACATTAAAACAATTATATGTTAGGTGATAAAGTAAACAAACAATTGTCCTTATGTCTTTAGGAACCAAGATTCATAAAATTAGATGAATACAAAATCAATAAAATGAAACAAATGTCATCTAATTTTTATTGGACCATCAGTATGGCTTATTTTTTAAAAATCTTACTAAAATGACAGAAACCCATACTAAAAAGATCCAGGAAACAGTAATAAACTATTATCAGCACTCCTGGTGTCCATATTTTGGTCTCTAAATTTCACTTCCCATGAAAAGGATTCAGAGATTCCTTTTAAAACCAACTCCATATCAGCAACATAAAATATATAGTGTGATCCTGGGATATCTCAATGAACTAAAAACAAGGACTGAGATTACTGAGGTTAGATCAGTATGTCTCAGGAGACAAAGAAGTTCTCACTGGCATAAATGGTTACATAGAATAATTACTTCACTGTTTGAAGGAGATAAAATATGTAAAAATCCATGAATTCTTCATGACATTGAGGAATTGGTTTGCTAGAGTACCAACTTATATTCTAAGTTTTGATAAAGGAGACAAATCAAGCATTTACTCTTTCTTAATCTGTATTTTAAGCTAACAAATAGTGGGGGGAAATTCTTCATATAGAATAGATATTTAAGAAGACATGGTAAAATTAGGAATGTTGGTATTTTACAATCCTGGGTGAAATATTACATTTGATTAAAAATCACCAAAAACTTCTAAAACCATTAGGTAAAATAATAGGGAATGGAGTAGGACCAACATTCCTTATACTTACTCAGTAATTGCCCCGTGACTAAAGGCGAAGTAACCAGACCTGATGATTCTTCTAATGTGACAGCACCATCCATGAAATATATTACAAAACGAAGCTTTTTTTAAATGTTAATTTAATTAAATATTTAGGTCTTACTACCAGTTTTATAGGATGTACTTAAAGAACCATGTTAAACAAGAATGTATTGTTTACTGACACACCAACTATTTTCGTTTTTTTTTTTTCCTTCATATGGAGAAAAACTATGAACTTTAATTACTGTGGAAATAATTATTCTAAGGATTGAAAATACAGTCATTGAAGTGACCTCAAGAAAAGTGTCTGACATTCATTCATTCATTCCACCAAGATTTATTGGCCATCTGCTATAGTTCAGCACCACACTACATTCTAGAGATTCAGAAAAGCACATGAGATTCTCTATCTTGGATTTGATCATGGTTCTCTTAGATAAATTAACTGTGCAGTGATATTCAAAAGGGAGTTGGGAAACATCTCTAGCCTTATTATTTGAACATTTTATGGTTGATAAAGTAAATATTTGGCATGATCCAGGGCCATGTTAATGGGAATAGTAAGAGCTTTAATTTCGGAAATTAAAATGTACATTTTTGTATCGCATCGTAACATTTATTCTCACTTTGTTTATGGTTTTGATTGAAAATCAAATACATATAATATTGTTAGATGCAGAAAAATGAGAAAACCTTTTGCATATGTACATGAACTTTCACAAATTGGTTATCAGATATTTCAGTTACAGATCTATTTTTTTTCAGATCTATTTTTTATAAAATAAAAAACTATTGCAGAAAAATAGTTTCAGGATGAAAGTCAATGAGAAAAGTAACATATTTTTTGTTTCATCAGTCACCAATGGATTTCTAGGAGAGTCAGCTGAGTTTTGTATTTTTACAAAGAAAAAGAATAGAGGTTCTGGAATTTCCAACAAGGAATCCCTGCAGTGATTGCTTTTTTCATATCAAGCAAAGAAAGTATATCCAGGTTTGTCATGTAATTGGAATAATACATCATTTTTGTAAAGGGACTTTAGTTGCATCGTTTTGTCCAGAAAGCACTTTTTATCATGTTGGCTGGGAAGAAAGCTCAGGAGAGTCCCTAGTCTTTGAAATAATTTTGAAAAAGAACCCATCATATTTTATGGAATATATTTTTCAACAAATTAACTGGAGTTATGAGATCTTGGGAAAATAGTTCTTTTGAACTTCCTGAGGTTAGCAAGAGTTTAACTTGCTTTCAGAAAGAATCTTTCCATTTTGCCAGCCCTCTAAGACCAGCTGAAAAGACTTCTTCTGCACTTATATTTGTGTCAAAGTCACCCTTTCAGAGGAGAGACCAAGCTAGCCATTTGTGTATGGAAAAAGACTTTTCACTTGCTCTGAGTACAGTGGCGAGGCCAATTAGGACAGTAAGAGAGGAACTGAGCAACTTCAGTTGCTTCAGTTCAAGTTCCCTGAGCAACTTCATGGGAGATTCTTTCAAGGAAAAAGGAATGGACAGTGTGACTATGGTAATATTGTGAACAATTTTGGGATTATTTATACAGCATCCTTGTTTAGGGAATTAAAAACATTTTATTTTGTTTCTTTAACTTTATTTATTTATTTAAATTTGACCAGAGAGGAACAGAGAGAGAAAGAGAGAGAGAAAGTGAGTGACCCAGTCCGGGACTCGAACCATGGTCGGCCATGTGGGAGTCCAGCACCCACAACCACCATACCACCTGCCGGCCCCTAGGGAATTTTTTTAAGTCTCTGTTCACCACCACCTTGTGTAGCACAGTATTGTTTATTAAGTGTCATGATGGTAAATTGTGAATCTTAAAATTTCTCAGTGTCCATGTTTCTTACTTTATGTATAAAAACAAAGATGGCGGGTTGAAATAGAGCAGGACTAATAAAGCAGGGGCATAAAAGGATGAAGGAAAAGATACGGGAAATAGAAATAGTGGAATACTAAAAAATATTTTAAAAGTAGTTTTCCCAATTAAAAAAAAAGTCTGATTGTAGTGTTCGCCAATTATTATAAATTCTCCTATCATAACTGGTTTCAAACTACTAACATGATGTCACTGAAACGAGTTGGAAAGAGAATCCCAGTAGCACCTCGTTATATTATGTTGCCAACACACAAATAAAATAAATGCAGAGCATAGGCAGTAAGATATAAAATAATGTTTTCTTACAATTTCTGGATAGAATTCTTTTTTTATTTCATGTTCTTTTATACATTCAATCATGTTATTTAGCTTACAAAGTGAGTATTCCAACATGTGTACATTTCTCCCTAGTCCAGTTGATAATACTATAAAATTATCTTCAACAGATAATACCACATCTCTTTGTCCCATTAATGCTTTGCCTCTCTACTTTTCTTCTAAGTGTAATGTTAACACTGATAATAGGGGCCGAATGGTGGCACTGTGGTAAAGCAACACTCTGCATGACTGACCCACTTGGAAGATTCTGGGTGTGCATCCATATACTACCCTTAACAGGCTAAGTACACATGTGTCTATGATTTGAGATGGCCTGAGGCCAAGGATGGATTGCAACATGAAAACCCTATTGGGTTGCCTGTTTCTCTCTTTTTCTCTCTCTGTCTGTCTCTGTGTCTCTCTTGCTCATGGAAAAAAGAACAAAACCCTTTTTTCTTTTTAAATTTTTGCCATAGAGCACTTGCACTCACCCAAGAGAGACAGAGAGACAGAGAGAGAGAGAGAGAGAGAGAGAGAGAGAGAGAGAATTCACCCCTAGGGGTGATGGCCACACTGTAATCCCTTCTCAACTCTCCTCTCAGGATTCTGGCCATGCAAGCACATGTACCCAGCATAATTTTCAGACCACTGAGTCCAGAACTTGAACCTGATGAGTTGGCCATGTGGGATCCAGGCTTTAGCCACCACGTCACCTGCTGGCTCCAAAAGAACGAAACTTCTAAGAAGTTGATAATAGAAAAACAAGTAGGAAATGGTGAGACTTTATTATTTAGTGCTTAAATAATATTATTTACTTATGTTTGTAAATTTAATTTTTAATAAAGAGCATGTTCTACAATCAACTGACAAAGGTGTCAATTTACCAATTGACTTTAGCAATCTAGTAGAGTTGGTTCTACCACATGAGTAGTTCTGACGGTTTATACCTACCTGGTTTCAGTTGCCTCGAGACACACAATCCCTTTCTGGTCCTGGTATTACCTGAACTAGTTCAGCATCCTTAAAATAAATCTCTTTCTCTCCTTCTCTGTTTTGCTATTGTTAATAAACCAATTTATGTTGGATTATGGTCATTTGTAACAACTTACTTTATTTTTTAAGTTTTGCCACAAGGCATGTGCACTCTCCTGAGAGAGAAGCAGTAAGAGGGAAAGTGAGAAATCAACCCCCTCCCCTTTGGGGGGATGGCCAGGCCACAATCCCTTCTCCTCCCTTCTCCTCCTGGGATAATGGGCCTGCATGCACATGCACCCAGTGCGATTTTCAAGCTGCCAGGTCTGGGACTCAGATCATGGTAGGCCATGTGAGAGTCCAACACCTTAAACACCATGCCACCTGCTAGCCCTGCAATGAGCTTTCTTTACTGGGGATTGACTCTCATTATATTACTACAGGGGCATAACTACAATCTCTGGCACCATCTTCACATGGCCTTCGACATGTTTCAGTGGGTCTCTATCTCAAATACTCCTCCACTTTGACCTTTCGAGGATACTGATTACTGGATTTGAGAGAATCTTAAATCTAGGATGATCTCATCTCTAGATCCTTAACTAAATTATGTTAGACAGGTTCTTATTTACTAAGTAAGCTTACATGAACAATTTTCAGGGATTAAGACATGGGTTTATCTTTTGAGAGCCACCATTCAATTCACTAAATATCCTTAAAGGCTTTCAAAGTTACATAACAGTGTTTAAGGATGATATAATTCACAACACATACCTATAAATCAAGGTAAATTGTGATAAGTACCAAATAACTTTTAAAAAAAAGAGTTGGGGCCAGGTTAGAAAAATAAAGCTCACCTTTCAAGAAAATGAGAGATGTTATGGGAAAATGTGTTTTCAAAATTTTATTATTATTTTTTAATTTGACCAGAGAGAGACAGAGAGAGAGGGAAAATGAGAAAGCATGCCGCCGAATCTAGGACTCAAACCATGGTAGGCCCTGTGGGAGTCCAGTGCTTTAACCACTACACCACCTGACAGCCCTGGAAAGTACATTTTTAATAGGTAAATTTGATAAAGAGAACATTCTAAGTACACATACACAGTTTCAGACACTGGACAATGGAAAATGTGATCTATCAACTGGGTTACCATAAGAGTTTTTTTGTTGTTGAAAACAACACAAACACTGGATAATTTGACCAGAAAATAAACATGCCAAAGGATAGTGAGTGGTTCATACAATATCCAAGGAGACTGATAACCAGACTCAGAAGCTGAGACCAACAATATAACACGGAACTCATCCCATGAGGAAACCACCTCCTATGCTTACCTACAACGATACTACAACTGCAGGACTCGGGTCCTAGAGGAACTTCTGCCTTTGCAGAAGTTGGATGAAGTTTCTACCACTATACTACCTTGAACAGCTGTCAGTTCTCTATAATCCCTGATTGTATATGTGTCCAGCTCTTGATAAAAACTATATAGATATTGATATATAGATATCGCCAGCACGGAGACATCTGTTTGGTAGCTCTAAGTATTATGCCTGTACTAACCACACGGGAGTCAGAGAAAGTAACCATCAGTTTCAGCAACAATGGTGGGAGATGGGTTTGTCTTCTACGAAAACTCGGAATCTTGAGATTTTGTCTAACTAAAGGGTGAAATAACAGAAACAATGGCAACTTATCCATTTCAGCTAGAGTAAATGTACGTAAGTGCAACAAGAAAAATGTTTGAAAAGATAAGCTAGGTTCATACTTCATAAGATATGATGAAATAACACAGGCTCTATTCCCTTCTTCCTAGTTGCCTCTTACACCATCCAGAGGAAAAGCATTATTGTCAAAGACTGGCCCATGTGGTAGGTAGAACTTTAGAACTTCATGATGGTGTCCTATGTGTTCCACCCAAACTTCGAGGACTGTGACTGTGAAGATGTATCATGACTATGAGTATGTTACGTTACCCAGCAAAGCAGTATTATGCAGATGTATTTAAGGTTACTATTTCGTTGACCATAGAGAGATTATCTGGCTGAGCCTAACCTAATAAATTAGTGTGTGTGTGTGTGTGTGTGTGTGTGTGTGTGTTTTAAATTTTTACTTACTTTTTTTAAAATAAATAATTTTCTCCTATTGGTAGCAGAAGGGAAGGTCAGAATTAAAGCATAAGAAGAATTTAACATGAAAGAGTTTGGCTTTAAAGGTGAAGGGGGCCATGTATATAGAAGAACCGGAAAGTGGTCTCAAAGGGCTGAGAGTAACCTCTGTCTAACAGCCAGTGAGAAATGGAATTCTGCCAACAATCTGAACGAGACTACAAGTATGTTACTCCCAGAGCCTGCAGATAAGAGACCAACCCAGATCACTCCTTAGTTTTGACTTTCTGATACCCTAAGGAGAGAACCCAGATAAGTCCACCCTGACTTCTGATATACAGAACTATGAGTTAATATATGGATGTCATTTTAAACCTCTAAGTTTGTGGTAATTTGTTATAGAAACAATGGAATATATATGCAGCTAGCTTAAGGGATATTTTACTATATCATTTATTCATCTCTCAGAACTCTCTTTTTTGTGGAGTTTCTCTTCTCACACTGATTGTGCAGTGAAGTTCCACTTGCTTCAGGAAGGCCAGTCCCCTCTCTCTGTTCCCATTTCTTGCTTCAACTCCTTCTATCTCTATTATTGACTGATTCACAAAATCAATTATTGAAATATTTACTAAGCTTAATTTCCTCAATTTATTTCCCATATCTTTGGTTTTGCAAAATTAATTTAGACTATGTTCAGAATCTAAAATATTTTAAGTCTATTTTTTCCCTTAGTTATTAAAGCAGCAGTTGCATGGATATTGCAGTATGTCCCATTTCTCTCTCTCTCTCTCTGGTGAGCACATGTCCTCTGGCAATAGAAAATAAAATCTTTTTCTCAAGTAATAGCAGTAGAATTAGATGCATTATTTTAGCTGTTATTGTATCTATATATTCAGGACCAACAAATGCACTAAGCTATGTTGTCAATCATAAACTTCAGATTTTCAGTGAATTGTTAAGACATTTCAATGGAAAATAGTTGAAGCTTTGTCAATAATTTCAATATTTAGACACTGTATTGCCTTGATGTACAAGTTTTCTGAAAAGTTATATAATTTCTATAGATAAATGTTTATACCCAACAAACCATAAATCTAGCTTGTAATCTATGTTCATTTTGAAATTATTCTTTTCTTGAAGTTCTACTGAATAGCTTTTATCTGAAAATTCTTGATCATTTTTAACTATGAAGTAGATGGTGTTAAAGAAATTCTTTTGACACTTTCTAAGACTTTTCACTTGACTTTTTTGACACTGGTAAAGATTCTACAGCATGTTTTCCAGTTTTTCAACTATCTTATGGTATGAAACTGATGTGCTTTTTGGTGTTGTCTTTATTTATAGTTGCCATTTTTCTTTGTTTGAATCATGAACTTTAAACAAAATCATGTGATTCTTGAGAAAGATAGTGTGGAGCACTTTCAACTAGAATAATGCAATCTTGGGCACTATTTGCATCCACATTTGCATTGCTGATGAAAAGTCAAAAACAAATCTTTTCTATTCAGATATATATATATGTATATATATATATATACATATATATATATACATATATATATAATTTATTTTTTATTTTTAACTTTTTTTTTAGGTAGTATCAAAGACATTCTAGGATGTTCTGATTTTTGCAGTTTCAGGATGTGTTTCAATATTGCTATCCTTTTTTTCCTTGATAATCCTACAGATTTAGAGAACATTGGTTTATAAAATATGAAACTTACATTAAGTTTAACCTTTAAGATCTCTTAAAGTACTTTATTATAAATTCTTAAATTTCAATATATCAAAATGCTATAGACATTCTACTTACACAAGAATTGCACCACACTAACAATTAAAACAAAAATTTAAATTAAACAAGAAGTAGCAACTAATATAAAGACAATGAAAACTGGTGTGCTGTACATTACAAAGATGTTGCAACACAATGCAATGTCTTCTGACTTCAGCTAAACTGGCTACAGACGATTTTTAGATATCAGTAAGAGAGAAGAAATGGTTCATAAGCTTGAATTATTTCATTTGTAATTTAATTTATATTCTTAATTGATATCCCAACTTGTCATTACCAATATTACTTACGAAACATACACAGTATTTGTTATTTTAGAAACGTTACAGTTATACTAGTGTGCTTCTGCTGAATACTACCTAGTTTTTCTTACTAATGAATGTGACATTGAAGAATACATGGAATAGGTGCACTACTGCTTTGGCCTTCCTTACATGAAATGCCACACTTTACAAACTTAGCCATCCAGTGACTGGCATGCTAGATCACTGCAAGTCACCCCTAAGGGCACTATGGGAATCATCTCTGAGGAACTTTATGTATCATAGAAGCAAACATAAGGGCACCTAACTTCTGAGAACAGAGTTAAAAAAAAGAGTGAGTTACAGACCATTGTCACAAAGTATCCACCTTGCCAAATCACTGCTTCCACTGTGAGTGTGCAACGGAGTGAATAATTGCTGCATGTGTTACACTAATAGTTGTTCATCCTCTTATATGAATACCTGATGCAAGGATTAGGAAGTATTTCCCTTGTAATATTGCTCAGATTTCTGTTCTCTTTTAAACTATTTGGCTTCAGGGACCAGCAGAGGGCGTAATAGTTACATGGCTGGATTCCAATGTAGTCTACCTCGGTTCGAGTCTACCGTGATTCAAGTCCCAGACCCAGTGTCTTCAAACTTATGCCAGGGCATGTGTGCATGTGTGCCCAAAATCCCAACAGGAGACTGGAGGAGAAGGGATTGTGATGTGGTCATCCACCCTGGGGGGGGGAGGGGGGGGGAGGTGATTTCTCACTTTGTGTATCTCTGTCTTTCTGTCTCTCTGTCTCTCTTCTGATCTCACATGCCCTGTAGCAAAAGTATCTCCCATAAAAAACCATGCTGGGCACATGTGCGTGTGTGCCCAAAATCCCTAGAGGAGAATGGAGGAGAAAGAACTGCTTCTTGGCCATCTCCCCCTTGAGGGGGTGATTCTCACTTTCTGTCTCTCTGTTTCTATCTCTTTGTTCTCTTCTGGGAGTGCATGTACCCTATAGCAAAAATCTCTCAAAAAATTTATTTGGCTTGAGCCTTTTATAAAAAAAATTTATTCAATCACTATGTCATTACAGCTTACAAAATGAATTTTCTCAGCACAAATGTACTGTGTATTAGTCCAGTTAAAGAGGTTATCCTACACATTACCATCTTTTTCCCCCTGAGTGGCTTGAGCCTTTGACCAACCAGGGGTGTGACTTTTACCTCCAGGGGAGAATTTTAATCAGTAAGTCCTGCTTTCAACATCAGCAGCCTGTGGTCTCAATAGACACCACTGTTCCTTTGAGTGACCAGCAGGAATGCTGGTGGTCAGGGTATATTTGACCCTTTAATGTTCTGAAATTTGTCAGAACAACAAATTGATTCATTAACTCCAAAGACATTCTCTTCCCAGGCTAAAATTCACTCCCAACTCGTAGTCTGCCTCAAAATATTGCCCGGCTATGATTTCTAATCAATTAAATATTCTACAATGAGACAAAGACAGAATAAAATAAAATCACTAGCAATATAGAGATGACCTGAATTTCAATTTAACCTCTCCTATTTGAATTTCATGGGGAAAAACTCAATTTCAAAAATTAACTCCTGTCTAAAAACATAAATTAAGAAATTAAATTGCCCTCATAAACTAAGTTTTGAAAATGTTACTAGAAAATCTACAATTTAAAGTCTAAAGGATTTAAAATTTTTAAATCAAATTTACTTGTCCTATGAGTTAAAATCCAAATAAATTAAAGCCCAAAGTTTGTCCTCCTCAACTTCTTTTTCTATGCATTCAGTAAGTGAGTGTCTAATGGTGATTGTATAGCAGTCAAATCTAATGCATTCTCTCACTCAAATTGGTGAAGCTCTTAGGGTGTCAGAGAAAGGGTCTAACAAGTTAGCCAGGCATATAATATTCCAATTGTTCTGAACCCACAAAATAAGCCAGTGTCTGCAGACTTGACTGTTTCTTCACTTGTTAACATTATCAAAAATCATAGCAGAAACTCACGAGATAAAAATGAAAAATATAACACCTGGATTTCAACCTTACCAGGGTGCTAGTTGATCTAGTCAGCTCTCTAAGACCTATGACTTGGGTTCTTAAACCTAGCTGGAAAAAATTTGCCATCAAGAGATATATGTTGATACTATGCTTATACCACAGTTAGGAAGAAAAAAAAAAAAAAAAAAAAAAGCCAACTAGGCATATTTTTTTTTTTCTCTTTTTGAAGGTGATATATTTGACATCAGAGCTTTTACAAAGTTTGGAAACTGACAGTGGAGGTAGTCCCGGTTATCAGGTGTTAAATTGAGGTGTCTTTTATGGATATTTAATACATCTTGAATTACTTTTTCTTCTTCATCCTGGTATTTGTGGTGCTCCCATGTTGAATTAAGTCAACTCTATTCTGTAATGTAGTCTCCACCATCCTATTACGTTCCGATATTTTCAGTCCTGCTGCAGAAGTCTTTGACAACCATCTTGCTATGGAATTACGTAAGAAAAAGAAACCTGCCTGTTGGGAAGATTTCTTTTTCATCTCTACATTATTTTTTTCAGGCAAAACTTATCCTCAGTAGATTCCCAAACTGAAGCTTCTCTTGAGGTTTTTGTAGTCTGTATCTCTGGAAGACCAGGGTAGACTCATATCTGTGCTATATGCTCCTAAAACATTAAATTTTCTCACCTTTAATGTTCTGGCTGCAGATGTATTTTGGGAGGATAGGCCAAAATGACTCATGGTCAACTACAGTTTGAATCCTGGCCCGGGCAACTCGAAAAACATAGTAGGCACATCATGCATGCCTGACCTCCTGATGAAATAGAGAAATGAAGGAAAAAGGATTATGACATGACCAGGTACCATTGGGAGGTATATTCTCTCTCTTCCCCTCATTCTTTTTCTCATGCACACATCTGTCTTCTGGTATTTTTTTTTTAATATAGTATTTCTTGGGCTGCCAGGTGGCATGGTGGCTAGAGGTGCTGGATGCCCACGTGGCTGATTGTGGTTCGAGTCCTGGACCTGGAGGTTTGCTTTCTCACATTCTCTCTCTCTCTCTCTCTCTCTCTCTCTCTCTCTCTCTCTCTCTTTCTCTCTCTTGGAGGCTTGCTTTCTCACTTTCCCTCTCTCTGTCCATCTGGTCAAACTTAAAAACCAGTAAGTAAGTAAGTAAATAAATAAATAAAGTGAAGTAAATATATTTTTAAAAAAATAGTATTTCTCTTTTTGTGTCTTTTTGCTGCCTCGATCATCTCTCAATTCTTTGCAGAAAGTTGAAACTGCTTCTTAAATTGATACATTTCCTCTCTAACCAACATAAAATCAGTGTCATTTACAGGATCTCAAGATCTTGCTTTCTTTTACTCTTACTTTTCTTTGTGGACCTTTAGTTGTCTAACTTTTTATTATAAATTTGTTCTGGTGACGAGTGTTCATAATGAGAAATGGGAAATGAATGATCTCCGGGCCTCCTAAAGCAATATTTTTTCAAATAAATCCTGTTTACCTTCATGTTTATGAATTGGATATTCTCACCCAGGAGGAATTCTCTCCATCAGATCAACATCTATCCAAGGCCAGACCTTGATCTATTATTCTCCTGACCAGCTCCCTTTTAATAGCGCTGTCATAACTTCTCTTGGAATCTCAGTTTCACGAATTTCTTAATCAGATTCCCCGAGACCCAAGCAATAAGTGTTGCTTCCCCAGACACATCTCATTTCCCTTTGATCTTCAGTACTGCTTTGAATATTTTATCATGGTCCTCTAGTCTTCCTTTTGCAGACAAGTTCAGTTTATTTTAACCACTTTGAACAGTTGTCATAACCTTTAAGGGATGATTTCCTGATCATTTTTACTATGCATACTAATTATTACTTTAACAGGATTTCCTTCATACTATATTTTCTAGGATCTCTATCTCTTCTGAGAAAGTTTATTTAGTTTATTCTGAGAAAGTTTATTTATTTATTCTTTTTTTTTAAGAGAGAGATTTTTGCTATAGGGCAAAAATATATAGTGTGCTTGCTGGAAAGGCAGAGAGAGAGACCGACAGAGAGAAAGCGAGAAATCACCCTCTGGGGGGTTGGCCATGCTGCAATCCCTTCTCCTCCATTCTCCTCTTGGGAGTTTGGGCACACACACACACACATATGCACCTCCAGCATAAGTTTCAAGCCTCTGGGACTGAAACTATGGTGGGCCATGTAGGAGTCCAACAATGTAACCATTACGCCATCTGCTGATCTCTATTTAGGCAATTTTTAAAAAATTTATTTACATTCATTCACTGTATATCATTATAGCATACAAAATGAGATTTTTCCATTCAGAATACACAGTATATTGGCTCAATCAAGCACATCAACATATGTGTTATTGTCAACAAATAATTTTCCATTTCTTGTTTCCTGTATATTTTGCTGTTTTTCCCTTGATTCCCTATCTCTCACCCTTTGCCATCTCCCACCCTCCTCCCACACTGTGTCTGGTATCTATTGTTGCTTTCTATGCCTCCCCCATTTTATTGTTTCACTAAATATCTTAATAAATCTAAATATTTTCAATAGCAAGCACAGCTGATATATACATATCCATGAACACAAGTCTGACTTTAGGCATAAACCTCAGTGAGTAGAATGAACATACTATAAAGTAGCATCTAGCTAGGGCTATATAGCTTACTGCAGTCATCAAATAGGTATTTTTAATGCTTTTTTTTTCTTCTGAAATGTTTTTTATTAATTTACATTCATTTCCTGAGCATCACCACAACATACTAAATGTGGTTTCCCATCTAGAATAAACTGCATAGTTTTGTTTTTAAATGGCTTAAATTCAAAAAGTTAGCCCATCAAAAAACCTGGGGCATAAATCAGGTTTTATAGGTTTGAAGTTTTTATAATATTGTGGTGCTTCTTTCAAGAAAGAATATTTGACTACAAAACTGTGTAAGACAGCTATACAACTATTTAGAATGAGAAAACTATCTCACTAAATTATAAACTATACATATTTTTTAAATATCACCAAAAACACAGAAAAATAACATATTTTATTAACGAGTTGTCTAAAAAGATCTTTAATACTTTTCCATTATGTTTTTTAGCTGTGCACTTTTGATTGCTTCTTCGTATGATAATGATACTTCAACCAGATTTCCTATAGATTGTTTTCAGTCTTCTCTCACTTGATAAAATTTTTGAATTTTTGATAATCAAGATTCATGAAATATTTGACTTCACAAACAGATGTATTTGGCATTTATCGTACTGCCACAGAGCTGTGGCCTCCAAAAACTAATTCTACTCTCTTTTTTCTACCTGGTTACCATCAGTTAAAGAAAAAACAATTAATGACTTTTTATAATAATTATTTATGTTTATATATTCTTCTTTATAAAATATATTTTTGATAGAAGATAAACTTTATGTCAATTAACTTATAAACGAGAATGAAATAGATACAACTTTATAAGTCTAAACTGATGGAGCTGCCTGATATCCATGACAGGATACTTGCCCAAGCTAGTGCTACCACTAAGCTCCCCCAAGAACCAGAACCACCACTACAAACCCACACCCAAGGCAGAGCCACTGCTACACACCATCCTCCCACCCCACACCCAGGCAGAAGTCACTGTACCACAATGGCACCTCGCATGACCACACCTTGGACCTGTCACTGACAGATAACCCACCCAGCTAGCACATTTATGCCTACCTATAGGTGAAAGATTTTTTTCCCATAAGCCCAATCTGTAAAACTCAAAAAGAGGTAACTATTTTCTCAAATGTGGAAACAACAATGGAAGATTACAAGGAACACAAAAACTCAAGGAAATACAATACCAGTAGAGGAATACAATACATTTTTAGCAATCAACCAAAGAAATGGAGACCAATGATTTACCTGACCAAAAAATTCTAAATTGTTATTTTTAATAAGTTCAATGAGCTATAAGAAAATACAAATAGCAGCCTGCTGGTGGTGTGGTTAAGGCACCAAGATCCCATATGACTAACTGTGTGGTTAGAATCCCAGATTGGACAGCAAGAAAGATGCACTGGGTGCATATGTGTGCATGCTCAAAATTCCAAAAGGAGGGAGATTGGAGAAGGGGTTGTAGCATGACCATTCCCCAGATGAGAGAGTTCTCTCTCTCGTGCTCTCTCTCTCTTTTTCTCTCTGCATCTCTCACCAGTGAGTGCACACACCCTCTGGCAAATTAAAAACAAAGAAACAAACAACTTGATAAAATCAGGAAAATAATAAATGAACAGGAGTTCAACAACGTTATAGAAATCACAAAGAATTAAAAAGAAACACGAGTCAAAGAATACATTGAAGAAAATTTTAAAATGAAGTAAAGGGCTTTAACATAAGACTCAATCAATCATAAGAAAGAATCTACAAACTTGAAGGTTAATTATTTAAAATTATCCAATCAGAAAAGGGAAGAAAAAAAAACAGTTGAAAAAAGCCTATGGAAATAGAGGACAACATCCAACAAACCAATATACACATTGTGGAATTATCAGAAGGAAATTAAAGAGAAATAAATTCTGTTCTACAAAAATAAGATAAAAATTGAGAGAATTCAGGATCATCCAGTCATGTGGTGGTTAAGGCTCTGGATTCTTATATAGCAGGCTATAGTTTGAGTCCCAGTCTAGGCAGCTTGAAAATCATGCTGGGCACATACGTGTGTGCCGAAAATCCCAGGAGAAGAATGGAGGAAGAGGGATTGCAGTGTGGTCGTTCTCCCTGGGGATGATTTTTCCCTTTACCTCTCTCTCTTTTTGGTACATGCACATAGCCTGTGGCAAAAAACATTTTTAAAAAGCAAAAGCAAAAACAGAATAAAACAGAATTCATCACTTCCTTATCTGCATAACAAAATATGCTGAAGGTAATTCTTTAAATTGTACCAGAAACATACTAAACAGCAATAAAAAAAGGATGTGAAACATAAATATCATTGGTAAACACAGAGATTCCTTTGTATTGTGGATTCTGGATACAAAATATTATGTTGATATTGACATATAGTTACTGTGTAGTTAGTTACAAAGGTTACCTCTATACTGAACCTGTACAGACTTTTTTTCCTGTCTTTATTCCCTAAACAGTACAACAATATAACAGATAACAATATAATACCACAAAAAAATAGTATAACAGCTATTTATTAGCCTTTATGTTGTATTAGGTATTGTAAGTAATCTAGAAATGATTTAAAGTATTTTTGGAGGATGTGCATAGGTTATATGCAAATATGTCACTGTTTCATATTAGAGATTTGAACCAAGATAAATAAAATGTAAAACAGAAAAACAAGGACCATCAGATGGTGTGGTGTTTAAGGTGTTGGATCCCACATGTCTGTACAGTTTAAGTCCCAGACCCAGTGGCTTTAGAATCACTGGATGTATATGTGTGTCCCCCAAATCCAGAGAGGATAATGATAAAGAAGGGATTGCAATGTGGCTATCTCCTCTAGGGGGTGATTTCTCATGCTCTCTCTGTCTCTTTCTGTTTCTCCTGGTGAGCATGTATTCTCTATGGAAAAAATCTGAAAGAAAAAGAAAAGAGAAAATAGAAAAATAATCTTTGTAAAGATAAGCAAAATTGACAAACCATAACCTACAATAACTAAGAAAAAAAGAATGGCTCAAATAAATGGAATAAGGTATGAAAGAGGAAACGTTGCAACAGATGCCTCAGAAATAAACAAAGAAGCATAGGAGCTATCATTAACACTTGCTTGTCGACAAATTGGATAACCTTGAAGAAATGGAGAAATTCTTAGAAACACACGTTCTACCAAAGCTGAACCAAGAAGCCTGTATAGACCAACATTAAATAAGAAGATTTAATCAATAATCAAAAACCTAACAAAACAGAGAAGACCAAGAGCAGATGACTTCACAGTTGCATTCTAACAAACATGCAAAAATAATTAAATTAATCTTTCTTAAACTTTTCCAAAAAATAGGAAAGAATATTTCCAGTCTTCATCAGTGATACTAAATAAAGCCAAAGCCACCACAAAACTACAAATAAATATTCCTGATGAACATGGATGCAAAAACTTTCTACCAAATACTAGCATACCAAATTAAATAAAATGGTAAAATCATCATACACCATAATCAAGTGAAATTTATCCCTTGGATGCAAAGATTGTTCAACAAGTGCAGATCAATGTGATACAACACATTAAGGTAATTAAAAGATTAAAAACTACATGGTTGGGGGTAAGCAGATAGCATTGTGGTTAAGGCTCTGGACTTTCACATGGCCATCTCTGGTTTGAGTCCTGGATCTGGTGGCTTAAAATTCATGCTGGGCACATATGTGTGCATGCTCAAGATCCTGTGAGGAGAATGGAGGAGAAGAGATTGTGGTGTGACTGTCCACCTCCCTCTCCCAAGGAGGATGATTTCTCACTTTCTCTCTGCCTCTCTGGTGAGTGCACATGCCATAAAGGGAAAGAAAAAAAAAAAGAAAATTACATAATTATCTCAGTACATGCAGAAAAGACATTTGACATTAAGCAATGTGCATTTTTATAAACTCTGAAAATATCTATAGAAGCGTATACTATCACAATGAAATCTATATATGAAGAGCTCACAGCTAACATCATGAGCAATGGAATATATCTGTAAACTTTCCCTGTTAGATCAGAAACAAGACAAGAATGCATACTCTTGCTGCATTAATCATAATAATGAATGTCCTAGTGGAAGCAATTAGACAAGAAAAAGAAATAAAAGGCACTCAAATTAGAAAGGAAAAAGTAAAATTATGTCTGTTTGCAGATGACATAATCATAAATGTAGAAAGTCCTAAAAATTTCAAAGGGGAAAAAACTATTAAAACCAATAAGCAAATTTGGCAAAGTTGCAGTAAAGAAAATCATATACAAAAATCAGCTGTGTTTCTATACACTAACAATAAATAATTCAAAAAAGGAAATTAAAAAGCAATCCTATTCATAAGAGCAATAAAAAGAATAATATAGTTAGGAACAAATTTAACCAAATAGGTGAATATATATTGATAATTATGAAACACTGATGAAAACTAAAGACAACATGGATAAAAATATATCCTATGTCCATGGACTGGAACAATGACTATTTTTAACATATCCATACTACCTAAAGTGGTATACAGATTCAGTACAATCCCTGTCAAAATCTCTGTACAAAAATAGAAAAAATATTCCTGAAATGTATATAAAATCCCCACCCAAATACCGAGCAACCAAATTTAGGGTTTTTCCACTGAGGCCTGCCCCTACAACACATGCAACATATAGAAAAAGAGCAAACTATGCTTTCTGCAAATAACTGGCTCCCAAAAACAAGAATGAAAAGTAGGAGTTGGCTGAGATTTCTATGCTCAGTTCTTTTTGTCCAAGCCCCATGAAGGAGGAGTTATGGGGTAGAGAGGGTCAACATTTTGCTAACCTAACTTTATGAATAGGGAAGAAACATTTCCTTCCAGCAAAAAATCACTCTTGTTTAGGACTTTATTCACCATCTGATCACTGCCAGCAGGGAGACAATATTTATATAGAGGTTAGGAGAAAAAAAGCAAAGGAGACATTACCCATGCCTGTGGAATAGTCACCCAATTGGTTCAGTGTAGCTCACCACTGGAGTACTGCACTGTGGTCTAGGGTTAAATCTCAAAGTGTAAGAAACGTGCATTGGGGGGACCAGCAGTTAGCATAATGGTTATGTTGCTGGACTCCCATGTAGTCGACTGCAGTTCGAGTCCCAGACCTGGTGGCTTAAAACTCATGCTGGGCGTGTGTGCGTGTGTGCCCAAGATCCCGAGAAGAGAATGGAGGAGAAGGGATTGTGTCATGGCTATCCCCCTTGGGGGGTGATTTCTCACTTTTTGTCTCTCTCTGTCTGTCTGGCAAGCACACGCACTCTATAGCAAAAACTTCTCAAAAAAAAAGAAAAACAAACGTGCATTGGGGCCAACAGATAGTGTAGCAGTCCAGTGGTTGGACTCCATATGGCCAATCTGGTGATTTGAAAAGCATGCTGGGAGTGCATGCAGGTGTGCCCAAGATCTCCGGAGGAGAATAGAGAAGGGATTGCAGCACTGCCATCACCCCTGAAGGGAGTGATTTCTTACTTTCTCTTTCATTGTCTCTGTCTCTCTCTCTGGTGAGTGAACATTGCCCTAAGGCAAAACCTCTAAAAAGATAAAAAGAGGTGTGCATTAACATGGCTTTGTTTTCTTGGTGACCTCTGAGAGAAAGATGACTTGTGAAAGAGAGTGGGGTGGTGAGTGTATCAAGTTATCCCTATCTCTTTATTACCATCTTTAAAATAAATTTATAGACATTAGATAGTTAACTCACAATTATGCTTTAGAAAGAAAGAGAAAAAAGCCATGAACATTTCATGGCCTAATATGTTTCAAGAATAATAGTGTTTCTACAAATTTTTCTCCTTTAATCCTTACAATAAAACTGCGAAGTAAGCATTATCAACTACATTCTTACAAATGGGGACACTTATTCCCAGAGATACCGAGAAACTTAATAAGAGATAAAAATCAAGAATTGAACTAAAATTACGTCCGAAACCTCTATTTCTAAAACTTTATCATTTTTACATAGGGAGATTTAACAGGTATTACTATGACCTTTTCCCTATGGTATTTGTTTCTAAAATGAATTAATTACAAAGAAAACTATCTTCTCCTTTCTCCATCTTAAGCTTTTTTTTTAAAAGAGATTTTTTGCTATAGGACATATGTGCTAGTCTCTAGAGAGACAGAGACAGAAAGTGAGAAATTATCCCCGAGGGGAGATGGTCACATCTTTTTGGGCGTGCGTGCACACACACACACACGTGCATGCACCCTATGTGAGTTTTAAGCCACTGGATCCAAGACTCAAACTGCAGTGAACTATGTGAGAGTCCAGTGACATAACCATTATGCCATCTGCTGGTCCCTCTATCTTAAACTTGCAACATCATAATAAGTTTTTGACAAAGTTGGACCTCCCACTGCATAGGGTTCCTTTTCCATATGCAGTAGCTCAACACTCTATGTGATTACACTCAAATTCTTAAAATAAAAATCTCATGCCAAAAAATAAAAAAGAGGTTTTTAATCTTTACCATGAGCAAAGAGCCCAAACATATAAATGATATCTCAAAAATTCTTAATATTTGTAGACAACCAAAATGCTAGTTTACACAGTTCATTTCTGTCACGATTTCATATTGTCATTATGAGGAGGCAATAAATACAAGATACTTTTCTGAAAATATGTTCATGTGTTAAGAATCACTTAAAATTTAATGTCGCAGTATGACCTTATGTTTTCCTGCCATGGAAAGAAAATAAAATTGAATTTTACAGTACTTGTAGCTATCTCCAGCTACATTATAAGCTTGTTTGCCTTAAACTGTTTTCATTCTACAAGAAGTTTTCCCATTTGTTTTAGTGAATTGTTAAAAGGAAAATAAGAATGTTTGAGATTAAAAAAGAGATTAAAAAAGTTAACTGTATTTTTAAATAAAGGAGAAAAATTATTGCTATTAACTTACATTCTCAGAAAGGATTCAAAAAGACAAATTAATGAGGCAAAGGCCTAAGGAAAAATAAATCCTGGGAAAAAGTTAAAAAATCAAAACAAAGAAGTAAGTCAGGCATGGATCCAGAAGCATGACGGAAAGGCAATTTATCCCATTTGAAAAATGGGAAAAGGAATAGTTCATTCATTGCCCTTTGGTTTCTCTGACCTAGATACAGGGAATCACGTAAGTACCAAGAGGCACATGATAGTAGATTAAGACTCAGCTCAAATTTTTTCTTTCCCATTAATTATTCTGTGACCTGCCGAAGCAGAATCCACATTCTAGCTTCCTTCTATACAAGACACATGTATAACTATAATTGCAAAGAGACATTTTAAGACCATGAAGACCAATGACACGCTTACATTTGTTGGTCCCACTCTACATTACAGCAAATGCTAGATCACATCCACATCCTGTAAAATTGACATAATTTAATAGTAGCTAATTACATTTTTTTTTAACTGAAGGGCATGTGTACTTGCTGGAATGAGAGAGAGAGAGGACTCTCAAGGGGGATAGTCAGACCACAATCCTTCTCCTCTATGTCTCCCTCCTTTCAGGATTTTAGGCATACATGTACATGTGACAGGCATGCTTGTCAAGCTTCTAGGTCCAGAACGCAAACCATGCGGTTGGCCACACATGATCCAGTCATCTTAACCACCATACTGCTAGCTAGCCCAATAGTAGCTAACTTTTTTAAGCACTTATTTGTTGACAGTCAGAACACTTCAAGTCTATTTCATTTACACCTCACCTCTAATGTAAATATTATGATTATACACATTTTGTCAATAGAAACGAATGGTTTAATAACTTATCCAGAGTCATATAATTAGTAAATAATAGAGCCAAATTTAAACAAATGGCAGTGTCATTTAATGCACCATGAATTGGGGCCAGCAGGTGGCGTGGTGGTTGAGGTGCTAGGCTCCCATGTGGTCAACCACAGTTCGAGTCCCAGATCTGGCAACTTGCTTGACCACTTTCTCTTTCTGTCTCTTTCTGTGTCTCTCTCTCTCTGGTCAAACTGAAAAATAAATAATGTCAAATAAAAGTAAATAAATAATTATTTTTAAAACATAAAGTTAACATATGAGTTAAGCCATAGTGACAAAACAGTAGTTCTATACATATATAAATAAATGTTTATATTTCTTTCTGTCTTTAAGAGGGATTTTGCTATAAGGTGTGTGTGCTCACCAGAGAGTGAGAAAGACAGAAAGCAAGAAAACACCCCTCAAAGGGGATAGCCAAGTCACAGTCCCTTCTCTTCCATTCTCCTCTCAGGATCTTGGGCATGCATGAACACGAAGCCAACACATGGTTGGCCATGTGGGAGTCCAGCAACTTAACCATTATGCCATCTGCTGATCCCTCTTATTTTTATCTTCATTTTGCAGTTATGTCTACATATTTTGAAGGCAGTGCATTTTTTCAATTATTAAAATGTTTCATAGTCCCTTTAAAAAAGCATACAGTACCTTTGTTCTGTTCCCATAGTGCCTAAAAAGTAACACACTACTCCCTTATTATGTTATGCTTTTCTTACTCATTTGTCTCCTTTCCTAGGCTGTCAGCTCCATATCCCCAGACTTTAAGTAGTTAAATGCCTTACACAGAGAGGCACTCATCATTCATAAGTGCTTAACAGAGTCAAGTTGAAGAGTGGGAATAGAAGGGAGAAGAACTTAACCTGACTCATTTGCCAGGAAAATGGTGCAATGCATTTGAGGATGATCACACGATAGTCTGCTATTTGGATGAGGAAAGTGCACCAGAGAAATGGCCAGTTCATCATGCAGTAATAGAGAAGTTGGCTTTTAGAGCCAATGGCAAGAATGTCAAGCCCCATAGCAGACACAGAAATCCGGGCCTGGCATTAGTAGTGCATGTTGCTAATATGGTGGGCTTTGCAGGCTTGGACCACATTGGAGTTCTGGATTTGAATCCTGGTCCATCCTAAAGGCCAGGTGTGGAGGTGTACACCTACAATCTTGGCGACTCAGGAAGCTGAGGCAGGAAAATTGTGAGCTCAAGGCTGATCTGGGGAACAAAACGAGGTGTGTCTGAAAGAGGCTGGCAATGGTGACACACATCTGTAGCCCTAGCTGGGAGGCTGAAGCAGGATGATTGTGACACAATGAGACTCTGATTTTTAAAAAGAATGAATAAAAGAAATTCAAAGTAAGGGTTTTGTGCTTTGTATTTTCCTAGAACTTCAGAAAAGGGAATAGATAATCTCAAAGAATTACCAACTGGTAGATGATGGTAAATAACATCTCCTAAGGGTTTGTTTATATGTTCCTAACATTTTGTCATAGACTTTGAAATTTATATTATTTATAAAATTTACCAAAATTCACTTCACAGTTGAATGATATCAGTTACAACTGTTTCATTACACACATAAAATTTTACATGTTGATAATAATAGGACATTGGGGTTTTTTGTTGCTGGTTTGTTTTTTTTTTTTTTTTTTTCAAATGCCAGAGGGCACGTGCACTTACCAGAAAGAGAGAGAAAGGGAGGAAGCACCACCTAATAGGACATGGTCATGCTGCGAAACTTTACCCCCATTTCTTCATCCTTTTGAGATTTTAGGTACACATGAACATGTGCCTTGTGTGGTTTTCAATCCACCAGGTCCTGGATTCAAACTACAGTCAGCCATATGGGCTCTGACTCCCTTAATCACTAAGCTATGGGGCCAGCCCAATCATTGTCTTTCTATTTCTTTGAAGCCATACCCTAAATCTTTTTAATATAATTGGTAATATTAGAAATAATTTGCTTACTTTAAGAAAGCCAGTAAAATTTTATAATTAAATCAATTTAAGAGGCATTTATTTTATTTTATTATTTTTGGTCGAGGCCATAGGATGCGTGTACTCACCAGAGATGAGAGGGACAGAGAGAGGGAAAGTGAGAAATCACACTCCAGAAGGGATGGCTATGCCAAAATCCCTTCTCCATTTTCCTCTTGGGATTTTAGGCATGTATGCACAGATGACCAGTGTGACTTTCAAGCCAAAGTCCAGAACTTAAACCAGGGTCAGCCATGTGGGAATGCAGCCACCTAACCACCATACCACCTACTGACCCTCTAAGAGACATTTATTAAGCTTTGATTATGTGTTTATCATTAGCACAGAGGTAGGAAATATGCCTTTTACTATTTCAATGACTAAAAATATAGTATATGCATGCCACTTAGTAAAACAATGTTAATCACATTCCATTATCATTTCTATGAATGATTTAGAGACTAAAGGCCATGAAGGAGCGAGAATCAATATAGATTTAAATTATCCCTGGCAGAGCAAACATTGGGGAGTTTTTAAGCATGTGAATTTTAAACCCAGAAAGACCTGGGTTCATATCAATATTCATCATCTATTATCTTTGTGACTTCAGTCTCCAAAAAGTCACACATTTAATCTCACATCTTAATTTCCTCATCTATGAAACAAATAATAGTCACTAATTGAGTTGTGGTGAAGATTCAGATGAGACAATTATTGAAAGTGCTCAAAACAGTGCCAGGCTCATTCTAACTCATCTAGCTCATTAACAATACTGAGATAAGAGCAGCATAGTGATTGGTGTAGTCATAATCATTGTAGCAGTAATAGTAGTCGTGAAAGTACTCTTAATAGGGGGTCAGACAGTGGCACAGCAGTAAAGTTCAAGGCTCTGTGAGGCTGACCCACAAAGGAGACCTCCCGGAGTATGCCGGGCACATTTGTGCCCATGGTCTGAGATTGGCTGAGGCTGGAGCTGGGTTGTGGCATTGAGACCCTAGTAGGCGTGTTATCTCTCTATGTCTCTCACTCATCGAGGAAATAAACTTTAAAAAGCGTTTTTCAAATGCTCCAAACAGTAGCTGAGTTGAAGTGTGAGTATTAGCAAAGAAGAGAGAATACTCTGATACTGGCTGCAGGATGAAGAGATTTGGAGCTGATGATGTTTTCATTTCAAATTAGTAAGATTACCTGAGGTGGGAAATATAACTTTGTAACTAAATTAAGGATAAATGACAAATTATTGAGGTCAGTCATTTCTTTTGTTGAGTGGGATGAGGGTAGGTGTATAATCACTGAACATACCTGCAATCATTTTCCGTTGTCATTGTGATGCATGTACTTGGCTGAGGGAAGGGTAAGCTATTGCCTTGAACTGGAGAAAAAGACTATTTGAGAACGTTTTTGTTCTCTATCATTTAATAATCAAAGGAATAAGGAACAAACCAAGCAAAACAAACCCGAGACTAATTTAGTCTCAGGATGCAGAGACACTCTCAACCATTTGGAAGAATGTCAGCAGGTATTTCCTGTTATTTGAGTGATACCTGCTAACTGCTTTGGATCATAAAGGGTCTGAGGGGGAGAGAGAATCTGTAAGAGAGCCAGGCTTCTAGGGCCTTGGAAGTTTCTAGCCTAGTTAACAAGTAACTTTATGCAAAATAACTTTCATACTAATAAGGAGCTTCAAAAGCAGCCAGCAGCGGTTGCCACGCTACCAAAAGTAAGCTCTGTGTCTGTCTCCAGTTATTTCCGCCATGGGGGGTATTTTGTGCCATTTGTGTTCTAAGGAAGAACCAGGCAGTGAAGACTGGGCTGGGCTGTTTGGTCCTCTGGGAAAAGAAAAGAACAGATCACTGCTCAGGAGAACAGGGCTCATTAGGAGACAAAGTTGACAGGTGTTTGCTCTCTGGAAAGAGTAGTAGCTATAGAAAAACTCAGCTCTGGTGCATTTCTATAAAAGCTGTTTGTGCAGGAAAGAAGGTGAAGACAGAGCAGGCAGAGAAGGGAGGGTACAAGGAAGGTAACCAGCCATCTCTATTTGTGTGAGACGAAAGGGCTTCTGAGGACGTGCCCTTTGAGTTTTAAAATTGGGACAGCCTAGGGCAAATTGAAATAGTTGATCACTCCGTGTGAAAACCCAACCTGGTTTTCTGTGCAGACAAAAATCCATATACAGGTCTGCACTGAACGTAGAAGTTCCAGCAGAGCACGCAGTACACTAACCTAAGGCTTACGCCATGAGCCATCAATACACATAAATAGTCCATCCAAAGTCCCCGGCTTTCTGCAAATAAAGAGAAAGATGTACAATATATAACAAGTAAATTAACTGATCAGTAATAATGAATCTGAGAAGGTGTTTAAGAACAGAAAAAAAATGTTTCTTGGCATTAACAAAATTTCCCTCAATTACAGCCTCCAAGTTACTAAGTGACTCAGTTTTCCTTTTTCCATTTTCATCAGGAAATATACCTCCCTTCTAGCAGGACTGCAAAAGCAGCACATTATCTGCTAAACTGAAAACTGCCCTACAGGCTGTTGGGCCCACAACCAGCCACTTCTGCCATAATGCATGCCTTCCAATTGGGTATCTCCCAACCTGCTTCTCTTCCCAGAGAGTGTAGTGCTGACCCAGTCTTGCTCGAGAGCATTATAAACAGTTGGTGAAACCTAAGTCATAGCAGGAGCCCTAACTGCATGACAGTGCAAAACTCTGTGAGCTCCTGCAAATTCTTCAGGATCGCAACAGATTTTGATTGAGTTAATTCATAGTTTCTATCAGTACTTTTACTTCTGTTCTCTGCAGTAAGTTAAATGAATAAAAACATTTTTAATTATCCATTGGAATGTAAATAGACCCATTTCTTGATAATGCAATCCTCAGATCACTTTGTTTAAATAAGAGGCTCGAGGCCAGCAGGTGGCATGGTGGTTAAGGATGCTGGAATCCCACATGGCTGACCAAGGTTTGAGTCCCAGATCTGGTGGCTTGCTTTCTCACACACTCTCTCTCTCTGTCTCTCTCGCTCCCTTTCTGGTCTAATTAAAAAGTGAATGGACGAATCAATCAATAAATAAATGGATAAATAAAGTTAAATAAAATACTTCAAAAAATAAGAGAGGCTTTTACTCTAAGTATATGCTGAAATACATGTTTTCCCCCTTGCTAACGTGTGCTCATGAGTTGTGGGGGTAATAGGAGCTAAAATTCTAGCTCATAATACGGGTTTGGTGACTTCAGTGAAGGTCTTCTACTCTGTATTTGGTTGACATTTGGATATGTCAGATTTAAATACAGGCTGAGATCAGAGCTTTCTGGGAAATAATCATACATTCTCAGTAACCACACACATTTGCTAATAGAGAATAAAAATTCAAGAAAAGAAAATAATTCTCTGTGGCTGGATTGGAGTGTTCCATGTTGTCTAAAGAGGCTTGCAACTCTTTAACCCAGTAATTGCCATGTTAAAGGAGAAAAGCTGAAAAAGAAATCTCCTTTTTCAGCAGAAACTAAGATCATCGTGGAGAAGTCTTCCAAAGGTTTAGAAAAACACGTATCCTGAAAAAAAAATAAAAGTATGCATAGATTTCAAAATGTTTTTATACCGAAGTAAACTTGTATTTTAATTCAATTTTTCCACAGATTTTTTTGAAGTACCCTCATGCATTTTACACCACATAAAGATGTTTTGGTCAATCACAGACCACATATATACTGATGTGTTCAAAAATAACACAGCTGAAGTAGTTCTATTACCTAGTGACATCAGAGCCATCTTAGTGTCACAATGCAATGGATTACTCGTGTGTTTGCAGTGATGCTGTGAACACACATTATTATATACAATATTTAATTCTCAATGATGATAATAAGTTATTGGTTTCTGTATTATCCTGCATTTTTAATTTTTACTTTAGAATATATTTTCTACTTATGAAAAAATTATTGTAAAGAGTATGTCCTGTTAAGTCAATGGCATCCTCATTTATCTCCTGATTGCATTATTGTTTTCTTCAGCTTGATCTAATCTCATGTTGTTTTGTTTATTATACCCCTTCCAATTGGATCTGGAAGCGAAGTGATCCTGACCCTATGTAAGCCTAGGCTAATGTGTGTGTGTGTCTTAGTTTTTAACAAAAGAAAGCTTTAAAAAATATAATAATATAAATATGTAATAATAAAAATATATAAGTATTGAATAATAATAATATAAATATTTTAAAAGCACAGGTCAGTTTCATAGCCTAGTGATTATAGGAGCTGGATCCTGCATGGCTAATTGCAGTTTGCATCTTGACCACAGTGGCTTGAAACCACCGCCCCCCCCCCCCCCCCGGGCATGTGCACATACATGCCCAAATCCCTACAGGCTGGAGACATGAAGAAGAAAAGATCATGGCATGACCACATCCTCTTGTGGAGTGTTTTTTCCTTTCTCTCCCTTCTCCCTCTGTCTCTGTCTTTCTCTGTCTGTCTGTCTCTCTCTCTGGAAAGCACACATGCCCACTGGCAATTAAAAACATTAAATTAAATTGTAGAAAGCTTGGGCCGGCACATGGCATGGTGGTTAATGCACTAGATCCCACATGACCAATCCTGCGGTTTGAGTCCCAGGCTAGGTGGCTTGAAAAACATACTGGACACATGTGTATGTGTGCCCCAAATCCCAATAGAATGAAGGAGAATGGAATGGCATGGCCACCCTCCCTGAGGGGTGAATTCTCACTTTCCTTCTCACTCTGTCTCTATCTGTCTTTCTCCATTGACTACACATGCCCTATGACAAAAGGACTATTTTAAAAGGCATATAGAATAAGGATATAAAGAAAGAAAATATTTTAATTTACTTGGCAATGTGTTTGTGTTTTTTTTTAATTTATGAGAGTTGGAATTTAATTAAATTTTTTTTAATTTACCTTCCATCAGTATATATCTCTATAGTTCACAATGTGGCTTTTCAAAATATGTACGTAGTACATGACAATCAAATCAAGAATATTAGCGTATCCATCATTTCCAACACAGAATTTTACATTCTTTTGTCTGTTAAGTGTTTCTTTGCTTTGTCTTTCCCACCCACTCTCTGCCACTCACTCCCCTCCCTTGTAGTCTCCGGTGTCTACACTTACCCTCCCTCATATTATATCATGATTTTCCCATTTCTGCCATAGAGTGCAGATATTTGCATATATTGAGCAGGGATATACAGCACGTGTCTTTCCAAGAATGGCTTATTTCACTTAGCATTAATTCCTCTGTATTCACCCACTTTGATTCAAACAACAGCATCTCATTGTTCCTTATGGCCGAGTATTATTCTATGGTATAGATGTGCCACTGTTTTTCAATCTAGCCATCAGTTCTTGGGCACTCAGGTTGATTCCACATCTTAGCAGTTGTAAATAATGCTACAGTAAATATGGTTGTACAAGTGTCTTTCCAACTGAGTATTTTCCTATCCTTTGGGTAAATAAGAACCAGTGAGATTCCTGAGTCACATATTCGTTGTATTTGTAGGCTCTTTAGGAAGCTCCATATTGTTTTCCACAGTAGTTATACTAATTTGCATTTTCACCAACAGTGTAAGAGGGTTCCCTATTTGACCCAGCCTTGCCAGCACTTGTGATTCTTTACTTTCTAAATCACAGCCACAGGGGGTTAAATGGTATCTCATTTTGGTTTTGATTTGTATTTCCCTTTGAACATTTCTTCATATGCATGTTGGCCATTTCCATATCTTCCTTAGATAGTCGTGTGTTCAACTCTTTTTTAAAATTTTTATTCACTTTTTTACAGGTGAGCTGCTTGAGTTCCTTATAAAACTTCTTATCAGTCCCTTATCTGAGGCATAATTTGCAAATATTTTCTCCCATTCTGAGAACTTTGCTATGCAGAAGCTTTTTAGTTTGATATAATCCCACGTGTGTGTGTGTGTTCTAAGCTAAATGTTAGTATAAAAGAATTAAAAAGTTAAAGAAAATTTAAAAACTTCTAAAGTAAACAGTTACAGTATGCTAAGGTTAATTTATTATTGAAGAAAGAAAAGTAATTTTTAATGAAGTTAGTGTAGTGTAAATGCAGTGTTTATAAATTCTACAGCAGTATACCATACTGACCTAGCCCTTTGCATTCCCCCACCACTGACTCATGGACTCTCTCAGAGCACTTTCAGTCCTGTAAGCTGCATTCGTGCTAAGTGCCCTATCCAGGTGTACCTTTATTATTATTATTATTATTATTATTGTTTGGACTATATTTTTACTGTCCTTTTTTTTTTTAGATTCTTACTACATGGTACATGTGCTCACTGGAGATACAGACAGAAAACAAGAAATCACCCCCCAGGGGGATGGCCACACTGAAATCCCTTCTCCTCCATTCTCCTCTTGGGATTTTTTTTTTTTTTAAGACTTATTTTATCTCCCTTCCTTCCTTCCTTCCTTCCTTCCTTCCTTCCTTCCTTTCTTTCTTTCTTTTTCTTTCTTTCTTTCTTTCTTTCTTTCTTTTCCTTCCTTCCTCCCTCCCTCCCTTCCTTCCTTCCTTCCTTCCTTCCTTCCTTCCTTCCTTCCTTCCAATTTGACCAGAGAGGGACGGAGTGAGAGATGGAGAAAAAGCAAGTCACCAGACCCAGGTCTCAAACTGTGCAGTTGGCCATGTGGTAATCCAGAGTCTTCAACCACCATGCCACCTGCCAGCCCCTCCTCTTGGGATTTTGGGCATGTCTGCACAGGCACTCAGTGTGAGTTTTAAGCCTCGGTCTGGGACACGAACCATGGTCTACTACATGGGAGTCCATCAATACAACCATTACACCATCTGCTGGTCCCTTACTGTCCATTTTCTATGTTTAGATATGTTTATACAGAAATATTTACAAGTATATTACAAATTGCCTACATATTCACCACAGTAATAAGCTGGGTGGGCTTCTAGAGTAGGAGCAGTAGGCTGTAACATACAGCCAGTTGTGTAGTAGGGTACACCATCTAGGTTTGTGTTGGTACATGGTGGTGTTCACACACTAATGAAATCGCCTAATGACTCATTTCTCCAAATGTATCCTTGTCACTAAGCAATGCATTTCTGCATACACACACACACACACACACACACACACACACACACACATCAATCTCTATGTATCCATATATGGTGATTGACAGTTGTCTTTATGAGCAGAGACATACGTTTGAGTGATATACTTAGTCATGCTTATACTTGACAATAAATAGAATTAATCAAACCTCACCAAATAAACTAGCAACTCAAACAACATTTTAGAGTTATGTATATACTCCAGTCAATAAATTTCAATGTAGTGTGTTTTCTATTTAATTATATGCCTAAGCATTTTCTTTCTTTAAATTCAAAAGAGTACAAAATTTAAAATAATGATTCTATGATGTAATGGCTCTTGACGGCATGTAAATGATATGTGATTGCTTCTTACAACTCTAATACCAGGTGCAAATGACAGACACAACAGGCATGATGACAGAGAATCCTTGTAAATAGCAACAGGAAGGTTAATTTATTAAAGGCTTCGGTATCCACAGCTGTTTCCCTTCACTGATGGGACTTGGCTGCTTTGTTAATAGACCTTATAATACCCTCTCTGATTATGTTACTTTGTTTCTCTGCTACATTTTTGAGTATCAGGTTGATACAGCACTAAAAAAAAGGCTTTAAAAGAGTCTGATAAAACCCAGAAGGGTATCAAATTCAATGGCGTTTGCTAGGTGCTGAGAAGGATATCAAATTCAATGGCATTTGCAAGGTGCTGTGCTTTTTTCACTTATGGTTGCTTTAATCTAAATGCCTCTGCCCGGTGAACATAAAAGTCCTTCAAGTGTTATTTTTTTACTGTGGAATAAATGGATTTTTATTTGAGATCTGCAAAGCATATACTTCAATTGAATTTATCAGTGGCACAGTCTTTGTTCAGGAATTTGAGTCAAATCATTTTCATCAGACTGATTTACTTACGACTGAGATTATTTGAGTCTGGCCTTGTTTCACTGTTTGGTACCATGCCTGCTGATGTGTTCCCTAGGAGGGCTATTCTTTGGCCATAGAAATAGGGATCAACACACTAACAATAGTCAACCTCTCTGGGCGCATCAGTGACTGTGCTGACTCATCACTAGCAGCTGGCAGGGGCTCTTCACATACCTAGGACTCATTCATGCATTCAAAATGATACAAAGTAGGAACCAGCAGATGGTGCAAGCAGATGGTGAACAGAGAGGGATAGGGTGAGTGAGAGAGAAAGAGAGAGAGAAAGAAAGCAAGCCACTAGGTCCGGGACTCGAACTACAGTCGGCCATGTTGGAGTCTAGCACCCTTAACGACCACACCACCTGCCGGCCCAGATAAAGCATATATTCCCTATGCTAAATGTAGAAGAAAGTAGAAGCTTATTCCTCTATAATTTAACAGAAATTTAAACATAATCATGTTGACTTTATTAAATGTTTTATGATTCTAATCATGTCTTTCCTTAGATGGGTGCTTCTCAAATCTGAGTGTAGGTCAGAATCACTCTGAGAAGTTATTAGAAGTTATTATTATTGTTGATTGAAGTTGGGGAGATGAAGATCTGCATTTCAAATAAGTTCTAGGCTGAAGCTAATGAGTCTTGTCCTTGATCACCCAATGAGAACTGCTGCTTTAGACTATGATTTTGCCTTATCTATCTTTGATTCCTGTACATCTAGTCCAATGTCTGATATGTAGCCCGTACTCAATAACCACTTTCAAATAAAAGAATGAAAGAAATTCCAAGTTGAGAGAACATAAAGAGGCAAAATGATTTTTTTCTCTTCTTTATCAGAAATTACCTACAATGCTAAATGTATATATGTCTGTATAAATTATGGGAGAAAAAAAAGAAGAGGGAGGATAACAGTGGGAGAGACGAGAGCTCCAAGAGGAACTTTAAGACTTCCATTTGCTTTTCAGTTCTAGTAAGAATAGAAGAGCCTTGAGCAAACCATTTTACTTTCTACGGTGTTTTATCTGACCCTTAGTTGGGTGATTAAGTGGCCATTAGCAATACTTCATTGAATAGGCCCTTTGAAAAATGTCTCAGAAAGAATTTATTCATATAAAGCCTATTGAATTTAATAGGATGAATACTGCAAATAGAATAAAAGTTCTGAATGCGCTATAGCAAGAGTTCTCTTGTGTTATGCCTATAAATTCTTTTGTACTTGATAAACTATCTACACTCACTGTGCATTGACTTTGCTGTGTTCCATATGTGAATGTGCTTCAGTCAGTCTACTCTTCACATTGGTGGCTTTGTTCTGATTCAAAGGGTGAGGGACCCATACTTGCAGATGAGTCATTATTAAGGGATTTATACTTTGTGATGTTCTACACAATGACTTAACTTTCAAGAAGCAGGACTATTTCTTTGCTGCCATTATAGATGGTATTTGTGACTTGGTTAGAAACAAAATCTACTTATCCTTAATACAGTACAACTAATTAGAATCAATACAGAGATACACTGCAATCTCTAAATTAAAATATGTTTAGCAAAAATTCAAATATCCTATTCGTTATTGGTGTGAATTTTCCCACAACACTAGAATTCAGGGGTAAAACACACACACACACATTGAAATTGTCCTGAAATTTGCTCTAGCTCAAGATCTACCTACCCAGGTAATGAAAGTCTAAGTCTGTTTCCAAACAGCACTCCCTTTTCTCTTAGGATTATTAAAGAGCAGAGGGGCTTATAAAATCTAAGAGAAGAGGGAAGACTTAGTCTTTAGTCAACACTATGACTGGAATGTTTATATCCCCTCCAAAATTCATATTGAATCTTAATCTCTAATGCAACAGTAGCAAGAGGGAAGGTCATTAGAGGAGATTAGGTCATGAAGGCTCATTCCTTGTGAATGGATTTTTTTTTTTTTTTTTTTTTTTTTTTGGAGAGGTTTTTGCTACAGGGCGCATGCACTCGCCAGAAAGACAGAGAGAAACAGAGAGACAGAAAGCGAGAAGTCACCCCCCAGGGGTCATGGTCACACCACAATCCCTTCTCCTCCATTCTCCTTTTGGGATCTTGGGCATGCACGCACAAGCGCCCAATGTGAGTTTAAGTCACAGGGTCCAGGACTCAAACTGCAGTCGACTGCATGGGAGTCCAGCGACATAGCCATTACGCCAACTGCTGGTCACCCTTGTGAATGGATTAAGTTCTTTATAGATGAGATTTCACATAATGTTCAACACTGTAGCATCTGCTTTAGGCTAATTCAGTCTGCATTCCATCCTTTTAGCCATAATGACTGTTTCATGGGCCAGCATACGTAAGCCAGGCAATCAGATCCAGCAAGATCCAATTCCAGAAATACGTATTTTTAAAATTTTTGCCAGAGGGTGAATACACTTCTGGGGGTAGGGGGAGCATCACCCATTAGGAATAGTCATGCTACAATTTCTTCTTCTGCATTTCCCATTTCTCCCTCCTTTCAGGGTTTTGGAAATACATCCACATGTATTTGGCATGTTTGTCAAGCCACCTAGTCCAGAACTCAAACTGCATGGTCAGCCATGTGGGATCCAGCTCACTGAACCATCAGTTACTAGATTGGCCCATAATTCCAGAAGTTTCTGTGAGGTTTCTTCTAATCTCCCACCTACAGGATAATGTAGAATCAAATATAAACCTGAAAGGTCTGGGAGCTGGATTTAGGTGAATATCTGGTAACAATGTATGAATCTAAGAGAAGAGGGATAAGAAGAGAAGAAGTGTCATATATAATATATCAAAGCACGTCTGAACAGTCCTTTGAACATCTCAGTTAGTTCCATTAAGGTCACAACAGCATCTTTTCTTTCCTTTTTGTTTTGTTTACACTTGAACCGGGTTGGGTTGGTATTCAATTACTTGCAACCAAAGGAATCCTAACACAGGGTATGTTTTCCTATAAGACTTTTTGCTCTATCCCTGGCATAGTTCTCTCTCCTAGCACGCAGGATGTACTCAATAAAATGTGTTAAAATAAGTTAACTTGTCTTATATTCCTTACCAGCTTATAAATCAGATTTATTTATTTATTTATTTATTTTTCTTTATTTTTTTAAGCTGCTGGTTTTGGGACTTGAACTGTGGTCAACCATGTGGTATTCAGCCACCATGCCACTGGCTTGCTCTGTCTTCAGATACTTTTTTATTTTTAATATTTTTCAAGAGAATTTTTTTTTTCCTGTGGGGCATGCATGCTCACTAGAGAGACAGAGAGAGAGAAACAGAAAGCGAGAAATCACCTCACAGGGGGATGACCATGCCGCAATCCCTTCTGCTCCATTTTTCTCGGGATCTTGGGCATGCACACACACATACCTGGCCTGAGTTCTAAGCCATTGAGTCTGGGACTCAAACTGCGGTTGACTACATGGGAGTCCAGCAACGTAACCGTTAAGCAATCTACTGGTCCCCTCCCTCTAAATCAGATTTAAATGTCCTATCTTGAGGCCAGCAGGTGGTGTGGTCAGGCGCTGGACTCCCACGTCACAGACTGCAGTTCAAGTTCTGGACCTGGTAGCTTTAAACTCACACCAGGTGCTTGTGTGTACGCGCCCAAAATCTCAGGAGGAAGTGGGAATGGGGGGGAGGGTCAAGGGATTGCGGCATGGCCATCCCTTGTGGGGAGCAGTTTCTTACTTTCCCTCCCTCTATCTCTGTCTCTCTCCCCCAGTGCATGTGCCTTATGACAATACAAATAAACACCTTTAAAAATAAAAACGTCCCATCCCCTGAATTTACTTTCCTTTAGTGCCTTCATTCACCATTTGTTCCATTTCTGTGTTTCTGCCCTGGTTTGGGTAGCTGACCAGCTCCTGCATGCTCCTGTGTCTGGAATCTGGTATGTGGTTAGTTCAGCTTCAGTGACATAGGCACACGGCTCTAGATGCTTTCTCTTCCAATCATCACTCTTTCACTTCTGGCCTCGATGATTTCTTCATGTCAAAGCTATCAGATATCTATGTGAGAGCACGGATTTGGGAATTAGGGGGTCCACCACTGGAAGCCTGGACTGTGGCGTAGTAGTCAGGAGACCTTGGGTGTTTCTAGATTGTAAAGTGAAGGAGGCTATATCTATCTCAGGATGAACGGTGAAGGGGATATCAGTACAGATACTATCGTAGTCACTGGTACGTACAAAGAACTCCAGATACAGACGTGTTATTTCAGTAAGAAGAGAAAAGTTTGCTTCTTTATGTTTTAAATACAAAAATAAAAGCTTATATTATGCATTTCAAGTTTCATAAAGAATTTGCAATATTTTTCCTCAGAGAAATGGGTGTTTTTAATTGTTAAGAGTGATTTTGCAAAGTCTAATCCATTTCAGTTTCATCGTATGCTCTCATTCCGGGTCATTTTGACATCGAGGCTGATTAATATGCTTCTGTATGTAAATTAATATTTCAAGCTCTCGTGTGAAATTGTAAGCTCTGAGATTCAAAATAAGTTTAAAAAGGTATAAATATTATAAATTTTATAGGTCTATATGTTATTGACACCTTATAAAGATACCATAAAAATTTCATTGTACAAGGCACATTTATTCATATTTATTTTTGTTTTTCTCACCTTTCATTCCTTTCTTTTTATCAAAGGATCTGAGGAACCAGGTTTGGCACATAAGAGATACAGTAAATATTAGTTAAATTGGCCCAGGAGGGGACCAGAAGATAGCATACTACTTACATTGCTGGACTCCCATGCAGTTGACTGCAGTTTGAGTCCCGGACATGGTGGCTTAAAACTCACGCTGGGCACATGTGTGTGCATGCCCAAAATCCCAAGAGGAGAATAGAGGAGCAGGGATTGTGGTGTGGCTATCCCCCCTGGGGGGCTGATTTCTCACTTTCAGTCTCTCTGTCTCTTTGTGTGTCTCTGGTGAGCACATGCACCATGTAGCAAAAACCTCTCCAAAAAAAAAAAAAAAAAAAAAAAAAAAAACTGGCCTAGCAGTGGTAGTACAGGAGGCAGGTACCATAGTGGATCCTGGGTCAACCTCAAACACACCAGACATGGGCACACACACCCACAGTCGCGGCTGGTTGGAAGGCTGAAGGGTAGGTCATAGCAGGATGAGACACAGTCAAGTGTTGTTCTCCTTCTCTCTCTTTTGCTATCTGTCTGTCTGTCTCTCAAGAAATAAAAATAGGCCTTGCCTGCATGTCACAGGTGGCAGCATCTGAACTGTTGTGCTGGAAGCCACATGGTCAATTGCAAGTTTGGGTCCCCAGTTGACCTGTATACACACCAGGCATACAGGGGCCCAAGATCATGGCAAGACAGAGGGTTGGGAGAAAGGGATCGTGGTATAACAAGACCTCATCAAGGGTAACCATCTGTCTTTCTCACGTGTTTGTATACACACTCTCTTTTATGATTAAAATAAACTTTTTGTAGGGTCATCCCATGGCTTAGTGGTTAAGGCAGCTGGATCCTACATGACTGCCTGAGCAGTTTGAGTCCCAGACCTGGTGGTTTGAAAAACACTCTGGACACTATGTATGCATCCCCAAAATCCCGACAGGATGACAGGAGGGAGAAATGAAGAAAAAGGGATTGTAGTGTGCTCATGTCCCATGGTGGTTGCTTTTCACTGTCTCTCTCTCTTTCTCTCTCTAGTAAGTACATACACCCTCTGGCAAATTAAAAACTAAACCCTCTGTTTTTAGGGAAGAAACAAAAATAAAAATTCTTAGGCAAAGAAAGAAAAATATTTTTTTAAGAATTATTTAATTTTATTCGTCATGACTATTATTTTTTCATTTGCTACCGAACATGTATGCTCACCAGAGAGAGATAAAGTGAGAAAGTAAGACACCAGGTCTGGGACTAGAACAGTGGTCGGCCATGAGGGAGTCTAGCACCTTAACCACCATGCTGCCTGCTGACCCAAGAAAGAAAATTTTTAAAAATAAACTTTGATACCAGTTTAGTGGTACAATGTTAATGCACTGCTCAAGCAAATCTCAACTGAATGGAAGATCATAGCTTGTGTTCCCCAGGTGACCTTCGCTCACCAGGCAGGCATGCTCATGCCCCTGCACTGGGAAGATGGGAAAAGAATGTTGGCACCCAGGGGAGGGTGCTTGCCCTCGGTCTCACTCTTGTGAAAGAAAAAAAATAAATAAACTTAAATGAATAAACTTTTAGTATTAGTTAAATTGCTGAGAATATAAGAAAGGTCCAGGAGTCTTGCTAAAATATAAGTAACACTCTGTATGCCAGATTCCAACAAAAATTGGCTCAGAAATAATTCCCCAGTAGCAAGGTTCCCACTACTTCTAATGTAAAACCACTATTCTACTTCTATATTCGTAAAAGACCAAATCAGCCATTCCATCCCACCTTTCTCTATCTGTTCCATGGCAGAGATGGAGTTAGGGATTTTCTTCTTATGCCTATATCTAGCTAGATGTAAATAATTAATATACAACTAAGTCCAGGGAAATGAAAGATTTTCATAGACTCTATATATTTTCTTTTTTTTATGTTTTTGCCATAGGGTTCGTGCTCTCATAGGAGAGAGACAGACAGACAGGAGGAGAAAGTGAGAAATCACCTCCCCACCCTGAGGGGATGGCCGTCCTGCAATCCTTTCTCCTTTTTTCTCCTCTCGGGATTTCAAGCATGTACACATGCACCCAGCTCGATTTTCAAGCCACCGTGTCTGAGACTAGATCCATAGTCACAGATGTGAGAGTCCAGCACTTTGATCACCACGCCACCAGCTGGCCTCAGAAACTCCATTTTAAAGGCGAGTTCTTAAACGTTTGCCTTTGAGGGTAATAAAACTTGAAACTTATCTAGCCAGTGTGCAGCAAAGGCCTATTTGTTTTGCTCTCATACATTGTTTTTGCTGTGTCTCACACTTGACATGTAAACTGGATTCCTACCAATGACTGCAGGGGAAGGGATTGTATAGGGCACATGCCAGTCACAAGACAAAGAACTGTTTGGGGATGATGACAGCAGTGGCTGGATAAAGGGCAGGGGTACATTGTTTATTAAAAAGGGATCTCGGCGGGACCAGCAGATGGCATAATGGTTATGTCTCTGGAGTCCTACGTAGTCAACCTCAGTTTGAGACCTGAACCTGATGATTTAAAACTCATGCCAGGTATGTGTGTGCGCTGAGAGAAGAATGGAGGAAAAGGGATTGGGGAGTGGCCATCCCCCTGGAGGGGGGTGTGATTTCTCACCTTGTGTTTCTCCAGCGAGTGCATGCTCCCTACAGTAAAAATCTCTCTCTTAAAAAAAAAAAAAAAAAAAATGATCTCAGGGCCAGCAGATAGTGTCATGGTTAGGGCTCTGGACATCCACAGGGCCAACTGCGGTTCAAGTCCTGGACTCAACAGCTTGAAACTCAGGCCAGGTGCATGTGTGTGCATGCCCAAAATCCCAAAAGGAGAATGGAGGAGAAGGGATTGTAGTGTGGCCATTCCCTCTGGGGGTAATTTCTCGCTTTCTTTCTCTGTCTCTCTCTGTGTCTTTGGCAAGCACATATGCCCTATTGCAAAAATCTCTCTCTCAGAAATAAAGGGGGGGGGATCTCTCATATATCATTCATAAGCCTTCTTTCTGAGCCAGAAATTACTTTTTAAAAAGAGTAAATAGTTTTGGGACCAGTAGTTAGTGTAATGGCTATGTCGCTGGACTCCCACATAGTCGACCGCGGTTCGCGACCCAGACCTGGTGGCTTAAAACTCACGCCAGGCGCGTGTGCGTGTGTGCCCAAGATCCCAAGAGGAGAATGGAGAAGGGATTGTGGCATGGCCATACCCCCTGGGGGGTGATTTCTCGCTTTCTGTCTCTCTGTCTCTCTCTGTCTGTCTGGCGAGTGCACACACACTATAGCAAAAACCTCTCAAAAAAAAAAAAAAGAGTAAATAGTTTATATAGATTGGGATTCAAGTAATCAACTGTCATCCTCAAGTAGAGAAATGCCAAAGCTATCAAAGCCAAAGTTAAATACTATACTCCGTGAAACTAGCTATAAAGATGATGTAGAATATCATGTGAATTAGAGTTTATACCCTTCGTTTATCTGCACTACTATTTGTGTACCTTTTCAAGACTAAATTATATTCCCTCTCACATCAGTTCATTGATGTCTACACTATCAAGTAAGTGCTGGCTTCAATACCCCCCAATTTTGCCTTTGATTCTAAAAGGGCTGAGCTCTCACAGAATGCCCCAACTATCATGCATTCCTGAAATTCCCCATGATTTATTTGATCTTTATCTCAGTGACTGAATGTTATTTTTTTCTACCAGAGATATAAATGAAGTAGACATGATTTTTCTTTTATAAGAAGCACTGTGTTATTCTCTACATTTAATTGCTTCAGTCCAAAATAATTATATTAAATGTGTCCAGGTTATAGAGAATTAGCTAAGAGTAAACACAAATCAAAGCTTTCATTGGAAAAAGAGACTCCTAGAAGCCCAGAATGTTTCCAGTTTATTTCTACTTAGGATCAGATTATATAAATAAGACCCAGATAAATGTTGGAACCCAGATGAAGCTCTTAGTATCTGACCTTAAATCCTTTGACCTATCTCAAAACAAACTCATACTCAATTTTATAAAGGGTGAGACTGAGCCTGTGAAATTCCCTGAGAATTCAAAAGTGAACTGGCTTGAGGCAAGGAAAGATTCTCTACAACCTCACCACACTTTCTTCAAGGTTTTAAATTGACCCACACACTCGTTTCCTTCTCTTTCTATGCCCTTCCCCTCTTACAGTTTATTCCAAGCCAGACCTTTGTGCTAGCTTGCCAGAGAGGTTTCTGTTAAAGGATTAAAAAGCAGAAGTTTCTTACAGATGACCTGCTTTTAGGGCTTTAGTGTTCTGATGGGATGTGTATTGGAGGGAGGGAAATTGCTTTTGGTACAGAGTGAGGAGAAGGAAAGAGATAAAGAAGGGCAGAGAGAACAAGAGTGAAAATTTCAGCGAGGCTGGAGAACAGACTTAGAGGAGGGGTTCCTTAGATGTCCCAGGCACAAACCATCAACAAACTCACTAGGGGTCACATTTTTCTTTTATTTTCATGAAAGAAAATCTGGAAGTATATTAAAGACAGGAAGAAAAAGAAAAGAGTAATGCTGGTAACCTTACCAATCTAAACACAACCAAAGCTAATATTTGGATTAACCTCCTTTGTTTTTATATTCAGAGTGTTTTCAATACATATTCATAATTTGTTTACATGGTTACACTTTGTTTTTTCATTTTATACCATATCCTAAGCATTATTTATCCTTTTAATCACAATTTTGATGGTTGAAAAAATATTCTAATTAAGTAAAATATCATATTATAGATGGCACAACTACCTCCTACAGTCATTCAGATAGATTGTTTATAATTTTTCACTGTCAAATGAAACACATATTTTTGCATACATATTTTGCATAAGAATATGTGTTTACAAGTGATGGTCAGAAATGAAATTACTGATACAAGGGGCATGACTATGTGAAAACTTCTTGTCATCAAAGCAAATTGGTTTTTAGAATAGTATAACCCAGACAGTGAAATTAGTCAATTCCCAGCTATATAAGTGGGTAAGTTACTTAACCTCTTTAAGAGAAGTTCCCCCAAAGCACTGGGAGAATTGTATTTTGAAGCATATATAATCCACATAAAGACCACTGCATGATAATCACCCAAGAAATGGTAGTGACTGTTTATGTTATTATTATACAGATATTACTATATTATGTTATATATTATACAGATAATTCCAAGTCAAAAACATTCTAAGTAATAAGTGACAGTAGTATGTCTCTAAATTATCTTGAATACTTACTTTAAAATTGTCTATTTAACTATTACATGTGCTCTTTTGAAGAGTGTCTACTCATCTTGATTTATTCTAACTTTCTTGTTAATTTTAATATTTTTAGAGTTAAGAAATCATACTTTTTCCTCTGTTATTACTTGTCAAAATAGTTTCCTTTTTTTTTTTTTTTTTTTTTTTTAGTTAAGAAATTTTTCCTATAGGGGATGTGCACTCGTTGGAGAGACAGAAAGAGACAGAAAACAAGAAATCACACCTCCAGGTGGATGGCCACACCACAGTCCTTTCTCCTCCATTCTCTTTTTGGGATTTTGGGCATGCATGCACATGCTTCCGGCAGGAGTTTTAAGCTGCCAGGTCCAGGACTGGAACTGCAGTAAATTATGTGGGAGTCCAGCTATGTAACCGTTATGCCATCTGCTGGTCCCAATAATTTCCTATTTTGGCTTTCATTTTAATTTTAGGTTTTTATAATTTATAAAATATTAACTTTCATTATTTTATCTGTTAACTTACTCTGTTTATCTTTTTCTTTATTATTTCTTTTTTTCCTTGTAACTTTGGAAAGTTTCCTACTTTACCACAATATTTTATATATTCAATCATTTGATTCCTTTTTTAAAAAAACATCAAGCATTTTCTTTTAAATCAATTGTTATTAATTCATTTGGAATTTACATTGGTACATATTTTTCCCAAAATGTGTCAAAAACTAAACTAAAATCTTTAATTATATATTTACCTTTTATATATAATGAAATCTGTTTCTGATCCCTTTACTTTCTTCAAGTTATCTCTTCTCATATCAGCATTATTCTGTTTTCACTTATTTTAGTTTTTAATGTGCTCTGTGTTCTGATGATTTTAGATACTGGGATTGTTCATTCTTATTTTCATCTGTATCCTACCTGTTTATTTTCCATATGAGTTTTAGAAGACATTTAACAACTTCTGAAAATATAAATCTTCTTGGAGTATTAAGTGGATTTGTATTAACCGTATGTAATTATTTTTTAAAAGTAGGTATCTTTACACCAGTCTTTCCCTTTCTGTTTATAATATGTCTTTATATTTTTTCAAGTCTTTCATGCTACATGAGCCTTGTAGAGTTCTTTAAGTCATATGTCATGTTAAGATGATATCGTCTTTCTCTCTCCAGTCTATACCTCCCTCCCTTATTGGCATTGAGTGTACAATGGAATTTTTTGCTAGACTTCTCTGCATTTTGTTTTTCTCATTGTAAAATGCAAAGGGAAATGTGGGTTCTTTCAAACAAGTGTTTAATGAACCACAATGCCTAATAGGAGATCAATTAAGATTTTTCAATAAATAGTTGATTGAATGAATAAGTAAGTAAAAAACAGAAAATTCCTATTGGGTTTTAATTGTCTGAACTGGGACTGAAGGGGAAGAACAGCATGTCCGTTCCATTATTTCCATACTGACTCCATCCCATCTCTTAACTTTGGCCCCACAACTCAACCCCCTCCCATCTCAGTGCTCACCTCTGTGTTCTATCTTCACTTTGAATTTCAGATAAACTACAGAGGCCTCCTCCAGAACAGTACACACACACTCAGAAATGATGAAGAATGAATGGAGTCCATCCCCTTCCAAATGAACCAGATCACATCTCCCGCCTTTCCTCCTACCTGGAATCTAAGTTCCGTTATTTTCTCACTGCAGGGAGCAGACACAGCTTGCTGCTGGTGCTTCTGTGTCCCACAGACTGAGATATCAATGGCTCCCCTGATCCAGGCTGCATTTCTTTCAGCTACAGACATTAGACAGGTGATTTGAATTACTATTCCAAGTTCACATCAAATGTTTCATCACAGTTGTAACTTTTCCCACTTCTTAGAGTGTTAAATTATTGCTCAGAGTCCCCAGCTTCATATTATAAGAGTCACGTAAATCATAATAAGCTGTTGTATGTAAAATGTGCCATTATCTCTACTATTACTTTATCACTTCTAGGACATTCTTGGGTAGGAATTTGGCAATCTTTCAAGATGAATTTCCTTATTAGACTGTGGTTATAAAATGCAATCAGTTATCAGAGGCCTCCTGTCATCCAACTATTAAAATGTGATGCCTGAGGCTTTTAGCTTTTGCTCATTGTCATCTTTTGATTCCTTTGTAAATACACTTTGCCTTTTGGACTACTTTGCTAATTACCGAGGGTGTAATTACTCCTACAAGCTGACTAAATACACAATACTTCAGTGAAATGGAGCAAGAGTAAATCTGACCCTTCAGCAACGGGATAAAATTGTTGAGAAAGATGACAGGATAGGTCAGTTTCAGCACAAGGATTGTACAGAGTGACAGGGACTATGCCTGTTCCTCCACATAGACCATTGTTTTTAAAGCATCTAGGTATCAACTATCACAGCATCAAAGAGTGTTTTTAATAATGTAAATGTACGTGACCAGCAGATGGCATAATGGTTACATCACTGGACTCCTGTGTGGCTGACTATGGTTCGAGTCCCAGACCCAATGGCTTGACACTCGCGTGTGCATGCATGCAGGGCCAAAATCCCAAGGGGAGAATGGAGGAGAAGGAATTGTGGTGTGGCCATCCCTCCCTGGGAGTGACTTCTCATTTTATGTCTGTCTTGCTCTCTCGCTCTCCGGTGAGCACACACACCTATAGCAAAAGTCTTTCTAAATAAATAAATAAATAAATAAATAAATAAATAAATAAATAAATAAAAATAAAAATAAAAAGAATAATGTACGTCCAGGACTTCTGATACTGACCTACTAAGTCAGAGTCTCTAAAGCCAAAGTTTATACAACTCTGTATTTTTAAAAAGGTCCCCAGTGAGTCCTATGAACACAAAGGTTGAAAAATGCCTGGCAAAGGTTTATAACTTACAGGCTCTTTAAAAAAATGTTAAAGGTCTCTGATTTATCTACACATCCCTTTGATCAAAGGTGTTTGAAGACCATAAACTCATTTTTAGACTCAATCATTGACACATTGATGATTTTACTAACCTGCAAGGCAAGTGATTACACTATTCAACTGATATTAAGATTAATGGAATTTATGCACAAGCCTAGCAAACACATATTAAAAGTATCTTGAAATAGCAGGAGAAGAAAAATGTACTCTATTCCCTTCTGCAGCATACTTTCACGCTGTGTGACCTCAGCGGGAATCCCACAGCAGCTCAGCAGTGCATCCACTCATCGGAAAGATGACCTACCACACTCTCCACAGCTGCCTCTGTAAACGGGTTCTCCGACTCTCTGAGCATCTGGTTCTCACTCCTGTGTGTCTGTGAAAATGGAGGCTATGCCACATGAGGGCCTCCAACTCCTTTCCTCTCCAGCTCACGATTTCTCTATATTATGGTTTCACCTCTGCACCTTGTGTGCTTGAAAAAGTTGTCTTTCATTTTTCCTAAGGATGGTTTTGCCAAACTCTCAAAATGTAAGTCCTTTCTGACTTTAAACAGATAAGACTGGTTAGGTTCCAGGAAGACTCCTGCTGGTCATGAGCAGATGGAGGCACAAGGAAGATGCTAGGGAGTCTTGAGAATATTTGTAGAAATGGAGGATTGAAATGTCAGAGGAGTGCAGGCCAAGGGACAGGTGTAGATGATAGGATACCTACTGATAAAGATGAACTATGAGATCCAGTAGGTCAGGGATGGCAGGTGGCATGGTGGTTAAGGACACTGGACTCCCACATGGTCAACTACAGTTCGAATCCCAGACCTGGTGGTTTGCTTTCTCACTTTCATTCTCTCTCATCCTCCTCTTTCTCTCTGGTCAAATTAAAATCAATCAATCAATCAATAAATGTTAAATAAATGTTAAATTCTTAACAAAAAAATCCAGCAAGTAAAGATTTGAGAGACCAAGAGAAAGAACAAAACTAAAGTTATTAAATGAGAACAAAGCTAGGATAGCTGAATTAGTAGACAAATGAAAAGAAATGAAATCGAGAATATAAATAAATTCAGCCAGAGCAGCCACAGCCACAGGGATCAAAGATTCTAAGTGTAAATCGTGCTGAAAGCTGTTGTTGTTGTTGTTGTTGTTATTGTGACCCAGAAAGTGCTGCTTCACCTTTTGTGCTTTTCTTAAGTGATTTTTGTTCTTAGGAGGTAGAAGAATTACTGCTATCTTCCAAAGTCTTTCTGCCTAAACCTTCGATCTCATCCTCTTCTGCTGTTTCTAGGATGTGATGCCATGTGTAGCCGCAACATGTGAAAGGATACTTATGTAGGGCGTATCTTCCTTTTGCCTTTTTTGGTACTACATCCTAACTTTCCTTTGCTCTGTCTCTAACCCCTGTCCACGTGGAAAACTTGACCTCAGCTCCTGGCTCCAAGATGAACATGTAACTTGAGTCCAGTCAAAGAAGCATATCCCTCTGCTCTAATGATTAACTCAAGGATGGTTCATTATTCAATTTGTGCCAATCAGAGATGATGAATTTCTACCCCAGATCTTTTGTGGAGTCAGTATAAGAAAAGTAGGGCTGAGATATGGAGAAAGAGAAACAAGATTCATATAACAATGTTTGAGCCCTAAACCTACTTCTACCTGGAACCTACCCCTGACTTTCCTGTGTATGAGCTAATAAATGTCTTTTAAAGTGTTTGTTTTCTTTGAGCAAGAGATCTAGAAACAGAGAGAAAGAGAGCAAGACAGTATCCCAACCACGGTCTTGATGTCATGATCCAATCCCAGCTTCAGCCAGCCTCGGATGCCGGGCAACAGCATACCCAGTATTCTTAGGGATGTGAGAATGGGTGTGAGCCTGGAACCGTCCCATGTGGGTTAGCCTCGCAGAGCTTTGCTTTATCACTGTGCCACCACCATCTGGCCCCCTCCTCCTTTGTTTAAGCAAGTTTCAGTTGGATTCATTTAATTTTCAGTAGAAGACAATCTCACTAATAGAGATTAAAGTATGGTATCATCCTACTAAACAATCACGTGACTTCCAGGGATGTACAGAATCACAACCACTTCAGATAATATTCTGATTCTGTGATTATTCCGGATTATATAATGTTCAACCATCTGTCGCTGAAGCTACATTCTTTTGGCTTAGATTGTTTCTTTCCTCTCGTTGATATGTAGAATTTGCATAATTTGGGTTTGGATGCTATGTTAGTACTTTAATGAACATTTTGTTAATGCTTGATTCCTCGTGGAATTATTATTCCCTCATTTTTCCCTCAATTTATTTTTGTTTGGATCATGCTGACTCCAGACTCCAGGTCTGTGAGGGATATGACTCAGACCAGGCCAAGTAGAAATTTTCCTGGGACTTTTGCTAGAGTGATTTGGAAAAAGAACCACCTGACTCTCTGGGATTCCTTGCTGTAAGTACATACAAGTCTAAAGCTTCCAGTGGATATTTTGGAGGCATTCATAGATTAAGGTCATCATAGAAAGAAGTAAAACTGAAAGATGGTAAAAAGGGAGTAGTTTTCTGAAGACACCTTTGAACATGGGTGAACATGGGTGTACCATGCCTAATGCCATCTTCATTGCTTCGATTTCCCAGTCACATGCACCAATAATTTTCTTTCTTTGCCTTAAAATGGGTTAGGTTGGGTTTTTGATATATGGAGCCAAAATCTTGACTGACTATACATTAACATAAAAAATGTTGGTTTTTCTGAGTTAGTGTCAGCTGTCACAGATTCTGAAATCTCATGTCTCAGAATTAGCCGAGAAGATGTTAGTGACTGGCTAACTTCTCTGAAAATACCCTTTGGTTGTCATGGTGATGAGAGGGCACAGATACTAGGAGAGGATTCTAGAATATTTCCACATAAAATCTGCACTAGGTGGGAGATGTATCTAGCTTAGTTCTGAGAATGCTGCATTCATAGCTCAAATTCTCCATGTTGTTCAAGGAAGCTGAAGAGAAAGTCCTATCTAAAGGAAATGACAGGGACCAGCAGTTGGCATAATGGCTGTGTCGCTGGACTCCCACGTAGCCCACAGTGATTCGAGTTCTGGACCCGGCGGCTTAAACTCATGCCGGGCGTGTGTGCGTGTGTGCCCAAGATCCCAAGAGGAGAATGGAGGAGAAAGGATTGTGGTATGGCCATCCCCCCTGGGGGGTGATTTCTTGCTTTCAGTCTCTCTCTCTCTCTCTCTCTCTTTTTCTGATGGGCGTATGCACCCTATAGGAAAAACCTCTCCAAAAATAAATAAATAAATAAATAAATAAATAAATAAATAAATAAAATGACAAATTGGAAGTTGTGTCTTTCTAATACTCTGTGCTGGGTATCAAATTTTGATACTCCTTCACCTGAACAGCTTGTGGTGGTTAAGGTGGCTGGATCCATTCTGGCTGACTGTACTTTTCAAGTCCCAAACTTGGCAGCTTGAAAAACACACTGGGCATAAGTGATTGTGTGCCCAAAATTCCGAAAGGAGGAAGAAATGGAGGAGAAGAAATTGCAGCATGACCATTCCCCAGAGGGGGTGCTTTCTCACTTTCCTACATCTATCCTCCAGAAAATTTTTTTGCAAAAGAAATCACCAGATTAAAATTTGGGAATACATTTTCATCAGTTACCCTTTCTAATTGAGTTTTTTTCTTTTTTCTTTTTTTTTTTTTTTTTTTTTTTGAGAGATTTTCGCTATAAGGCGTGTGCGCTCGCCAGACAGACAGAGAGACATAGAGACAGAAAGTGAGAAATCACCCCCCCAGGGGGGATGGTCATGCTGCAATCCCTTCTCCTCCATTCTCCTCTCGGAATCTTGGGCACGCACGCACATGCGCCCGGCGTGAGTTTTAAGCCACCGGGTCCGGGACGCGAACCACGGTGGACTACGTAGGAGTCCAGCGACATAGCCATTACGCTAACTGCTGGTTCCCTCTAATTGAGTTTTTAATATATCACTGCACTTTTCCATAAACTAGCAATTAAGGGAAAAGTCTTTCTCTGGTTCTGCCACTGAGTAAAACTGAAGGATTATTTAGCCTCCGTGAGTCAGAGTTTCCAGACCTAAAATGCAGGAATTGGACAAGTGGAACTCTCAGGCCTTTTCCCATTTTGAGTCTGAGCTTATATGAAGTGTAAGCTTTCTTACAACTAGGAATTATTAGGTGATTAAAAATTGTCCATGTGCCATAGTAACAGGGATTAGTTTCTGAAACCACAAGACAATCAAGTTATCAAAGCAATTGTTGAACTAAAGGAAAGAAGTGAGAGCCAGTCTAAATGGACTTTGCTGGATGCTACCTAAGCTACTTCTGGTAGATGTTTTAATTACTGGACTTGGTAACAACACTAGTGGAATTGGTTTCTTGCTTATGTTCTTGCAAATAGAGATTGACATAGACTCTGCCTCTGCTCATGGTGGGCATGGAGTATGTAAGTCCATTTTCCCTCTGGGGAAGGACTCACTGCCCTGCTGAAGGGAATGAAATCCACAGGCAGTCCAGATGGTTTCTCTAAGGACAGGTGCAACATGCACATGTCATGGCCTTTTTGGGAGCAGTTTGCAGTCCATGATCAGGTGGGAATAATGAAAGCCCCAGGCAAGATCTTCTAAGGACACTACTGGTCCCAGGGCTCCCTGCTGGGTTAGTCCAGGCTTTTTCTAGGCTAACACCACAGTTTGACTTCTCCCTCTGTTCTGAGCTGCTACCTCCTCTTTCCATTCACATGTATTGATCTCTTATGAATACAGACAGCCACTAATTTATGGTTGTTTGACTTGACAATTTCTAACTTTACCATAGTTCAAAAGCCATATGCACTCAGTAGAATTTATGCTTCACTTTTTTTTAAGAGAATTTTTTCTTTAGGGTGCATGTGCTCACCAGAAAGAGAGAGAGAAAGTGAAAAATCAGCTTCCGGGGTGGGGAGAGGAGGAGATGGCCTGGTGTGAGTTTAAGCCACTGGGTCCAGGACTCGAACTGTGGTTCACTATGAACACACACTTGGCATGAGTTTAAGTCACTGAGTCTGGACTCAAACTGCAGTCCACTAAAGGGAGTCCAGTCATGTAACCATTACACCATCTGCTGGTCCCCAAATTTTTTATTTTGATCTTTTCCAGGCAGGCAATATGTGGTATAATACTCTCTCACTATTAGGGGTAAGAGCAGCAGGTCATTCTGTTTTTCATTTTCAGTACAGTATTCAATCAGTTACATGGGATATTCAAAACTTCATTATAAATAGGCTTTGTGTTAGATCATTTCACCCAAATGCAGGCTAATATAGGTGTTCTGAGCACATTTGAGTTAGGCTAGGGTAAGCTATGATATTCAGTAGGTTATATGTAGTAAATGCATTTTGAACTTAGATATTTTCAACTTTGGTGGTGGGTTTATCAGTACAGGACATAACCCCATCATGAGTTGAATAGCAGCTATTTCTTGTAGCCCAAATCCCTTCTCAACATCTGCTTCCAGGACCCCAAACTTGGACCTCTGTAATGAATTTAGAAATAATACATACATATGTTTATCTCTTTTGCCCCACATAAAGATATAGGGACTATAATCCATTGCAATATTAATAATGGTTATTTCTGGATAGTGGGATTAAAAATAAAACACTTATTTTTAAGAGAGATTTTTGCTATAGGACACATATGCCTGCCAGAGAAATAGAGAGAGACGGAAAGTGAAAAATCATCCCCCAGGGGGTTTGGCCATCCCACAGTCCCTTCTCCATTTTCCATTCAGGATTTTGGGCAGTCACACACACACAACCAGCATGAATTTTTTTTTTTTTTTTTTTTTTTTTTTTTGAGAGGTTTTTGCTATAGGGTGACAGAGAGAGACAGAGAGACAGAAAGTGAGAAATAACCCCCCAGGGGGGGATGGCCACACCGCAATCCCTTCTCCTCCATTCTCCTCTCGGAATCTTGGGCACGCATGCACATGCACCCAGCATGAGTTTAAGCCACCAGGTCCAGGACTCGAACCGCGGTCAACTACATGGGAGTAACTGCATATCCCTTTTTATTTACTTTTTATTTTATTAATTTTTTCCAGCATAAATTTTAAGCCACCGGGTCAGGGACTTGAACTGCAGTCAACTATATGAGAGTCCAGTAATGTAACCATTATGCCATTTGCTGGTCCAAGCTAAATTTATTTCTAACTATATTTGCAACTAGAAGATTTTTTAGGATTCCTACAAATTTTCCATAATATTTTTATCCCATGTTAGTTTTATTATAGAAATTAGTAATAAAGGTGTTTTGAAAATTGCATATACTGAAATAATTTACCAAGGTATGAACTAATCACACACACTTGATGTTGCTATGGATTTTAAAATTTTTAAGGTCTGACAAAATATGAATCTTTTCTTCTATTTATAAATTAAATTTTGTCCATGGTTTGAAAGGATGCAGGTTGATAACTAGGCATTGTCTACCTAGTGTGCATGGAAGTGTTCATTATTTTGAACAGAAGAAAATTTACAAGAGCCCACTTATTTCCATGTATTATGGAAAGAAGTTTAGAAACTGATATAAGGACTGTAATAATATACAGAGGTCTTTCTCAGACAAATCTCAATGTTCAAGTGTTCTTTAGAATCGTGTATGATAAGTAATGGTGAGTGAGACTCCGTGGCCATGAGCCCTGTGCATCTTAGCCAGTTGCTCTATAACATTCAGTGTGACAACTGTGCCCAAACATCGATGATTCCAGTAAGAGTAAGAAGTAAAAATATCATCTTAGCCAGTTGACTCATCCCAGGCTCAATTTAAGAGCCCCTTCTTTTGTTCAAAGGCACCTTCCATTTAGCTCAGTGTGACATTCCAAGACTTTCTAAGGGTCTCTGGTCCCATTCTTACTTGCTAAGCCAAACATTGTGATTCCGTATACATTCCTCCGCAGATGAATCTGGATCCTTGATATCTCAGTAAGAGTAAGAATCCATTGTAAAAATATCTCTTCCTTTTTATCCCTAGATGTTATCATTTTCTATCTACAGTACCTACTCCATCATTGAAAAAAATCACAACTTTGATTTCCGAGTGCTCTCACATACAACTCTCCAGCAAGGGTCTTATAAGCAACAACTGTCCAAACATTTTTTCTCTTTTACTTCACAGACCCAATTATCAATGTAACCTTTATTCTCTTTCTCTGTACAGAATGTCAAAGACAATCTAAAGATCAAATTCCCTTATGACAAACACTTCTGTTAAAAACAATAACAAGAAAAAAAAAAAAAAACACTTTTGATTTATTTCCGAAACAGCTTTTGATAAGATGGATATTTCCTCTCATTGACATGTACAAAGCCAGCCGGTAAAGACTGCAGCTCATTCTTCATGTTCACTGTTACAGAATTTTTAGCTATCACTTATGACAAAAAAATGATTACACAGTGAGAAAGCTAAAGAAGCAACAAAACTAAATCTCTCTCATTGACATGCATGGGTCCAGAGTAAACGTCCAAAAACACGGTCAGAAACAGTTTTCCCAGAGGCGGGATTCGTGGATGTCTTACTCTAGCTGCATTTACTGGACTGCAACATATATGGCATGGCTGCCCATTCTTTCAAAAAGTCAGAGCGGAGAGATGCCTGGAGGGGAAGAATAACAATAGCTCCAAGAAATAGTATTTCAGAGCTCTGGAGTGTATTTGAGATTTCAAATAAAAGTCCCTACCCACAGGTGGATTTCTTCCAAGCACTGCCCTTTGGGGTCTTGCTCTTTCATGAGCCAGGAAAATGACCAGCCATCTATGGGGCTTTGTTTTCTGGGTGTGTTGTGAGACAATGGAATAATGAATAGCATCTCAGCTGGTGCCAGAGCTCTGTCACACAAGCCTGGCATCTGGGAATCTGGTGTATTTACTCAGAGCAGCTGTGTAAGTTTGGAAAGACATTCCAGTGTGAAGATCCATTAACCCCTGCGAAGGGCCGCATTGTAGTACGGACATTTTTTAAGGAATAAATAAGTGTTGAATCCTGTTGAATCCAAGCCCAGACTGTGCTAAAAAAGAGTGGCGCTAAATAACATTTGAGGTCTCCCAGATTCACGTGTTTTGAAGCTCACATTTTGAGAGGCTTTGGCAGTAATCTTGATTATGTAGTTTGGTTTTTGAATGCTGTACTTTGTTCTGTGAAAAGTTTGAAGATAATTTAAGTAATGCCTTTCACCTAGTAGGTGTCTGATCTCTTTAGAAGTGAGTTAATTTTATAGTTACTATGAACTATGATAGGAACACCATGCTGGTTCACCCAGTCAATAATTATTTATTGAATATCTACTATGCCAAGCACATTATTAGGCACTTCTGAACAGCCAGTAAACAAAACAAAGTCCCATATCGTTACACATACACAAAAAGTGTTATTTCTACATTCGTTACAAGCTTGGGTATGTGAAAAATAGGAACTGGGACTTTGTTACCTCCCCTAGCCTACCTACTCTTCCAGCTTTTCCTTCCGGTATTCCGGTCCAACTAGATACTTCATTATAAAAAGTATTTTTATTTTTCTTTACTACTGATTATTTGTACCTCATCCTTCTTACTGATGGAATATCATTATCCCTTTTTATATTTCCAAGAGCTGATAATCCATCATGGTCCTATTCAGACTTCCTCCTCTAGGTCCACCGTCCCAGTCCCTGAGGCTAAAATATTTTCCTCTTCCTCTGAGCCTTTAAAGTAATTTCTTTGGACCCATTATGGGTAAGTTATACTTATTTATACATGGCCTTTCACCCTTTTCTTTCTCACCCTCTCAAACATCCCCCAAGCCTCACATATATCTAATCAGTGAGTCTCAGTAGAGGTTGTCTCATTCTTCTGTAGCTATTTCATAATCTTCACATGTTAGTTTAGATCATAGACTATATAATTAAAATTATGTATAATGGTACACTTTATACCAAGATTTGGGCAGGATTTGGGGCCATATATGACCTATTCTTTACTGTTCTCAGTCAGATCAATCAGGTATCAATTAGGAAGCATAGCCTACATCAGAGAGCTGAATACTGATATTGGAAGGCTAGGAGATCTTCAGGAGATAGACAATCCAGACAAATATAAGTAGGAGAAACTCAAGAAAGGTTAACAGAGCCCAAGAGCCAATGCTCCTTTTGAGGACAGATCCTTGACAGAGGCTGACCTATAGGAGTTAAGACCACAGGGAGCAGCTATCTGGTGGGAGGTGAAAACAGGGAGAAGATACTAGTGCTGGAGTTGCTCTTTGAAGTAGAGAGGAAAGGGAGGGAAATATGCTGGCTTCTTCCTTTGTACCACACTCCAGTCTCTGGCCAGTGCTCTCGTTAGTAGAAAGCAACCAGAAGCACTTGGTAAGAGAGCACAATATATTTGACAGGCTCCATTATCTGCAATACAGAGTAAAGCAGAAGGTCGGGGGCTAATAGATCTGGAAATGGTCAAATCATAAGCATGACCTACTCTTTATTTATCTACCTATTTATTTATTTATTCAAGGTTTTTGCCATAAGGTATGTGCACTTGCTAGAAAGAAACACAGAGAGGCAAAGTGAGAAATCACCCCCCATGGGAATGGCAATGTTGCAATCCTTTCTCCTCCATCCTCCTCTTAGGATATTTTGGGTATGCATATACACACATCTGGTGTAATTTTCAAGCTTCCAGGTCTGGGACTTGAACCATGGTTGGAGCATGACCTACTTTTTTAAAATTTATTTTTTGTGGCAGAGAGTGCATGCACACACATGTGAGATGGAAAGAGAGAAGCAATCCCAACAGGACAGGGTCTCATCACACCACGATCCCCTTTGCCTGGCTGTCCAGCCCCTCAGGATCCTGGGAGTCCATGCGCACACTCAACCTGTTTTCAGGTCAACCAGGGAATCCAAACCTGCAGTCAGCCAAGTGGCTTTCAGCACTGCAGCCCAGTATGCTACAGACTATGCCACCTAAGCTGGGCCAGCACAGCCTACGTAATCAATAATTTACTGTACATGCTATCTTGATGAGCTACTTATTTACAGATTTTATCTTTAATTAGGAGCCCAATTTGATATAAGATCCTTAGATATGGACCATGAGCTATTTGTGAACTAGACTAGTCTCAATAAAAATCATGAAATACAGAGTTGTTTATTTCTACTATTTCTCTATCTTTTTCATAGTTTTCTACATCATTCTCTTTTTTCTTTTCTTTTTCTTTTTTTGAAGAGGTTTTGCTATAGGGTGCGTGCACTCACCAGACAGACAGACAGAGACAGAGAGACAGAAAGTGAGAAATCACCCCCCCCCCCGGGGGGATTGCCATGCCACAATCCCTTCTCCTCCATTCTCCTCTCAGGATCTTAGGCACGCATGCACACGCGCCCAGCATGAGTTTAAGCTGGACCAGGACTCGAACCACAGTCGACTACATGGGAGTTCAGCGACATAGCCATTATGCTAACTACTGGTCTCTTTATTCTCTTTTCTAGGTATTCTCTTGTCTTGGGCTCCTTTGCTATGGTATCACATCCAAGTTTGTCTTCTTTGGGTTAGATAGAACCAATTTCCCTTTCTCAAATCCCTATCAAGCCCCACCTGACAATGCTGGATAATCTAACTTGTAGAAAAATAGAAATAGCTAAGAAGGATAGCCAGCCTCCTAGAGAGTCTCTAATGAGTCTCACCTGCTGATATTTTCACTCTTGTGTAGCACCTTCTGCATTGAACTAGGGCTCAAAGTAGATGTGATGCAGTGTCACTTCCCAAGCTAGGCCATAAATGGTAATGCAACTTCACTATGTTTACTTGGATGGTTTTCTATGGAGAGAATGGGGAGGACATGCGAGCAGCTCCTTTGTCCCTGTGTAGAGGGGCTAAGGTCCCTGACCAACAGCCAGTACCACCTTACTAACCATGAGAATTGATAATCATGACAGTAAAAATTTTAGCCCTAGCTAGGCCTTCGAATGACTGGAGTTTCAGCACAAATTTTACTGTAACCAAGATAAAATAGGACAGAAGAGCCTGGCTGAACCCTTCCCAAATTCCTAATCCTTAGATTTCATAAGAATATCAACCATTGGGGGTAGTTGTTATGCAGCACTAGGTAATTGGTGATTTTCTTACTATTCTCTTGAAAGCTCTTTAAAGAGGAATGTGTGAAGTTGATGGTACTTTAATAACCCTGATACTCTCCTTTTATAGTACTTTGTAAGTTGCACCCTAAATTTCTTTCAAACAACTTATATTCCTTTTTGGTTTATAATAAACATGTGAAGTAAGTGGGCTAGTGCTTTTTACTGAATTTATCCTTACATTTGAGGAAGCTGAAGGTCAGTCCATGTTTCCTCTGCTGGTTTGCAGATCCTGGATCCCAAACCATATCTTCCAATACAATCACTCCTGCTCTACATTGCTGGGGATTTCCAGCACTGCAGCAAGGCAAAGGTAAAGACTTGGGGCCAGGGCCCTCTGTTGATCCTGAAAATATAGTATGTATGTACCCAGATAATCCACATTCGCAAGTAAAGGATCAAATGAGACAAGCCAACACAGCTATGAAGCTGACCTATGTTAGATAACGAGGCAGGAATGAGCTCTGGCTGTTAACAGAATACCACATGCAACTGTTTTTGTTCATTTTTCTGTCTACTAATACTTTCCAGATCCCCAAATCTGGGCATCCTGAAAAATCTAGTTGCAGCTTTTCTTTTCCAAAGATTAGGTCAGGATTATAGACACATGGGCTGGGCACTTCCTGATTCTGTGTGCTATAATGTGTTTCTCATGTGTGATTTCAATGAAGACTTCCAATTTCTAGAACAGTCCCACTGACTCTAAGATATTTAGCAACAAGTTTTGTTTGATAGTAAAGGCATTTTTCTTGACAGGTCAAAATAAATATGTACGCCAAGATTTTGTACTGCTCATTCATTCATTTTGCACAAATGAAAATGTGCAAACCTTATAATACATTGATTTTCATGCCCTAAATCACTTTCTAACATTAAATAGCTAATGTCAAGATTTGCTCCAAGTTGGGCACTTCAGTTAAAAGTGGATTTCCCACTATTTATGAAATCCAGCATAAATAATACATGTATATTCCACTGTCTCTTCCTCCAATGCTCTAAACCCTTTACTTAGAGAAAATCAGACTCAAATAAACATTAAGGGTCCCACTGAGTAGGCAAAACTCATGAAATGGTAGCTTGGAAAGATTTTAAAAGAACAAAGCTTGGCACAACCCATTCTTGGGGTGTGGGGTGTCGGTCTCATTTCTTTATCTAGAACAATGATTAACCTGCCTTTACCTGAATATTAGAATAACTTGGAATGCTTGCAAACACCAACCAATGTCCTAGATCTCATCTCAGAATGATAACATTAATTTACAATCTATGAGATGAAGTCAGGCATCAACATTTTCCACCAGGAAGCTGGAAATTTCCACAGCAGTAACCGAGAGGCTGAACCAAATGAGAAGGTTCTAAGTTCACATGAGGAGACCTCCCTGAACACACTGGGTACGTGTATGCCCCTATCAGGTGCTGGCTAAGGCCGGGGTAGCTTGCAGCATAGAGACTATGCGAGGGCCTCCTCTCTCTCTATTTCTGTCTATTTCTCACTCATGGAAGAAATAAAGAAGTCAACTTAAAAGAAAAAAAAAACAAACTTTCCAATCAGTTTTTCAGGTGATTACAGTATACAGCCAGGGTATTGAGTACTACTCTAAAATATGTTTGGGGGGCATTGATTGAAGACAGCAGAGCTTCCTTATTTTCCCACACTAACTTGCTTTCTGATTGTGATCTGCTTCTGTCAGAAAAAGGCACCATACTTGGAGATGACAATGGCAACCCTCCAGGTCTGCTTCATGGCAGGGCCAGTACTAAGCAAGTCACCAAAGCTTTATGTCTTCTACCTTGCTCTGAGGAACTTGTTTTTTCCTATTAGGACACAGTACACATTTTACTGGCTCCATTTGCCTTCATTTTCCTCAGCTCTTCTGGGGGAAAGTTACCCGAGGGCAGAGTCTATCTGATTTAACGGGCTGAGGGCAATGACCATAAGAGCCCCAGCCTGTGTTAGTTGTAGCCACATTTAGAAGTAACTGTGTTTAGTGCTGCCTATGTTTTAATAATAGGCAGGATATCATTATAAACGAAGTTCATTGTTGCTTTTAAATAGCTCCCATGTGCACGCTCTTGTCCTGTCCTACTTACTTAATCCTGCCAGACACTTACATGCACATACAGATCACTTTCTTATAGTGTCTCCACAATCTCATAAAGTTTCCTCTCCTGTGAGAAAGGCTTTAGGGCCTTTTTCCTAATCATCACATATGTCATCAAAGGGCTCGTAGATATGTCATCATACCCTTTGACTTGAAGCTCTGAAAGTAGTGATCTGTTTTTCATAACTCTGTTCAAGTGACTATTACAGTAATCTGCCCATAATGGATGTTTAACAGGTGTATAAAACAAATGCAAGCAAACGTTCTCAACCCAATTTCTCCTTGGAGATGGGCAGTTTTTCTCTATGTTGGAAAGAGGAAAGTCTGGTTATAGATTGGTAAGACCATGCAACAGATCCTTTTATGTACTGTGTCATTTTCCAGAGTTAGGAATAATGAACAGTATAAATCCTTGAACATTAAAATTATATAAGCTTCAGTTTCTAAATAAGCCAAGAGCGTAAGAATGACAGAACCTTAAATATAGCTGCCTTGGGAGAGCTATATTTAAATGGTGGGCAGAGGTAGTTAACCTCAGCTTCTATGCCAGATTCCTTGGACTCATTTTAATATCTTTTAGTGCCTATACTCATTGTATTTTCCAACTCATATACTCTGGAGACATACTAATATTAAAAATTTACATGGTAAATATTTTTAAAGATATCTGTTTTGTCTCTAAAAAATTACCTTTCTCTCTCTCTCTTTAACATTCGAATAAACCTACACATTTTGGGATCCTCAGGATAAATAGAAGTACTAATAAAGATCAAGAGGTGATTTATTATCTTATTTGTAGTTTCCCTTAAATACATTAAGTCAGACACCTCAGCAAATAATTATCAATTGCTTTATTTGCCATGGCCATCGCAATCTCACTCCACCTGTTTAACAAACATAATAGAAAATTGATTTTTCTCTTTTTTTATGAAAAGAGGATCAATAAAAATTAAGTACAGGCTAAATAGATTGAATAGTAGGATCTGACTTAGTACAAATGCTAACTACTGAGAAAAGGAATAGAATATAGAGAACTGAATAAATGAAATGGTATCCCCAAATTCCTCCATATCTTGGCATCAATGGTATTATTCTGTGCTTAATATCTCAACTAGAAGAAAACAGCAGATGGGGGAAAAAGAAACAACATATTGTTAAGCATTATGGTTAATGGATTTGTTTTTGTCTGCCTCTTTATGAAAAACTCTTTTTTCCCCTGACATTAATCCTTTAAAATAAATTTCTTCAAAGAAATTTCTACTTATTTCTTTATATTATGGCCTTAGAAATCCTATGGTCCTAGGAACACGTGCTATTACATAATCAACGATTTTTCTCAGGCCGAGTTAAAAAATATTGATTAATTTTTGTTTTAAAGAGAGAACTATCACCCCCCCCCCCCCATGCTTTTTAAATTCTGTTTCATTTATTGGCAAATTTATTGAGCGCTTATTGAGCCAAGGATTAAAGATAGTTGAAACACAAATAAGATTCCTCTTCTCATGAAAATATGTTCTATATATTCATCACAAAAAAATAGACAAGCAATCCATTTATAAATGAGATAATATCACATAGCGGTAGGAATGAGAACTAAAGTAAAAGCAGAGTGTTGGGCAAGGAAATTATATTTCAGATAAAGTGGAAAGTCCTTTCAAGGAGGAGACATGTGGGCAGAAACTAGAATGATGAAAAGGAGCTAGGGGTGTAAAACTTGAAGCCAAGAAGCTCTCTTCAAGCAGGGAACAGCAAATGTAAGGGCCAGCAGGAAGCTGGATGGTTCACTGCACAAGTCATTGTTTATGATGTCTGTTTGAATTCCATCTTGAATTAAAAAGGAAATTACTACTGTACTCATCAAAGCACAACTTACCAACTAAATCCATCAGTACCTGCAGCTGAGAACGGTGACAATAGGCATGTATTTGGCCACTTTAATTTTCATACACTTTTATTCAGCAGACAATTTTCAATTTTGTGCCCAGCAAAATCTCCCTATCAAAAGAAGTATACAGATTAGAGGAAGCCTCTGATTTATCATTCAAGTCATTCAGGGCCCCAAACACAATCTCTTGGTTTTCCCCCCCATAAAGTAATAAAAACCACTTCACTGCACTGGCTGAGGGCTTTTCAGGATTCAGACCATCTCACGATTGCCTGTTTCCACAAGACTTGGCTGCCCACCATCTGCAGTACGCATTTTGTCATGAAAACAATGCCAGTTCCTCAACATCAAACAATGTAACCGTGACAGTCATGGAAAGGAGAACGTACCCTCAACAATTTTAAGAGATCCTTTTTGCTGTTGGTAGAATTTTTCTTAGGAAAGATCACTTTCTAACATTAGATCTGGAGACCATAACAGTAACAAGAATAGGAGACTCATTTGGTTTTGGTTAAAAATGTGTTTTGAAGAGATGAAAGACTAAAATAGAAGGGGAGAAATACAAATAACACTGAAACCTGTCTTCAAACATTTTAGGCAAGCCGTCTCAGGAGGAAAACAGAAAACAAAGAATTAAGAATCAGAAGTTGGGACCAGCAGACGGCATAATAGTTACATTGTTGGACTCTGACATAGACAACCGTGGTTTGAGTCCTGGACCTGGCAGCTTGAAACTCACACCAGTCATATGTGCATGAGTGCCCAAAATCCCAAGAGTGGAGAAGGGATTGCAGCATGGCTATCCCCCCAGGGAAAGATTTCTCTCTTTCTGTCTCTCTGTCTCTTTCTGTCTTTCCAGAAAACACACATGTCCTATAGCAAAAACCTCTCTTAAGAATAATAAAAGAATCACAAGTCATAGTATGGTTTCTGTTATTAACTGATTAGTGTTTGTACTTATTGTAATAGTACTATAGAAACAGAGACAGCATATGTCCTACACCACAGGAATGTTGGCAAATATAAATAATAAATAGTAAAATGTCACTGAGCCCCTTCCTAAGATAGGAGAGCACCTGCATTATACCTGGATAATTTTGGATGGTGCAACTAGTATAAAATAATTAGGGGGGCAAGCAGGTGGCATGGTGGTTAAGGCAGCTGGACTCCCACATGGCTGACCATGTTTTGAGTTCTGGACAGGCAGCTTGAAAATCATGCCAGGCACATGAGCAGTTGGTGGACTTGAATATCATGCCAGTCCCATGAGTGTGTATGCCCAAAATTTCAGGAAGAGAATGGAGGAGAGGGGATTATGGTGTGGCCTTCTCACTTTCCTTTCTTTCTCTCTCTCTGGTGAGCACACATACCCTTTGGAAAAAACTTAAAATACTAAATAAAAGTAATTAGGCATATCTATAAAGACAAAGATTTATTACCCTCAAGGGCAAAATGCTCACTTAATGTAATGAAGTTCTTCCAAACAGATGTAATTTAAGAGTGTTTGTCATATCAAATGGTTTATGAGAAAAACATTGTACTTATAGACATTTAATTTTCTTAAAATCATATTTTATTTAAAATCTTTTAACAAATTTGGTTTTAAATATGGATACATTTGGCAATATAAAAAATAAATTTTAGTGCCCATGTTTCTTTATTTTAAATCTCTCCAATATAAGAATGTTAAACACTACCAATAAATAGAGTGGCTACACTTTCAGAACTAGAATTAGGACAAATACAAGAATAATAAATATTGGAGTGCTGAAGACTTTAAAAGTAACTTTAAGGGAGAGTAGGCCTGACCACTGAACAAGACAATCCATCAAATCCTAGGACACATAATGGTCATGCCCATAATGTAGTATTTAAGGCTTGGACATGCACATTAAAGTTTTCAGCATCTCTCTTTTTATTTTCTTTTTGTTTTTTTAAAATATTTATTTATTTATTTATCTATTTATTTGTTGTGATTTGGGGGCCACTGGTTCTGGGACTTGAGCTTCAGTTAACCATGTGGAGTCCAGTACCTCAACCACTATGCCACCTGCCAGCCCCCGATATCCCTTTCATAAATAAATATATATATTTTTTTTTTGAGAGGTTTTTGCTATAGGGCACGTGCACTTACTAGAGAGAGACAGAAAGCAAGAAATCATCCCCCCCAGGGGGAATGGCCACCCCACAATCCCTTCTCCTCTATTCTCCTCTCGGGATTTTGGGCATGCACACACATGTACCCAGAATGAGTTTTAAGCTGCCAGGTCCAGGACTTGAGCCTCCTTCAACTATATGGGAGTCCAGCAATGTAATCATTATGCCATTTCCTGGTCTCAACAGTAACATTTGCTATATGTTAGAATTAGTTTCCTTCTTCTGAGTAGCTACTAAGTGTCAGGTATTGGACTAAACACTTTCTAAACATCATCTCATTTATTATTTACAATAAGTCTGGGCTATTTCCAGATAAGAAAATCTAGGAAAGAAATTAACACAAATATCCTCCAACTATCTGTGATAAAAGACGATTTTGTTTTTATTTCCAATTTGTCATGGATCAAAGCTTTTCTTTTTTTTTATTTCAATTTATTTATTTGTATTCGTTCACTGAACATCATTACAGCATACAAAATGAGATTTTCCATCTAGAGTACACTGTATATTGTCTCAATCAAGCACATCAACAAACATGTTATTGTCGGCAGATGATCTTCCATTTCTTGTCTTCTGTATGTTTAGCTTCCCCCCGCCCCATCCTTGATTCCCTATCTCCTACCCTCTGCCATCTCCCATTCTCCTCCCACACTGTCTCTGGTATCTATGTTTGCTTTCTATACTGTTTTCCCCCCACATTTTATTGAATCACCAAAGACCCTAATCAATCCAAATACCCTCATAGAGGATCAAAGCTTTTCTAAGATACAATATTAAAAATAACTAAATAGGGGGACCAGCAGTTAGCGTAATGGCTATGTCGCTGGACTTCCATGTAGTCCACCGCGGTTCGCGTTCCGGACCCAGTGGCTTAAAACTCATGCCGGACGCATGTGCATGTGCGCCCAAGGTCCCGAGAGGAGAACGGAAGAGAAGGGATTGTGGTGTGGCCATCCCCCCGGGGGGTGATTTCTCGCTTTCTGTCTCTCTGTCTCTCTCTATCTGTCTGGCGAGCGCACGTGCCCTATAGCGAAAATCTCTCCAAAAAAAAAAAAAAACCTAAATAGGGGCCAATAGGTGGCATGGTGGTTAAGGGGCCTGGAATCCCACATGTCTGATCACGGTTCAAGCTCCAGACCTGGTGACTTGCTTTCTCTCTTTCCCTTTCTCTCTCTCTCTCTGGTCAAATTGGAAAATAATAATAACAGATGAATAAATAAATAATTCTTTAAAAACCTAACTAAAAACATCAAATGAGACACAGCTATAAAAAATTCAAATCAGAGCGTTTTTATTATTAGATTGAATAGACAAAAAGTTACTCTTCAATATCCTCTAAAAGTTTCTAGTTTATATATCTGTACTGCTTTTAAAATGTATTTATTTTATTCATGATAGAGAACACATGTGTGTGCAAATGAAAGAGAGAAAGCAAGAGGAAAAAGGAGGAGGAGAGAGAAAAACACCCGCAACACAGTCTGGTCACACCGTGACCCCCTCCTCCTCCAGCTCATCAGAATCATGAGCACATGGGCATGTGCCCAGCGTGTTTCAGATCCACTAGGCCAGGAATCTGAACTTACAGCCATGTGGCTCCCAGCACTGCAGTCAAGTACCCTATAAACTACAGTAACTAGTCTGGGCCCAGCTCTGTACTTTTCATCCCTGACTGATTGTACTCACTTCTTACACTAGCTCTGATCCAGGAACTATGAATAGTATCTACTGCTAGATAGAAAACCAAAATTCTTTTGACTCCAAGGTTTTGTTCTGAGTTCTAAGTCCCATGCCTCTTTGCACTCCTCAGGCACTGACACCAAATTGCCAACATGCCCAGAGAGAAAAGCTTTTCTCAGACACCATTTCAAACTAAGCCTTACCTCATTTCCCATCCCCAGTCTAACCTTTCTCTGGGTGACTGATACTGGGAATGTTAACTAAGGAATTTTAGGGAAACCCCACCTACAAGGGTGTGGGCCCATGACTCAACAGAACAAAACAGTTCACCGTGCCTGCAGGCGAGTTATTCTTAGATAACATGGTGCCACAAATGGAACACCAAGTTTTTCTTTCAAGGTCCTTCAGAGTGGTATTTATGCTCCCAAGTATTTCCGGCATTCTTGATGATCTCAGTTTCAGCTTTCCATCGACAGTTGCCTAAAGGACAATGCCCACAACTTTCTAAGAATAAGCAATCATCTTAGTACTGGGCAGTTATTATTATTATTTTTTCATTAACATTTTCTCCCAGAGACAACAAAATCCACAGAGGCCAGATTCTGCTCAAATTACTCAATTTACATTTCTAAACAGAACAAATGACTTCTTAGACCTGAAACATCTGCAACACAAGTAATTTTCCTGTCATTCTTCAGGTCACTGAGGGGGATCTCGTTTTATAATTGCATCACTAACACGTGCCTTGTGATGTGGATTTTCATTCCCCCCCCAAAAAAAGTCATCAAACGTAAATACAAATGTGCAAAATTTAAAAGACAAAAACTTTTCACACCACTTACTGTTTTTTCCCCTAATATTTACAGTTAAAAAAAAAAAAAACTTGAAGACCTGTTTCATCCACAGCTTTTTTGATTCATAATTTAATTGACACTGTTTATTTCAGCATTTAATAACTTGTTATAAATGCCGATTCTTTGTTTCCTTTGAAGGAAACTAAACCTAAAATAAACACTGGAATGCATTTCTGATGCACTAACAGCATGATGGGGAGTCATAGTAATTTAAACAACTGAATATTATTACAGTAGAAAACTTAGATGAACAACAGATGCAACTAATTTGTTGTGAGTCACTGGACCTGGCGCTTAGCTAAGCCTTAAGGACATGCAGTGAAAGCTGCACCTATCCACACAATTCTGCCCTTGAGTGTTTTTTTTTTTAATAATTATTTTATTTATTTCTTTATTTTTAAAAATTTATTTATTTTACATTCTTTCACTGGACATCACCACAGCATACAAAATGCAATTTTCCAGCCAGAATACACTGCAAAGTAGCTAATCATACATGTTATCATCATCAAATAATTTTCCATTTCTTGTTTATTGTATGTATATATTTTCCCCACTATTTCTCACCCTCTGCCATCTCCCATCCTCCTCCCATCCTGTCTCTGGTATTTGCAGTTGCTTTCCATTCCTTTATTCTTTACCACATTTCATTGATTCACAAAATATCTAAATTAATCTAAATACTTTCAATAGTAAGTTCAGCTGATATATACATATCTGTGAACAAAAGTTGACTTTAGGAATGAAACTCTGAGGGTAGAATGAATACACTATAAAGTAGCACCTAGCTGACACTATATAGCTAACTGTGGTCATTAAATAGGTATTTTAAAATTGTATTTCTTTAATTTTAAGAAAGGCAGTTTTAGCTTTAGTAAATCAAAATCAAAAAATGCTAAGAGAACTTCGCCTAATAAGTTCAAGTCAGGAAACAAGTTAGGATTCTGTTGGAATAGTAGGCACATGGACCTGTGCACAACTTGAGAGAAGACAGAACTTCTTAACTCTGGAAAACAAAACTTAGAAGATCAGTGTTTTAGTCAAAAGTCATAAAATTCTATGGTTCAAACTCATGTACTATATCTTCTGTTGTGGGCTGATCTTTCCATTTAAATTCTAGAGTTTTTATTTCTATATTTCAAATAGAAGACCAGCGCAAGTCGCAGTCTCTCCCATCATGACAAATTTGCCATGATACAAGACGTTTTATTCAGAGGTCAGCTTCAGAAAGCTTACACTAGCGACAAATTATCATGTTGGTGGTCTCTAGAAGTTAGAGATGTGGCAGCATTTTCACTTACAGAAACAACCGACGTGAAAATTGTAAAATGTCCTAGAATATTCTTCATCGTTGGTATTTTGATTACATAAGTCACGGCTTGATTTTATCCAGAATATTAGCCCACACTTCTGCTTCTTTTATTTTTCTCTAGACTACTACCTCATGAGATATAAATAATTTTCTCTGTCCAGTGGTCATCTCTCATTTGCTTGAGATGGATTTTCCATTTTGCAAATTATCCATTCTTTTCATTTTTCTCTTCTGCTTTGTGTCCTTTGCCATTTCAGGAATTGATTAATGTTTGCAAAGATCTACTGGGAAGTAGAGAAAAGGGAAATCAATTCAGCTGCTTATTAGGATCTCTCATACAGTTCAGAAAGCAGTGGCTAGCGTATGATTTTTTTTTTTTTTAATGCAACACCTATACGCCACCATGGAGAATCAAGAGCTATCTGAACATTGATAAGCAACCCAGCAGTTTAGGATTGTCCTGAGGCAATTTTCAATTTTCTGGTTCCTTTCCTTGTAAGAAACTCCCTTCTCTGCAGATACGCTTTTAGTTATTTATCTTTTATGTTTTTCTCTTTCAGGAGAGTGGCTTTTCTCTCATGTGTAGCAAAGATTTTTTTTAATATTTCTTTTAAACTTTTTATCAGGACCTCAAAACATTCACAGCTATATTGTATGAGTTTGAACTTTTTAGCTCAAGTAGTAAGACTCAACTTGAGCTCAATAAGGTGCAAAGTTGACTTACTGGAAAGATACCAAAGTTATTTCCCACAATGGAAAGAACTCCCAAGGGAAGCTGTGGGGTCATAGGAAGCTAGCAACGAAGACTGCTCTACAGCATGACTCCCTTCTTGTTTCTCCCTGGATGTTGGTCTTGGTCTACCAGGCTTTTCCCTGTAGAAATATGATTACAGTAACTTTGGGTCACATCCCTAAAGTGTGGTGACCAGAGAGAAAAGAGAACTTTTCCTAAAATATCTACATAGGAAATCTTAGGAGGGACAGCTCTCTGGCTTCAGCCAAATTAGTTCCTTGCAGCTTAGTTACTAATCGTATCCTATTAGGGTAATATCTTTTATTCTTATTAGTGAGCTGTTTCAAAAAACTGCTCTTTTGATCTCAACTCACCAACTTTTGTTATCTCTTCTATTGCAAATCAAACAATGACAACATAACTGCTGCAATAAATTTAATAATGTATTAGAACTACATAACTGAATGCTTACTATATGTAAAGCTCTGTGATAATCCTGAAACAACTATGGGATAGATCCTAGAATAAAATGGGAAACTAACTCTAGCTTTACTATTATACTATTACTACTAGGGAATCTAAATTAGTAATGTTGAAATCTAGGGTCAAACAATGAGGCATGATTTTTATATACACTGTGTCATGTTTGAAGCACCCATTACACTGTACCTAAGGTGAAGACCCCCTGCTATTCACCAAATTTGCTCTCCTTTGTGGAGCTGCAGCTGAACTACATGTCACCTGTCATGAGATATTATTTTGGTGATTGAGATTTATTTATTCATTCATTCATTTATTTATTTATGTTTTAGTTTGCTGTTAGGTGCATGCACTTGCCAGAGAGAGAGAAAGAGAGATAGATTAAGAGAGAAAATGAAAAATTATTCCCTAGGTGGGATGGCTCTGCTATAATCCCTTTTTCATTCTCTGCTTGGGATTCTAGGCACACACACTGGGCGAGTTTTTCAGGCCGCCAAGTCCAGGACTTGAACAGTGTAGTCAGTCTAGTACAATCTAGCCATCTTACCACCATATCCTATCACCCTATTTTAAGGACAGATAGTAGGCAAATTAAATCCCATCTGCAAATTTAATTTCCCTTTGCCATGTATCCTAACATAGGCATGGGTTCCAGGGATCAGGACTTGGACATCTTTGGGGGAGCGCATTATTATGTCTGTCTTCCACATATTCCAAATAAATTAATGTTTCAACTTTCTAATAATATGACTTTAGTTACAAAATGCATTTTTTCTACATAAAAATTTTGGAATGGAATTATTTTTTGCAGTGGATTTTAATTTTCAGGAGTCATAGACCTTTGAGAATCTGAAATGTTACTTTGGATGTACTATCATTTCAAAAAAATGTGTCTATATTCAAAATTTTGTAATCAAATGCATAAGGCTTGCAAACCCCTCCTGAAGTCTATCATCCAACCATAGATTCCCTAAAGATGGAAGATTAAGTCCTTCTGCTTTAAAGAAAGAGTTATTTTGCTATTTTTATCTTAAGTTTAATGATATAACAGATTGCTTTGATTTTGGATACATTAGGTATTTTTAAAGACTTGAATTACTGATGCTTTACATATGTTTTGTTTTAGCATTCATGGCTTTTAATAGTTATATATTTTGATACTTTTCACGACATTGAGCTTCTCCTCAAATGACATAGAAGATCAAAGTTCTAAGGGGAAAAAGCAAACCTTCATTTCACAAAAACTATCTCTAGAGAGTAACTTTCAACCTGATCAATTTTTCCTTTGGCAACCAAATTATTTTTTCCTTGTGCACAAACATATTTATTTGATTTTTCCTTATTCTTTTCCCCTGGAGGAGTACACTGAAGCTAAGCTGCATACAAAGTATGAGAAATCTTTCTAGACCTTTATCTAAAACATAACAGATTGTAAACATAGTAATGTAAGACATGCAAAATTAATGTCTCTGCTTTTCCCATAATTTTTTAATAGCAACAATCCTTCCTTCTGACAGTCCCGTACTGAGACTGCGGAGCCACTGTTTTTTATTGTGGGTTTTATTTTTTGGCATCCTATTTTATAGCAATATATTGAATGTATGTTGGCTTTCCAGTTGAAATGTTGCTAGAGATACAGAAAGTTCTCAAGATATGCAAGTAGTCAGATTTGTTTTATTCAGGGTCAGTCAACTGGCTATTCTGGCCACTAGTCCCGGGCCTCTGAGTGAAGGAGAATTCAATGACCATGACCCATGCCTGGCATATAGCAGGCCCTCAGTAAGTAATTGCTGCCACTAAACAAGCCAAGCATGACCTAGTGTTAGAAAATCTGACACAGAATCATAGCAGCAGCCCTGCTCTCACCCGATGTGAAGGGCAGAACTCTGAGAAGTATCCTTTGGTGAGACTGGTGTGCTTTGTCAACATTTCCTTGAATAGAGAGCCTTGTATGTGAAATGGTAATGAAGGCAGCATTATTTCCAAGGCAAAAAGCTGTGCACAAAGGCGGGGAGAGGCTATCACAGAGTTGTCAAGCAGAGATCTCGAGATAACTGCAATGAAGGTAGTGGTTCACGGGTGAAAGTCAAATGTAGTGCTCTGGACCACATGCCAAGGGGGAGCCACATTTCAAATTTTCCACCTAAATATGATGACTCAAAAGGAGAGACGAGGCTGTTGATTCTTAAATCTGCTCTTATTTTCCTTTTTTCTTAACTGTGTGTTTTTGGGATAATATAAGAGGATCATAAATAAAGTTATTTCATTTTAAAAAAAAGGCTTTTGGGCCAGCAAGTGATGTGGTGGCTAAAGGTGCTGGACTTCCACATGGCTGACCATGGTTTGAGTCCTGGACTTGGCAACTTGCTTTCTCTCATGAGCACACGTGTCCTAGAGAAAATTAAATAATAATAGTAAATAAATAAATATTTTTAAAAGCCTTTAGACTTATCATCAAGATAATTGCGCCTTAAATGCAAATGCCTATGGTAAAAATCAAGTACAGATCCAACAACATTTTCCTTTGTGCTTAGTTCTGAGGGGCTATAGCAAAGTAGTAGTCCTTGAGAATTTGAACTTTGGTTAATGTCGAAACCAACACAAAGCAGATACCTCATAGATGTACCAAGATCACCGAAAGTGGTCTGTTGCTCTGAGGTCCAGGTGGAGAGTGATGAGGGAAAGTGGGCAATTCCTACTGGGGTTACTGACTTTAAATATTAATCAACAACAGAAAGATCAAGTCAATCAGACTATCAAGTCATTGATAAGACGTACAAGAACAGAATTAAAAAGAGAGCAATTTGTAATGTTAATAAAGGTGATATTTTTTGAGAATGTAGCATATAGAAACATGGTACTACTCAGTCTTCCTAACTATTCACTTACATAGGTATCAATATTCTTCCTATTTTAGGAATGAGAAGACTGAGACTGAAAGCAGTTAAATAACTTGCCCTGGCCACATGGCTAAGTGGTAGACTATGAGTTCTAATCCAGACATTGTGGCTTCAGGGCTCATGCAGATATTGGCAAGGCATTGTGGGACAAATCACAGGACATCTGACTTCAAATATCCAATTCCTAATGCAAGCCCATTTTTTAGGGTGAGGGAGATGCATTGGGCAATTTTATACTGGGGCCTCCACTACACATTGCATGCATTGTTATTTACTTTTTTGACAACTACTATTGCATATATATTGGGTTGTCAGGAAAGTAAGGATGTGTTTTTGCACAGAAAAACATAGAAAAAAAATATATTATAACTTTTCCGATGACCCAAAATTATGGGCAAAACTGTGCAAAGCATCGGGATCATGGATAAACAGAGACACAATTCTTTTCATCATGAAGTTTGTAAACATAAATGTCCACAGTGGTAAGTGCTGTGAAGGGAGAGAGATGGTGCTGCAGAAACTGCACTAAGGCAATTTGTCCAAGTCAGAGAGACCACCAAAGAGTTCCTTGAGGAAGTGCTATTTGAACCAAGATTCAGTCCTACACTCCCTCCTGCAGAGATCACTTCCATGCTACTAGTTATTGTTACATCTCACCTTTCAATGTCCATGAAATGGAAAGCAATATTCTGCTAATAGGAGAGCCTGGAAAGACCTATGTTTGGTAAGGGTGAAAATGATTGGTAATAAGCCTTATGTGAGGTTCAAGGGGATTAACATGGTATGAGTCAACAATTGACTGGCAGTAAAGATCTAGTTTAAGGTAGAGAATCTGAATTTGCAGAAAACATAGACTGCATTGTTTTAAGACTTTCTTCCTCCAAGTCAGTCAGTTAAGCTTTATTTTCTTATAGTCTCTAGATGTTCTTTTTGAAAAAGAAGCAATTCATAGTAAATACTGAACCATGATTAATGTTTACGGTAGAGAAGTATAATGGAAAATGTATTATATTATCAAAGCCATTTTGTTTGAAAAGGTTCTTTCTTAATATTGGTTGTTAATAAGTGAATGTGAATTCTTGTCTCCATAATCATGTTCACATTTCACATTTTGCTTTTCAGACTTTTTAGTTTGCTGTCATAATCAAATTATGCCTTACGAATAAAATTATAAATAGAAGCAAATTTAGACAAGTTACTTAACCTGTCTGTACCTCAAATTTCTCATCTCTCAATCAAAGGCAATATCTACAGAGAGAGAAAACATTTTTTCGCAGCTTTCTCACTCTTCCCTCTTCTGCCTCAAAATAAGAACTTTCTCTTTCAGAGATTATGGATTAAGGCTTTCTACTTTTTTTTTTTTTTTTTTTTTTTGCTTTGTTTTGTTTCCTGCCATTCTCACAGACTTTTCCCAGACTGAGAAGTAATTTATATACTTGGTGAAATGAAGAGAGTTTGATATTCATTAACCTATGTTTCTTTTTGGGGCAGAGACAGTATTTTAAAGCTCGGGGTACACAGATGGTCGTTTTTGCTCTTCATCTCTGTTCTGGTCAGGGTAAAGATAGCTGCAATAAGAAGTAAACCCTAATGTGTGTGATGGCTCAGTTACAGTAAAGTTTTATTCTACGTCACATAATAGTCCAAGGTAGGCATTTCCTCCACATGATGATTCATACATTCATACGTAGACTGAATCTTATCAGCTGTAGCTCTCCTGGCCCCTAGACTTGCAGTTATCTGCATTTTAAGTATGAGATAAGTATCGAGGGACTAAACCCTTCCTTAAAGCCTTGGTTCAGAATGGTACATATCAGAGATTTTTGGTGAAAAGCCAGAAATATCTCTGTCTGTTGGCCTTTTGGCTCTCCACACTTGGCAGGGTTTGAAGCAAGCAATAATTCTCCATGACACTCTGTTAAGTCCAAATGCATAATGTGTGGGTCCAGAGATCTTTATCTGGAATGCCGTATTAGAAAATTTGTTATGACTTTAAATTCTTTAATCCAGCTACAAGGTACACTGGCTATGAGTTACCAGTTTTAAATCCTGACTTCTTGGGTTCAAATACTGGTCTGCCACTTACTATGTATCCTGGTTTCATTTTTGTTATTTTGTTCTGTAATCAAACTCTCTCTCTCTTTCTCCATTTCTCTGTCTTTTCTCATCTCTGGAATGGGGACAATAATAATAATACCTCAAAGCACTATTAGGAGATTAGTTTATTTTATTTATTTATTTTGGAGAGGTTTTTTTTTTTTTTTTTTTTTTTTTTGTTTTTTTTTTTTTTTTTTTTTTTTTTTTGCTATAGGGCACGTGTGCTTACCAGACAGACAGAGAGAAACAGAGAGATAGAAAGCGAGAAATCACCCCCCAGAGGGGATGGCCATGCTGCAATCCCTTCTCCTCCATTCTCCTCTAGGGATCTTGGGCACGCACGCATACGCGCCCGCCGTGAGTTTAAGCCACCAGGTCCGGGACTCAAACCTCAGTCGACTACGTGGGAGTCCAGCGACATAGCCATTTACTCTAACTGCTGGTCCCAGGAGATTAGTTTATTGAATCCTTATAAAATGCTTAAAAAATGCTCAATAAAAATGACAAGTATTACTAGTACTAAAAAGGTCTTGTTTGCACCTCTCTCTGACTGTTTATAATTTCTCAACTGGACGGTAATTCAAAGGAAATAGAGGCACATTCGTGAACGTCCCAGGGCTCTAATGTTTATCTGCAAGTGGCACCTGGCATTGTACGAGGTACATGCTAGAAATGTGATTTTAAAAAGCAAATACTACAGATTATTTCATTATTATCTTCAGTTTGGAGTCTTATTTTTGTTTGTTTTTGGTCTTGCCTTTAGTCATAACATCCTGCAATGCTATCTCATTTGTAGTCTATAACTTGTTCCATCAGTGTGCTTAGATTTTTAAATTTGAGTTTAATGTGCATTCCACATAGATGACTCTCTACTCGATCACTTTTCATTTTTTAACTGATTTCAGACATGCTTAGAGTTTATTTCTTATGTCTTTAGAAGTTGGAAGAACTGAATCTGATTTTTAGTGCTCCTAAAAATTTATTCTTCCTAGAATCACTGTATCTTTATCTCTTCAAAGGGGAACCTATTACTTTCTTCTGTGTCAATGCTTCTAATACTCTGAACATTCTACATAATCTATTCCCTTCACCTTACAGTAAGATCCCCATTATTCTTTTTAAATATTATTCATTTAATTTTACTTATTATTATAATTAAAATTTGACTAGAGAGAAAGATGGAGGGAGGAAGATAGAGGGAAAGTGAGAAAGCAAGTCTTCAGATCTAGGACTTGAACCATCTTTGGCCATGTGGGAGACCAGTGCCTTAACCACCAAACCACCTGCCAGTCCCAAGATCCCCATTATTCTACACACGGATTTCCATTCTCTAATTTCCTAAGGATATCTTAATCAGTTCGTTGGCTTAACTAATCACCAACAAACATTAATCACCTTAGAGGTATAACTTGTACAGCCATAATATTGAAGAATGATCTCAGTGTCTCATATTTGAGGAACATTTCCAACTATTTCCAAATAGTTCATCATTTAATAGCCAGATAAACTCTGTGAGCAGGTCACTGGATCTCTGAATAAACAAAGTAGGGCTCTAAGAGGTTAAGCGACTTGGTCAAGATCACCTTCTTTGTAGGAATTTGGGCAGTACCTCAGAGGTCCTGGTCTCATTTAGGGCATTTCTTTTTCTTCTAAGCTGTATCCTTTGAAATTGCTAAAGAGAACCGGTTTCAAATCTCAACTCTTCTACTTCATTTACCTTTTCTGTACTTCAGTTTCTTTAACTCTCAAGTGGGATTAATCATATTGACCTCTGAGGATTTCTATGTGTCTTCCCGTAGCAAGTATCTAATTATTATGTTAAAGGAAAGAAAAAGAAACCAGAAGAAGATTAAAGCAAGAGAGAGAGAGAGAGAGAGAGAGAGAGAGAATGATTATGAGATCTATCCTGTCTTATTTTTGTTATTTTTTCAACTCCTCACTAGATCTAAGAAATTATACAATGCTTTTGCTATTCCTTGTTTTAAGATAACCTCCCTTACTGTTAAAATGCATACATTAGAATATGTTTGGTATCTCTAAGATTATGAGCTCATGGGATTAATGCAAATTTTCAATCCATTCTCTTGGAGTACCAGAATGAAGTGATAAGACCTCAGAAAAAGCTTGATGGGTCTTGCAAGGTGCAACACATGACTCTCAGATTTTGACATCAATGAGATTCATTGAAGGCCTGTCAACCTTCAAGTGTTCCTATGAACTTAGACACTGAGAATTAGCTTTAGCAGCCATAATAAACTGAACACGGAGGGCTCTGCTTCTATTTTAGTGATCCACATAAGACTCTGGATTCTCAAGAGAGTCAAAGAAAAATAAAAGAGGAGTTGCCCAGGATAAGAATGAATTTTTTTAAAGTTTTTGTTTGTTTGTTTATTTTGTTTGTTTGTTTTTGCTCAGTGAATGTGTGCTTGCCGGGGAGAGAGAGAGACAGTGAGAGGGAAAGTGAGATATCACCCCAGGGTGATGGCAATGCCATAATCTCTTCTCCTCCATTCTCCTCCTGGGATTTTAAGCACGCACTCAGACATGCCTGATATGGTTTTCAGGCTATTGAGTCTGGGACCCAAACAATGGTTGGTCATGTTGGAGTCTACCCTACCTTAACCATTATGCCACCTGCTGGCCCAATATGACTGAATTTTATCTTTAATCATCTTAGTGTGATAAGTGATAGGAACTCCAGTTAGATTTTTTTTAATTTAATTTATTGAACAATGTGATGTATGTTACAAACCTTATTTGGAAGACTAAGATTCACATCCATTTAAATAGCATTAGAGAGAGAAGGAAGAAAAAGGAGAGAGGAAGAGAGATTCTTGTCATGTGATATACCTTTAGGAAAGGGAGAATTCTGCACACAAGGAGAGAATACCAAAATATGACTGAAGAGTGAGAGGACCAAGGGAGTCAATGTCAAAGGACATGTCTATCCATTGTGTTGCTATGCACTAAATGTTTTTTCACCTCCCAAATTCACATGTTGAAATCCTAACCTCCCATGTGATAGTATTAGGAGGTTGGACCCTTTGGAGCTGATTAAATCAGGAAGGTAGAGCCCTGATTATTGTGAATTGTGCCCCTTCTAAGAAAAGTCCTGAGGAAGCTGCCTTGCCCCTTTTACCATAGCAAGAAGGTACTTCTATGAACCAGACAGAAGACACTGGCTGAATCTGCTGGAGGATTTGTTCTTGGAAGCTTGGCTTAAGCTGTGCCCTCCGTGACAAAATTCCAGAGAGATAATGATATTCACCCATTTGTGCATTCCTCAGTGATAGCAACAATGCTACTTCTCACTTACCCTTATACCTCAGCATCTTTTTTTTTTTTTGGAGAGGTTTTTCGCTATAGGGTGCGTGCGCTCGCCAGACAGACAGAGAGAGACATAGAGACAGAAAGCGAGAAATCACCCCCCGGGGGGAAGGTCACGCCGCAATCCCTTCTCCTCCATTCTCCTCTCGGGATCTTGGGCACGCACGCACACGCGCCCGGCGTGAGTTGTAAGCCACCGGGTCCGAGACACGAACCGCGGTCGACTACGTGGGAGTCCAGCGACATAGCCATTACGCTAACTGCTGGTTCCCTATACCTCAGCATCTTGTAAATAAAAAGTATTCTGTAAAACTTCCCTGAATATATGACAGACTGAATTATTGAATGAATTACACTTTATTTTAAAGCTCTAGGGTTCAGCCTCTGTGGTACATCTATAACACAAGCACCCTACAAGGCTGGAAGCCATATGGTTGACCACAAGTTCAGATCCTTAGGTTGGCCTGAACATACTCTAGGTGTTCCAGGTGTACACATAGGCACCCCAGATCCTGAGGAGCTGAGAAAAGGGGATTGGGATATGACAAGACCCTTTCAAGTATTCTTCTCTTCCTCTCTCATGTGCATGCATGCACTAATCTTAAGAAAAGTTAAAAAAAAAAGCCAGTTTGGGACATCTTCTACAGATACTTCACTATATGTATTACTAGACAGTAGTCCAATTACTTCCACCAAAATTTGTCTGACAATGATGAGCCTAACCTCCTAATATCATTTTACATCTATGATAATCATACCTTCCTGAAGTTGCATCTTATTCACGCTAAGCAATCATTGTTTACTAATCAAAATTCAGAAAACACAGATTAATTTTTATTTGCTTTAAAACAGTCAGCAGGACATAGAACACATAATCACTTTCCATCTGTTTCTTGATGATCACATATGAAAAAAAAAACAAGCATTCTCCTTATGAGCAATAGTTCTATTATGTGCATCTGCTGGTAGAGAAAAGGAATGTATTGCCCTCTGGTTGATGGTTTCATTTTAGTAACTGAAAAAAAACATAAAACTAGGAAGATGGTGTGTCTTCTGTAGCATATTTCTCTCCACTGTTGGTACTCATCACTTTCTAATAGAGTTAATGATTGAACATATGCTATTAAGTCTGATTTTATCATAGAAGCCAAGCCTTTCTAAAAAAAAATAAAAGAAAAAAGAAAGAAATGCACACCATGTTTAAATTGATATTTTACTTTAAATTGCCTTCTTAGTGATAAATGCAGGGAACGGGTATAATAATTCAGTCCAGCAAGCACTTACTACACACTTACTACGTACCAGTACTATTTGGGGAATTTGCCTTTAACTAGAAGAGGGGAACTTTTTTTAAAAAAAAAAAATTCTATTTGAATATTTTCAGAATGTTTGAATTCTAAAAAATCTTGATGCTCAATGTTGAAGTGGAGAAAAATGTCAAGCAATATGCATAGCTTAATTTTGGGTGAAATATAATTTTTATCTCCTCTCAGGCTGGATATGAAAAAATTGAGTATGTCATGATTTAAAGAAAAAAAGGTAAAGATTATTTTACGATCAACATACTTATTTGGCAGCAAAGTTTTGGTGTTTCTAAAAGAACAAAAGGTGTTTTAGGCAAAATAGTGTCATGCTGACAAAAAGTAGTCAATGTGTGTCTTTTGCGGTGCTGCTTTTCTCTATACACAAGACAATTGACGAAAGCAATCTATTTTTGTGTGAGTGCGTGTGTGATCACTGAGAAGAGTTGGTTTGTCTATTCTAATTAGATGTCTGGAAAATCTGAAAAGCCCAAAATAAGTATAACCAGGCTGCTCTTTGTAAATTAACAGAGTATAATAGGATGAGGGCATATATTAAAATAAATGCAAGGACCAGCAGATGGTGTAGCGTTACATTGCTGGTCTATCACATGGCCGACCACGGTTTGAATCCCCATCCTGATGGCTTGAAAATTATGCTGGGCATGTGTGTGTATATGCCCATGATCCCAGGAAGAAAATGGAGAAGGGATTGCAATGTGGTCATCCCTTCTGGGCGGGGTGGTGGGGGTGGGGGGTTGGGGGCGATGATTTCTCACTTTCCTTCTCACTGTCTCTGTCTCTCTCTCTGTAAGAGTACATGCCCTATGGCAAAAACTTCTAAAATAAGAATAAAGAAAAGAAATGTAGAGCAGGTTGGAATAATTAAAAGCAATGTAGTTATTTACTGGGCTTTTGGTTTTTGATTTCTAACTTCTCCATTGGTGATGGATAGGCGTCACTTTGCTCTCCTGATCACAGCTTCTCATGCATCAGAGGCAACAGCTGTTTCAACTGGCACATCAACACAACCATTCCTGACAGGAAGTGCATTAGAACAATGAATGTAATTGAAGCTGCAGAATTTAGGGAGGCAGCATACCATCAACCATGTTGGCATGTGGCCAGAATATTGAAGCTAACACTTTTATTCCGGAGAAAGGAACATGTCACTGCACTAAGTAATTCCTTCATCTCTACCGAGGGTCTTTGCTCCTCATAATGACTCGCCATGGTTTAGGGTCATTTCAAAAATGCTCAGATGATATATGAATGCCAGCTTCTTTAAATGTACATTTTGCATAAAGCTATTTTTATAGTTTTTAAAAACCAAACATATACAGAATACATAAGAGAAGAGGAATAACAAGATAGAAAGTAATCCATTGGGTTACAGTATGGTAAAAAGATTACATATTTTTTATTTTACAAATTAAAATTCTTAAACAGATCACTTGAGAATTGGATGACTTCAATCCCACTTGAGAGATGTGCATTTATGGAGCAGGTGTTGTTCCGAGGACTGGAGCACGAAAGGAATGAAGCTGTCTTTCAACATTTTCATCTCAAGGGAAATCTTACGGAACCAATGGCGTAGATGGAGCCTGAGCCAACAGATGACAAGAAGACTTGCTCCATTCTCTGGAAAATATGATGATAAAAAACAGATTTCAGCTGTTCCTTAAATTTTTCCTCTACTGCACACAAAGCTGCCAAGAAATGAGGATACACAGATTATAACACACACATCACCCCTCCACCTGCACCATGTCCTAAGAAGTCACAGCGTTTTTGTGACTTACATGCAAGAGAGCTTCTCATGAAAAGAAATTATCTTCTTATATGAAATATTGTATTCTGTAGAAGAGTGAAGGAAAACCAATGAATATTTCTGTGAAAATTTTTAGAAATCAGTTTAAAATATCTCTTAACATCAGTAATCAGAGGTTCACATAAATACTAGTCTAGAAAGATGAATCCCACTTTCAGACAAAACGACCACCCACAGCATGGATGGACACCACCACCAAAGAGAAACAGAGTGGAAGTTCTGTTACTTTAATGGAAGAGCACGTTGTTTTTCAGCAGGTGATTCAGAATGGGACGTCAGCCTGCCCTCAACGTCTGGGAGTCAAATACAAGGCAAGGGTGTAAGTGAGGGCCTCTATACCTATATACAGATCTTTCTACTGTGACAAATAGACTTTCATAACAAATCAAACGAAACCAGAAAATATATGTAAAGCTGTATGCTTTTCATGACTTAACTTTGGCAAAATACCCAAACTGAATAAATTTAATTACTTTTGTTCCTCTTGGGTGTTCAGTTGATGGGCTAATGATGTCTTGATAAGTCACAAATTAAACAACCAATATACATACATTATTATGTTTTGTACAAAATAATATTTCGTATTCATGCAAGTGCATTCATTAACTATGTTCTTAAAACTGAGATTTTTACATAATTATTTTTCTAATAAAACTAATGATCTAAAGAACTAAATAGCTAATTACATTCAAAGGGTATGAAATTTGAATGTATTTTCATAAAAATAAATTTGTGTAAAATATACATATTTTAGTTATTTTATTTTCTTTTTTCCTTTTGTTTTTTTTTAATGTCAGAGGGAATGTGTGTGTGCATGTGTGTGTGTCTGAGAGAAACAGAGAGAGAGAGGGAGAGGGACAGAGAAGAACTTCCCAGTGAAGCCTGGCCATGTCATGATCCTCTTTTCCTCCACTTCTTTTCTGAGTCAGAATCTTTAGCACATGCAATGCCAGCCTGCTGGGGCCAGGATGTAAACCATGGTCAGCCATATGGGCTCTGGCTCCCTCTGCAAAGTGCTTAACCATTGCACTGTAGACCAGTCCTATTTTATTTTCCAACAAAATTATGTTTCTTATAAAATATTCATTAAAAGATTGACTCCCAATTATAAATAAGTACAAATACTTTAAATTTTTTTCTTTGGTCTTAAATCTTTATCTTTCTTTTATTCTTATTCCTTCTCATTTTCACAAACACAAAATTTCTTACTCTGAACATATTTTAATAAGCCAATTCATTCCCACTTTTTATTATTTTTTATTTAAATTTATTTATTTACATTCATTTACTATACATCATTACAGCATACAAAATGAGATTTCCCAGCCAGAATACACTATATATTGGCTCAATCAAGCATATTAACATACGTTTTAACAAATAATTTTCCATTTCTTATTTCCTGTATATTTTGCTTTTTTTTTTTTTTGCCATTCTTGATTCCCTATCCCTCACCCTCTGCCGTGTCTCACCCTCCTCCCACATTGTCTCTGGTATCCATGGTTGCTTTCTATGCCTTTTCTCCCCATTTAATTTATTTGCTAATGAACTGCATTTTATTAAATAATTTTATAAAAATAAATCAGTTTATCACTATCACTCAAGGACTATGTGATTGTCAATATAAAGAATCCATATCATACATTTTATTACTATATATACAAACTTTACAAATTTTAGAGAGTACCTTCATCCGCCACGTGTAACTGTCAAAAACACCGCACGAAGTACGTGGGCACTGACAGAATCAGGAACGGGTACATGTGAAGAAGCAAGGCACGCTGGAGCCTAAGCAGTACCATGTGGTTAAGGATGCCAAAAATGTAGTTACTGTGAAAGGAAAATCTACCCCAGCTGCTGGGTGACTTCATGAGAGGACTTTCTTGCAGTCAGGAGTCCAAAGAGTATGATGAACGTGGGCTTGATTCCAGCAGGTGTGACTATCCAAGGCGATTCAATCTGTTGAGTGGGAATACAGCCAAAGGAGTCCATAGGCATCAGGCTACACTGGAAGTCAAGAGGCAGATGAAGCTGTGGTTTGAAGTGATATAGAGCAGAACTTTCTCGAGAAGCGGGAGGGTCCAGGTAAAACAGTTCAGCCTCCATAGACAAACCTGTCACAAGGCAGGATATCAGGGCCCTTGCCAAGTGGGCTTGGGTGCAGAGAAAAGCTGTATATGCAGATGGCTTTTGAAATAATGAGGGAAAAACCAAAGCAGATGTCTGGACATATACATAGATTCAGGTAACACAACTGGGGTGGTGGAAAGCAATGATTCAGTTGGCAAACGATAGGAGTGAGATAGGAAGCATGTGGACTTCTGGTTCACTCCAGTTGTGGATGACGCAGGTAGAAGTTCTGCCATGGTGAAAGTTGTTTCTGGTTTTGGTTGAGATTGCATCTATGTACAAAGGGCATTAGTGATTACAGGTTATTAGAGCTCTGGAAGGCCGGGCTGAACAATACGAGAACAGTACTACGAGAGGGTGAGTTTTTGAAAAAATGCACGTATGAGATCATTGGGGAAATTAGTTATGATTGTCTCAGCCCATAGGTCAAATCCATTGATGATGTTTAACTGAACTTTTACTGTGATGACATTTTGACCTAATACTTATGGGAAATTTTGTATTAAAACATTATGCCAGTTTTCATTGTTGATTTTGGGTAGAAGGATATATAACACCAATTTTTAGAAAATCTTTATTATATGTATTAAGACTTTTGAAGTTTCTGTTTCCTATGAGTCAATATGAGCCCTGTGACTCTGTAATTACCTTAAGATAGGTATTTTTAATAAAAATGCTGAATGGTTGAAATTGTGTATCGTTTTTTAGTATCAAGTGTAAAAACATATCTGTGTGAGATATGGATGGAAACTATAAAAATACAAATTTCTGAACATGAGATGTTAAAAGAAAAATGAGATTTTATTTTTAAAGTCTAGAAAAGTACTCCAGATTACATTTACATTCCAAAATTCCAAATTTTCAATGCTTTCAGTCTTACTAACATTGTATGAAATTTCAAATTAAAAAAAATATTCTAGATTTGGAACTTGGGTTTCAAGGAATTGTCAGGGATAAGGCAGCATTTGTCTGTTCTTACTGGCTTTGAAAATTCCAAATCAATAACTTTTGTCTTTTCATGACACAGAGAAGCATAGGCCAGGAGTCAAGTAGGCGTTTAAATTTGGGGCTCTGCAATCTGACAATCAGTGGTAACAAGTGAATCAGAGGAAGTGGAAATAATTTGTATTGGCATTTTTCCTAAAAATGTCTTATTTTAAATACTATTTCAGTTCCATTGACTGATTGAAGCTAAGAAATAAGCTCTCTTAGAAAATGCTTAGGTGGAGGGACCGGCGGGTGGCGTAATGGTTATGTTGCCAGACTCCCACGCAGTTAATTGCAGTTCAAGTTCTAGGTTTGGTGGCTTAAAACTCATGGTGGGCACATGTGTGTGCATGCCCAAAATCCCAAGAAGAGAATGATGCAGGAGAAGGGATTGTATTGTGGCCATCACCCTGAGGGGGGTGTGTGTGTGTGATTTCTCTCTTTGTGTTTCTCAGCCTCTCCCTGTTTCTCTGGCAAGTGCAACCACTCTATAGCAAAAACTATCTCTCTAAAAACAAATAAACAAAAAAACCTTCTTGGGTGGAAATTTTACCTGGCTGTTCTTAAGGAAAACTCTTTGATTTTTATCTGATAGAACAGCTCAATCTTGCTGTAAATATAGGCTTCCGTCTTACTGAAATTATCCTCCCAAGAGTCAGCTTATTGAAATTAGTATATGCTGAAGTATGTTTTTAAAAAACATATTTAGTAGAATAAACTTGAAGAACATACACAAATGAATAATAATTCTTTTTATTTTTTTGAGAGAGATTTTTCGCTATAGGGCGCGTGGGCTCGCCAGACAGACAGAGAGAGACATAGAGACAGAAAGTGAGAAATCACCCCCCAGGGGGGATGGTCACGCCGCAATCCCTTCTCCTCCATTCTCCTCTCGAAATCTTGGGCACGCATGCACACGCACCCGGCATGAGTTTTTAAGCCACCGGGTCCGGGACATGAACCGCGGTCGACTACGTGGGAGTCCAGCGACATAGCCATTACGCTAACTGCTGGTTCCCAATAATTCTTAATCCATGAAATATCTTAATAACCTGAATAATGAAATGCATAAAAAATGTTCACTAATGATCACTTCAAAGTAATTTCCCAGCATCACTCTTTTTTATGGTGGCTTAAAACCACATGACATGACTTCTACCTACTTTATAAATGTAAAGTGTACAGTACAGTATTGTCAACAATATGCACATCATTGTTTAGCAGATCTCCACAGTGTTTTTATCTTGCATGGCTGGAATTCTATATCCATTGAAGCCATTTCCCCTCCTCCCAGCTCCTGGAAACCATTTCCAGCATGACTTTTAATGAGTGACCTTTTATTCCATATTATTTATGTCCAGGATTATTCAGAAGTACCTATTCATGTTGTTAAGAGTTTTGTTTTTTGTTGTTTTGAGTTGCTTTTACTAAATAATTGTTTCCAGAATCTTTGAAAGTTTCCCATGGGTGGATAACCAATGTTTACTTCTCTATTATATGGTGTTTCTGTTATAAAACATATTTTTTAAGAGTCAATTTTAATAAGATGAAGAGATAGGAAATATAATTGGTACATCCTTGTGTATACATTGTATTCTTTAATCTCCACATCTGGCCTTAAGGTAAAAGACTAAATTTTCTCTATCTAAAAATAAAACTAAGGTATTCCTTGATTTCTATTAGTGCATAACGGCATTGTCCCTTGATTGACTATCATATAGATTGGGAGATAAAACTCCCAACAGATTCCGTTTGAGTCTTAGCTTTGCTATAGGAATTCCCTATAGGAATTTACTGCCACTATCTGTCTTTTATATTCCTAATTTTCTATATCCTGCCACAATTCAGTAACTGTCTGGACTTCATTTTTGTTTATGCAAAATCTAAAGGGGGTTGTTTTTGTGTGGTTTGCATATCTACCTCCTCCATTATCTCACAAAAATCTCAACAGAGCCAAGAAGAAGACACTTGAAATTTCTCTTGAATGCTTCCAAAAACTGTTCCTTCATCACATTACAAAAGGCCTAAAGAAGTGAGCTATCATTTCGGGGGGAAAAAATGTCTCAATCTATAGGTTCTCAATACTGTTTTTGTTTGTTTTGCTTTGCTATAAGGTATGTGCGCTCACTGGAGAGAGACGGGGTCGGGAAGAGCGAGAAATTATCCCCCTAGGGATGAATAGACATTCCTGCAATCCTTCTCCTCCATTCTCTTGAGATTTTGGATATGTGGGTACACGTGCTGGGCGTGATTTTCAGGCAGCCAGTCCGAGGCTTAAACTGAGCAGTCAGCTATGTGGAATCTTAACTAGTAGTTGCCTTAACTACTGTGCCACTGGCTGGCCCCTTTCAATACAGTTAATAAGATATTGTATAAGATTATAATAAAAAGCTTTTGGATTAAGATACACATGGCATAGAATATTGACTCATCATTTACCGGTCGTGCAGTCTAAAGCAAATTACATAACATCTTCAACTCTGACATCTTTTGCAGTGAGTGAAAAGACAACAATATCCGTCTGGACAGAATGTCAGGAAAATTAAATTATTATCTTTAACATACTTGGCATGGTGCCTGTGTGTAGTGGGTGTTACCAAATATAAACACCTTTCTTTGTTCTCACTTAAGAACCTTTATTTATTTTAGTAGTGGTCAGAGAGAGATTAAGGAACATGGGAAGACAGAAAAGACATTTACAGGCATGTTGGTGCCCACCCTATGGCAAAAACTACTGGAGGCTGGAGGATTGCAGCATCGAGTCCTTTTCTCTGTCTCTCTCAAAGTACACAATTTTGGGGCCAGCGGATGGCGTAGTGGTTAAGTTGCTGGACTCCCACATGGCTGACCATCGTTTGAATCCCAGAGCCGATGGCTTAGAAATCATGCTGGGTGCATGTGCATGTGTGCCCAAGATCCAGGGAGGAGAAGGGATTATGGCGTGGCATATCTTCCCTGGACAGTGATTTTTCACTTTTCCACTCAATATCTCTGTTGCTCTATCTGGGGAGTGTACATGCCCTAAGGCAAAAACCTCTTAAAAAAAAGGAAGAAAAAACACTACTTTCAAATAGTATATAGTTAATATGTGGCTAGCCATGTATCTCAGCTGTTAGTAGTACTATTTGGGTAGAAGAATGGCACTTGTACCCAGAGGCAGGTTAAAGGATGATTCAGCTGGGCCATTGCCCGATGCTCTGATCCACTGAGGTTACCAAATCACCACTGGAATAAATGAGAAATATAGCGCATATGTGACCCCTTCAACTGGGAGAATATAAAAGCATTCAATCCCCTAAATTGCAACTCAAAACACTCTGATTCAGAATCAATCCATCTCCATTGGATATTTCTGTGGTATGCTCCTGTAACTTGGTGTATGGTACACTTACTCACTGGCCACTCACCCTGAGACTGAGGTATGTGGTTGCTGTCAGCTGAAATGTTAAAACTGACTAGATCACATAATATATATTATTTTCTGAGAAGCAGTGATTTATATCTAAAGTTTAAACACTCTGTTTCCAGAGATGCTGTCTGGGTATGAAACATCACAAAAATAAAACTGAAGATAGAATAGGAAGCACAGAAAAGCAGAGAATGTTTTGCTGGCGTGAATATGAAAGAGAGAGACAGCAAAGGGCCAGAAAGAGATAAATTTTAAGTACTAGAAAGAAAATTGTAACTATATTCCTTAAAATCATTTATCTCATCGTCACCACGGTGGTGCATGGCAACACATCCTCTGTAATGCCGGAAGCCATACGGAAGCTAAGGATTCAATGTCCAGGCCAACATGTACATGCAGGGCAGTAGCACACCTGAGCATGATTGCGGCTGGCTGGGAAAGCTTGCGGGAGGATCGTGTGTGAGACCTTGATGAGTCTGCGTGCCTTTCTCTCTCTTTCTCTCTTAACCTCTCTCTCATTCTCTCATACAAAAAAAGTAAATAAACTTAAAACAATCACTTATCTCTTGTGAAACCTGATGACCGGTGCTATCATGGTGACAATATAGATTTGAGTGCTAAGGCCAGCTAAGTGTGGTATTACTTTTTAAAAAATTTTTATTTATTGTTCTTTTTTTTTTTAAATTTGACCAGAGAGAGAGAGTAAGAGAGAAAGAAAAATAGAAAGTGAAAAAGCAAGCTGCCAGATCTGGGACTTGAACTCTGGTCAGCCATGTGGGAGTCCAGTGCCTTAATCATTAAGCTACCTACTGGCTCCAGTATTGTGTTACTATTAAGGTATACAATAAATTCCCCAATTTGATTTTAAAGAGAAATACACGTTGAACACATATTTTAAGATTATTAACTAGAAGGGGGTGACACCCATAACTTTTAAATCCACCATGCCTGTTACACTGAATGATTGTTTTCAGCCATAGATGTTCACTTTACTTTTCACACATAGAAACTCATTTAGGGTACAAACATAATTACCTCATATACCTAAGTGCCTACACGTATACAATCACATACCTACATTATCAATGTACTCAGGAAATAAATCAAGAAGAAGCAGAAGGAAACGAGAGCCAAATGATAGGGACTTACAATAGCGAATAGAAATAATTTCAAATATTATAACTAAATAGAACAGCTTTGAAAAAAAATCAAAATTATAGGACTCACACTACCCATCTTCAATACTTATAAAGCTGTAGTAATTAAGTGTTTGATTTTGCCTGAAAATAGACATACATGTGGCAGCAACATCTCAGCTTCTAGTAGTACTATTAAAGTAAAGAATAAAGAGCACTAGGTTAAAGGGTGGGCCAACTGGGCCATTGCTCAGTGCTCTGATCCACTGGGGATACCACACACAACTGGAAAATTAGAGTATAGTGTGTATATCACCCTACATATAAAACGACCAATGGACAGAATATACAATCAGAAATGGTGGTCTTCATAAACAGGGAAATGCAAATTAAAACCATAGTGAGATACCTCTACACACCTCCTTGGATGGTTTAAAATTAGAGGGACTCTAAAGTGTTGGCAAGGATAGGGAGTAAATGAATCTTATAAACTGCTGTGGAAACATAAAATGGTATTACCATTTGGAAAAACAGTTGCATAGTTTTGTAAAACATTTAACAAATACTGACCAAATCACCCAGCTATCCTATCCCATTTGTATGTATTTACCCAAGCATATGCCCATAAATGTTTTTGAAATTTGTTTTATTTTTAAAAATTATTTTTATTTAGCTTTGTTATTTATTTATTCATTTTGACCTGAGAGGGACAGAATGAGAGAGGGAGAGAAGAAAATGAGAAAGCAAGCCACCAGGTCTGGGACTCGAACCGTGGTCAGCCATGTGGGAGTCCAGCACCCTTAACCACCACGCCACCTGGCGGCCCCAAAATTCATTTTATTTTATAATGAAAGAGGGAGCATATGTGTGTGTGTGTGTGTGTGTGTGTGTGTGTGTGCAAGTGAGCAAAAGAGAGACAGAGGTTTCCTCTGGGTCTTGTTGAGTTGGAATCCCTTTTTTCCTGCCCTCCACTTAGCCTGGATGTTAGGTGCATGCACAGGTGTGTTTCAGGCCAACTCAGGATCTGAACACATGGTTGTTCACATGGCTTCCAGAACTGTAGACCAGTCTGCTGGTACCTGTATCACCACAGCTGGACCCACACACAAAGATTTTAGTGAATATTTATAGCATATTTGTTTGTAATAGTAAAATACTGGAAACAACTCAAATGTTCATCAACATTTGAAAATGTATAAAGGAATGTGGTAAGTCTGGCCTTATGTCCTTTGACAAAGGGAGCTGGTTCCCACACAGCTCAATGTGCAGTTCAAGCCTTGGATCCAGAGACTTGAAAAACATGCTGGGTGCATGTGTGTGTGCCCCAAATCCTAAGAGGAAGGAGAAGTAAAAGAGAAGTGATTGTAGCATGACATCCTTCCCCCATGATGTGGGGGGAGTTCTTTTCCTCTCTCTCCTTCTTTATGTCTCTGTCTCTTTCTGGCAATTGCACATTCTCTCTGGCAAATTTAAAAACAAAAAGAACGGAAGAAATTGTGGGACTGTTAATATGAACAAAAACATGTGTTAAATGAAAATATTCCAGACCAGTTTGATTTAGTGGAATTTATTTAAGCATTTGAGAACAAAATTGATTCAGGATACTCCACCTCACCACATATGCAGGTTGTATTTATAGCCAGAGAAAAGGAAGTGACTTAGAAAACGAACATGCTTAGCTGCAGTTGGCTTGTGCCTTACATGGTCATATTTTAGCAGCTCTCTCTTCTGATTGGCTGAGAGATCAGCTGCTGTGGTTGGATGAGGCTCAGCTATTTGGTTACCAGGGTATACTCTTATTTAAGTTACAACTTGCTTGCCTATCAAGGTAGGTGACAGTTTAGTATACATAGAGACAGTATGGGGCCAAATTTTATTTATCCTCCAAGTATGGAGGTCAGTTCACACCGATTTAATTTAATTTCATACATGGAGGAATAACTGTGTTGAGTAAAAAAAAAAAAAAAAAAAAAAAAAAGGCCAAACAAAAAAATAAATAAATAAAAAGAAATTAAAGGCACATAGTGTTATTTTCATTTACATAACATTTTTGAAAATGCAAATTCATCTGTAGTGAACAGAAAGGAGGTCAGTGGTGGCCTGAGTCACACATTTGTACCATGAATCAGGGGAGACAGTTGGCCAAAATTATCATTATCACTGGCGATGGATTGTAACCTTCAGGCTTCGTACTGGCATGTGATTAACTGCAGGGAACAGGTTGTAGAAGGATGAGAGGCTCCTGTCCAAGGCTCCCCACTGGTTCTCAGCTTGGAACTGATGAATTCAATGTCTTCTTCATCATTTGTCCACTTCATTCCAGGACCGACTCTCTGGAAATGACTGCCAAGAAAATAAATGTCTTAGCTTCAGATCTAACACCGCAGACAAACTGATTTCTTCATAGTTCATATAATTCAGGGCAGATCTTCACATGTATGAGGGTGACAATTGTTTTGTGTGTTAAGAGTTAATTGCCTTCATAGGAGCAACACATGCAAAAATGAAAGAATAAATTGAAAATGACAAAAAAATAGATGAAAGAAAGATACAGGGTGGTGGGAATCTATATATAAGACTTTGAATACATGAATTACTAAATAGAGTAATCCTACGAATTACAGTATAAGATATTTAGTTTGTAAATGGGCCACTTTATTAAACCTACTGTAAATGTTTCAAATACAGTGACTTTCTGTCACTTATTTTTAGAGTAATAGGCCAAACTGCAAACAGACAGTTTAGCCATTTCACAGAAATAATAAATGGATTAAATATGTCATATGAAGCACAAATTTATAGTGGGGCTTTTAACATAATAATATTTACTTTTATAAATCTTTATTTGGTTTTACAAACTAATTTACATTGATATTTTCATGACTGTGTTGGAGTTTGGGTTATTTTATTTATCCTAACGATTTTTCTATTCTATAGCGTGGATTCCATTAGGGAAAACATCTATGCATCATTTGAACACATTCATTACTTCAAATTTGTGTGTGCATCTGTGTGTATTTCATGGGGGAAAGTTTCTATTAGTGATTGGAATGTAATGTGCAGGTTTTCTATACTAGGTTGAGGAAAAATCAGGTATGTGCAGTAAATAAAGGAAGACTGTATTTTATCTCAAATGATCAGAGGGAGGGTAGAGGAAAATATGAATTTAATCTCAGCGTCTTTGCAATAAGCAAGAATTTCCTCTTTCTAAATAGATCTGAATATGGATTGTCCGTTTCAATGGGGGAGTGCGCAACAAGACCAGGCTGAGTAGAGGTCAAGACATAGCCTTTTGGAGTTAAAAGACATTAAGTTCACCTATCAGTTCTGCCACTTAGAGGCTGTAAGACTATAGACAATTTATAAAACCTCTCCAACCCTCCATTTCCTTATCTAGAAAATGAAGATAGTAATAGTAACTTACTCCCTGGGTTATTGTGAGGATTAAGTGAGATAATAAACATAGGTGCTTAGTAAAATGTCTGAGGTCTCAGAAACAGTCAGTCATAGCAAAAGATTCAGGGCTACTGCTTTGATCAGTGGGAAGACATTGGTAACTGCTTTTTACATGAAAATCCCTATAGGGCACAGGGTATGGTGGTTGCCGAGTGGTCCTTTCAGGTTAAACTATGCTGCCCAATAAAGTAGCCATGAGCTACAGAGCACTAAATTTAAATGAAAGAGAAATGAAATGAAAAATTCAGGCTAGCTGCGGTGATGTTGTAACCCAATGCTCCGCAATGCTGTGGCCTCATGGGAGTGTCCTCATGGGAGTTTCTATCCTGAAGTCTTCTATACATGTTGGGTGTCCCTGTGTGCCCAAGATCCTAGCTGGCTGAGGCTGGGGGTGGACGACAGTATGAAGACCCTGTTGGGGGTGCCTCTCTCTCATGGAAGAAATAAATAAAAATTAAAAATTCATTTTTCAGTTGCACTAGCAACTCAATAGTCACATGTACTTAATGGTTACTATACTGAACAGCACAGATGTAAAACCACCTCTGTGGAAAATTCTACTGGACAAAACAATGGCTTAAAAGGTCCACATTGGGCTAAATATGAAGGCCACCTTCATGAATAAATGACTAACTAACATCCACATCAGAACTAATCGTCCCTCTGCTTTTTATCTTTCCTTTATAGAAGTGGAGGCTTACTGAAACTCTGCTATTCAAGATTCTGTGCAATTTTTCAAGCTGCTAGAATATTTTTGATCACTGTTTATATCAATGCCTGTGAATGTATTCAGTATGATTCTATGAAGGAGGCTGTCCTTGCTTTTCTTGATTGAGTTTCTGAATTCTATCATTAGCCTCAACATCTCTGTAATTATCCATATCTGGTTATTAACATGTTATTTCTACACTCCTCCTCCTCCTCCTCTTCTCCTCCTCTACCCCCACATCTTCTGAAATGGAAGCCGGGGAGACTGTGAGGTTCTTAAAGTGATCATTATTTTGGTAGCAGCTGGTTCTTAATAGCCTCGGTTTTGTGACACAGGTGACAGGATCTGTTTCTGAGGCTGCATTGCCCTAATTATATTACTAATGGATCACAAGTCTTGGGATAAAGTGTTGTTATGCATTGTAGTGTCTGCAGGGCAGCACTTTGTGATATGCTGGGAAACATCTAAATGTAACTTGTGTAGCCAATGCATTTACTGTCATTAGTTAACCAAACAGCCCGTGTGCCTCTTTCGGCTCCCTAAGCCACAGTTCATCCATGCTCTGCTGTTTTTCTCCTGCAGGGTTATTTCCTGAGTAAAGCCCAGAGCTTATGAGTTCCCCAGCAGAGAGCTCTGTTCTGACCTCCATAAAGTGGCAGTTTCACCTGCTGGGCTAGTGTTTTTCTGCTTCCTAGTCAATCTGTTAAGATTTTCACAAGAGATTCTTGGATACCTTTTCAGAAAACATATGGGCGATTGTAATTACTTTGGCCTGGCACAACTTTAGAATTGAGAGAGTAAGGAAGAGGTGCAAATCTTCTGTTCATAAATAACCAAATCTGTGGGCATTTTCAAAAGCACTCTGTGTAGCAAGAGAATTTATGTGCCACATTTCACCCTTGGCACACTTTCCAAATGAATTGTTCAAAGAGTAGTTATATTAGGACAAATAGAAATGACGACTAGGACCAGATGTGGATTTTTAGTTAATATTTATGCAACACCCAAAGGGAAGATGGTATTGCACAATAAACTAAAAATGTCTTAGGCAAATAAGGAAATCTTTACCCTGGGGAACTGGTGCTGCAAAGGTATGAATTATACAACAAAGGGCTGGGAATGCAGAACAAATGCAGAGTAGGTCGAGCAGCTATAAAAAGGAATTCATTGAGGAAGTGGTAAGGTAGCAGATGTGTGGAACCTACTTCAGGAAAATAAGGGCTTAGCACTTTTTTGGCCAGTCTCATGTCTAAGGTAGAAAACTCAAGCCAACCAGGCTAATTTTCTTCATCTGTGAAGAGTAACAGGCGCTTTAAATAGAGCACATACACATATTTTCAGAATGGAAGCAGCAATCTCACACTGACTAAGTACACTTCAATAAACTAAAAAGCGATGTCCCCCAATCTTAAGTGATCTCCAAGGAGAGTGATAACATCTTTTTTGTTTTTTAATTTATTTTATTTAACTTTATTTATTTAAATTTATTTTAATTTGACCAGAGAGGGACAGAGAGGAAGAGAGAGAGAAAGAGAGAGAAAGTAAGCTGCCAGGTCCTGGACTTGAACTGCTGTTGGCCACATGGAAGTCCTATGTCTTTAACCACCATGCCACCTGCCGGCCCCGAGTGATGACATTTTTAATCTGATTTTTTTCCCCAAAAAGTTATTCAAGGAAGGCAGGCTGAAAACAAACAAACAAACAAATACATGGCTTAATGCAATAGAAGTAGATTGAGACTTACATTAAATTATAATAGGAAAATTTGCTAAAAGCAACGGGATTTTGGAAACACAGATGGGTTTTCAGTGTTTCATTTATCAAGAATGGCAAAATGTGCCACTTTACAGCATATATCAATCTCCTAGGCTTCCAATTTAGAGTTGTGGTGGGGTGGGGGGGGGGGGAGAAGGATGTAGACGATGGTAAAAATATTTACTTAAAACTACTGGAGCCTTGAAAATGGAGATGACTCTGGAAAATGCTTACAAGCTTTTAGCATGCTGAACTGAAAGCTCTCTAATGTTTTTATGCCTCTGAATCCTCTTAATTATTGAAGAAAGCTACTCCTGTGTGACTTTCCACCACAGGTCTTCCTGCAGAGTTGATGTATCTTAAGACATTTTAACCTACTTCTTTCCTTGTTTTATGAATTCTTCACTATTGTCAACCACAAATCAGTTCATTCACTCACAGTGAAAAATTGTGGATTCTAATTGGTATATAGTTTCCTATATGCACTTTTTTTCGGGGGGGGTTCATTTTTTATCGGCAATTTTTCTTTGTTTCTACATGCCCAGATTTTATAGGCTCTGGGAAATATGTGAAAAAGAAGGCTGAGAAGGTCCATGGCCTCATGCAGCTTCCACCCCAGAGATGATTCCTGACACTAATGTGTACCGTGATGAAAGTCACACAGGATGACTGGGGTAGAGAGGATGGGGTAGAGGCGATTATAAAGCCTGGGCTGGGGAAACCCTTCGGCGGTGATGACATCTGAGCTAAGCCTATAATGTTGAGAAGGAGCTAGAGAAGGCCTGAGGAGAAAGCATTGCACATGGGAGGAAGAGAAAAGAGTAAATTCCCGAGGAGAAAGAGGTATGGCTTGTGAATACTTGAGTACACCAGGAAGGCAAAGAGGCAGTTGCAAGCTACAGACCTGATTGGCCATGGTAAAATTTAGAACTCTTTTTGAAGTCCAACAGAAAGAAAGTCATTGAGCATTTTAAAACAGGGAGAGTATAGGACTTTCAAAAGAATCTCTATCTAGAAGCTTTAAACTGGGGAAGGGAGAGATGGCAGAAGTAAGAAGAACATTTAGAAGGCAAGAGATCAATCCATGCAGGAGATGAGGGGCGCTTGGACTAAGTGTGCATGTGATAGGATATATTTTAGAGGCAAATGTCTAGGTTTTAGTTAACAAGGAAAAGAGAAAGTTGGAAAGTATCATATAATATAAGAGCTAACACTTTTATTGCTTTTTCCCTTTAGATACTTAACACATGTTAACTACTTCAATCCTCATAATACATGTTGAGTATTCCTTACTCTTATCCAAAATCCTTTAGATTAGAAGGGTTTTAAATTTCAGATTTGGAGAATATTTTCATATGCACACGGCGATATCTTGGGGCGGGGACTCAAGTCCAAACAGGAAACTTATTTATCTGTTATATACACCTTATACGGTGTGAAGGTAATCTTATACAATGTTTTGGCTATAGCCTGTCCCATGAAGTCAGGTGTGGAATTGTCTACTTGTAGTGTCGTATCAGCACTCAAAAAAGTTTAGGATTTTGGAGCATTTTGAATTTTTGGATTGAGAATGCTCAACCTATAGTACATGTAAGATAAATACTATTGGTGTCACTTTCATAGATAAGAAAAATTAGATACTCAAATAATAAGTAACAGAGTGGGGTCTCAAACCCAGCCTTCTGATTCTAGAGAATGTGTTCTCTCTCCAGTGTACGAGGCTCCAGTATGATTACACAAATGCAACAGAGATACAGAGGACCTTGCTGGAACAATTGATATAATTTTAAAAACTTGTTGACAATGAGCAGAGTACATATCTATATAGCTATAGGTAAATATGTGTGTGTGTGTGTGTGTGTGTGTGTATGTGTGTATACTTACATTTAGCTCAGTCCCTGCCTTTACAAAGTATAATTCTTTTTTTATGTATGTTTACATGTATTTTTACAAGGCACAAATATATGCCATTGTGCCTGGCATAATAGGTATAATAAATATTCAGTATTTTTCTATATCTGTACAGATTTCATTCACTACCTTGTAAAATTCGGGGGAAATTCAGCTTCGTTCTAGAGATTCCCAGACCACAGTCACTGCCAGACATCCTGGGCGTGAATTTCTTGTAGCAGTTTTGGAGAGCTTGCTAGTTAGTGCTGCTCAGAGTGGGGCAAGTGGACCTGCACCGAAAACATGTCTGGTGGTTGTTATGCAGCAGGGGGCGCTGCAGTAGTGTACATTGCGGTCCAAAGGACCGCTCGTCCAGCTAGAGCTAGGACAAGCCAGGAGGCGTGGCAGGCAGCCCTTGGTCCTCTACGGTCTTTCAACTTTAGTACCCAGAGCTCGTTCTACACAGGCCATTCCTCTAGGCCGTATTTCATCACGTTGGCTAGCTTCCATCCCGTCCTGCATCCGGGCGGAAAGGAAAGGGCATGAGCTTCCCGCCTCGCTAGGTTTAAGCAGAGCGCTGTACCAGGTTATGCTAGCGGCGTCTTTCTATATTACCAGGGGCCACCTGACAGTCCCCCCTGGAACTACGAAACCCCCTCTTCCCGGGGCACTTGCTGCGGGTGTGTTTATTGTATGTGTCTGTTTTCCCTTTTCAGTTCTTTTTTTTCTAATCATACTGCGGGTACATTTCTCTCCTGCTTATCTCTCTGCTGACATTGGGGTCGACAGTGGGCTCTGAGCTGACGTCTTTGTCTCCGAAGACGCCCTCCAAGCTCCAATAACCCAGCCTTCCCATTTCACACTCACGCTGTGTGCGTGTGGGAGAGATCGCGTGTGTGTTTGTGGCAACCAAGGCTGCAGCACTCGCCAAACCTGTTCTTCCTCTCCCCGTCCCCAGAAGTCTCTCCAGCTGACCGGACTTATGCCTGGCAGCGCTTGGCACACACAGCGCTGGGCTGAGATCGAGCCTGTGCCAGGCGCCGCCAGGCAGCAGCGGGACGAGCAATCACGTACTCCTCGATCTCCTTTCTCCTCTAGCTCCCTCTCCCGGGGCGCGCTCCAGCTACCCCTTAGGCTGTCTTCCAGCAGCCGCCCTTGTGTCTCCGGTGCTTTCCAGAGTGAAATCGAAGGTGAAAGAAACAGGGAGGGCGGGAGGTGGGTAGGAGGAGCCTGAGCCCGCGAAAGGTGGGCGGAGCCTACGGCCAGCGGGGGTAGGATGGGCGGAGCCTTAGGGGAAAACCTGGGTGGGGAAAGGGGCTGGGCAAAACCGGGATGGAGGGTTGGCCACGCAGGCGCGGGGGGCCGCGTTGAGAACCCCACGCGGGAGCTTCTGGCGTCTTGAGCCACCCCTTCTCACTTCACTGGAGAAGGGGCTGAGGCCGGGAGGGAGCTCATAAAGAGTAGTAACTGTGCTGCAGCCGCTGTGGCAGCCGAAGTCAGCCCGAGCGACACCGGAGCGGTGCGCCCGGGAGGAGGCGAGAGGAGGCGGTTCGCCTTGTCCCTCCCACCCGTCCCTCTTTCTCTCTCTTCCTCCAGCTGGTCCCAGAGTCCGGCTCGGTCCGGTCCCTCTGTCCCCATCCCGTACTCTCCCACCTCTTCCGAGTCCCACTCCTCACCTAGGGCTCCCCGAACTGCCATGGGTTAGGGCGGGGGCCGAGAGCCGCGCGGAGGACCAGCCCTGTGCATCCGCCTGGGGGCGCGGAGCCTAAACGCCGCTCGCCGCTCGCGGGCGCCGGGCATGGGGAGCGCGGTGTGAGCCCACACCCCAGGAGGACGCAGGAGCTGTGGAGACGGGCGCCAGGAGGAGGAGAGCCGAGGATTGGAAGGACCCGAGGGAGGGAGAGAAAGGAGAGTGGGGAAGCGAGGGAAAAGTGAAGCTGGGAGAAGGCGGCAGAAGGTGGGGATTGATGCTTCTGTTTTTCGTTGCCGCTGCTGCCCTCGCGCTGGGAGCCGAGCCGGAGGGAAGGCGGTGGAGAGATGATTGCAGAGTTGGTGAGCAGCGCTCTGGGGCTCGCCTTGTATCTCAACACCCTGAGTGCGGATTTCTGCTATGATGACAGGTAAGGAAGGGGGCAGGAGGAAGGGGTGGCGGGCTGCGTGGGGGACTCCGCGGTGGCGCTGAAGCTTCCCGCTCTAAGGCTCGAAGTGCACCTTGGAGGAACTGGTGCGGCACCTGAAGATTTAGGCGACATGTAAACATTAACTCCTAAAGCAAACAGCGGGGACCTGAGTGCGCTGGGCGGGCGAAGGGAGTTTCCGCTCCTAGTTTGCAGCAGGTTCTTTCCTTTGCTTTTCAGCCGCTGGCAGACGCTTAAGTTTCTCAGCGGAAATCCCAGCAATTTGGGAAACTGTTCAATGAACGCATAAAAAAAAAAAAAAAAAAAAAAAAAAAAAAAGTCCTAGGTATTCCTTGGTGCAACAACAGCACATTAAGCGATTTTACGTCTGGTCTGGAAGGAAGCCGCTCCCCGCCCCCTCATAGATCTTCCCTGTCCTGGTTCCTTTTATTGATGGGACACTTTTATTTCCCGAAGTTAAAACACACGTTTGACAGTTGCCAAAACAGTGAAAAGAGAGGTCGTTCTCTGCTTCAACTTTCCCTTTTGACGTGCTCCACTTTACTTCCAGCCAAGATCATGTTGCTGATGGTTTCACCCTTTGTCCCTCGGCCTCCTTCGTGGGGCACCCCTTTATAAACGCCTCGCTTTCATTCCTGTTTGGGAGTTTTACATTGGACATTAGTGATTCTTTTGTACTAATTGGCGAAGAAGACGCCCCTAGAGACTGAAGTTGTCTTCTGCATTTAGGTTAGTTTGGGTGGCTAATGAGACCTGAACTGTGTTGTCAAAGAAACTGCATTGATTTCTGGAAAATGTCACTGATGGGCTGGTGTCTCTACCTATTTTTTAAACATTGTTCGTGTTTAGAAACTTAAGAAAAGCTCCAATAGCCATTAGGGAAAATTCCAATTTGTGCCTTTCCGGTGACTTAATCTGATTACAATGAAAACAGATGCATAATTAAAATATATTAGGGAGAACAGCATGCCTGGCTAAACTTATTAACCGTCCTGAGGTGTTTCACGCTCCATTGAAATTAAACCATCCAAAAAGTGAGCACAGATTTACTTTGACAGCTTTTCAGCAGCCACTCTGGGCTATGGAAAGTGAATGGATCCCCAGGGTTAGGGCGAGGCAGTGAGTGAACTTAAGCAAAGTGGTGATAGTGAGGGGGAAGTGAAGGCAGACTCTTCCCGGGCAGTAATTAGCTGTCTTCTGTATTCTCTGGTGTGCCCACTCTCCTACTAAAAGCATGTTAAGGGATGTATGCTTTAAATCAGCAAATCTGGGTTCACACCCACATGGCTGTTATGAAATCCCCTGATAATAGGGGTGAGAACATCCACCAGACCCTTCTTTTTGCATTTTGTGTAGTGTCTATCCGAATTTAGTGATAGGAACCCACTGTAAGACCTAAACTTTTCTTCAACTTTTCAGCAGTGTAACATTTTAGCAATTACATTACATGCTCTGAGAAGTTCTGTGTGCTTAAGGGTGAGATGAGTTGCTCCGATTTTGTGCATTGGTGCACTTGCTATTTCTAGGGTATTGATGGCCAAAGCCATGCTTCCAAAGATGAGTAACTTTTTACTAAAATGAGCTCAGGGATGCATCTGGGCAGTTACTGGCTTTGCTGGGGACAGTTTGTGCAGGAAGCTTAAAACCAAGAATATACATCCTATATATGTATATAACCATACTGTGATACAGTATTCATTGTAGAACACAAATGATGTCAAATTTATTTTCTATACTATTGTTCATTGCTGTCCAGTTCTTAAAAGGTACATGTCAGAATAAGCCACTCTTTAAAAATTAAGTCTAGAACTAAACAAAATTTGCTTGTACATTTTTCTATAGGTCTATGCTTATTCTGTTTTCAGTCATTAATTAAAAATCTTGGGACTTTATAACCTGGGGAGAATGGTGTATGTGTGTGATGAGAAATTAGTTGTGCTTAGATAGCTGGCAGTTGTATGTTCTTTACATGGTATAGTTTAATGGAATGTTAAAATTCCTGATTTTCACCTTCTAGCTACATATATGAATTTAGTGTGATGATTTGACCATATGACCTAATTGAGAGAATACGCAGTATGATCTATGGATTTTATATATTGATATAATATTGAGGGCCTGTAAATATGAATTATACTTTGCTACAATTTGTAGTTCTATGGAGTAATTCTACGCAGATTTCATAGTAGCAGAATTGCATATGCACTCACATATGCTTAATGAAATCTTCAGAGTGCCAAACTTTGTTTTTGTGTATTCTAGAAACTATGAGGCACATACTAATACGAGCACTGAACTTCTCGGTTGTATGCACATCGTATTAAAGTGATTCATTGCCAAGGTGCACTGTAAATTATGGTTTTTCAGATACATTTTCGAACTACCATAACCCACACGTGGAAACGGTGGGTTGATGAGAATGAGTTTATTTCCACCACTACATTTCGGACTGCAAAGATTCATGTTCATAATGTTGCTTAAACTACATCTGTGGATTCTCGTCTCCTCCAGGAACTTCCGTGAACCGTTGTGTAAAGAGGGGTCAATGCCAGGAATAGTTCTGCACAGAAAGGTCGATGCTGGAAGTGGAGAGAACAGTGCTGAAGGAGGGAGATGGTTCTTAGGCCTGACTTAAATCAACACTCTGCATTTTAGCCTTAAGAATCTGGCATTTATTTTAGGAGGGCTTTATATTGCTTTAGCTTGAACATTATTGCTGTGGTACTTCTCCAAGTTATCATTTCTTTTAAATACAGTGATCGAGTTTACTTTATGAACTATATATATATATATATATATATATATATATATATAATTACTTTCAGTGTTTGATGTAGCTTGGTTGAAATTAAGTGGTAACATGAAACTTTCTTATAGCAAAATCAATCTCCCTATGGTAAAATGTAATATTTTACAAGTGTATCTCTGCTGAACTTAAGAACATGCCTATGATATGATAAAACAGTGAAGAGTGTAATTCACAGTATCTGATGAAAAGACATAGATGGGTTCAGCTTTGTTTTCCTCTCTGCCTTTAATCCAGGAATGACTGCGTTGAATTTTGAGTTGTGACTAGAGTAAAATTGGAATTATAAATAGGCAATCTTTGCCAATTTTAGTCATGTAGCATGTGGCTCCTTAATAGGCTCTCTTATTTTCTGGAGAAATGTGGTGTTTAGGTCAGTGAAGGAAAAACAGGCAAGCCCCAGATTCTCTGCTCTCATATATTTGTTAAGAGTGACATGGCATCATTTTCCCTTTGTCTTCTTTAAAAGTATTGTTCTAAGTTTCTCATGTAGATAACACCATGAGAACAGTCAGTTTATTTTAAAGCGGACAAAGACAAACCATAACTGATGTTTTAAAAATCTGTTTTGATTTTGTACATACCATCTTGTCAATGAAATATCTGTATAAAGGACAGACATTTCATTGACAGGTAAAGATGATGTAACTTCTACATGTTTTTAATTCTCACAGAAGTAAAATGATTTATTAGTTTGAAAGACAGTTTGAGATTTGGGAAGTGGGAAATGTACGTGTGGCTTCCTGAAGTTTTTTTATTGTATTGACATTTTGTTATTTGTTAAACTCAATCTTGATCATTAATATTATATTTAGCTCTCTTAGCTATTCCATTGTGCGATAACTCTGTGAAACTAGGAGAAACAACTCCACTGCAGAAATTTCTACTGTAGAAGGAAAACTACCCAACTCTTACTAGCACATTCCTACTTTAGTTTTTCATTTGAGAGTGAATGTAAGTCTTGGTTTTTATAGAAATACTAGTTAAGATTTTCTTCATAATGATTTTGATGAACAGTATGAGAAGACTTCATAAAGTTCATAGAAAATGGAATTAAGGGCCCAGCAGATGGTGGGTAAGGCAGTGGACTCCCACATGGGTGGGAGTCCTGGACGTGGTGGCTTGCTTTCTTACTTTTTCTCTCTGTCTCTCTCTAGTAAGTGCATGTGCCCTATAGCAAATTAGAAAATAATAATAAATTATTATTTAGTAAAAAGTTAAAAAGAAAAATGGACTTAAAATGTAAGTATTTTGTTGCAAAAAATTTTGAAATCTAGGCATAGGTTTTTTTTGTGTGTGTCATAATGCTTTTGCATGAACCTTTTTTGAAGACTACTCATATTTAAATTGAGGGAATGGAAGACTTAAGGCATTTAAACAAGTTTTTAAAAGCCCGAATTTTTGGGGACCAGCAGTTGGCATAATGGCTATATCGTTGGACTCCTAATATAGTCAACCATGGTTCGAGTCCCCGACCTGGTAGCTTAAACTCATGCCAGGTGCTTGTGCGTGTGTGCCCAAGATCCCGAGAGGAGAATGGAGGAGAATGGATGGTGGTATGACCATCTCCCCCCCCGGGGGGGGGGGGGTGACTTCTGGCTTTCTGTCCCTCTGTCTCTCTCTGTCTTTCTGGCGAGCGCACGCACCCTATAGCAAAAACCTTTAAAAAACAAACAAAAAAACCCCGAATTTTTGTAAAGATACTCAACTATTCTTTCTACTTGGTCTTTTAATATTTCTTTCTACTTGGTCTTTTAATATTATTGTTAGTTTGGATCTTTGGCTGGTATGATAAGAATCCCTCCTGAAATGATCAATCACTCTGTTAACTTCTTTCTTCAAATTCTTTCTAAATAGCCTTGCCTTGGACCAATGTGGCATTGTTATCTTAAATTCCAGTATGTTTAACCACTGAAGCCATGTCTGGTATTTAGTAAAAGCATGGTTAGAAAGGATTACTATACAGATAACTAAAGGAAAAGTTTGCTTTCTATCAGGTCTCATCAGGTCATTATCATAAGAAGCCAACATTTGTGCAGGAATATTGTTTGAAACTTCAGTTTCCTTCCCAGCATCTAATATCCTGAAAAAATGCAATTGTATACAATTTATAATTTATGAACTATTTTATATGACATTTTATTTTCTAGCTATGTTTTGGTTGTTGAAATACATCTATCTGAAAAAGATTCATTTCGCTGTGTTAAACAAGTACATCTCTTATCAGTAAATTGAAACAAAATTAGGTGAAGTCAGTATGGGCTGCTCTGCCTCACCTCCATTGAGCCTGTCACATGTGGTTTATCCTAGCCAATGACCCAAATACAGGCACTGAACGGACACGTACAAATGCCATAGGGAAAATTGCTTGCCAGCCATCTGTCTCTTAGCTGTTTCTGTCCAAGAGGACTTCAAAAAGTTCATGGAACAGTGGAATTAAAGTATGAGTTTATTTTGGTGCAGAATAATTTTGAAATCCATGCATACTTATTTCTATAATATGCATTTTCTGTGAACTTTTTGAAGACCTCACTTTTGTGCACACACACACACACACACACACACACACACACACACAGACTAATGTATATTGGTGATTCAATGGGCTGTTTCTTGTCATCTGCACTTAGATTTTCAATGCTAATGTGCCCCTGTGGTAACACTGAATTCTCTGCTGTTATAATTCTGAAATAACTATAACCTTTTGGATTTCCACATGAGTTAGGAATACAGTTTGTCTTTCTAATTTCTCTGTTGCTGTTCGGCACTGAAAGCACTTGTTTATAATGCTGTGGATGGTGCAATTGTTTATCATAAGCTAAGGGTGCATTTTTTGTAAAAGAGGCACCTTCGTAATACGAAGAAAAAGGACCAAGTTTACCCTTGAGGCTCTCTGAAAAAATCTGTGGCTGACAGATCTACTGTCTTATAACTTTATTATTCTTGTCCCAATTACTATTAACAGTAATAGTCATCTTTTAAACTTTTCGGTTCTCTCTTGGGAGATAGATCTAAGAGATCTATCAGCTTCAGTGACTTCACAAAAGGGACAAGTGTGGCAGTCTTGAAGGAAGACCAGTGGGTTGTTGAATATAAAGACTTCTCCTTTATGTGTAGCTTTCCTCAGTTTAGGAACTTAGTTTAAAAGAAGTAGAGGGACATAGGAGGACTGTATAGCTTCTGTTCCTTATAGGATGAACAAAGCACAAGATTGTGAATAATTGCAGGCATAATTATGCACAGTGCTAGATGGTTTCTTTGAAGAAACAATTCGTGTATGCTTTTGAGGAGAAACTGCTATATTCAATAATTCATTAATTAAGAACACTGTTAGACTTGAGCTTCTTGTATATGTGGTGTATAAGGCAACTACAACAGCTGCTTATGCTTGTTAACAAGCATGCCACTAAATGTCCTTTTCTATGTGTCCTTTAGTAGTCACTGTGATACATTTGAATCTGTGGAACTGGTGGCAGACTTAGAAAAATGCTGATAAGTTGCTATTCAGCAGGTAGAATTTCATTTGACTTTACCTCTTTTTCGCTTTTAATTTTCTATTCATGTTTATTACCACTGGTATATTTTAAAACTTTTATTGGGATTCCATTAATTTCCTTTCCTGAATACCTACACCTAGGCTACAAGGTAGATGATTTTGGCCTGGCCTTATTTTTGATCTGGTGTTCCTTGGTTCTTTTTGCGTAGATGTGGACTCTTTGGAATATTTCTCCCAAATGTCTCCTTCCTGATTGTTGCGATTGGTTGTTTTCTGCAAACATCTTCAATGGCTAACTTTGGGTTTAACTAGATTTGCCCAGCTAGTCCTAGGGATTGAAGAGTATTGCCTTAGAGAGTTTGCCTGTGTTTTCTAGGCAGTTAATTCCAACAAGATTCTGCACTATCAAATTTCTATTGATCTCTCTTCCTCTCTTTTCCTCCTGTCTGACAGTGTAGCTAATCAGTCACATTTGTCAGTTTTTTTGGAATGTACGGTTTCTGAATAGAAGGTATAAATATTCTCTCAACCTTTTAGAAACTTTTTGCAACTACTCTTTTTGGGCTTGCACCTATGACCTTTTTTGTTTTTGTTAAAGATAAGTGGAAAACAATGAAATAAACTTGCTCAGGTAGGAACACCAAAATGGCTGTTTTAAAGTTTTTTTTTTTTCTTTTTTCCAGAGAGATTTTTGCTATAGGATATGCCAGAGAGACAGAGACAGAGAGACAGAAAGCAAGAAATCACCTTCCTGAGGGTTCCATGCTACAATCCCTTCTCCATTCTCCTCTCGCAATTTTGAGAATGCACCCACACACACGCCCGGCACGAGTTTTAGTTTTAAGCCACCTAGTCCAGGACTTGAACTGTGATTGAGTACATGGGAGTCCATTGATGTAACCATTATGCCATCTGCTGGTTCTGTTTTTAAGTCTTTTTTTTTTTTAAGAAGTTTTTGCTATAGGGCACGTGCGTTTGCCAGAAAGACAGAGAAAGACAGAGACAGAAAACAAGAAATCACCCCCCCCCCCCGGGGGGGGATGACCATGCAGCAATCCCTTCTCCTCCATTCTCCTTCTGGAGGTCTTGGGCACGCATGCACATGGCATGAGTTTAAACCACCTGGTCTGGGACTTGAACTGTGGTCGACTACATGGGAGTCCAGCGACATAGCCATTATGCCAACTGCTGGTCCTGGGTTTTCAAGTTTTAACATTTAAAGTTGCTGTCTTATTTTTAGAGTGATCTATTTAAAGACATTTCATAAGATGCAGTTAGTTTCAACAACTAAAAATTATTGTTTTAAGATGAGCTAGAGTCTTCCATTTGTTCATATCTACAAAATTAGAAGAGATGAGAAATGAAAATTCTAACTGTGGCTTTAGATTCTGTTCCCATTGTGGATTAAATGGACGTTCACATGTATTTCCTCTTTGGAAGTTTTTATCTGTGGCACATTGCTTGATTGCAGTGCTACTGTATCTGTTTTAGAAGCACCTTTGTATTTGGCATGGGGATGCTATTTGTTTATGATAATTTGACATAGGCTTTCGTTTCTTGATTTCTTTGCTGGGGAATTCTGTGATAGTAGAATGAGACAGGGTCTGAGCATGGCATAGCATGTAGATAGTCTAGATGACTGCAAAATTACGTGATGAAACACACACATGAATGCCCCTGACATAACTGCTGTCTGCTAGGTGTGGTGGTCAAATACAATTTTTCTTTTGGCTCTCTTAGTTGTTAATTATTAACCTCTGTTTCTGTGGGATTTACTATAATAAATACATAATTATATCTCAGGAGCATCACGTTATTCTAAAAAACACACAAATTCACCATAGAGGTATGATCATGGTTTATCAGGAACACAATGTATAAACACATTAGCCTTCTATCAAAGCAATTGATTGTGACTTGACACTGGAAAATTCACAAGTTTTGATAATGAAAGTGCTTTTTTTCCTTGTTTGTGATTCTGGAGATTATCAATTTCTTAAGGAGTAGAAAATTTTGATTGTACCAGCTTAGGGCTTCTCACTTGGTATCATTTAGGAGTATTTTAACTTCAAAAGATGTGTTATTTGCTGAAGAGTGGCCACTGGGGCGCAATATGGCTCTTGACATTTTGAACAGTGTTAAATGATGAGACTGAAGTATTTCAGACAGTCATGTTTCAACATTGTTTAAAAATCCAGTGGGAAGAATGGCAGTCCACATAAACTCTACATACTTAGAATTCTTTGAGTATTAATTTTAAATGCAGTTCACAAGTTTATTTCTTACAAATAAGGTGTTTTTTTTAAAGATGAATAAGGCTAATGAAATTTTTGTATCTGTGTCTTGGAAAATTCTATTTTATTTTTTCAATTGCCTGTAAGTAAAGAGACTGAATAGATATAAACCATACCACTATTTTTTTGTTTTACTCTATCAGTTAGGTTATATGTCTATGTTAAGGATATCCTTATAAAGCATAGTGAGCGTCTGTTGTAAGCTCAAGATTACAAAACTTCTCTTTGAGTCAGAGAAATGAAAACTCTTACAGAAAGCAAACATCTTATTTTTGTTCATTTCCAATTTGTTTCACAATGAAAGCATGTCTACACCGTTTTTTGTTTCTGTTAGTGCTGTCTCTTGGATTAAATATGGGAGTCAATAGTTAAGCTCTTTAGTAAGATGCTCCCAGGGAACTAGGACTTGCATGATGTCAGTGCATGCTGAAGTGACATTCCTGCAAATTGTATTTTCTGCAGGGGATGTAGGTGGTGGCTATAGGGGATTGCATTCACAGGCTTGACTGCTTTTCTCAGTTTGGGGAAGATGGCTGTCATCACAGAACCATTAGGGAGAAGGGGTTCTCCAGGTAGGGCTGGCAGGTGCAGTGAGCCTGTACTGGTTCTCCTGGGACATTGCTCATTGTTTTGTAAACTGTTTTGCTACTTCTGCCTTCCTATCTTCAGGCTTTTTAAAATGTCATAAATACTGAACCTTCTGCCTTCAAAAATAAAAGATATCTTGAGGTAGAATACTTGTGTTCACATAATTTTGTCAGGTATATTTCCTTTAGAACAAATTGTCCTCTACTCTACAAATAATTAACTGTAAGATTGCTCTCCCACAGAAATTGAAGTGAGTTCCTTTTGACAAATCAAGCTTCTCGTGATAGATTTACCAGCTACAAATTTGCAGAAGAAAAGTTCTCAGATGATGAAGAAGTTTAATCAGGCAAAAAGACACTTTTATTTGCAGAAATAGACCTTTTACAAGAAGGCAATTATTTATGGCTGATATGAAAAACTGGTATATTGAAATTCATTTGGTAAACTTCATTTAAAATAGGAAAGTTATTATTATTATTTTATTGAGAAAAAAGATACTGAATTACATCACTGAATTTATATTAAAGAAGCAAGGTTTTGTACTTTAACCTAGTCTTATAGGGATTTGTACTGATTTAACCAAAGAAAGTGAATTCGCGATTTGAACAAAAATCAGTCAAGCATACCATTATGCAGTCTGAAATTACAAGTCATACTTAGCCATGAATATCTAATCTATTCGAAATATCCCATTAAAAGTGATCTTGGGGCCAGCAGGTGGCATGATGGTTAAGGTGTTGTAGTCCCACATGATCAACAGTAGATTGCAGACCAGGCCACTTGAAAATCACACTGGGTACATATGCATGTGTGCCCAGAATCCCTAGAGGAGAATGGAAAAGGAATTATGGTGTGGCCATCTCCATTGGGAGGTGATTTCTCGTCTTTTCTCTCTGGCTCTTTTTGTCTCTTTCTCTCTGGTGAGTGCACATGCCCTATGGCAAAAACAACAAAAAAAGAAAAAAAGAAATAGAAGAAAATCTTGTTAGGATTGCTCCTTCTACCACCATACTTGAATCCTTTTTTTTTTTTTGGAAAATAATGGTGTTTTTGCTATTGTTCCATATTGGGCAGATGTTTCATTGTTTCATGTCATCAGCAAATTGTAAACTACTTCTGTGGGAGGAATTTTGCTGACTACTTTTCAATGTATTCCTGGTGTGATGGTGAGAATGCCTGTAGCAGGCAAGGGAGTTTCAGGCTTGGTTCTTTCTTATAAGTTACCTCTTTGAATTCATATGAACAATTGACTTTTGCAATAAATTTTTTTTCCAGTTTATTTATTTCTTCCATGAATGAGGGACACAGAATGAACGAGAAAGAGAGAGAGAGAAAGAGAGAGCACCCCAAGTGGCCTCATCAGCACAATCTTCCCCCACCTCTGCCAGCCCTGGATCGTGGACCTCCATCAGGATGGTCCCCAGATACGTACCTGGCATCTGCCCACATGGCTCAGCTTGAGAGCATCACATTTAACCAGTGTGCCGTCATCTGGCCCCAGCTTTTTTTTTTTTATTAGAGAGATTTTTTGGTATAGGGCATGTGTGCTCGACAGAGAGACAGGGAGAAACAGAGAGACAGAAAGCAAGAAATCACCCCCTAAGAGGTATGACCACACCACAATCCCTTCTCCAGTCTTCTCTCTAGATTTTGGGCATGCCATGCACATGTGCTCAGTGTGTTTTAAGCCTCTGGGTCCAGGACTGGAACTACGATCAATTACGTGGGAGTCCATCAACATAACCATTACACTATCCTCTGATCCCTGGCTCCAACTTTTAAAATATCTTTTTAAGTATAGCTTAGATTCCCCAGTTTCTTGGAACCAGACTGATTCTCCATGTGCCTAGGGGGACATTGAGCTGGGTTCTTGCTGACTCTCTTTCTATGTAAATGTCCATGTTTCCAGATAAATGCCTTGTTTCCAGATCAGTGCTTCCGAAACTTTAGTCTCCATGGGACTCACCTGGGGTCGTTAAAAGTGCAAATTCTGCCTCACTGTTCTTCCCAGGTACAGTGGATGCTGTAGGTTCATGGACCTTACTTTGGATAAAAAGGTTGTAGTTTGTTTAAATATATACCAGATAATCTCACTGTGTTTTGTAGAGATTTGGAAACGCTTTCTAAGTTCCTAGATTAAAAAAGATTGGCGTTAAGGTGTTTCTATTCTGTATATGACTTTAGTCAACTTGTTTAATCTTTCTCTGTTTTTCTCATTTGTTCAGTGATGACATCTTTACGTTGTTGTATAGATTTGTAGTGTTGTTTAGATTTTGTAAAGGTACCAGCATAGTGAAGCTCTGGGAGATCTTTATTGAATTAGCTGACACCATCACGTATAATAATATCATCTTTGTAACATGACTGTGGAGACAGATAGTGGAGTCTAGTTTTGACAGATAAATAAACTGAGAGGCAGTTGCCTTGGGCTTATGACATGAAGAGGTCCTGATCCGTCTTTCTCAGTTTATACTTTGGTTAAACAATCCATTATGAAGAATTTTGACTTGTACCACATAAAGACTTTATATATATATATATATATATATACATATATATATATATATATATATATATATACACACATACTTTAGGCAGGCAGCAGAACATACTAGGTTGATTTGTTAATGATATTTAGCTATTAGGTGATGCAGTTGGGTGGTGGTATCTCCATAGGTTTAGAAATGTTTGGGCCCATGTGATTTTTTTAACCAGGTACACTGGGACCAGACAATGGCACAGTGGTGAAATGCCACATTCTGTGAAATTGACTTACCTTGGAAAGTTTTGGGCACACTTCTAGAGCTCTCCCTGTGTACACTGGACAGACATGTACCTGTTATTCAGGACTAGCTGAGGCTGGGGTGGATTACAGTATCAAGAGGGTGCTGTGTTTTTGTCTCTCTTTTTCACTCATGGAAGAAATTAAATAAAATTTTATGTAAAATAAACAAAAACCTGTTACACTTAAACCTTAGCCTTTAAGCGTCTTGGAGGATTTCTGAACAGATGAATGTTCTATATCTCTGCAATGTTAAATTCCTACTTAAGAGAAATCTTTAAGAATTACTCATTCCAAAATGAGTTATATTTTTTCCTATCTTTTAAAAATACTGTATGTATTGTGATATAGAGGCAGAGTTGTGAGTGAACATTGCATTTTGATAACAGATTAGAGTTTTAGCCTTGGAATTATCACATTACCAACTATGTGCGTGAGTGATTCCACTCTCTTGAACTAGATATTTTAATTGGTCAGAAAGTAAATAACAACAACAACAACAACTGCTACAGAGTAGTATGTTATGATTGCTCTCTGGGATTTTGAAAAGCTCTGTGGCATATACTTAGATGTAGAGTATGAATGACTCAGTTTATCACTGTGCATTGAGTATCACACTGTCTTCTCTGAGAAGAGGGCTATGTTCTACTTCCATGTTGTTGCTAACTTTTTCACTTGAAATCTGTCACCGAGCTCTGCTGTCTCAGCTTCTGTTGTACTTCATACCTCTGTGTCCCACCTCCATCCCAACTCCATTTCTGCTGCTGTTCCCCACCCGGTTGGACATGGGTGCTTGCCAAAGAGACAGAGGGAGATGGTGAAAGGGAAAGTGAGAAATAACCCCCCAAACATGGGGGAATGGTCATGCTACAATTCCTTTCATTCATTCTCCTCTTGAGAATTTAGGCATGCATGAACACGTGCCTGGCATAATTTTTTAAAAATAATCATTTATGTAATTTAATTTATTATCATTGTTTTTTAAACTGGAACAGAGAGAGGCAGAGAGAAAGTGAGAAAGCAAGCCACAGGTCCATGACTTGAGCCTTGGTCAGCCACATGGGAGCCCCAAGCCTTAATCACCACAATACCTACTGGCCCCAACCCAACGTGATTTTCAAGCTGCTGGATCTGGGACTTGAACCATGCTGGTTGACCATGTGAGAGTCCAGTTCCCCAATCACCATGCCACCTGCTGCCACTCCCATTTCTGCTTCTAATCTCTCGTGGCCAGCAGTCTCTTGTCTTACCACATAAGATGTGCCTGCTTTCTTTTCTTTCTTCTCTGTTTCTTTTCCTGTGTTTCTAGTCTCTGTGCATGAAGACTTCTTTTGAATAGTCTGGCCAATCTGCACTTCTTGTTCTCTGCAGAGGAAAATGACCAATTAGAGTGCAACAATCCTTGGGACTTGGTTCTGCCTGGCAGGGCCTGTTGTAACTGGGTACTCTTTGTTGGTGATCCTTGTCCTTTTTGGAGTACATTCATATTCAGAGCAAGTCTGGTGGCCTGCGATTGAAACACAGTATGTCAGATAAACTGAAGTTTTCTTACATTGAAATGTCTGTGTGAATCAGTTGTGAGAATTTGCTTTAGCACATGTACTGGATGGCAGCATCCAATGTCTAAACCTGGTCATGAATTTTTGGTAACTGTATAATATGTTTTTTTTTTTCTTAAAGTTTTTTAGGCTACAAAGATCATAAGAACTTTGGAGTCAGATGCTCTGGAAATCTAATTCCTAAACTATTACTCTGTACAGTTTTGATTGTGTTACTAAAACTTAAGTCCCTGTTCCCTTTTCTGTAGAATGAGGATCAAAATACCCACTTCATTGAATTTGTTGTTGGTATAATTTAATGGAATATGTTACATGCCTTATGTATTGGTACAATGTTGGCATCTAGGATATTTACTAAATACTTTTCTTAGGAAATTATTCATTAGCCATATTGCTGATAGTGTAATAATCACTATATAATAACATCTGAAAGTGAAGCATTTAGAGATTTTTCTTAAAAACTGATATGGAAAACTTAAACTTATTTCCACTACTGTTTCACTTGGTATTACAGATAGATTTAGGTAACTAAGTGATTTAGGTAACAGTTAATAATTTTGGAATTTAATTTTCATCCTGAATTTTAAGCTTGGAGAAATTATGTTGAAGTTTAAGTGTTAATGCATATATATGCCTGTAGCTGTGCATGATGCAAGAATGCACAAATCTGGTAATAAATTATTTGTAGTTAATTAAAAGTATGTGAAAACGGACCAGCAGTTGGAGTAATGGCTATGTTGCTGGACTCCTGTGTAGTTGACCGCAGTTTGAGTCCCGGACCCGGTGGCTTAAACTCACGCTGGGCACGTGTGCATAGGTGCCCAAGATCTTGAGAGGAGAATGGAGGAGAAGGGATTGTGGCATGGCCATCCACTCTGGGGAGTGATTTCTTGCTTTCTGTCTCTCTCTGTCTATCTCTGTCTCTGTCTCTCTTTCTGGCGAGCACACATGCCCTATAGCAAAAACCTCTCCAAAAAAAAAAGTATGTGAAAAAACATAACTAGATGGTTTTCATATTCTTTATCATAATTGACTTTCTCCTTTTAAATTAGATGGTATGATACTTAGGAGCATAAACAAAATTTGGTGTTTTTTTTTTAGCATTTTATAAGAATGATTCTACTCTGTGATATGTATTTTAGACACTGAATTATCTTAAACAGTAACAGTATGGACTTACTTTCAGTTACATTATAAGATATTAAATCAATTTAAGGGTTAGCCCGGGGTTAGCAGGAGACATACTGGTTTAGACACTGGGATCCCTCATGGATGACCACACTTCAAGTCCTGGGTCTGGGGGCCTGCTTTCTTACTTCCTCTCTCTCTTTCTGGTGAGTGTACATACCCTGTAGCAAACTAAAAAACAAAATAATAATAATAATGAATAATTAAATTAAATAATTCTTTAAAAAGTACTGAAAAAAATAAAAAGAGCTGGGGGCCAGCAGGTGGCATAGTAGTTAATACACTGGATTTCCACATGACCAGCCATGGCTTCAGTTTTGGACCTGGTGGCTTGAAACTCATGCCAGGAGCGTGCATGTGCACCCAAAATGCCAAGAGGAGGGTGAAAGAGAAGTGCGGCTGTCCCTCCGGGGGGATGCTTTCTCACTTTGTCTCTTTCTCCAGTGAGTACATGCACCCTATAGCAAAAATATTTCTTAGAAAGAATCTAAATCTCAGGAATTTTTTTATATATACTTTTTATTTTATGATGAGCAGATTTAAATGTAAAAGGTGTGTTTGAAACCCTTCCTGAAAGGCTTGTTCTTTTTGTCACTCACTTTCACTCTAACTAGGTCCTACAACTTACATAGAAAATTTATTTACCAGTATTTCTGCATTTAAGAGTATTGATTTTGGGGACCAGCAGATGGCATAATGGTTATGTTGTTGGACTTCCATGCAGTCAACCGTGGTTCACGTCCTGACCTGGTGGCTTAAATCTCATGATGGACATGTGTGCATGCATGTCCAAAATCCCAGGACGAGAATGGAAGAGAAGGGATTGAAATGTGGCCATCCCCCCCGGCACGGTGATTTCTCTCTTTCTGTCTTTCTGTCTCTTTCTGTGTCTCTATGTGAGCACATACACCTTACAACAAAAAATCTCTCTTAAAAAAAAAAAAAAGAATATTGATCTTTTAATTATAAAAGTTATTTCATGTGCTTATTTGACATTTTTCTAGGGCTTCCCTGTATAAAGACAATATGTGTTATCTTAAAACACTAGCACTGGTCTTTATGTGCTATGAAAAAGAAGCCAGATCCCACACACGAATGTGGTTCGAATCCTGGACCCTGCAGCAACATGCCAGGTGTGTGTGTCCAGTGTCCTGATGGGATGGAGAAAAGAGAAAAGGGACATGGCAAGACCATTGCCTACTGGTGGGTGGTGCTTTCTCTCTCTCTCTTTCTCTCTTTTTCATGCATGTTCACATACCCTCTGGCATAGGGAAAAGAAACATTAAAAATAACAAAACAAAAATCCAAAACACCAGCACTTCTTGCTTTCTCTCCTTGACCCACAAGAAAAACCTTTCCACTCAAAGTGCCATGAGCTGGGTGTGTTGGAGAAAATAAGTCTTTCTCTTTAATATCAGGGCATGTCTCTGATCTCCCTGGGTTTTTTTCCAACATTTAACAGGTCACAATTTTATAATAATAGATTTGGGTTCATTTGCTTAAAAATATACTTGAAACTCATCATTTTGGGGTAATTAATAATGTGTTGAATAATACACTGGCCATATTGCCACACATACTGTGGAAAATGCGGCATATAAATGAAACAAACCATATCAACCAAAGATGTTGTACCGTTGCCAGTCACATTCATTTCTTAAGTGTTACCTTATTCTCAGCTGGAATGTTTACTCTGATCCTATTGATAACTAAATTCTAACAGCAAGTGGCAAGCTCCTAAAAGGAACACTTTTGGTTCTTGTTGGATAGCAGCCTAGTTTTCTCTAGTGCACATCTGTTCTTTGGAACATTTGTAGACTATTCAGGTGAAAATTCACCCTGTATTTTTTTTTTTTCTCAAAGTTTTTTTTTTTTTTTTTTTTTTTTTTTTTTTTTTTGCCATAGGGTGTGTGCACTTGCAGAGAGACACAGACAGACAATGAGATGGAAAATGAGAAATCACCCTTCGGGGGGATAGCCATGCCACAATCCTTTCTCCTCCATTCTCATCCTGGAATTTTGGGCACACACACACGAACATGCCCAGTGTGATTTTCAAGTCACCTGGTCTGGGGACTTGAACCATGGTCAGTCATGTGAGAGTCCAGCACCTCAACCACCACGCCACCTGCCCTCCCCGTATCTTATACCAGATCTGTTATTGATGGGTTAAGAAAAATTACTCATACAGTTTTTAAGTTAGTAAAGAAAAACAAAAAGTAGGTTTCATAGAATAACCCTCAGTTCTCTGGAGTTAATTTAAATTGGTACAAAAACCCATTAATTCAAGACCTTGTTAAACATGCTTCTACATTTGATTTCTAGAACTAAACAAAGATTAGGGATTGGATTTCTCCACTTGGATGGAAAGGTGTGGTTATCTATTATAAGGGAGAAAATTAAGTATGTCACCTCCAAAAATGAACTTTGGTGAAACTGAGAGACATTAATTTGAAAAGGATTTTGCCCTTAGGATGCAGAGAGAGAGATTGAGAGACAGATGGACAGACTACACCCCTAGCAGGTTCCAACACTGTGACTCATCCACAGCCTCAGCCTGCCCCAGAAAAGGGGCACACATGTGCCCAGCATACCTATGGAAGTCTCTGGACTCGAACTTGAAACTTTCCCATGTTGGTTAGCCTCCCAGAGTGTCGTGTTTTACTGTTGCACCATTATCTAGACCCTCTGTTATTTTCTATTATTATTTATGAAAACTGGTTGAAAATGAAGTTAAAAGATTTCCTGTAAATCGTAAGATTTGACAGGACTGTTATTTACTTTCAACTTTTTCTAAATAAAAACTTAAGTATAAGCCATAACTTATTCTGAATGTGTTTTTCTTTAAGTATGTTTGGAAACCTACATAAAAATAGAGTAAAATGCTTTGTATGCTGCTTACCTACCCTACTTGAAGAAAATCTTTTGTGCCTGTCTGTAAGCTGTTTGTGTGTTCTGCAAGAGTTTACCGGAATAGACTGGAATTGGTAGAAACAGGCATAAGTAAAGACTAGCTGTAGTTTTATTGAAGACTAGAATGGTAGTCTCTTAAAATCCTATGTAAAAGGAAAGTAATGAATGCTATTTTAAAAATATTCTTGTTTTTTGTTTACTTGGAGAAAATTATTTGTATTTTAGTGGTTTTTGTCCTAGAAAATTACATGACTTGTATGTAATTCACTTGTATTCGTCATCAACAAATTTCTATCCTGTATCAACCTTGGTATTGGAAAAAGGAGAGGAGAGGAAGTTAAAACAGTAACCACAATGATTGGTGATACTTGTACTTAAACACATGCAAGCTGTAAGGTTTAGTAATATTTGGTAACACTTATCTCAGAGACCAGATGCGGTGGTTGTTACTAGCAATGATGGAGAGAAAGGAAAAGTTAGGGTGTTTACCATTTTAAGTAGTCCGCTTTCAGCAAATTACAGTGTAAATATATGATAATTCTATTCAAAGTTTAGGAGAAAGATTTGAATTCCATTTATTTTAAATTCAGGAAATCACCCCAAATAGGGATGGGCCTTTGACTTAAAAGTGTTAAGTCATTCTTATCTAGAAATGTGTTATCTCCTGAGGAAGCATGAGAGTAGGATGCTTTGGGCTCATGTCACCCTCTTGTTCCTTTAGTAAGCATTTGTAAATTCTTAGCTGCATCTGGCATCAAGTTAGATACTGGGGGCACCGACCCAGAACAAGATGTAGTCCATAATCTTAAAGAGCTTAGGGTCTGGCGGGGAGACAACCGGAAACAGACAGTTACTCTAAAGTATAGACATGCTTAGGATTCTGAGTGAGTACATAAGAGGGGCACTTGACCCAGACTGGAAGTGAAGCAATACTTGTGAGAAGCTTATTTCTGAAGTGTCCCCTGAAGAACAAATAAGAGTTAGCCTGAGAGGCCAGCCTTGGTGGTGCAGCAGTAACACAGTGCGCCATGAGGCTGAGGCCACGTGGGATGGTCCCAGATGAATGTCCCGAGGTCTCCCTGTGTACAATGGGCAGATGTGCATGAGTCCGTGATCCTGGCTGGCTGGGGTAGGACTGCACTGCGAAGACCCTGTTGGGAGTGTATCCTTCTGTCATGGAATAATTAAAACTGAAAGACTTAGCTTGATAAAGATGGAGGAGAGGGAGGAATATTTGCAAAAAAAAAAAAAAAAAAAATGTGCAGGAAGAAAGTTTCCCAAGAGCAGGCCGTAAGGCTGGAGGGAGGGGGGGAAGAGAGATGAGTTGGCAGGTAGGTGGGAGTCAGATCACCATGGGGACTTTGTGTGCCATGATAAAATCTGGAGAATTGTCTGAGGCAGGCTGAAATCTAAAGCAGAGAGACCATAAAGGTAGTCATTGTAGGCTTATTACATAAGCTATGTAGGATTATATAAGCTGTATAGGATTTTATTGGAGGAATTTGTATTCCCTCTGGTGGTAAAGGTGCAAATAAGGTAGGAACAGAGGTAAAAAAGAAATTTTGGTGTATTAGAAATGGAAAGTTGAAGAAAAATGGACTTCACTTGGTAATTAGCTGAATTGTGGAGGGGCAGAGCGAGAGGAATTATAGACTATTTTCAGATTTCTCTTGGGCATAATTAAAAAGGAAACATGTTATGGATGAAGAAGCTGGAAGGATGTGCCAGCTTTCCCTTAGTAAGAGGAGAGGTGAGTTGTCAAAACATCTCTGCTGACAACAGGTATGTGGCATGGATGCTTTGGAGTCTGGCATGCCATGGCCTAGTGGTTAAGTGAGCCCAATCCCTCACGGCTGACTGCCTGGTCCTGGCAGCTTGAAAAACACACTGTGTGTGTGTGTGTGTGTGCGCGCGCATGCTTAGAATCCTGAAGTGAGGAGAAAATGGAGTAAAATGGATTGTAGCATCACTGGACCCTGGGGGGCGTGGTGCTTTCTCCCTCTCTCCTTCTTTCTGTCTCTGTTACCCTCTGGCAAATAAAAATTGTCGTTGTGCTTTTATATTTGCTAGTATTTTATTTTGGTAATAAGGACTGTTGGTTTAAAACATAAGGACTGTTTTAGTACAGTCAGTCAGGATGCTTTATCAAAATACCATAACTGGGGGTATGACTTAGTACAGTCAGGATGCTCTAACGAAATACCATAACTTCTAAACAACACATGGATTTCTCACAGTTCTGGAGCCTGGGAAGTCCAAGATGAAAGCACTGGTAGATTCAGTATCTGGTAACGGCCTACTTCTTGGGTCATGGATGGTTGTCTTGGTGTTGTGTCCTCATGTAGCAGAAGGGACAAGGGAGTTCTCTGGGACCTCTTATAAGGATAGTAATCCTATTTATGAGAGCTCTGCTCTCCTGACCTCATCATCTCTCAGCAGTCCCCATCTCCAAATGACATCACATTGAGCATCAGGATTTTTCTTTTTTAATTGCCAGAGGGTACATGCATACTTATCAGAGAGAGACAGAGGTAGAGAGAGAGAGACAGAGACAGAGACAGATAGACAAACTGGCCTGGCCAAGCTGTAATCATTTTTCCTCCATTTCTCCATCCTATGAGGATTTTTGGACCACATTCATGTAATGGTGTATTTTTCAGGCCTTGGGCTGATATTTGAATTGTGGTTGGCCATGTGGGATTTGGCTCCCTAGGAGTACACAGCACTTAATCACTGTGCTACAGGGCCAGATCTGAGCATTAGGGTTTAGAATATGAATTCAAAGAGAAGGCACAAACATTTCCATCTATAGCCCTTACGTATACCGATTCGGGGGTAGAGCTTGTCTGACAAAGAGCTGTAACAGTGTCATGAGGAGGACTTCATTTCTTTTACGACATCTTAGTTTGGGTATCATAGTCATTATGACCAGTGGCACCCTGGAGTTTCTTCCCTCATTTTCTTAGATAATTATCCAGACTTAGGTCAAAAGTTCATTCTTAAAATACAGTTGCTGGCAGGGAAATGGTGGGGGTCCTTTGTCCAGACCTAGGCCGTGTGCCTTTTCCTCCAGCCTGGCATACGAATGGAGAGAAGATGGATTTGTCTGTCTCATGCCATCTGGAATAAGCTTACCTCAAGAAATAGGGGTTCTGTTGTAAAGGTGAGAAATTCTTGGAAGAGGGTAAGATCACAGATGTCTGCAAAGCCTACAGGGTCTATTTCCATTCTATTCTCATTATCCTTGACGATTTGAGGGGTACTCTTGGTGCCAAGTCAGTTGTAAATGCAATCTTAGAAGTCACTGTGGTCATACGTAGTTATGAGTGGTCACCCATATGCTGTAGAATATTTAGATCCATATGTGTGTGTGCGTATTTTGGATCATCTACATCGGGGGTGGGCACTGTGTGGGACAAGCCCGCCTTGCAGCCGGTCTTTTAAAAACAGCCGCACCCGTTGGTTTATACATTGTCTGCGTCTGCTTTCTCTCTACAATGGCGATGCTTAGTAGTTACGACAGAGACCTTGGGGCTTGCAAAGCCTAAAATATTTACTATCTGGCCCTTTACTGAAAAAGTTTGCCAGCCCCTGATCTAAATGGAAACACATAATTTTAAAACTCTTCTGGCAAACTTACTGATCCCCGAGAGCACATCTGGACACTCTCAGGGGTTCCTGGACCAGAGCTGAGAAACACAGGTCTCCAACACAGTTGTTAGGAGTGAAAGTGCGAGGTCAGACTTACAGATGTAAAATTTTACTGACTTCCCTTTCCCTCAGACCACACTCCAGTGAGCACTCGCCAGTGATTTTTGTAGAACCTGGCAAACAAGCTGCCTGGAAGAGTAGGGTAGCAATCGAGTGAATAGACAGCATGAACTCCATGCCACTAGGATGTTACAGGTTGTGGCCCAACTCATCCTTCTTTCCTGGGTGTGTTGGTGAGCTGTGGTTTACTTTTTCTTTCTTTCTTTCTTTCTTTCTTTCTTTCTTTCTTTCTTTCTTTCTTTCTTTCTTTCTTTCTTTTTCGAGAGATTTTTTGTTATAGACTGTGTGCGCTTGCCAGAGAGAGAGGGAGAGAGAGAGGGAGAGAGAGGGAGAGAGAGGGAGGGAGGGAGGGAGGGAGGGAGGGAGGGAGAGAGAGAGAGAGAGAGAGAGAGAGAGAGAGAGAGAGAGAGAGAGAATGTGGGAGAGGGGATAGCCATGCCACAATCCCTTTTCCTCCATTCCTTTCTTGTGATTTTGGGCAGGTATGCACACACACACATACCCGGTGTGAGTTTGAAGCTGCCAGGTTCGGGACTCAAACCCTAGTCAACCATGTGGGAGTCCAGAGACATAAGGATTATGCCATCTATCTGCTGGTCCAGGTGAGCAATAGTTTTCATACAACAGTAAACCTTTATGTGCTGGTGCCTCAGCCCTGATCATGGAATTCTGGCAATCCTGCCGGGCCTGCGGGAAGTGCCTGCTGTTTTCTCTCAGAGTGGTGTTTCTAGGATGCTGTGTTGCTGTTTGTTAACCTGAGTCCCCCCCTGCCTCTGCAGCCTCAAGCTTGCATTTTCCAAGCAGTTGTTTCCCAGCTGTCTGCCGCTTTGTTACACTGTTTCAGGCTGTGCTTCAGTGTACTCTCCAAGTGTTTTGCTTGACCTCCCCGTGGGTATCTGCCTTGCTTTAAGCTCAGAGCTTAAGCAGCTGTTTGGTATTCTTGTGATATTCTTGTGATATCCATTTTCTCATGTGGTCTGCCCACTGGTTCTGATTTTCTATGATTGAGGTTTTGACACCTGCAAAGTGACTCTGTGTCATTCCTTGGTTGTTGACAGCCTCATCTTGATGTTTTTTTTGTTCTTTGGGCTACCCAAGAGGCACTCTTGGTAAGATGTCAGTGATGTGCTCTTGTGATAGGAGTTTTAATTAATTTATTTTATTGGTAAGGAAATAGGCTATGTGTTTTGCTTTGCTCCAGATTGCCATCTCCTGACCTTTCTGAGTATCCATTTGGCAGTGGTTGCAGTTTGGATACGGTTGTCCTCAGAACTGTCAGTGTTGGGACCAGGAGTGCCAGTGTTGGGACCAGGAGTGCCGACTGCTGGGTAATATCTGATTCTTGTAATTTTCAGGACAGTTGTTAACGTTTTTGACTAGAAATGGGAGTTTTACAACAGTAACACCTGACTTTTCAAAATTTGTAGCTCAGTAGTTGGTTTGATGATTTCAAGTAATACATGGATTAATCCTTATTGAGTGGAAAATGGTGTTTTGATATGATTTGTCCATAATGAATTTAAAAGACAACTTATTTTATATACATATAAAATGAAATTGTAAGACCTGGCAAGTAAATAGAATATGTTTTAGCCGATAGGTACTCATGCTACATGAAAACAAAATAAAGTCTAAAAACAAAACAAAAATCCTCCAATTTGATGTCCAATAAGAGCCTATCAAAAACTCTCTATTTATAAGCCACATAGTAATCAGTTTCTGTAAAAGTAGGCATTTAAATAGAAAGGTTTTAACCCGGAGCTAGAGAGTTCAATTAAAAAAAAAAATTAAGCTAGGGGAGACACTTTCAGTTCAACCTATATCATGATACTTGTTTAAAGGGTATCAATATTCTGAGTTTGGGGAAAGTTCAATCCTAATGTTATATTTTATGAATAGATACCTAATACACATTTATATGCAAGTATCTGCTTGCTGCAAGCCAAAGAAGAAACAATCAATTTACAAATAACAGAGGCACTAAATGTGTTGGCGGCAGTGCTGGGTCTGTCGTAATTCCATAATTTTTTCAGTGTGTAAGTGGTGAACTGCTGCAGTTGCTGGGAGCTGAAGATGGCGATGTGCGAGCATGTCCAGGCAGCAATTACTAAGGCTTGGAGGTATTTTAATATCAGTAACATACTTCATGAGAGTAATAGAAAAATGTGTACTGTTGAAACTATATTCATAAAAACCAGTGTTTATGTTGAAGTTTCCCTCCCAACTCAGATTTGAGGCTTATAGCTTTTGCTTGGTGTTCATGGTGCCGTGTGATCAGCTGAGACATAATTCCCCTCTGGTTGTGGTTCATGCTTGAACACTGATACCATATTGTCTGTACTCTAATCAAAATGATCATTTTGAGCTGTCATCTAGAAACACATGGCTTCTAACATGGATGCCCTCTTTCCTCTTAGGAAGGTTTGCACTACACGAGAATCTCCCTTTATTTGCATCACTTTAGATCCTGCTGTCATAATTGATTTTGCATAGTTGAGGGGGATTGCTGGTGAACTGGGATAGGCTTGGGTTGTGGCTTCTACCAGGATATGCTGATTTCCCTTCTCAACAGCTCAGTGCTTCTATCTCAGTCCTTTCCAGTTCACTTATTGTGTGCCTAAGTCAAAGCCTGAGTAAATTATGATAATTAGGAACTTGCCAAATGAATAATGCATTGGAAGTGAAATATTTAAAAGCATATATATGTGTGTGTGTGTGTGTGTGTGTGTGTGTATATATATATAATTTTTTCTTTCTTCCATGAGCAAGCAAGCAAGTAGACAGAAAGGCATCCCCAACAGGACTTCATGCTATGATCCACTCTCAGCTTCCAGCCTTTGTACAACGTGGTCAGAGGTGCCTGTCATACTCATGGAGGTCTCCTGATGCAAACTTGGAATTTTCCTATGTGGGGCTGCCTTGTAGAGTATCCTATTACTGCTGTACCACCATCTTGCTTTCCAGGAAGTAAAACACTGGGAAGAGAGGTCACATGTTTCCTGTTGAAGAGAAATCAAGTAGGGTGGATCTTGTTTTCATTCTCAAATTTTTTAGTTTCTGGCAGCATTTTGGGGGCGAGTTAGTGATTTGTCTGAACCTGGGTTTGCACATCTATAGAGATTAAAGTAATTCATGCTCTCTTATATTTTTTTTTTTATGGGGAAGCAGTCTAGTCTAGCTAATATAATTTTTATTTCCAAAGTAATCTGTCAGGCTCTGTGTTAGTGGAATGTCATGCCAATGATCAGTCATATGGTCTTTGTTCTCAAGGATTTTATAAACCTGCTGGAAAGACATCAGGTATTTTGGTTTCCTACCTGAATTCACACTTAAATATGAAAGTATATTGTGGAAGCCTGAAAGAAAGATTCGTTACCGTTAGAGGCTTAAAAAAGGGTTCATGGAGGAAATATTAGATTTCGTCTGTTTTATTTGAACAGTAGAAACTTCAAAACTGTGATTCCATTATTTCGCGGGTGTCTACAGTGTAGACACCTGTAATGGTGGAAGAAGAGAAAGCTGCCTGGAATTAAGGTCACTGGCTCAGCAGAAAATGAGGACAGGAAGTGGTGGCAGGCCTTAAATGTAGTGGAGTTCAAAGATGGACATAGTCGTGAAAATTCTGCCTTAGTAGCCCTGAAGAAAGAAGCACCAAGTCGATAGCACTTTGCCTTTCTATGCCATGAATTCACTTGAAAATAAGCAGGCTTTGATTTTGACGGTTCTGTGGAGAATGACACCATATTGACAGTAGAAAAGTTTCAGAGAATGGTAAGAGTTTTATGAAAATAAATTACAAAAAATTCTATAACAAATATTTAGACACAAGTAGATTGTTGTATGCTTTTAATAAATGTGTGCAAAATAGCATACCAATTTTTTTTTTTTTTTTGGAGAGGTTTTTTTTTTGCTATAGGGCGCGTGTGCTCACCAGACAGACAGAGAGAGACAGAAAGTGAGAAATCACCCCCCAGGGGGAATGGCCATGCCACAATCCCTTCTCCTCCATTCTCCTCTCGGGATCTTGGGCACGCACGCACACGCACCCGGCATGGGTTTAAGCCACCGGGTCCGGGACTCGAACCGCAGTCGACCACCTGGGAGTCCAGTGACATAGCCATTACGCTAACTGCTGGTCCCAGCATACTAAAATTTTAATTTTATTTCAGTTAATCCTTTCAACCCAATAAGACAGTTATTGTAGGTAAAGAAACAGGTTCTGTGAGATTAAGTAATTTGCATAATGTCATTGGGGCATTAAATGATGAATCATATGTGAATTTAGACACATCTTTCTCTAGAACTCTGGCTTCTAACTCCACTCCATGAAAGCACTGAGACAGAGGAGAGTTTAGGGGATCTGAATTTGAATCCTGCTTTTTCCTCCACCAAGTGTATGAGCTTCTAAATACTCAGACACGTGTTTACATAGTTTATCCATTTTGTTATTGCAGGGTATGAAGAGAAGAATCCGAATGAGTTTTGCTTTCAAAAAGTTTTTTGTGTAATAGATCCCTTTGACCATCTGGTGAAATCTATGCGTTTCTTCCTAGAATACCATCTTATATGCATAGAATAAAATGTAGAAATCTATGTGTTGAAATGAATTTATCAAAAGGCTACAATATCTAATTCATTTTAAAGTAACATATAACCTTCTTTATGAATGCATTTAATAACAAAGCTAAATGTCAGGTCCATTAACTGTCATAATATCAGAGTTGTCCCAAACATAAATGATTACTTGAGTAATTTGCCACAACTGTATGGTAATTGAAAAGTATGTAGTTATTCCTTCAAAAATCACTGTCATGGTTTGTTGCCTTCATTCATAATTGAAGATGCTGCTGAGTTTGGTTAAAGACTAGTGAAAAGTAAGATGTCCCTTCCATCCAAAGTCAAAAGCTTTGAAATCTCCCTGTGCAATCCAGGATAAGAGGCAAGAAGGCCAAGAAGACATTTATTTTAAGAGTCTGTGGTGGAACAAGGTGGAAAATTAGGTTCATGAAGAAAAAAGAGAGAGAAAAGTTCTTGGCCTTTTAACTCTACAGTTGAGTTTGGATGAAGTCAGTAGTCTGAAATCTGAGAAGGGTGTGAGAAGGTCAGAGTCCACCATAAATTTCACTAAAACCCTAGGGCATACACTTTTTCAATACAAGATCACCTAGGCTAACAAAATGTTGGGATTGTGTTTTGTTTTGTGTTTTATTAAATGATTATATGAATTCAGGGGTCTTAGCACTAGGTAGCTTATAAATATGTCAGAAACTCTGAATGTTTTCCTTGACTTTTGATTACTAAAAGGGGGAATTAGACTGTGCAAAAATAGTTAGATCTAGAAACTATTCAAAAACCAGGCCTTGGGTTAAATAGAGTGTAGATATACTTTCTGGGGTCTGGGGAGGAAAATGTTGGACACTGCTGATTTAGATAATCTCTAATACTTCTTTTAACTCTGATTCTTTCACCTAAATATCCTTGGTATTTATAGCAGATTGAAATTAATTCTAGTTTTCCATGGATTCTGATGAAAGAGAAGAAAAAAAATGAAAACAGATGGAAAACCTGAAAAGTACTCATGCTTGATTGACAGTAAATGAGGAGAACGCTTTAGGAAGGAAATGAAATGTTGTCTCCAGCAGATGGAAGTGTGTAAATTTTCCCTCCACTTTAGAGCCGGAGTCCCTGTGAGTGGTAGTGTTTCAGAACCAGAAGAATAGAAAGAAAAATTGTATGATTATCATCACATGTGAGAGTAAAAGGAAGAGTTCTCAGTTTTAATAAAGGCTTATGCCTGAAAAAGAGCCTCCCCTCAGAGAAGAATTTCAGCATATTGATTTCTGTGTGTTTTATTTTATGCATTAACAGATAAGTCCTGCTCTTCTTACTCCTGTCACCCTTTATCCTAAGGGAGCACCCTTCATCTTTTTTCTTCTTCCATTTTTCCTTCTCCCTCCCTGTTTTATCTTAGCCCCTTCATCCTTCCTCTCCCCATTTTCTCACTATGCCCCTCCACTTCCTTTCCCGTTTGCTTTCTCTATTCCTTACTTGTCGGTGATGTTGAACTTAGGCTCAAGATGAGCTACTTCACCGAGTTGATGGCCCTCTGAGAGGTGCTTTTTATAAATGATCTCAGCTCTGAACAGAGGAGGAACCTCTAAATCATGCTAGGTGGTCCGGGCAGTCTGATACACAGTGATACTCGAGCTAAGATTTGGGAAAGACAAATGAATCTTGAAGATTCTATGAGTTGACTGGTTTTCAAGGAGGCTTAAGAATAGCCCACACATTCAGAAATTTTCAGGTTGGTCAGAACAAGGCTTATTCTGGAGACCTGCCAGAAATGCAAAGATAGAGGCAGGCAGGAATCAGTTTGTGATGAGCCGTTAGTGGTAAGCTAAGGAGATATGCTAAAAGCCATGGGAGTTCTTGAAGAAAAAAGAAATGATCAGACTTGTATTTAAGGGAGAGTCCTTTGGCATAAGTGGGATGGATAGATGAGAGGAAAGGTCCAGTTGGAGGTAGGAAGATTTTGCACCAAGTCAGGGAAAAAAATACTGAGAGCTATAACTAAAGCTGAGGGAAGAAGAGGAGGCAAATTCAAGAGAATGAAGAGGCTGGTCCTGTAGAACTTGGTGGCTAGAAGTACAAATGGGTGAGAAAAAACGAGGAATTTGTGATAGTTCCTGGAGACTGCCTAAATGTTAACAGAATCCTCGTGGAAGAACATAGGAGGAAAACAGTGTTAAAGGCTAGATGTAGAATTCCATTTTGGATGTGTTGAATTTGAGATGAGCTTCTACTGTTTAGAAAATGTAGCAGAACTATAAGCAAACTCTATGAAGGGACCTCAGAAAGCTTGTGGAAAAGTGGAATTAAGTATAAGTTTATTTTGAGGCAAACATTTTTTGGAACTCCTGTAGTTTTTTTATGATGTGCATTGAACTTTTTGGAATCTTTTGTGTGAGTGTCTTAAGTACATTACGGTTAGATAAATAGTGCATTGATATGTACCAGCCAGAACACTGAATGCGTCACATGGACTATGTCATTTCCTTCTTGTACCGACTCTGTGAGGTGTAGGTATTTGTGAGGAAAATTAAACAAAGATAAAGTGACCTCATTAAATTTACACATTTAGAAAGTGGTGGAAAATTCTGTTATTCCACTTGCATGAAATGCCCCAAGAAGGCAAATGTGTAGAGTGAAAAGTAGATTACCAGTTTCTGGGGGGTGGAAATGGGATTAATGTAAGTGAGAATCAGAGATCTTAGGGGTATAATAAAAGTATTCTGAAACTGATTTACGGTGATAGTTGTACCACTTGGTAAATTTACTAAAACTTAATGAATTGTATACTTGAGATTGGTGAAGGTAAACCTCAGTAAAGTTTTTAAAAAATGAAAATGTTTGTAGTCAGTATTACTATAAATAATTTAGTTCAACTATTGTTTTTACTGAGTTGTAGTAGAAAACTGCTCTGAAGGGCATCAAGGTACATTAGAGTGCTTTCTTTTTTTTTTTTTTTTTTTTTTTTTTTGGGAGAGGTTTTTGCTATAGGGCACGTACGCTCACCAGACAGAGAGAGACGGAGAGACAGAAAGTGAGAAATCACCCCTCAAGGGGGATGGCCACGCCGCAACCCCTTCTCCTCCCTTCTCCTCTCGGGATCTTAGGCACGCATGCACACATGCCCGGCGTGAGTTTCAAGCCACCAGGTCTGGATGTGAACTGCGGTCGACCACATGGGAGTCCAGTGACATAGCCATTACGCTAACTGCTGGTCCCTCTTGTACTTTTTTTTTTAAAGGTCTTCTAATTTTTTTTTTTTTTTTTTTTTTACTTTCTTTATAAAAATTATTTTATTTAAATTTACTTATTTACTTTTATTTATTTATTTCAGTTTGACCAGAGAGGAACAGAGAGAGTGAGAGAGAAAGAGAGAGAGAGAGAAAGTGAGAAAGCAAGCCATCAGGTTCCAGGTCTTGAACCATGGTCAGACATGTGGGAATTCAGCACCTTTAACCACCACTCCACCTGCTGGCCTAGTCTTTTTTTTTCAATACCAGTCTTTCAGCTGTTGCAGTATTACTATCTGCCAAGCATTTCTTGCTGCTTCTTGTAACTTGCTGTTACAAAAGGCCTTTGGGTTAACGTGCTGGATAGCTAAGCTGCCACCAACCTCTCTCGTTTGTGCCTCTTTTTCTACTGTATTCAGGGACTGGAAATTGAACAACAGCAAGAGCATAATTAAAACATTTTCATGTAACTTACATTGTAAAATCATAGGTAAAGGGCTCAATGAGGGGCAGCTGGTGGTTTGGAGGTTAATGTGATTTGAGTCCTAGACCTGGCGGCATAAATACCACACTAGGCATGTGTGCATGCATGCCCAAAATCCTGAGAGGAGAATGAAAGAAAAGGGATTTCGGCCATGTCCTTTGGGGGAGATATCTCACTCCGCTCCCTGCCCTCCTTGCTGTCTCTCTCTGCAAGTGCACATGCCCTATAGCAAACTTAAAAAAAGCAAAAACAAAACAAGGGCCACCAGGTGGTGTGGTGGCTAAAGTGTTGGACTCCCACATGACTGACTATGGTTTGAGTCCCACACTAGGTGAGTCAAAATTCATGCTGGGTGCGTGTGTGTGCATGTCCAAAATCCTGAGAGAAAAGATGAGGACAAGGCATTGTAGTGGCCATCCCCCCATGGTGTGATTTCTCACTTTTCCTCTTTCTGTCTCTCTTCCCCGAGTGCATGTACCCTATGGCAAAATAAATAAATAAATAAAAAGGCTCAGTGAGGCTCTGAGTCTTCCCTCACAGACACCGAAATGAGGGAGAACCTTTACTGGGATCGCTCTTCTGTTTATTGGTCATGGTTTGCTCCTTGGTTCATGGGATTTGAATGTGAGTAAGACAAAACCTTGTTTAGAAAAATTTATAGTTTCACATAGTCCACGTTAAGAGTTTCCTGTGGGTGAATATTAGCTGTGATAACTCTAGAAGCCAGATAATAATGACAGCAAAGCAATTATTTTCTGCTCCCTCTCCTTCCATTCTAAATCCTGCTGTGTTATCCTTTACTTTTGTTACTTTCATTAGAGGCAGTATAGTAGATTATCTTGTGTCATTTAAAATGGAATAGAAGAGGGGTAAAAAGTGTTTTGATTCTTTGGCTTTATTAGTCTTGGAAAAGTTGGGGCATAAATCATTTCTTCCTTTTTGCTCAAATGAATCCAATTTAGAATGCAAAGGATTTTCTGATGAATCTTTGATAAAGCCAGTAAGTCTTTGGTAAAAAGTGGCAACTTGATATATTAATTACTGTGTCCTAAGGAGCATGCTTTTTGTTTCTAAACATCTACTCTTACTTATGGCATCAGAGAACTTGCAGGTGGTAGAGTTAAAGACAGTAACCAAAGTTGGGGTATGGACATTTGGGTTCTTTGTAGTATTTGTTACATTTTTTCTGAGCGCCACTTAACATCGCTTCTGAGCATAAGCTAAGTGAGGGGGAAGACACGTCAGGTGCCTTCCTTTATCACTGAATCTAACCATGTGTTGCATTATTCATTAAGCAGAAAGTGAAAGGATTGGCACAAAACCTAGGCTTTTTATGGGTTTTTCAATGCCCATGAGCCTTTTCTGCCTGTCATGTGCAAGCATTGCTCTTTATGCAATTTGTGGAGGGAGGGCTCACCAGAGAGAAGAAAATGGTGTGTACAGAGGAGATAACACTCCTGTGGTCTTGCTTAACAGAAGTAACCATCTCCATATTTTTTTTTTTTTTTTTTTTTTTTTTGGAGAGGTTTTTTGCTATAGGGCGCGTGTGCTCGCCAGACAGACAGAGAGAGACATAGAGACAGAAAGCGAGAAATCACCCCCCAGGGGGGATGGTCACGCCGCAATCCCTTCTCCTCCATTCTCCTCTCGGGATCTTGGGCACGCACGCACACGCGCCCAGCATGAGTTGTAAGCCACCGGGTCCGAGACGCGAACCGCGGTCGACTACGTGGGAGTCCAGCGACATAGCCATTACGCTAACTGCTGGTTCCCGCCATCTCCATATTTTTTAAAAAAAATTTTTGGAGAGGTTTTTGTTATAGGGCATATGTGCTCACCAGAAGGACAGAGAGAGACAGACAGAAAGTTAGAAATCACCCCCCAGGGGGCATGGCCTTGCCATAATCCCTTCTCCTCCATTCTCCTCTCGGGATCTTGGGCACACACGCACACTTGCCTGGCGTGAGTTTAAGCTACTGGGTCCAGAACTCGAACTGTGGTTGGCTACATGAGAGTCCAGCGACGCAGCCATTATGCCAACTGCTGGTTCCCACCATCTCCATATTTAAGGCATCATAAATCTAAGTGTGGGAGTCCAGAGGGTGAGACTGCTGGTGTTCATGCAACCGGGAATATTTCACTTCATCCCTCATGTGCCTGGAAATTGAGTTCCTTCAAGTAGTTCAATGGTAAAATTCTTTACCACACATGAACTTGCTCCCAAGACAAATTTATTATCTGTTTGTTGATTTTATTTCTAAGAGTAACAGACCAAGGATATTTTTATATTGTGCTCTGTAAGAAATTATTTATCTTAAGCACCTAAATCGAACAAATAAAAACAAGCTCCTTTAAAACTTGGAAACAGTTGAAAAATGCAAAGCAGGAAATTATTATTACACAAAATACTTTGGAATCTTACGATAACCCTCTTAATCATCCACAGGGCCTTTGTTCAGTAAATTATTTAGCACTGACAGTGCCTCAGGCATTTTGCTAGGTTTGAAGTTATAAACTTGACAAGGTCAGTTTTTTTATTTATCATGAAATGTGTTATATAAAAAAAAAAAAGCCATACAGAATGAAGTAAAACGGTTGGTAGCCAACAGATGAGTAGCCTGATTTCCTAAAATTTAGAAAATTTCTTTTCTCGATTCATATTTCCAGTTTTGTTAATTAAAAAAAAAAAGTTGCAAAGGACCTGGCAATAGTTGTGTCCTGTTTCCGTATGGAACAAGTTAGTAGGAACAAAAGAGTGGCTGTCCCTTTGTTGCCCTTTCTATAGAGGAGGCAACCTAAGGAACACAGAATTAGATAGTATTCCTAAAGACACAAAACTGGCTATTGTGGAATTTGATTTCCAACTTTATCTAACCCAATTAGAAACAAAAAACAAACAAGCGTTCCTAGTTCCTATTCTTTCACATCGCAGGGTATTGTGATGGTTGTAAAACTAAGCAAAATCTAAATGAATATTTTCTACATGTGGAAATGCTTGGAATCTGTGTAAACAGAATTATGCCAGTAGATCCTAGCAACTTTGTGAATCTAGGCAGGAGTTTAATTACCCAATTTCCAAAAGAGAAGGTAAGACGTTCAGAGCATAGTTTACTTGCGGTCACAAATCAATAAAGTGACAGCAGCCAGATTTGAATCCTAATCCTCAAGTTCCTGATAATGGAACTTTTTTGAATATTGTGAAACTCCTGGGTTGGCCAGCCATGTGAATATTAAATCTAAACTCAGAAAACATGTAGTTCTTTTGTGTAGGATGAACGTTGTTGTTTTTGTTTGTCAGGAATGGGCAAAGATCAGCAATTTCAAAACTATGTGAAACTACTCATTTAGAAGACTGTCAGTGAGATGTCTAAAGAGAGCCACCCATGCACTGTTATTTTTGACAAGTTTTATTTGGTGAAGATTTTTACCCTTAATAGAAAAAACAAAAGTTGGTACTATTCTGTACAACTCTAGAGAGTTTGGGGCAAATTTATTGAGATCCAAATAAACAGTTTAAGGCTAAAGATCTAGGATTTAGCCCTGCAGATACCACATTCATGTCTCTGCTGGATTCTGGAGAGTATAATCCTGTTGATTACAAATAGGGAGCCACAATTTTCCTTTTTTAGCATAGATTGGGTTGTTGGAAAAGTCATGACACATTTTTGCATAGAAAAACAGAAAAATGACCCAATATATCCAGAATACTAGATGCTAGTACATAGAGCTTTTTAATGACTACATCTCAAACCTGAACCATAAAATGCAGTGACAAGATAAATAAGCAAAGACTGGAAATAAATAAAATATTCACTGAAAAAAATCTCAACCACCAGCTACTTTGCAGACAGCAGACTTTTGGGAAATATCCATGTAATGAATGAATGAAAATATTATGTGATATAAGGAAGGCAAATGCCTCTTCCTCCTTTATGTCTAAATTGCTCATGTTCTTTATTTGCAGTTACTCATGACATTATCTTTGGACATATGCACAGGATTCTATGTGTGTGTGTGTGTTTTTTTTTTTTTAAATCACGGTATCATCCATAGAGGAAAGAGCACAGCTTTGGTCCCAGGTAATCTGGGCTACATATGCTGGTTCAGTTGGTTTTCTGTGTGACCACAGACAGGTTATACATTCTTATAGACCCTTATTTAACTGCATAATGGAAAGAAGGGTGTCTGTATGTTAGGAGTGCTTGAGGTTAGGTATGTAAGGGTCTTGGCAAATAAATCAGTCTAGAAAAATGGTAGTTTGTATTAATCTTTTTGTGGTCCTTTATAACTATTTTTATAATTAAGTCCTGTATTAATAATTAAAGAGATTCTAGTTTTGAAGTGTAATTATGAGTGTCCTTGATCTCCACAATTGAGTTCTGTCTGCCCTCCTCTTCTATTTTTTGGGGGATAGCAGTTTTATTGAATATAATTCACATGATAACAATGATCTGTTTAAGCTGTACAAGTCTATGGTTTTTACTGCATTCACAGATTTCTGAGACTGTTACCCTAAGAAGTAGAATGTTTTTAAATACTTCACGATCTCCAGCCATTGGGTGGTGGCACAGTTGTAAAGCATGATGCTTTGTAAGGCTGACCTACATGGGGAAGATTCAAAGTTCATGTCTGGAGACCTTCCTGAGTACAGTGGGAACACACTTGCCTGTGTTCAGGGGCTGACTGAGGCTGGAGATAGATTGCACCTTCAAGATCCCGTTGGGGTGCTATCTCTCTCTTTTTCTTTCACTCATGAAAGACATAAAAATAAACAGCATCCCCTGCCCCCTCCCATGTCCTTTAGCTATCACCCTCCTTGTCCCCCTCAACCCTATGCAACTACAGTATACTTTCTGTCTCTAAGGATTTGCTTGTTATGGGCTAGTCATATACATGGATTTATTTACTATGTGGTCTTTCTTCTAGCTTATTTCACTTAGTAGAATGTTTGCAAGGTTTCTCATGTTGCGTTAGTACTTTATTCCTTTTTGTGACCAAATAAAATATCATTGAACAAATATTCTACATTTAAAAAAAATCTATTCATCTGTTGGAAGACATTTGGATTGTTTGCATCTTTTGGTGATTGTGAATAGTTTGCTGTGAATGTTACTGTACAAGTTTTTGTTTGGGGTATATATTAGGTGTGGAAATCCCAGGGGGTGACACAGAACAAAACACGATGTTCTGGGAGGCCGGCCCGCAGGAGAGCTGTGTGCCTAACCAGGTAAGCCACTGGTACTGTTTTTCAAAGTGGCTGCACTATTTAACGTTCCTGCTGGCACTGTGTAAGGTTCCGTTTTCTCTACATTTCACCATCTATCTTTTTGATTTCAGAAATCCTAGTGGGGATCTCATTGTGATTTTGCTTTTGTATTTTTTTGATGACTCGCGCTGTTGAACATCTTTTTTATTTTGGACATATCTATCATTTAGTTATTTCTTGTGAATAAAGTGAAAGTGTCTAAGTTTTTTTTTTGTTGTTTGTTTCATCTAACTCCCAAAGGCTGGATAGGACAAGAAATATTTGTCTCTTGAAGACTCAGGACACAATTATTTAATACATGTTTCTCACCTATACTGTGTTCTAGCTGTAAGCAGATTAGAAAAAGAAAGCAAGAATGGAAGTAATTGCTCATCAAGAGAAAAGTAACAAATGCAAGTGGTTCCGATAAGCATTTAAATTAGATTACGTTTAATGAGAGGCTTTCTAAATAGAGTTAATTTAAGAGGACACACAAGTCAATGGGTTTAATCTGTGTACCTTCCAGTAAATAGCTGTCATCCCTCCTCCCCCTTCAGTTTCTGGTAAGTAGAAGTTACTCTGTGGAAGGGCATTTTACTTCCATGTTCCCTGTACTGTCTGTGGGTGGCAGCTCCTGGCTACTGAGTGGACTTGCATGTGCCTGCCACCTGGGGAGGGATGGAGCGCACACTTAATGCGGTTTTTAAATGGACGTGAAAACATGGACATTTTGATGACGGAACAGAAAAAGTAAAAAAAAAAAAAGATTTTGTACTTTTTTTTTTCCTGCTTAGGGCATGTGCATATGCGCTCACCAGAGAGAGACAAGGAAAGTGAGAAATCACCTCGCAAGGGAGGTGGCCATGCTGTAGCCCCTTCTACTCCATTCTCCTTCGGGGTTTTGGGCACACATGCCTGGTCTATTTTTCAAGCTGCCTGGTCCAGAACCTGTACTGCACAGTTGGCCCTTTGGGATCTAGCACCCTAACTACCACGCCACTTGCTGTCCTGGCTACTTGCTCTCTCTTTTTTTGTTTTTTAAAGCTTATTTATTTGTTTCACGGAAGATGGAGAGAGAGAGAGAGAGAGAAGACAAGCACCTTTAACAGGATTGCACGCTGCCATCTTTCTCCAGCCTTTCCAGGCATCCTGGATCATACATACGTGCACCCAGTATGCGTAGGTCAACCAGGGAACCAAATCCTGATCATCTCTATAGCTTTTAGCAATGAGGAACAGCCTGCTTTCACTATGCCACTGCAGCTAGGCCTCTGCTTGCTTTTCCCCTTATACTAATGTGAATTTTGTTTACGTATATATATGATATATATACACACACACATATATATTACATATATGTTTTATATATTTCATTCTTAGTTAAACAAAATATGTTCTGATCAGTTTTGACTTTAAACTCAAAAAAAGACAAGAAATAAGACTTTTTTATTGTAGTTTCCTGCAGAATCGGGACCGTGTCTACCATTATGCAGTAAACCTTTTGTCTGAAAAGGACCCTCTGCATCCAGCAGTTGACTGTGAGAGAATTTCTATAAATAGTGGAGTAAGAGAACAACTGACTGATTTAGCAAACTCCTTGAAAAAAAAAATTCCAAGTTAATTTTGGTGAGAGAAGACAGAAATAGGGATTAAAATATGCAAGCTATTTAAATATTTATGGGAAGTCAATTCCTTGCTCTGACTAAGTTTCTAAGATTTCTGTAATGATATGTGTGACTATTTATATAGGATGTAATCTTTTTTTCAATGTGCTTTTTCCATCTATGATTGTGTTTGCCTCATGAGAACTGTGTGATATAAATAAGGAGAGTGGTGGTGTCCTCATTTTTGAGAAGAAAAAATTGACGTTCTGAAATGGCAGTGACCTACCCTAGTCTGTCTTCTGGTTACTGATTGAGCGAGAATTAGAATAGGGGTCTCCTGACATGATCAGTGCTATTTCTCATACATTCTGTGGCTGTTTCACTTTTGCTGAGTTGCTACTGGAAGAACTGTAAGGTTTTTTTTTTTTCCCCTCTTTGTGTATTTTGCAAATTGTTCACCAGCTCTCCCACTCCTGCCATTATAAAGACTCTCCTAATGAATTATGCATCAGCATTTGACTTAAAAAAGAAAAATCAAAGGACTTGGATTTAAGTAGTATTCTCGCACAGAAATATACTACTCCTTACATGCTTTTCTTTTCCCTTAAAATTGTTTGTGAAAGAATGATTTAAAGACTAATGTGAAATCTCATATAATACTGCCACCACAAGAATATCTGATTTACTAAGCTGTGGAATAGAAAGAAAAACTAGCCTCAGTGGCATTAAACAATTCTAGTTCTTTCCCCCCAATTTGAGTGTCAGTTAAATCCATCCTAAGAAACAAAGTAGATTCCGACCAGCAGCTCTCTCTTTTGCTTGATGCTACAGTCACTAGACTTTTTTTGAAGAGGTCTTTGTCTTAGGATGTGTGTGCGTGTCAGAGAGACAGAGAGATCAGAGACAGTGAGAGGGAAAGAGAAATCGGCCCCCAAGGTAGATGGCCATGTCATGATCCTTTCTCCCCGATTCTCCTCCCGGGATCTTGGGCATGCACACACCTGTGCTTGGCATGATTTTCAAGTCCCCTGTCTGGAACTCAAACCACGGTCAACCATGTGGGAGTCCAGCGATATAACCACTCCACCATCTGTTGGCCCCTAGTCAGCAGAATTTAAAATGCTTCATCTAAATCATCTGTAAGACTGGGTTTTTTCCATGGCGTTTATTCCTTGTATTTTCAGAGAACCCGGCACAGAGCTAGACATATAATAGGCACTTATTCGATGCATGTTGAATAAATAAATTAACATTCAGTCTTCATTATTTCATGTGAAGGAAGAACATAGCCAAAAATTAAGGAGACAATCTAAACTATAATAATTATTAAACCTTAGTTCTTAAAAATTGGTGCAGGAGAGGGTGTGATACTAAGAGTGGGACAACTTACCTACTCAAAACCAGGGACCCAAACTAGTCCTGTAGACTTGTGGTTATGGAAGCTGTATCCCACATGGCCTGTTCTGTATTACTAAACTAAAGCACAGTCCATAGGACACTGTAAAACCTGCTAGGACTCCTTAAACTATATCTAGCCTGTTCTGTGCACCAGAAGACAGCTGGTATGGTGAGCAGAGTGTAGACTTTCTTCTTAAAGAGCAACCTGAGTTCCAGTCCCACTTTGTCATTTGTAGCTGGGTGGCCCTGGATAAGCCACTTAATCTTTGTTCAGAGTTATTTGCCTATAATGTGAGGATACAAAACTCCTGGATTTGTTAGAAGAACTAGTGATCATATACATAACATGCCTAGGGAAGGAAAATCTTGTCCATTTTCTTTTTGACATAGCCCAAATTTTAACACAGGGCATTGAGACCATGCCAACCAGAATAGAAATTGAGAAACACCATTTATTAATTTTGGAGTCTTAAATGTTTCATGGTATGCATTAAGAGTCCATTATTATTGGGGCCAGCAGGTGGCGTGGTGGTTAAGGTGCTGGATTTCCACATGGCAGACAGCGGTTCGAGTCCTGGACCTGGTGGCTTGGTTTCTCACTTTCTCTCTCTCTCTGTCCTTCTATGGTCAAATTTAAAAAAAAAATAAGTAAATAAATAAAGTTTAATAAAATAATGCTTTAAGGAAAAAACAGAATCCGTTATTAGTGAAGGGAGATTGGCAGTTTAGTCAGAGCTTCTCGTCAGTCAGTCTCAACAGAAAAAACTTAACAATTACACTACTTGTTAGACTTGGAGAAAATAAAACAGCTAGATGGAAACTTGGAGAAAGACTGATAATCAGTTGTCAGGTTTATATTCTACCATAAATCTTTTTAAGATGGACTGATCTGACTCTCTGAAAACATAGGGCCATTACCGAGTAATGCTGTTGTCTCATATTTTGTTTCTTGTAGATAGTGGTATCAATTTATACTTCCCTAGGAAAACTAATGAGTGACTTCATGACCTTTGACAAGTTCATGTTTGTACAACAAACACCTCTTGGCTCTTGGTGTGCAGGAGATGATGCGCTTAAGCCACAGAGCATCAGAGAATGTGAAGGTAATTGTAAACTGATCCCCTCGAAGTTTTGGTATTTTTTACTATGAATTACCCAGAATTTCAGAGTATTCTTTTACAGTTTTAGGAGAGTAGGAAATTATAAACTTGATTTAGGGTAAGAGGCTTGCCTTTTTATTTTTTTTAACAATATTGATTAAAATATATATTTACATTTTTCAGCCATCAGTACAAAATCTTTTTAGAAGGCATCCTCATATCTAGACTTGGCTAAGGGATATTTTTTTTTCTTTTCCCCTAAAGACCTTGCTCATGTATAAAATCAAAGTAAATCTCCTTTTCACCAGTAACCTTTCTGAACAGACTTTTGTATTTTCTGTCAGTTTCTTAATATCTGAAGGATTGAATATTTCTTATTGAACAGGTTGCTTAAAAAATTGAAAATATAGTTTATAGATCACATCTTGGGGATGAATACTTCACAAGATTTCTATTCCTTTTAATACTTTGATATCAGGACATAAAAAATTGTTCTGGGTCTGTTTGCTATCAACTGGAAATGGGTCCTAATAGTTAATTGTACATACTGCTTGAGAGTAAAGACACAGGATGTTATCAATGATGAAATAGTATCATGAAGCATACCTAGCACATGACGATGGTGGGATGGTCATGACACCTGTGGGTTTTCTTTCCTGGTAAGATAATACTTTGAGATTTTCATATGCCATCCATTGACCTTTGGGCTTTACCTATGCTTTCTCCCTCTTGGTCTTCCCAGTGATCCTGTCAGGAAGGTTTTGTTATCGTTTCTTACAGATATGAAGGCTGACTATGTTAGGTCATTTGCCTAATGTCTTGTAGCTGGAAAGTGACAAAGCCAGGATTTGAGACCAAATAGTGTACTCTTAACCAGTTATATACCATACTGCGTTTGAATTGATATGTATACTTTAAAACACCGCTTTCTTTACTAAACCACCACTCAGTATTCTGTTATATAAGGAAAACTAGCTGTTCTCTTTGTTCCCTTCTTTGAGGTTGTCGGGAAAGTCATGATGTGTTTTTCTATGCAAAAATGTGTCATGACTTTCCCAATGATCCAATAATTCTGAGCTTTTGTATTGACTTATAAAAATATTTTTAAGAAGCTTGTAACATTAATTTTATTCTTTCCTCATTATAATGCTCATCAAAGAAAAAAAAAAAAGAAACTATAATAGTCACCTCTACTTAGGATCAGTCTTAAACCTTTGTTATACTTTTCTTCTAATCCTTTTCCTATTTTATGTACATGTTGGTATATTTTTTGTTGAGATCAAACCTCACTACTTATTCATAACCATTTGTATTCCACTTGTTGGACTTTGAATTTTCAATATGACTCTTTGTTATTGATGTAACTGATTCTTTTCCAGAGATGACCTGACTGAAAGGCCTGGAAGGTTCTGAGATAATTTCTGTAACTGCAGCATTCATGACTTAAAAACTTTTTTTTTTTTTTTTTTTGAGAGATTTTTTTCGCTATAGGGCATGTGAGCTCGCCAGACAGACAGAGACATTAGAGACAGAAAGCGAGAAATTCACCCCCCAGGGGGGGTGGTCATGCTGCAATCCCTTCTCCTCCATTCTCCTCTCGGGATCTTGGGCACGCACGCACACGCGCCCGGCGTGAGTTGTAAGCCACCGGGTCCAGGACACGAACCGCGGTCGACTACGTGGGAGTCCAGCGACATAGCCATTATGCTAACTGCTGGTTCCCTAAAAAAACTTTTTTAAACTTGATCCTTCACCCAGAAATCTAGGGGGTGGGACAAGAGATCACTCTATTATACAGCTCCACTTAAAAGTGTGCTAACTATAGGATATTCTAAGAAAGGGGAAAAAAAGGAAAACAGAATAATACTTTAGAAGCTGCAGAAATTGAAGCTGGTGACCACTTTCATATCTGTTCTTTTAGTGTCTTTGAACAGTGCTGAGGTGTATAGTTTTAAGAGGTTAAGTCAAGGACGTGAAATCCCTCACATAGTGGCAGAGCCACTGACTAAGGATTCTGCTCCCTCTCCTTGTTTGTTCCAGGCTGTCTCCAGCATTTGCAGTCCACACATTAGAATAGTTGGGAATGGCAGGCTTGATTTACCTGGATGGAATGTGTGGCTCTCTGCTGGCCTTCTGTTTGTGAGAACTTGGGTAATAGATATGAGATCCTATTCTATTTTGTATTTTTTATACGTGCAGAGTTTGGTATACAATAGGAAATTTATTACTTGAAACTGGTTTGGGATTTTTGAAGTTTTGTAGTTTTTATAAAACATCTGTTTTATTAAACTGGTCTTTTTGGGCCAGCCCCTGGCATGGTGGTTAAGGTGGCTAGATTCCACAGGGCCTGCTGTGTGGTTTGAGTTCCAAACTTGGCAGTTTGAAAAAACACGCTAGGCATGTGCATATGCATACCCAAAATCTTGAAAATAGGGAAAATGGAGAAGAAGCGTTTATGGTGTGACTGTCCCCCATTGAAGTTGTTTTCTATTTTATTTTATTTTAAAATTATTTTTGGAGAGGCTTTTGCTATACGGTGTGTGCGCTCACCAGAAAGACAGAGAGAGACAGACAGAAAATGAGAAGTCACCCCCCCCAGAGGGATGGCCACATTTCTCTCGGGATCTTGGGCATGCACGCACACGTGCCTGGCGTGAGTTTAAGCCACTGGGTCTGGGACTCAAACCACGGTTAACTACATGGGAATCCAGTGACATAGCCATTACACCAACTGCTGGCCCCAGAAATTGCTTTTTCAGTTTCCCTCTGTCTCATTCTCTCTCTGACAATTGCACATACCCTCTGGCAGGTTTTTTTTTTTTTTTTTTTTTTTTAAAAACTATCATTTTGACTTAAAAGTCAAAAGTACTAGAAGGCTTTTAATGAAACCAGCCCACCTTGTCTCACCTACTCTTCATCATAGAGTTGTATTTTCCCCAAACAACTACTTTTCATCTCTTTGGGCTTTTCTTCTGCCATGGGTTATCTGTGTATTGATTAGAATGATAAGAGCTTGCGCTTGAGGCTTCCCGGATTCAAGTTTAAGCTCTACCACTTAGCAGTTCTGTACCCTCAGAAGGAAGTGAAGACATGTCTATTTTTCTGTACACATGGAATAACATTAATTTTACTGAAGGTAGATTTGTGGGGAGCTGGTAATGATTGAGCATTCTCTTTAATCCATATCCTTTATGGGAGTTAAAGTCTTTAGCACATTGTTTTGAACAGTTCTGAATCATATCAATATTCTTTATGGCAGGCACTAATTTGAGAGTGAAGTGATTAAGTAATCCTTACTTATGTAATCTCAGAATCAGAGACAGTAGGATGAAAAAATAAGTTTGTTGATGCCATCTTAGAAAGTAACCGTAATGCATTGGTTAACTGCTGTGCCTTGGGAGCCAGATTCCACATGGCCGACTGTGGTTTGAGTCCCAGCCCCAGCAGGTTGAATGTGTGGTTGCCTAGGCTCCTAATGGAATGGAGAAATGGAAGGAAAGGGATTGTGGTATGAATATGCCTCATTGGGGGAGGCATCTTTCTCTCTCTCTTTCTTTGTCTTTCTCTGTTTCTCTCTCTCTCTCTCTCTCATCTCTCTCTCTCGTAAATGCATGCATCTTCTGACAACTAAAAAAAAAAACAATCAGTATACCATATCCACACAATACCTTCTGTCATGTTGTCAGCACCTACTCCTTTTGAATTCTAACTGACACACTTGGAAAGCAGAAACTACTTGGAAACTGGGGGACAAATTCTTCAAGGGAGATAAAATGAAGGAGGGATGTCTACAGGTATCTACTTTGCTTTTTCAGCAATATAAATCATTCTGATTTATGTGTTCATATAAGGAAAACTACTGCATTCTGAAAAGCTAGCAGCTAGTTCTAGTAGCTTGTGGAGGAGCAGACATCTTCAATAAGGTAATTATTTTAAGTGCATCTGTAGCTATGTAATGTGCACATGTGTTTGTAATTACAATTGGAGCATTTAGAATCAAGTGCCAGATTTATCAGTGTTTATACATTCAACAGATGAAAAAAATATATTTAATATTGGCTGCCAGCTTTACAAGTGTGTGTTGTCTCAGAGTTTGAAAGGTACTCCACTTGATAGTTGTCACAGGCTAAATTTGCTGCGTAATATGTAGCACAAAAGAGTGTGTTGGGTAACCCAACAGGCTTATCACCGCGTCGAGCGAATGTTTCTGCGTAGTTTGCCAATGTGGGGCTCCAGAATGTCTGACCGTGTGGTAAGATTTGGCATGTGTGAGTTTAGGGTTTTTTTCCTCATCTTTCAAAGAAAGAAAATTATACGTTAGTGAGTACAGTAATATTTTCAGTAAGTAGAAATAACATGCTGTCATGATATAATTTATGAGAAGTATTTAGTAGGCCATATACAAATTTGAGAACAGTGGGAAATTTTTGGCTAGAAATTTATAGCTGTTTGCTCTTAAGAAAAGTGTAGGCATAGGAAGCTGACATCTAAACACTTGACATGGATCTTAATTTGTTTATTTATCAATTCATAGAAAGTTCTAGGCTTTCGCTGTAAATAATAGGCTTCATTTTTGGCTAAGTGAAGAGAGAAAAAGTGACAAATATGGGATATATAGCAAAAGTAATGTCTCCCATCTACAGTTTAGTTTTGTGTGTACTGCAGTTAAACTGCAGTATAATCAGGAATTAGTAAACCATGTAAGTGTTTAGCTGACAGGACTCCATTTTCCAAGGAATTGCTTGTTTAATAAGTGACTAAGTGGCTCTGGCTTTAGTTCCTGGATCACACTACTATATTCAAAAACAATATAGAGCCAATACTTGATTAATAGGAGTTTATCTAATTTGTAAGTCATGAGATTTTTCCCTTTTCTTTTTTCCTTATAACCTTTTTCTTATCCCCTGCTCATTTCAGGTTAAGCAGGGGTGATACTTAGAAATGGTTCGGGGCAGAAGAGTGATAGGACTATATTAGCTAGATATCTTGGCTATTTTTGGAAGCTAAGAATTTTTAAATTAATTTTTAATTATTATTTTTTTTTACATCTAATCACATGTATCTTTACAGTGTAAACATTTCTTTGTCCAGCACAAATACCATGCATATTGGTCAAGACAAAGACTGTACTATACGCATCATCATTAGCAAATAGCTTTTCATTTTTTTGTCAATTAAACATACCTCTTGTTCTTTTTCTTCCCGTTTCCCTCTCTCTATTCCCCTCCTCCGTATCACTCCTGTCCTTACTATCTCTGGTATCTACCGTTGCCTTCCCTACTACCATACCTTCCAAACTTTCAGTTTCTGACATAGAGCGCAGACAATAGGTATATGTTGAGTGGGGACATACAAAGTCTGTCTCTCATGGTCTGGCTTACTTCGCTTAGCATTAAGCCTGCCTTATTTGTTCATTTTGTATCAAATGTCAGGGTTTTTTTTTTTTTTTTTTTTTTTTTTTTTTTTTTATGGCTGAGCAGTGTTCCATAGAGTACATATGCCACATTTTTTCAATCCAACCATCTATTTCTGGACATTTGGGTTGATTCTATGGAAGCTAAAAATTGTTAAAATATTTTATTGATGTCAGAATTAGTTATTTATGTATTAAAAAAATTACCTACCCAGGCTAGCTGGTAGCATAATGGTTGAGATGCCTAGATCTCACGTGACTGATTGCATGGTTTGAGTACTGGATGTGGCAGTTAAGAAACATGCCAGGTGCGTGTGCCCAAAATCCTGAAGGAAGTGAGAGATGGAAAAGAAGGGATTGTGACATGACCATTCCCCGTGGGGGATGCTTTCTTACTTTCTCTCTTTCTCTCTTTCTCTCTCTCTCTCTCTCTCTCTGGTGAGTGCATGTACCCTCTGGCAAATTAAAACAAACAAGCAAACAAACAAACAAACAAAAAAGCTTACTCTTTACCTAATGCAGTTTCAAGTTGACTCTAGCAGTGTAATACCAGTTCTGCAGGTTTAAAATTCTGTATCATGTTGTACTATTGATTTTTATCCATAGTCATGTCAGAGTAAATGTCTCAGTGGGGGTTATTTCTTTTATTTTGGCTACTGTTTTACTAAAGAATGGGAATAAACTCTTTGCATTTTGGTTTTCCTCATCTTGAAGGCTAAGTGAACAGTTGGACATGGTAACAGTAGACATACAAATGAACACTAATTTAGGTTTCCAGCTGTGTGGAAGCTTCATTTAATCTGTATTTCTCTAGGTCACACAACTAAGTAATTTTATAGTTCTAATTTGGAATTAGAATTGGCATTACCTGGAACACTGTTGTTACCTGGAGCTTAGACTATGATAAAGCATGGGTTCCTCTTGGATACCATCCAAATAGGGTTAATTGCCCTAAGAGGACCTTGTTGCGAGGGGGTTCCAAAACATGGTTACTAATACCAGCGTTATTGAGAAATGTTAGAGGGCTGTATTTACATAATTACAATGACAGGTATTGACTAATATATAAAAAGACTTTTAAAAGATTTTTGATTTTAATTGTTCTTAGAGAGCATCTCTATTTTCTTCAAAATGAGCTTCATTTGTGAGGTCCTTTCTGTATTCATTATGCATAGATAAATACAGTTAAGATAACAAGTTGAATAATAGAAGTGATGCAATTAAGAATGGGTGAATATTGGAAAAGAATTTATTTTAAACTTGCAGAATTATAAATAATGATTCATAGTTATGAGATGAGGGTAACGTGTTTAAGGTTACCATAAATCATCACAGATTTTATTGCTATTTTATTTCAACAATGTATAATGAGTTCATACTGTTTTACCAGGAATTGTGGTAAGTGTTTGGAATTCAAAAATGAATAAGTACACAGTGAACATACCAGCTCTTTCCTCTTTCAGAATTTAGGGTTATGAGTGAAGGTCAACATTAAGCTGCTTTCTTCCTTTGCTTTGTGTTGCTATCACAGAATACCACAGGCTGGGTAATTTATAAAGATAAGAAGGTTATTTCCCACAGTTTTGGAACATGGTGACATTAGAGATATTTTATCTATCATCTTAATGGGGAACACGGTACTAAAGGTGTTCTTTATCTAAATTTGGGTGCATTTTTTCATAAATTATAAAATGAGGTTAAATATATGTCCCAGCAGATATCCTATATTTATATAATTGTGGAGTTGGTCTTTTAAAATGTTCCTTCTCAGCTATACCAGAATAAAAAAAAGACAACAGTTAGGGGCCAAGTGGTGGCACCGTCGTAATGCGACAGGACACACGTAAGAAGTCATGTCTGTCGTCCTGGCTATCACTGGGCTGGATCATGGCACTGGGACCAGGTTGAGGGTGCTTGACTATCCCTCATGGAAGAAATAAAGAAGTGAACTTTGGGGGAAAAAGAAAGGGTAAAAGTTACCACCGGTTTGAATCTCATGTCTAGTAAGGCACTGTGTTAACTGGGTTCTTTCTGGAGCTCTGGGAAAGAGGGACTTCCAAGCTCATTCAGATTGTTGGCTGATCTATTTCTTTGTGATTGGAGGTCTAAAGTTTCCTTGCTAGCTGCTGTGGGTTGAATATGTCCCGACAAAATTCATGTCTATTTCTTTTTTTAAATTCATGTCTTAAAATATGGTGAGGGGCAGGCCCTATGCATTAGCTGTTAATACTTTGCAGAAGCAGCCAGATCATGGTGCATTCTGAGTCTTGATCCTAGCAGTTTCTACTCGGTGTATGCTTGTTTCCCCAAGATCCAGACAGGATGGAGGAGTGGAGGAAAAACAGTCATAGTGTGATCAGATCCTATGGAGGGTACATCCTTTTTAATCCCCCCTCCCTCCAATCTGTGCCCTCACCTGCCTCCTCTCTCATCTTGTTCAGGCACTTATACCTTCTGGCAAAATAAAAAAGAAAAGTATTTAGTGAGCTATTGTAAAGATGTTGTGAGGGTGAAGACTTAATCCTACCTATTGTAGAGTTGAGATGTGAGGCTTTTGGTAGTGTTTGAGATTAAGATCATTAGATGGGACAAGCAGATGACAAAATGGCTACATTGCTGGGCTCCCACGTAGTTGTGTGTGTGTGTGTGTGTGTGTGTGTGTGTGAGCGCGTGCACGGGTACGCCCCCAAAGCCTGGAAAGACAATTGGAGGAGAAGGGTTTGCACCATGGCCATCCTCCCTTGGGGTGACTTCTTGCTTTCTGTCTCTTTTCCCTACAGCAAAAATCTCCGCCCCCCCCCCCCCAAAAAAAAAAAAAAAAAAAGAAAAGAAAGATTAAGATCATCAAAGTGGGCCCCTATGACTGAATCTGGTGGGTTTATTAGGAGAGAGAATGAGACAGAAAACACGGACACACTTATGTTTTGTCTCACTGTGTATGTAATGTCCTGTGCCTTCAACAAGAAGACTCTCACCAGATGTGACCCCTTGGTACTTCCAAAACCAGTAACTAAATACACCTTTTTACTTTCGAATAATCAGATATGTCTGTTATTAGCAACATGACAGGCTAAGACCTGTCAGTGGAGGCTGTGCTGTTACCAGAGACTTCATCCCTTTTCATGTGCTGTCCATCTTCAAAGACAACAGTGATATGTTGAGTTCTTCTTGGGCTTCAATTTTTTCTCATATCCCTTTGCCACTAGCCAGAGAAAATTGCTTTCCAAGTGTTCAGTCCTGCTGCAGTCACAGGAGTAATACCAGGGGACGGAGATCCTAAGATCGTCTTAAAACTCTGCCTGCCACAATTGCTATTGGAATACCAACGTCCAACTAGAGGTTGAGAAATGGCCATCTGGAGGAGGCAGTTCCTGAGCTGGAAGACATGTCTAGAGTTTTCAGCTACTATTTACTGAAAGCTTGTGTCAGGGTCAAGTCACTGCACACTCAGAGACTTAGTTTCCTAGTGATGAAATGCAATGATTTATCTTATGAAAGGACTCTTGTAGGAATTAAAGATAATTGAAATAAAGGTGTAAGAGAGAGAGGCACTTAGTAAATGGTGCTATAAAGAGAGTTTATGTAGTATATTGGGAAAAATGTGGGATTTGTTATCCATGTTAAGGAAATCTTGACATAGGTTAATTCACATGTTCTGTCCTTTAGTTAACAGATTCTTACTGAATCCTCAGTAGCAGGGCTGGGACTATAATGAAATGAAAGAGATACTTGCTTTAAGCACAGAGTTTTAGGGAAGGGCCCCAGAAACACTCAGCAATAAAATAAGTCATATGGTAGCATAATAAAAAATAAAATTAATGTGAAAAATCTGTAACAAACCAAATATCAAAATACATACACAATCAGTAACTGCATGTACTGAGATGTATTAGAATCTGAGGTAAAAGGAACAGTCAGTAAAACTGGTTCTGTCTTAAACTACTTTTTGTATTAATTTTGATTTTTGAAAATAGTGCATTTATTTACGTATGTTGATTACTGAGTTTTTAATTTTGCTCTTGAAATGAAGCCTCTCTTACCTTATCCTAGCCATGCCCTGCTCATGTGTCAGAAAGTTTTTCTTTTTCTATCTAGGGACCATCGGAAGTGAGAGCAATTGGACATCCAATTTAATCAAAGTTGAACTTCACTTGGAACTATTTTTTTTTTTTTTTTGAGAGGTTTTTGCTATAGGGCGTATGTGCACACCAGAAAGGCAGAGAGAGACAGAGAGACAGAAAGTGAGAAATCACTCCCTAGGGGGCATGGTCATGCCACAATCCCTTCTCCCCCATTCTCCTCTTGGGATCTTGGGCACGCACGCACATGCACCCAGCATGAGTTTAAGTCACTAGGTCTGGGACTCGAACTGCGGTCGACTACATGGGAGTCCAGTGACATAGCCATTACGCCAACTGCTGGTCCCATCTAAGTATTATTTTAGGTTAACATCCTGGCATTCTTCTCAGTGTTCTTCTATTTCCTCATTTATTAAAATAATCATTATCTACTGTCAAGATGATTACCTCATTTTTTTTTCCAAACCTTTTCCTATGTTTAGAACTTTGTTTTGGAGCAGCTTTAAACATCTTTCAATATCACTAAGTCCCATTATAATGTTCACGTATTAACAGATCTATCATACTTTACTGTTTTGTTTAATTCCTCTGATTTCAGTGGCTTTATAATTGTTCTTTTCAGCTCTTGCACCCTATTACATGTGCTTTCCAGTACTTTCAGTGGTTAGGGTAACTGTGATACGATATCAGAATGAGTTTTTCATTTTAAACCTTTTACTATATTATGTTTGCCTTCTACCACCTTGTCTGAAAGGCTAACATTTTCTGTGGTCTGGGCATTATTCCCATGATGGGTATGTTGTCCCATGATTGCTATATTATTGCTTGCGTTTGAACATTTCTGAGCAGTACAAACCAAGATTGCTACTTGCTGTTGCTAACATGGTCCAAACAGTAACTTTACCTAAGAATAGATGGAATATGAAAAATGTTAGAAGCTTCTAGTTAATCCAAGGTAAAATGAAGTCTCTAACTTGAAGGAATATCCCAGTTATGGAGCGGCTGTGACATAGCAAGGAGACTTATTCCTTTCCTTTTATTTTATAAACTAACAACTCTTCCACTTTCATAGATTACTATACCCATGATTTTAGACATTTTTAAATGATAGAAAATGTAAGCAACTAACAATCAATTAGAATGTACAAATACTAAATGAAAAGTTTGTCAAGGAGATAGTATTAATTGAATGAGGGAATGATATTTCCATTTACAAATCATTCTGAACAGTTGTAAGCATTAAATGACTAATGCCATGAGTATTTTTCTAAGTACAATTTTAAGTAGAATTATAAAATTATGGTACTGCTTAATCTCTTCTTCCTTTTGAGAGGCTTAGTTTACATGAACATAATGGTAAATTTAAATAACAAGTATAACAATAACTTAGCCAATTAATTTTTTTCTAAGATTATGTTCTGTTAACTTTGTTGTTGTTTTAATGTCAGGTCTAAAATGACATTACTGGGAGAATAATGGTAATAATTGAAATGATTATACGCAGCTCTGTTTAGAAATAAATTTGAACTTACGCTCAAAGTATCCACACCATGAGATTCAACAGTTCTGTTTACTGCTTTGAAGCAGCCGCTTACTGCTTTGAAGCTGCCGCTCAGTGGGAAACTTTTAAAAATAGCCATATTATTAATATATTTGTTTAAAATGGCAAGCAGCTCTGTCTACCCCAGGAAAGGAGCAGGAAGTAGATGCCACGGCATGCAACATAATAGGTGTGCAGCTTGATTTTGTTTATATACATTTTGCAAATAGGTCAGGAAATGGAAATGGATAAGTAGAAGTAAAAAGATTTTAAAAAGCACAGAATTCTCTATCTACAGGTTTGATTGTTTATATAGCAATATGAGGTTGACTTAAATCAGTGAGGGTTGAGCTTCCTGATCACAAGCCACAAACACTCCATTGAGCTTTTTCAAATGCTTTGCTAAAGGAGAATACTTTATCTTTTTAATTCCTAAATACCCATGCCCAAAGGGAGGCAATTCCCTTATGTTGTTCTTCCAGGGACCACACTCAAAAGAAAGCATTTTGGGCAATGATGTGGAATAATAAATATATGTTAGGAGAAGGGTAGAAAGACCATTGGTGTGGAAAGAGACTTTAAATTCTCTCTCTCTTTCCCATTAGTAATTTACTAGGCGACAAGGAGTTGGTGTGGTATTTTTATTTTTGTCTTCCTGAAGAATTTCTGATAGTTCCAAGTTAAACAAGATAGTGTGAGTCATTTGGTCTAGTATAATTAGGCTATTTTTTTTTTCCTGTACTAATCATTTACAAGTTTGAAAAGGACAAATGGCAGAAATCACTGTGTTCTTAAATCAGTATTCTAGGGGACTGGACTATGTTATCTTGTAGTTTAATGAAAGTGCCTTCAGTATTCAGAAAAAGTACGTCTTTATCAAAACAAATTAAGAGGATATCATGGAGGAATTGACTGTTATTTTGTAATTTTAGCTACTCGATCAGATTTCTCTTCCTTTAAGGTAATATATTAGGACATTTCATATGACTTTGATTATATAAGAAGGGTGATCTGTTGCCTTTAAAATTTTATGATCACTTACCAACAGAGACATTTATATTCCCAGTGAATGTACAAGAATTTTTAATAATTACTTGTTTTATTTCTTAAAGAGACACCACAACAGGTTGGCTCACATTCTCATTTTGGTTTTATAGTGTCTATTTTAGAGTTCTAGGGTTGTGTGATGAGTTTAAGAGAAGGAGACATTCTTTTCTGAGTCACTTGGGATTAATGGTCTATTGGCCTAGTAAGAAAATAAAATAGTTAAAAATGCTCTCATTCAGACAGAGTAGGTTTCAGACCATTTGATAGAAAAGATTTAAACATTTTGAGGCTATTGTGGCAAGCCAGAATCAAATATTATCAGTGTCATTTTTATGGCAGTGATAGCGTTTTAAAATTTTTTTAAATTTATTTTCAGTTTTGCCAGAGAGTGTGTGTACTTGGTGGAGAGAGACAGAGACAGAGAGAGAGAGAGAGAGAGAGAGAGAAAAGAGAGAGAGAGAAAATGAGAATCATCTTCCATGGGAAATGGTCATACCACAATTCCTTCTCTTTCATTTCTTCCTCCTTTCAGGATTTTGGGCATGTACACATATGTACCCATATGTTTCTCAAACTGCTGGGGGTGAGACTTAAACTGTGAAAGGGGTTATGTGGGATCCAGCTACCTTAACCATTCTGGGCTGGCCCAGAGATAGCTATTTTTATCAGTGATGAAAAAATTAGTAAAATGACATCTAGTTATTTAGAAAGTGATACATAGAAAGATTTTTGATAATTGCCTGTCATGTGAACAATGATGGCAGTGATTATATCCTAGTGCCCTGTATTTAAGCAGTGCCAGTTATGTATTGGGCACTCGAAGGGCAGTATGACACGTCTGGGCTGTGAGAGCTTGATCCCCCAGTCTTGTTGTGAGTAGGTGTGGCCACCCGATCAAGTTCTGGCCAATGGTACACAAGTAGGAGAGGTGTGTGTAACTTCATTAGTGTCATTCTGTTTTCTGCTTCTTGTTGAATGGGATAGCCATGTGATGGGAGGAGGGAGCTGGGCTGTAAAGTAGAAGCCATAACTTAAGTAAAGCAGAGCAATGGAATCTGAGTCTCCTGTTGTCAGGTCTTGCCATTTCCAGCTCTAGATTGTATGTAGTTACGTGTTACTTAATCATTGAAATAGAAATGCGTTCTTAGTGATTTTGTTGGTGTGCGAACGTCAGAGTGGACTTATATAAACTTACGCAGTACCATACCCCTAAGCTCTGTAGTGTAGCCTATTGTCCTGGTGTCCAATATGCAAGTCTGTCATTGATCCAAATGTCATTATATGGCATATGACTGTTTATGTACTTGGAATGAAAAATCTACCTTAGTATTATTTTGGAATTTTAACTTATTTTTCCTGTACTTAATAATTAGTTTATATATATATATATATATATATATATATATATATACACACACATACATATATATACATACATATATATATTTAATATATATATATTTAATATATATAATATATTATATATATTTAAATATATATATATGTATGTATATATATATATGTATATATATTTAACTTTATTTATTTTAATTTGACTAGAGAGAGAGAGAAAGTGAGAAAGCAAGCTGTCAGGTCTGGGACTCGAATCACGGTCGGCCATGTGGGGAGTTCAGAACCCTTAACCACCACGTCACTTGCCAGCCCAGTCATATCTTAAGATATGATGAGAGAGGTATTTTTCTTTGTTTATGATGGAACCATGTGAGAGAGAAAGAGATGAGTACCCATCCAGGTCTGGTTATGCTGTGATTCTCTTTCTCCAGTCCTCCAGCCTGATGGATCCTGAGCACTCATATGTGTGCCTGGGTGTCTTTTGGGATGACCAGATGGGAGTTTTGAACCGTGGTCACCATGTGGGATCTGGCTTCTTTGAAGCAGCACATTACCACTGTACTACAGAGCTGGCACAAATGAGACAAATTTTCCTATCATCGGTCAGGAAGCTAGGAAGGCTAAAGAGAATTGCATGATGAATAACAGAGTCATCTGAGAGGAATAGCTGGGGTGTAATTCAGTCAAGGGACCAAGGTTATCTGTCTTTATGTGAAACAAAGATGCTGGGTAAGAATACAGGAAGACTGACTCAGAAAAAACTTAAAACCGAGTTGTGTTTTAAAGTTGACTTTATAAAAACAATATTATAGAATGAGTGTTGCTGTTTACTATTCCATTCCTCTAGTTTATTTTTTATTTTTAAGTTTACTTTAAGAGAGAGAGAGATAGAGAGAGAGAGAGAGGAAGAGAGATTGAAAGATAAGAACCTTACCCAGGATCTTGCCATGCCATGATCCTCTTCCCTCAGCCCTCCAACTTGTCAGGATCTTGGGCATGCATGTTTGGTTGTTTCAGGATCCAAGCCCTCAGTCAGCTGTGTAGCTTCCAACACTACAGTTCAGTATGCTACTGCTTGCACCCCTGAGGTCAGGCCAAGACCTGGCTTTTGAAACTGTGTGATTGATTATTACACAGATGAAATGGAGCATGTATAGTTGCTTTGTAATCCATATTCTGGGTAACTAGCACATTTGAACACATACCACTCGTTGGTGAAATCACAATTCCAAATTTAAATCGTGTTTCCTGATCTCCTACTGTCTATTTAATGTATATATTCAAAAGAGGAAATTTTATCCTCTACCATTAATAAAAATTTTAGCAGGTCCAATGACTTTTGTGATACTGGAAAGACTTATAATCCACTTAAGTTATAGATATAGTCTCATTTGGGAAATAAATCTCTGCCTCTGTCAGCCTTTGCAAAAGAAGAGCATCTGCATTATAGGGGGAGGGGTGGTAGGTTTTCATTCATTGAACGAATAGTTACTGGACATCTAAACGTAGGAGGCATAGTTCTAGGCTAGGGTATACAACAGAGAATAAAGGGTATAGAGCATATAAAGCAGAGAAATGCCTGCCCCTTGGAGCATACAGTCTAATGGCTGCATCTTCCTTTCTTGCCCTTTTCTTCCCCCCACATACTAGCTGCTGTCATACACTCCCCCGAGCTATATGAATAATACAGAGAGTTTACAGGGAAGGATTTGAACTGGCTTTGCTTGCTCTAGACCTAGCAGGTTTTCAGAACTGCCTTATTTTCTTATGGGCATGTCTCTGAGTTCATCAGAGCCTTGCCTAGTGGGATTCTCTGACCACACCTCACCTAACGTACTTTATTTTCCCTCTGATGAATCCTTACACCTTAGCCCATGGGTGACCCTCTTGGGTGACCTTAGGAAAGATTCAAATGGCTCCACATTGGCTTTTCCTTGTGCCTGATCTGCTAGTCTGTACAGGGGACACTTGTCATTCTCTGATCTGCTCTCAGAACAGGAAACTAAAAGGTGCTTCTTGGATATATATTACTCTAGCAGGCTGTCCTAAACCACTTGATGTTTCTCAGGTTGGAGACATAGGTAAAAGGTGACTTCAAACTCCGGGCAACATAAGAACAAGCTCTTGAGTGTCCTATGTCTTGAAGTGAAGGAGGCAGCACTCTTCATGGCTAGGCTTCTTCAGTGTCTGTTACCTGACACTGCATACCCCCATATCAGTCAGATGGTGTAGTCGTGTCCTCTTTGAAGTTTATCTTTTTTTATTTATTTTTTTTTTGGGAGAGGTTTTTTTGCTTTGCATGTCCTTGCATAACTGATATTTTTTTGGGACTGGGGCCTTGATCCAAACTCTTATTTTAATATCCAATTATATATGCTTTTCAAATATAAAAGTTATTTATTTGTATTTTATCTCAACAGAGCTTTTGTGAGAGTAAATTGTTTTTGTTTTAATTTTGATTCTTGATTAAATTATACCTCAACTATAGGGAAAAAAATGGAAGTTTTTTACTTCTCTATTTACTGCTCTAATCTTCCTTCCTTTTTAAGTAATAGAGAAGGGAATCACTGCATGGTCAAGTAGAGGACATTTAGTTCAAGGCAATGATTTAAATCATTCTCTTTAGGTCAAGTGTGGAGGCTGTAGGATTTGCCCACATAACTGATCTCCTTTAAGATGTCATGTGAGTGGGGGAAGAAGTGGAACATTGGAGAGAGGTCTATGTGGCATCCTCGGGATTCTCATTTATTGTGTGGCTGTATTAATGTGATGAGCACAAGCAATTACTGAGATGCAAGTCTGTTTTTCTGTTGAGGGAATCTAGACAAATTCCTTTGTTTGGATCTTCTTCAAGGATGCATACATTTTTCAGCATGTGCATCCATTGCTGGGACTCATAAAATTCTGAGTCTACAGCATACCGTGTAGATGCCATCATTAACCCAGTATGACTGAGGATGGTTGACAGTACCCCTGTTGTTTTGGGGCTCCTCCCACTGAGTGGAGGACTACTGTACTTGACCTTCATGAACCTCCTGTGTTCTGCATCTTTATGACCAGAATCCTTCCAGACAACATACTTCATTTATTTCTTCCTGAAACTCCCTTGTTTCATGTCATCTTCCTTTTGTCCCTAGCTCCAAGACTAAGCCTAAGTAACAGATGGGAATGCCAGAGAATAGATACAAGAGGACTTAAATCAGGAGGCCTTTCAAAAATATTGTGATATTTACAAGATTTGCATAATATGTCACCTCTGTACAGTAGCTAAGAACAGAAAATAATTATTCTCAAATGAGAAGGTATAATAATTCAGAAGTAGTTATCTGCTAAACGAGATGACTACACTGGATCTCTTTATTTTCTGGGTCTGGACCATTTTTATCACAACCGTTTTATCATCTCAGACTTACACCATGTGATCTTGCCTCTACTTTTTTATCCATGCTAGTATACCACGATTGCTTCATATGTAGACAGTTACTTTTCTATTACAATTTTGCTTATGTCTATACCCATTTACCATCTTTATTATGATTTTTTTCCTGCTGGTACAATAGTAGCTGTGTGGCTTTGGTCATGTCACTTATTTTCTGAGCCTTAACATTTGGTACATGTGGGTAATATCTGCTTCATACAATTATCATGAGGAGTAAATGAAAAGGCCAATATATAGCATTTAGTACCCTGTCAACAAGAACTCTCACACATTTGAAAAAATGGTAGTTTTTATTATTACTCATGTTTTTTGATCCCTAACGCAAGCCTTTCCTTTTATTGAGGATGGTAGTGTTACTCTTCTAAACATTCCATGTTCACTTTTGATCCAGGTTTTCAAAGTAAGCTTTTATACTGTAAATGTTTTTGAATACCTTTATCCCTCCATCTTATGTATTTAAGTCCCATCTATCTTAGAATCCAGTGTGAGCTCGATTTAATAAGCGCCTTTCTCATAGTTTTATTTCATACTAATCTGTGTTTTCTTTTAAATTCCCTTAATACTATAGGAAATTCTACACCTTAGAAATAGTGCATTGTGACTAATCTATTTTAGGTCAGTATTTTATATTTTAAAAAATTATTTCTTATAGTTTTCCTATTGCTTTCTTTGGCTTCTTCAACTAGATAGGATGCTCATGGATAGAAAAATTCTAGTGTGTTGTCTTTTTGTCCCTTTTTATAATTAAACCAGCATAGTGCCTGGTAACTAGTTTTCACATAAATATAAAGCTGTGACTACCATTGACCTGTAATTACTATTAAATTACATATATTAAGATACTCATGACCTTCTTACAGTAATATATACTGGATCTAGGGAATATTTGTCTATTTAAGAGAAACAGTAGTAAATATTATAGATACTTTCTGGAATTCCATTTTCATCCTTTTATTAAAGGTATAATTTCAATTTGAAATATTTTTGTCTGCAAATAACAGAAGACTGACTCTAGGAACTTGTAACAATAAGCGTTTGTATGAACTTGTAACAATAACCTTTCTTTTTCTCTTACAACAAGAAGTCCAGAGGTTAGCAGTCTGGGGTTGTGCATTAATGTTGGATACCGGGACTTTATTTTCCCTCCATCATCCTTAGCATATTGACTTGCATCCGCTGGCCTATCACTTTATTTTTGCCTGGTGGCTGTTACATTTCCAAGTGTCAGGTTCATACTCTGAATAGAGAACAGTGGGAGAGACAAAGGGTGGTAAGGAGCACGTCTGTAAGATCCTTTAAAAATATTTTTACAGGGTCAGATGGCGATGTAGTGGTAGAATGTGATGCTCTGCAGGGCAGTTCCATATGCGAGGGTTCCTGGTTGAAATCTGGAGACCTCTCTGTGTCCACCAGCTTACTCATAATCGGAGTTGACTGAAGTCTTTGGATGGTGGCACTGGAACCCTTAGGGAGTGTTGTCTGTCTATCTCTTAAGTCATGGAAGAAATGAATAAATAAACTTACTTTAAACAAAGAAAAAATTACTTATAGGAGGAACATAAATTTTGATTGAACTCTGGCCAGCAAACCACCACTGAAATTTCATTGCATGGACCAAGGTCACGTGCTTACCTTTCTCTGAAGGTGGGTGCATTAAGGAGCAATAGAGGGGGTAGTCTGTTTGCGGGGGGTAGTCTTCAGAAAGTTCATGGAAAATCCATATTATCACACACACAAAGAAACCAGTATGGCCTTCAAAAATGTTTGCCTCAAGATAAACTCTATCTATTTATCTACCTACCTATGCGCTTATTTGTTTTAGGGATTTTTTTCCCTATAGGGCATGTGCACTTGCTGGAGAGACAGAGAGAGACAGAAAGTGAGAAATCACCCCTCAGGAGGGATGGCCATGCCACAATCCCGTCTCCTCCATTCTCTTGGTATCTTGGGTATGCACAAACATGCACCCAGTGTGAGTTTTAAGATACCAGGTCTGGGACTTGAACTGCGGCTTACCATGAGTCCAGCGACATAACCATTATGCCATCTGCTGGTCCCAAAGTTATACTTTAATTCCATTTCTCACAAAGATTTTGAAGTTCTGTGTGTGTTAGCTATGGAAGCCACACTCCAAAAATGTTTTCCACTTTACAGCTCAGAAAAATAACTTTTTATGCTAATGCAAATACTAATTTAACTTCCTAAGTGAACTTTATACTTTTTCAAGGGGGATTTTGCTGCTTACTTACTTTCCTTTGTTGTCAAAGACTGCTAGAAAAGGTATTGCAATTTCAGGTTTGGATTGAAGAACTGCTCAGAATATAAATCCTTGTTTTATTACTGGGGAAAAAAAAAGAGAAAAAGAATAAAGTGCCAGTTAGCATCTTGAAAGACACAACAGGGATTTATTTTCCCTGCTCTTTGTGTGTGTGCCCTTTAATTTTTTTCTTTCTTCAAGCAGAGTTCAGGCAACCCCAAATTAAAGTGGCTCATGCTGTGCAGCACATGATGATTAAATCTTATCTTCCTGTTTTTAAAGATGGACAGATAACAGTTGTGGCAGAAAACCTTTCTTAGTGTCTGAAAAGACGACTGTCACAAAGAATGCTGTAACTCCCCTGTGTTACAAGATAAAGTTAAATTAGATCAGCTGAGGTCTTTTACAGGTAGCATCCCTTTAATAGTATTTGAAATGTGTTGACTGAATAGAAATAGAGGGTCCTAAGTGAAGTTTCATTATTCAAGGGAGCCTGGTGTAAATATCAGTGTTGTGATGTGTGTTTAGCTAATTTCATGTCCTTTTGAGGTTGCACTTAGGTAGCTTGAATGCTTATTACCAGTAAACACTGTACATTAGCACACAAGAGAAAACACCCCACCGCTTACCCTTCGGTAATGGACCCATAGATAATAGAGGACAATGATAATTAATTATCTTTATGCAGATGTCACTTCATCCTGCAATAGAGCTGGATTGCATATGTTTTGGGAAAGGATAGGATTTTCTTTTTTTTCAATGAAGTTGTAGAACAGGCAGATAGCTACTAAGCAATAAATTATTTGAATAGATATTAATTCAGTGACTTATTCAGAGCATCTAGAGCATCTAGAGCATATCTAGAATATGGTGCACATTTTTAACACCCCTCTGCTGCCTTTTTTTTAAATTTAGGAGGTGCTGCAAAATGCTCAACCTTCTGAATTGGACTGAGGCAGAATGATTTGCTTCTTTTGTCTTGCTCTTTACATGGGCAGTCTGCTGTCGGCACCCTTGAAAGTGCTGATCCTATTTTGTAATACCTATTAGCCTTGGCAAAGAGAGTGCTGTTTGCTTGGCCTACTGTACTACAGAAAGCATCACGGAATACATGTTAATACATGTTAACAGTTCTTTTATAGAGGCCTTTATATGTATTAGACTTTTTTCACTGATACAATGAGCTTTTATAGTTGTTAGAAAAAGGTATGGGACACTAAAATATTTGGAATAACCAACAGCAGTATGTATATTTAAAAAATTCTTTTTTTTTCTCATTTGCCTTGATTTGTATCTGATATTTCATACTAAAACAACATCAACATTCTATCAGTTTAATAAAGCTTGTGCTTTGGGGTAGGTACATCAAATTTCTATCTTGTCTTGAGTGTTAGGGCTCAGTTATTAATAGTATTTGGCTCCTTGTATGTTTTTGTCTACTGGGTAGTATTTTGTAGACTTGGGCAGGTATTTATGGGACACTTAACATGTTTCAGCACTTACAATATAATAGGATTCAAAAAATGACTGTGGCTCGGAGCTTTGTGAAATAATGTACGTCTATGTGCATATGTATATACAGCCACATACTGTGGGCACAATTGCAGAGATGGACGCATAGAGTCCCTTCTTGGCTGTTCAGCTGAGCCTGAGTCTAGATACTACGGCAAAGGGAGTTTGCAAGGTAATTTAGATCCCAAATTAGTTGACCTTAAAATATAGAAATTACTTAATATGGCCTGACCCTGGTAGGTAGGTAAACCATTTGCAACAGAATTTTCTCTAGCGCTGGCAGAAGCCGCAGCCCGAGAGGGTTGAAGCCCAAGAGAGGCTCTGCTAACGTTGCTGTTGCTGGTTTGAAGATGCAGTGGGCCAAGTGCAAAAGCATCTGGACAACCTCTAGAAGCTAAGAGTTGTTCTGGCTAACAGTCCTAGAGTAGCCAGGAAATAGAATGCAATTCCTTCACCAACTTGAATCAATACAATAGTGGGTTTTTCCTTAGCACTTTGCAATAAGTGCCTAAATTCAGCCATCACCTTGATTTTGGCTTTGTGAGACCCTAAGCAGAGAAGCTAGCTGAGTCATGCTGAATTTCTAGAAGATCTGCAGAGCTGTGAGCCAATAAATTTGTCTGATCCTAAACCTCTACCTTTCTGATGATTGGTAATACAGCAGTAAAAAACTAATACAGACATGTAGGTAGACTATGGTCATTTCTTCTATACCAGGTAATGTGAAAGCCACTATATTTCAATTTTCAGAACCAAAAAGACAAACATAAATTTGAAAAGAATGACAGAATTTTAGATTTACTTTTTTACATCTTGATTTCATACATGAAGAGTTAAGGTTTTGTCTAAGATTTTGAACCTGGCTAGTAGCAAAGCTGGAATAGAAGTTGTCTCCTAGTTCAGTGTTCAGAGTCTTTTCAATTGGGCCAGCTCTGTAGCTCACCACGTAAGGGAGCTGGATCCCAGATGGCTGACTGTGGTTCAAATCTCGGCTTTGGCAGCTTAAAAATATGCTGGGCATGTGTGTGTGCATACCCCAAATCCTGACAGGATGGAGAAATAGAGGAAAAGGATTGTAGTGTGACCATGTCCCATGAGGGATGCTCTCTGTCTCTCTTCCTCTCTCTTTCTCTCTTTCTGGTGCCTGTATACATTCTCTAGCCAAAAAAAAAAAAAAAAAAAAAAAAAAAAAAAAATTCAATTTTTCTGTGGTACATAATGAATTCTAGCTTTAAACTGGACCCAAAATATTAAAAAAAAGATAAATAACGGCAAATTTTTTGTTAAAATGCCAAATGTATAAAATGAAAGGAATAGGAAAACTAATTTCGAGGGAGCATTTATTTTTTACTTAAAAGTTTTAAAGCTTGGAATAAAGTGGTATGAATTGCTGTGAGTTGTTAGCAGGTGTAAAAGTGTCGATATTGTCAGTGGAGTCCTGGTCTCTTGCTGGTTGAGCCACTGCTGAATTTTGCAGTGGTGCTACTATTTGAAGTATCATGGAATAGATTTTTTTTTTTTTTTAGCATTTACCACTTTCTTTTGAACATTCTCAGTGATAGTTATGTTACCCCTGAGGGTTAATTCGATATTGTTTCCAAATAGCTTTTGGATAGTTTGAGTATAACAAATCGGATTGGGTGATGGGTCTGAATAACAAATGTAAGAAATCTACTTTGGGTAATATACAAGAAATTTTCTCTGGGTGATATCATAAAAAGGAAATATTGGGCTCAAATATGAAGATGGACTTTCCTATTATTTTCCCCCCTAAATTAGATTTGACTGACTGTAGTTTTTAGAGAAAGTTTAGAAGTCATTTGGAGCAATGTCGGTATCACTGAAGTAAGTAACCCGTCTGTTCTGGTGAGTGGTTAAATAGGACTTGTGCTTTGGAGGGAATCAAATCCTGACTCAACAATTTATAGCTGTATAATTGTGGGCAATTACTTAACCTGTGCAAAACCCAGTTTCTTTATATGAAAAATGGAGGCTAATAGCATTAACCTTTATGCCTGTCTCACAGGAGGTACTTAGTAAATGAAGTAAGGGCATTAAGAAATATTAGTATGTAACATACTGGTCATATTACTTACATATATATGTATCTTTTATATATAAGCCTAGCCCATAGTTTGTACTTAAACATCATTTGTTTTTTTAAATGTTACTATTAATTGTAGTTGAGTGATATGTTTAGATTTGATGAATAAGGGTTGAATGTAAGATTATGCCCCCCCCCCCCCCCCCCGTGGCCCTTATCCTTTATTTATATCATAATCAGTCTGTGGCAAGCCTCCTCGACGGTAGCCCAGAGTGTGTTTGCTGACAGCTGGAGGAGGGAGAGTGGGTGGTTCACTGATTTTGTAACCTTCCTTCCCTGCCCTGGGGACCCGTGTTACTACAGAATCACACCGGCATCTCTGGAGTGGGCCAAACTCCTTGAAGTTGAACAGCTTCTATTTTAGAAAGTAGTATTCATGCCTTTGTATTCACGTAGAGAGAAAGCAAGTTCTCGTGACAGAACGGGCAATGAGCAGGTTTTTTGGTTTGTCTGTTTGTTATAATCTACTTGTCCTGTTTCAGCTGAACCTAAACATTTGGACACAAACTCGACCTTGTAGATTTCATGCCTTTTTTATTTTTTGTACAGTAGTGGAACGCCTTACTTAGAGGCCAAGCCTCAGCACCAAGAACCAAATGCTTTTATTTCTTGTCCCAGGTGGACTCCGGTTCGCTTCAACTTATGCAGCCTTACTTATTCTGCTGTCTCTGGGAGCAGATATAAGCAATAGCAAAGCTGGTGCCTCAAGAAAGAGTAAAAGCTATACTGACTGGGAGATGCCATTTATTTTAAAGCAGGTTTTATTTTATTTTATTTTTCCTTAGATTTTTTGCTATAGGGCATGTGCACTTGCTGGAACAACAGAGAGACACAGAGAGGCAGAAAGTGAGAAATCACTCTCTGGGGGTATGGCCATGCTGCAGTCCCTTCTCTTCAATTCATCTCTCGGGATCTTGGGCCCACACAGACACACATCTGGGATGAGTTTTAAGCTGCTGAGTCCAGGACTTGAACTCAGTTGACTACATGGGAGTTCAGTGACGTAACCATTACACCATCTGCTGGTCTTCTAAAGCAGTTTTTAAAGATGGGAAAGAGATGGGACTGGAAGGTGGCGTGATGGTTAAGGGCGCTAGACTCCCACATGGCTGACTGTGGTTTGAGTCCTGGACCCAGTGGCTTGCTTTCTCACTTTCCCTCTCTCTTTCTCTCTCTCTCACCCTGTCCCTCTCTGGTCAAACTAAAATCAATCAATCAATCAATCAATCAAGTTAAAAAGATGGGAAAGAGAATAGTTTTTGCAGGAAAGTGTAACAGTGGCCAATGCAGATGTTTGTATGATAGCTTATTGTATATATTTACTTGTAATTCCCCACCCCCATTCTTTTAATTGAATTTAGTTCAACAAGTTATGAAGTTCCTCATCAGTTCTAAACTGAGTTTGAACTCTAAAACTAAAAATCATTTATTTTGCAATCATCTTCCATTTTTATTTATTTCAGCGACAAATCATAATCATTTTTTAAACAAAGGAAATGCCTGAATCAAACAGCCTTCCACATTAGAAACCAACATGCAGAATTGAGATGAAGGGAAGAGATGATGGCCTTGGCATTTTTTCCTGATGTAACTGAGAGGTGACCCCCCCCCCCCCCACAAAGCACGGGTTTTGCCATTTCTTAAGTGACCTGGAGGTTTAAAACTCACCCTGGGCACATGTGCGTGCGTCCCCAAGATCCTGGGAGGAAAGTGGAGGAGAATGGATTGTGGCGTGGCTATCCCTCCTGAGGGGTGATTTCTTGGTTTCTGTCTCTCTTTCTCCGTCTCTCAGGTGAGCATATGTGCCCTATAGCAAAAATCTCTCTTAAAAAAAAGAGAGCATGATGTTAAATTCTGAGGCAGAATGATGTGTAAATGTAGGTTTCAGACATAAAAGATATAGTGTAAACTTATTTTGGAAAATTTAGAATTTGGAAACTACTGCAAATCAACTTTGAATGGGAAAATACATGTTTGGAGTGGCTAATCTTGAAGAAATCATGGGTAATGTGAATGTTGCTGATTTAAAAGAGAGTATGACTTCATTAATGTTTATGTGAATGTATATGCATATATTAAAAGCTATGATACATTATAGTTTTTAGTCCTTTTAAAGGAAAAATGGAAAGTACAGGCTTATTAAAATTCCTAGTTTACTATTTTATAAAATATAATACCCAATTAAAATACAGATTTTCAAAATTCATTGAAAGTAGCACTTACTATTTCTAATGCTTTTTCCCTTTTAGCAAAAGTATCTGGAATTATGAACCTCTTGTGTTACAAAGAAACTGAAGTAAACCTGTTACACTTCCATATTTAGGTGGTGCCAATTAAGTGGTGTTTTGTTCGAGGGGTATATAGAATGCCAGGGTTGCCAAAAGGGATTGCACTGGTATGTACTTTCCTCAGAATATTATGAATACATATTTTATTCTGACAAATGTAATTAGGCATTATTTTTCAAAATTATTGCCATTTTTGTAGGGCAAATGGCATTCCATTTTTTTTTCGGTATTTTTGGTGAAGTTAAATATTTTCCTAAATGGTTATTGGGGAGATACCTTTTCTTGACCCTTGACTAATTTTCATTTATTTTAAGCTTATTATTATTTTTTTAAAGCTCGGTAGTTGCTTCTAAGAAGTTACTAATGGGTGAGCTGTATATTCTTGGGAGCGTAAGTAAGGGAGCAGCAAGCAAGCATTGTTTTGGTAAATTGGTTTACAGATTTAATAATAACAATCATTACCTTCAGCAAATTATTTGTAAATTAGGGATAACTTCTTAACCTCATCCTATACCTTAGTAGACGTGAGTAAAAATCTTGGATGCGGAACTTTAAATGCCCCAAATACTGTATTAGGGCTTTGCTTTAAATAGGAGCATTGTCTTCATAAATAATCTAAGATTTTGGAGGGGTAGTTTTAGCATTACATTGAAGCATGTCTGCTTTGTCCCTACTCCTAGTGGTGCTTTGAAGTGGCACAGCTGACTTCCAAGTCTTCCACATCAGGTATCACTGTCTTGCTAGACTCAAGACACCCAGATCAGTTGTCAGCACTGTCCCTGAGAGCTGTGATGTTGAGTTTTCTTTCCCTTGGTCTTTTTATCATCTTTTTGATTGTGTATTTCTCTCTTAAACCAACAAGATAGAGGTATATACCTTGTTGCGCTCGTGACTTTTCTGATAAAGAAGCATCAGGCAGCTACCAGATATATGAGTATTCCTCTAGGTTGCTCATCTTTTCTACTTATTACTCTTGCCCTCCTATCCTCAGGGGCCAAGTCATTCTCTACAGAGTAACCGTGTAGAATTTATCTTTTTTTTTTTTTTTGAAGAGGTTTTTGCTATAGGGTGCGTGCGCTCACCAGACAGACAGAGACAGAGAGACAGAAAGCAAGAAATCACCCCCCAGGGGGGATGGCCACGCCGCAATCCCTTCTCCTTCATTCTCCTCTCGGGGTCTTGGGCACACACGCACACGCGCCTGGCGTGAGTCTTAAGCCACTGGGTCTGGGACACGTACCGTGGTTGACTACATGGGAGTCCAGCGACATAGCCATTATGCTAACTGCTGGTCCCAGAATTTATTTTATAAAAATGCAGAAAGAAGCTCGGCCACTGTAGCACAGTGGTTATACGTGTGCCCAGCAGGCTGGAAGCCATGTGGTTGACTGTGGTTTTGGGCATGTGCTATCATTAAAAAAAAAAAAAAAAAAGTATGAAGAGAAAATAATTTATTTCTGTAGTCTTGATGTTATCATGTTGGTATGCTAGCTGAAAACAAAATAGCATTAAAAAAAATCAGCTGGCAGGGGTGGTGGTGTGTGCTTGCTACATAGAGAGAATGAGAGAGAGAAAGAGAAAAGTAAGGAAGCATCCTCCATGGGGGATAGTCAGATCACAATTCTTTCTCCACTCTCTCTCTCCCTGCTGTTGGGATTTGGGGTACAACATGCCCACATGCTCAACATGTTTTCAAGTTGCTGGGTCCAGGACTCCAAATATGTGGTTGGTTATGTGGGGTCCAGGGATCCAGCTGCCTTAACCACCATGCCACCAGCTGCCCCCCCCCCCCTTTTTTAATTAAATTAAGACATTTTCTTTTCTTTCTTTTTTTTTTTTTTTAAGACTAACCATATGTAAACATTCCTTGAAGTGCTTCCTCATTTGTGGTTTTACTGAGTAGAGAGCTAAAGTTTAAAAGTAAGTACAATATTATAACTAGGGTTTATTACCAACTAATTTTTCATATTGGCCAGCATTATATACATTGAGAGATTGACCAGTTTTGACTGGTGAAAACTCATTAAGAAAATAGTTATTCACTTCTGTTTCCTGAATTGAGAGGAATCCATAAAAAAGAAAACTTCAGAAGTTTATTTCTTCCAGAGAAGGTAAGAGAACTTTACATATAACTTTTGCAATTTAGGTCTCTCTCATGAGATACCCAAAGGCATAATACATTTTCTTGAAGGCCCAATTGATTAATGTGTAAAGCTGTTTAAGTTTTCAAAGATGTTCTAAAATGCATTTCTAGTTTTTTGATGCTTAAAGTTAATTGATTTTAAATGTCAGCCTGTGTCTTATGGTGATGAAAGTGGTTGGCCCTCCCAGGGAAATGCTATAAAGGTAAAAATAAATTGTATTATATTCATTAGAAAACATCGATGATGTTAGAACCATTTTTGAGTGGATTCTTCAGGGAGCCTTAGTAGGTCATGTTTTGCCAGTCATTGAGACGTTCTGGAATCCTGTAGTTAAATCTGTGAAAGAGCAAATGGAGATGTCATGAGAATCAGGAGATTGAGATTTATGCCTGCAAGTCCACCTGTTTCTCTGGGAGATACCCCAGAGGAATGGCATCTGCTAACATTTCCATTATTCTGCCTTTTGTTTGTCTAAAATAAGTTGAGAGACAGACAAGAAACTAAGACATTCCTTAGAGAATAATAAAAGAGCGATCACATTGTTTTAAATGCACTGGTTTCTTAGCGACTTCTAGAAACAAATATTCTATTATCGATTTTTTTTTTTTTGGTTAGCAGTAGTTTAATTCATTGAGTTAAGAAAACTGCTATTTAAAAAAAGAAAGGAAAAACTGATACGGCTTTAGTTCTTCGAGCTGCCTTCTTCTAAGTACTATTGATAGATCGCCTTTAGTGAAAATAATAGTTAGGCTCTGCTAATTTAGAAGGAACCTTTGTAAATTAAACATTGGATTGAATTAGAGATACTTATTTTACAAAGGACTTCAGCGGAGTCAGTTCACAATGGTGTATCATTTTGGAATGTGAACAGGCACTCCTAAATTTCTGTGGCCTGGAAATTGGGTTTTCTTAGAGTTGATTTTCTCAAAGCATAGTACAGCTGCACTTGTCTCCTTGTGAGCAGGAATGTTTGAGAATGGGTTAAACGAGCTTTAGAAAGCATCTCAGAAAAAGGTGTCACTCAAGGAGTAATTATTTTCCAAGTGCTATCTGTGAGCAGCTTTCACAAATCAAAGCCTCCTTGAAACAGAGATTACAATCAAAGTTTATCTGTATACTATTGTATTTGGAGTACCTGCCAACATTCCAACTTGGCATCATTTTGAGGGAAAAATTCTTCAAATCGGTCAGTGTTGTAGGCAAATGTAATTCAAAATCTGATGACTAGAAGCCATATTACAAGGACGTGATGAGCAGAAGAGTCGAACCGCTCAGCGTGTCTGTTTTTTTCTTTGTTCTTTTAAGGTATTGAACAGAAACTGATAGTGATGGATATTTTCTGTTTTGTGCTTCTCCATCCTCAGTTTCTCCTTTTTTCCTTATAGTTCCTTGAATTTCCTTTGTGAACCCTCTCCTCCTGTATTCCTTGTCTATTGGTTCAGAAAGGGCTGCTCACTACCCTCCCTTTCTCCGTAATGGACAAGGGGCCTATCTCCTGCCCACAGTGATGAACTGATGGTTAAGGTAACTGAAACTGGTCAAATAAAACTCTGTTCCTGGAATTTTTGTTGAATTATTGGAAAAGGAGACTAGCTTTTTTTCTGTAGGATTTCTTTTCTTTTCTTTTTTTTTAAGTTTTTTAGAGGGAAAGTGGGAAATTGTCCCCCCTGGGAGAATGGCCATGCCGCAATTCTCCACCTTCATTCTCCTCCTGGGTTCTTGGACATGCATGCACACACACCCGACATTGATTTTCCAGCCACTGGGTCTGGGACTCAAAATGCAGTTGGCCATGTAGGAGTCCAGTAATGTAACCTCTTTGCCATCTGCTCACCTTCTCCCCTGGAATTTCTCAGTTAGCTGTCCTTAGATAGCTGATATTGGTAGTAGCTCTCTTGCCACCATCCCCTGAAGTGGCAGGAATGGCAAATGAGGAGCTAAAGATACAGAATCCTGATAACATAGTCTGTATACCTGGTCAATTGTGAGAACCAGCGAATTTTCTTGTTTTCTCTAAACCAGTTTGAGTTGAATTTCTGCCACTTGTAATTGAGATAGATCTGACTTTGGTTTATAGTCAGGTTTGCCTTTATCACCAAAGCAAACTTTTAGCATATAGATCATTAATGTGTGTGTGTGTGTGTGTGTGTGTGTGTGTGTGTTTGTGTTTTAGATTTGTAAGGTGCATCATGTATGCTCATGATCTGGGCTAACTGAGTCTGGGATGAATTGTGGTATTAAAACCCTGTTGAGGGTCTCTTTCTCTCACCTATAAAAGAAACTTTTTTTTTTTTTTTTTTTTTTGGAGAGGTTTTGCTATAGGGTGCATGCACTCGCCAGAAAGACAGAGAGAGACAGAGCGACAGAAAGCGAGAAATCACCCCCCAGGGGGGATAGCCACGCCGCAATCTCTTCTCTTCCATCCTCCTCTCGGGATCCTGGGCACGCGCACACACGCGCCCGGCATGAGTTTAAGCCACCGCGTCTGGGACTCGAACCGTGGTTGACTACATAGTTCAGCAACATAGCCATTATGCTAACTGCTGATCCCTATGAAAGAAACTTTTAAAAAGTAGTTGTTAAGTATAAAATGGTACACTAGGGGAGAGGATAAGAATTCTTAACATCTATGCTCAAAAATGACATTATATGTCTTTGTCTAATTTGGGAGTGAAGACTTACAGTAACTGATAAAATGAATCAGGACCATTTCCTCATTTTTTATTCTGTGAAAGAATTAGTATAAAGTAAAATGATCTACTCTTTGAATGTATGATAAAATTATCAAACTAATTATAACTTTATTATTTCATTACATCTTCTCTGGGTTTGTTCTATTTCCCCAACTTCTTGGGTTGGGTGCTTAGTGTAATCTGTTGATTTACTAATAAAAGCATGTAAATTTATGAAGATAAAATAAAACAACCACCCTAGTGCCCCCCTCCCCATCAGTTTTCCTCCCATCTCTAATGATTTGACATTTTCCCACGTGGGTGAAACACTTCCAAGGACAGACAAGTCCTTGATTGACAGAGTAGCCGGTTTTGACGGCTTGTGTCAGAGTTGAAAGGAAAGCTTTTTCTTTCCTCAAGAACAGGGTGGGTGTGCTTGGAAGCCATCATCTTGCCAGTACAGCTGCCTGAGGATTTTTACCTTACTGAGGTGGCCTCGCTACTTTGGCAGGTATTACTGCTTCCAGATTTGGTCACAGCGTGGGACAAAGGAATATACAGACCTCCTTCCTGCCTTTGAAGAATTAGCGTCAGCATCGTATCCTGCACAGTGATCGGATATAAACAAAGCAAGCAGATGAGACCCTGCAGATATTTGGCGCTAGGGAATGATTTAGCAGTGATCACCATCTCTGTCAAATAGAGAGGTATTGTGGATTGTGAAAGCGTCTTCCTTTGGCCTCACCGCGTTTTCTTTTTTTGGAGCCATGCCAACACATAGTGGAAGTGACGGCCCTCCTGGTTGTACACACAGATGGGCAACTACCAATCCAGATAGCACACGGCTATAGTGCGACTCATCCAAAGAGCTCTGACGGAGCCCACTGCCTCCAGGCCCTTTCTCTTCCTGTGAAGAAAATTTGAATCAGTGCTCTGGTGGTGATAATAAAAATATTGCTATTTTAGAAGTACTTAAACCACCCTGTGTTTTTTAGTTCAGATTGTTTTTCTAAAACAAAACTCGGATTTCCAGGGACAAAAAGAAAACACATGGGAAAAAAAAAACCACAATATTCTCAGTTTTGACATGACTCACAGTGTGAAGATGGCTTTAACTTTATTTAATGGATCTGTTCCTGTAAAGTTGAAAGTAAGTTGATCTTATTTTCAACATAGTGGTGAAGCTTGCAGTCTAAATAGTTCCACTGGGAATTTATTAGGAAGCACAGGAGAGGCTCCTCCAGCAATCTTTGGGATATGCTTAGTGAAGCATTCCTCTATTATCTGTTCCTGTGCTTTGTTCATCTGGTTTTAAGTCAAAATAAATATTGCTTCATATGTGTGGTGGTTTTCTTTTGCAATAATTTCATGAATAAAATCTTTTTAAAATATTAACATTTGATGGGCCAGCAGGTAGCATAGTGGTTAAGGTGCTAGAGTCCACATGGCCGACTCTGCACTTCGAGTCCTGGACACAGCAGCTTGAAAACCACGCCAGGTGCTTATGAGTGTTATGTCCAAAATCCTGAGAGGAGAATGGAGGAGAAGGGGTTGTGGTGTGACCATCCTCCCTGTGTGTAGGGGATTAGTTCTCACTTTTTCTCTCTCTGTCTCTCTAGCAAGTTCATGTGCCCTATAACAAAAATCTTAGGGAAAAAAAATCATTTTATTAAATATACTTGGATGCTTTACAAAGAGTTTTTCATATAAATTATTTTGCTTAGGTTTGTAACAGTATTGAATGACCAGTACATATTAATGTTCTTGGTCAATTCACTAAGAAGCAATCTGAGACTCATATCATTTAGGAAGTATAGTTCATACATGGTAAGAATCCAATTTGTTCAGTACCTTTTATCATAATTCCTACAGTTATAAGATTGTACTTTAAAACAAAATATTTATTAATGATTTGTCAAATTATTCCTTGTTGCTGTATCTCTCTTTCTGCTTACTGCTATTGGCATCTCCACTTTCTGGCCTCAAGTGTTAATAATTCTTTTACTGTCTTCTCAAAACTACACACAAATACAGTGCAAAAATGCACAGTCAAATTGCACGTCTTGGAAAGATGCAGGATTCCATGAAGTGAGTGAAAGTGGCTCAGTAAGATTTGAGTTAACATATAAATCCTTAGACAAATGGAGTATGGCAGGAGCGCATCAAGCAATTATCACCAGGGATAATGACAGGAGAGGCTCTTCAAGAGAGGATGATTGAAATATCAAAGGATTAGGTGAGACTCTTGGGAAATCAAAACCCTTGACTATTTTGGCAAAAATAGTGTTTTTCAATTTTTGGGGGAAGATAAATGTGAAGACTTGCATGGTCCTATTATCACTTTAAAAATGTAAATTGTACCTTATTCTATACTTACAAAAGTATGTATGTAACATATAATATCTATGCACTTCTTCCAAATACTGTATTTCTGCCTTTATCATGAAAGATCACTGTCTGCAGTAATTTGGTGTTGAGTATTCCCATTTGTTAAAAATCGATTGAGCATATATGTTTGCATCCCTCTATTGATATCTGTATGGTTTTGCACCTTATAAAAATGTTAAGCTTTATAAAGCCTTCTAACATTTTCTTTTAAAAAATTCAACATAATGTTTTAAAAATCCATCTTTGTTATATATAGCTCTCTCTTATTAATTTATATTGTTGTGTAAATCCTCTATAGTATTACTCACAATATTAGAGGTTGATAGGGATCCATGGGAGTTTTTACATGCTGCTGATGCGAGTGTAGATTGGTATAAAACTTTGAAGAATGGCTTGACATTAACCTACAAAGCTGTGCGCACAGTTCCATTTCTAGGCATAGATCCTTAATCTAGAATGATAACTTTTAAAAAATTACCTTGGGAACCAGCAGTTAGCGTAATGGCTATGTTGCTGGACTCCCACGTAGTCGACCGCGGTTCGCGTCTCGGACCCGGTGGCTTACAACTCACGCCGGGCGCGTGTGTGTGCGTGTCCAAGATCCCGAGAGGAGAATGGAGGAGAAGGGATTGCGGCGTGACCATCCCCCCCGGGGGGTGATTTCTCGCTTTCTGTCTCTCTGTCTCTCTCTGTCTGTCTGGCGAGCGCACGCGCCCTATAGCGAAAAACCTCTCCAAAAAAAAAAAAAAGAAAAAAGAAAAAAAAAAAAGAAAAAAAAAAAAATTACCTTGAGAGAGAAAGAGACAGCGAGCATGTATGTGAGGGAGACACAGGTACCCACACTGGGTCTTATCATGGCTCTTCCAGCCTTTCAGACAGGCAGGATCCTAGTTGAGTGAAGGCATGTATGTCCCTGGAGTGTTTCAAGTCAGCCTGGGGTCCAAACTCCAGTTGGCAACGGAGATCAAGATCAGAGAGTAGGGTGTTATGGCCTCTGTTGTCACAGCTAAGCTCAAATGCAAAATCTAAATTGAAAATTTTTATAGAGCTGTCCCTGACAGTGTTCATCTCGTAACTATAGTGTAGAAGGTTAGATATATAACCTGTAGCTAATCTACTAATGACACTGTGGAATAATTATTCTCCATTCAAACAATTTAAACTCACAGTATATTATTCAATATGATAAAAACAAGTTTTAACAATAATTAAAACCCTAACAGTATTACAAGATAATTCTAGGTTTGTTTTGGTAGTAATTAGATGTAAATATTTATCCTGTAAGAGATCTCCATTAGTTCAATATTTGACGCATTTCATTTGAGAAATGCACAGTGCTGTATAAATATGAGAGATCACTGTAGGAGTCAGTGTAACCATAGAAAGCATACTGGATTGGGTGTCAAGAATTAAATCTAGGGACCAGCAGTTAGTATAATGGCTATGTTGCAGGACCCCCGTGTACTTGACCATGGTTCAAGTCCTGGACCCAGTGGCTTAAACTCATGCCAGGCGCGCGTGTGTGTGTGTACCCAAGATCCTAAGAGGAGAATGGAGGAGAAGGATTGCGGCATGCCATCCTCCTGTTGGGGGGGGGGGAGGGTGATTTCTCGCTTTCTGTCTCTCTGTCTCTCTCTGTCTTTCTGGCAAGCGCACACGTCCTATAGTAAAAACCTTTCCAAAAAAAGAAAAAAAAAAACGAATGGAATCTATCCAGTGCTTCACCACATAAACTGCAAATGTTTTTAATCTCTGAGCACCCGTTTCATCCATGGTAAAACAGAGATAATGATGTAAAATTTTCGGTCTTAAAGGGCTTTAGGCCTTTAAGTAGAAGGTAATAGAATAGGGGAAGTTTGTTTTCAGTTACATTGTGCTGTACAAGGTGTACATTTGCTACGCTTATCATCACCCTTGTTCGGAGTACGTTGCTTCATCCAGGTCACATCTTTTTTTTTTTTTTTTTTTTTTGAAAAATTATTTTATTTAACTTCATTCATTGATCTATTTTCATTTGACCAGAGAGAGACAGAGTGAGACAGCTAGAGAAAGTGAGAACACAAGCTGCCAAGTCTGGGACTCGAACCGCAGTTGGCCATGTGGGAGTCCAGTGTCCTTAAGCACCATGCCATCTGCTGGCCCCACAGGCCATATCTTTTGTACCTTTAAATCAAGAGAGAGTGTCTCAGTGCCCTAGAGTATATTATTATTATTTTTTTTTCTTTTTTTTTGGAGAGGTTTTTGCTATAGGGCGCGTGCGCTCTCCAGACAGACAGAGAGAGACAGAGAGATAGAAAGCAGGAAATCACCCCCCAGGGGGGATGGCCACGCCGCAATCCCTTCTCCTCCATTCTCCTCTCGGGATCTTGGGCACGCACGCACTCGCGCCCGGCGTGAGTTTAAGCCGTCGGGTCCGGGACTCGAACCGCGGTCAACTACGTGGGAGTCCAGCGACATAGCCATTACGCTAACTGCTGGTCCCTAGAGTATATTATTAACGAGATGCCTTGGCCCAGCCTCAGTGGCTCAGTCGTAGCATGTGACTTGGTGAGCTAGGCCCTGTGGGAGATGAGAGTTTGGTTCTAGGTCAACACGTACATGCCAAGTGTACATCTTAGCAGGCCAGAAAGACCAGGAAGGGGAGAACTGTGCTGTTAAGACCCTTCTCACAGTACTTGATTATGTATCTCTCTGTCTCTCACTGTTATGATAAAAAGAAGTAAACTTATTAAAAAAGAATGTTTAAATATTGTTTAGTACCCAAACTCACTTTTCATTTCATTACATAAAATAGCCAAGTTGTAAGAATTTAAAGTAGCTTTCCCCTTTTAAATACCTTGTCTAAAACTTACCTTAAAAGAGAGATAAGATTCCAATTGTAACTTTGAATGCTTCCTTTATTCTTTATGTAAAAATTTTCCAGAATGATACAAAAGCACTTTTATGGGAAGAGGATACACTCTTAACACTGAGGTCTTGATCTCATTTAGTAGTTATCTGATGTAATTAACATATAGGCACTGAATTCTTCTGGCAAAATTCACTTGCCCAATTGGTATAAACTTGAATAATGTGATTTAAAAATCTGTATTTGACTCCCGATTTGCCAGAAGTTGGAAATGTAAGAAGTTAATAGTAATTGACAGTTTTCCACGTTCTGCTAATAAATAGCACCCATGCTCTTTTATAGATGACAGCCCAAAGGCTAGTTTGCAAACTGTAAATAAGTTGTAAATAGCCACCCAGTTGCAGCTCCATGGATTGATGCCTGTGGGTTAAATACCCAGGAGTTGACCTATGAAGTGATTTGGATAAATACGAACTCTCATAAACCTTTAGTACTCCTTTAAGCCAAATGCAAACAGTATTATTTTAATAGACTTTTGCTTACCTCAATAAAGTACCACTGGATTATTTTCTGTATTAGGTCTTTTTCCTATATTTAATTTTTTGCTATTCACATCATTTCATTACTTCTTTCCCAAGTCAGGCCTCAGGAACAGAAAAGCAAACCAAGTAAATTTTGAAAGTACTAACTAACTTACATAAGGAAAATAACTATAGTGGTTTTTTTTTATTTATTTATCCAAAAGTGCTTGCAGTTACTGGAGAGTGAGAGACGAAGAGAGAGAGAGAGAAAGAGAAAGTCAGAAATCAGATCTCAGGAAGGGATGGCCACACCACAGTCCCCTCTGTTCCATTCTCTTGTAGGGATTATCAAGCTGCCAGGTCTGTTACTCGATCCACCGTCAGCCGTGTGGGAGTTCGGTGGCTTAGCCACTGTACCACCTGCTAGTCCCTAAATAATTGTTTTAAAATGTATAGTCTGCCCTTTTGGGAAGCTCTCATTTGTTTGACTTTCCATATAGACCTTTGTTATCTAGCCTCCTCCTCTTAATTTTGGCTATAGGAGAATATTAAATCAGCTATTAAAATTATGCCTTACAGTTTATTTATTTATTTTTTTAAGAGAGATTTTTGCTATAGGATGTGAGTGCTCACGGACAAGACAGAGAGGGACAGAAAACAAGAAATCACCCCTCATGGGGGGTGGCCATGCTGCTTTCCCTTCTGCATTCTCCTCTTGGGATTTTGGGCACACATACACACACACCTGGTGTGTTTTAAGCCACTGGGTCTGGGACTCCTGTTGGCTGCATGTGAGTCCAGTGACGTAATCATTATGCTATCTGCTGGCCCCACCTGCCTTACAGGGTTTTGGCTTGTACTGTACCCAAAGTTTCTTTAGAAAGTCGCCTTCACCCACAGAAAAGGACTTGTCACCTGAAGATGCAGGAGAACAGATACTGAAGAGCGAGCACAGGGTTTACTCTCAGATGGAGGAGTTCAGTTTTTATCCTGTCCCTCAGCTGCAATGTGATTTTCATCAAGTGTGTTAACTTTTGTTTCTTTGTGGCTTTCAAGTGTGTTAACTTCTGAGTCTTTATTTTCTTTCCTCTGAAAGAACAAAGCAGTCTTTTTTTATGGTGCTAAACATTTCATGAAACAGTGATACAAAGTGTATACCATTCTGTCTGGCACATTAGGAAGCTTGGGGATGGCTTGCTGTTATTTTGGGCTTGACACTGGTCAGGGAGAAATTGTGGAGCATTGAAGGTGGGAATGAGTGTGATGTCAGTGGGTATGAACATGGCTGAGCAGGAAGATCCATGCAACGCAAGCCTTGACCACCCAGTCTAAAGAGATTCAAATATTTGCTCGAATTCCTGTCCCATATGTGGTAAAATTCCCTATGGCCTTCTTGTCTACAGGGATTTGTGGAAGACTCACATTTCTCTTGGTAACTTGACGGTAGCCACTGGACACACTGAGCTTTTGATCTTTGTTACACTGGTATCTTTTGCTGATGGTGTCTCTCTTCTATCCCCTGGGACTCTGCTTGACTGATGAGACATCTTTATTTCCTGGAGCTTCACCGATGTTAGTGCTGTGTACCCAGACTTTAATGAAGATTTCATGTAAGCAAGGAGTTTGCAGTACAACACGGCAACAACTTAAAACAGGCCGTTGGAAATCTCAGCCTTTAAAAGCCCCTCCGCTATTGCTGCTCCAGGAAATGTTCATTGATTTGTTTTTTTTTTTTTTTGGCTGCTCAGGTACCAGCCTCTGCCACATTGCTGGGCATCGTGTCTCTCCTGCATAATTTATCCCCATTCCTCCAAATGCTTGTGAATTTCACTGCAGAGCTGTGTAAGTGTCTTGTTCCATATCATCCTGGTCTTTACCACACCCATATCCCCAGCCTTGCTTTCAAAAATCTCTCTGAGATGAGATCTGAGATACTGAGTATAAGTAACAAAGAAGAGAGAATCTACAAGGAGATCCAAATTTCTAGACAGGGATACTGTTGGGTTGTCAGGAAAGTCATGATGCATTTTTGCGTGGAAAAATACGTCATGGTTTTCCAACTCCCTAATGGAAGAGTACCCATAATGCAAATGGAATTTTGTTGGAGGAAACTGACAGGACAATAATTTGAATATTGAGGAAGTCTGACATATTTAAAATTTAATCAGCCTGGGAACCAGCAGTTAGCGTAATGGCTATGTCGCTGGACTCCCACGTAGTCGGCCGCGGTTTATGTCCCGGACCCGGTGGCTTAAAACTCACGCCGGACGCGTGTGCGTGCGTGCCCAAGATCCCGAGAGGAGAATGGAGGAGAAGGGATTGCGGCGTGACCATCCCCCCTGGGGGGTGATTTCTCGCTTTCTGTCTCTATGTCTCTCTCTGTCTGTCTGGAGAGCGCACGTGCCCTATAGCGAAAACCTCTCCAAAAAAAAAAAAAAAAAATTAATCAGCCTAGATTTATAATTATCTCCATGTGACACAGGCTACACAGCACAAATATGATGGTTAGGTTGCATAGCAGCAAAAACCCCTTTACTTGAAGAAGGAAGATATAAAAGTATAGGAAGTTGGTCAGAACAATGTAGCCAGTGATTAGTCACCGGACTGATGTTTGTCAGCTCTTCCTGTTTGTCCACTTTTCCTGTTTGTCAACTCTTCCTGGCTTTGGGGAGGTTTATCATAGGCAGAGGCACTTAGACAGCACCATCTTCTTTCTTTGGGGCATTTAGTTGATGAAAAACAGGAACGTGGTAGAGATACGGTTGCTTAGTTCAGTGGGATCCTCCCCAGGAATAGGAGAGTGCAGTCACAGATAAGAGTACACATTCTGTTGTTCCAGGAAGCCTACAGTTTGTGTAGCTGAAAGGGAGACAGAGGGGGCCAGCTCAAATGGGAAGAAACTCAGCCCTGAGGTGATGTTGGAAATAGGTAAGAGGACTGGAGCATTTTCAGCATCAGCTTTGAAAGCCAGGACATAGAGAAACTTCCAAGCCTTTATGATCCAAAGCAGCAGGTCTTTTAACTCTAAAGCTGTCACAGACTTCTAGGCCAGCAGAACCCAGGCCAGGGCCTGAAGCTGTTTTTACTTGGGCTTTTAAGTGCCATTAGGCATTCGGAGTCTCACCCCAAAGAAGTTTTGCTCAGTGAGAGTTTAAACAGCATTAAGACCCATTGAGTTTTTGAACATTTTAATGACGTTTTCAATGAACAATCTTATTTGATAATCTACTCCCTTCTTTTATGAGAGGGAGGGCTGAGAGAGAGAGAGAGAGAGAGAGAGAGAGGTATTTTTGACTTGCTCTAGCCTCCCATTTAGCCAGAGTTACAGGTGCACACCCCCACACCCAGGCTGTGTTGGGTGGTGGTTCAGGAACTGAACTCAGGCCTCCTGTGTAGCCCTGGCCTCATGCAGCTGTATGCTCTCACTTGTACTGCTATGGCTGGGCCTCGATCCCTTTTTTTTTTGAACATTCTCTTTGAATGGATTCTTTCTTCCTTTCCTTTCTTCTTTCTTTTCTTTTCTTTCCTTTCCTTCTTTTCTTCCTCCCTGTCTCCCTCCCTCTCTTCCTTCCTTTTAAGATAAATCTTCCTGAGCACCAGTGAAATGACCAGGATGAGAATGGTGAATATGATGACAAGTGACCTGTTTTTAGCGAGTCAGTATTTTATCTGGGGAAAGGAGAGAAATTAGTCCATATTGTCTGATACAGACCGAACATTTGATGTATATTTATTGAATGAATGATTTGAGAATTGTGAGATAGAAGAGTGTTGTGAGTACATGGCAGAGTGTGGTGTTTCAAAAGTGCCTTGAAGTGTTTATTCCCCCTTTATTGACTCAGATTTTGTGAGAGAACAGAGGTGAATTCATTTTATCATTCTGATGCTTTTAATAGAAAACCTCCATTCTAAAATCTCTCTCTTTAAATATATATATGCATCTAAATATCTGTCAAGTTACCCATGGTTTTCTGCTTTCACATTACTGATGTAAAAAATTGTGTTTATAATTTTTCTGTAACCAAATGAATATTGTGCCAGAGAATAAAACCAGCATAAATACAATTTAATACATTAATACACTTCTAGCATCTACTTGTAGATAGTTTATTTTTGTACCTGTATTCATCAGCGAGATTGGATAGTGCTTTCCTTTTTTTTTTTAAACCATAGTTGTCAGGATTATGCTAGCATCATAAAATGATTTGGGAAGCTTTTATGTTCTCTGAAACATTTTATATGACAGGAGTATCTATCCCTTGGGTTTGTGTGAATTTATCTGTGTAGTCATATTGGCCTGTTCTCTTTAGAATTTATTTCATTGACAACTTTTTATTGTTTCTGTGACTATTGATCTGCTTAGTTTTATTTTTCTTCTTGAATCATTATTTTTTTCTTTATTTCTGGAGAGTCACTCATGTCTTTGAGCATTTAGAATTTATTAGGGTAAAAGGGTAAAATAATGTTTTCTTATAAGTTTAAAAATATTTGTCAGAGTAGTGTGTCCCCTTTATATTATTATATTCTTTAAATAATTTATTTCTCCTTAATAGACCTTAGCTAGTATACAACTTTCTGTCAAGTTTACAAAGAGTTATTCTTGTACTGTACATCTAAGAACCACTGGCGTACTGGTTGAATGTGGGTAGTTCTAGACACCTCCTCACGCACGTACTCATAGTTGAGTCATTCATATTTTGATAATTTCCTCAAGTGACTGGCAGTGCAGTACATTTTAAGAAATAATAAGAGGGTTTTGTTTTCCATAAAGCTTGCTTTTGGATATATTTATTAATTCTACCATGTTTTTTCTGTCTTCTGATCAGTTTGTGACTTGATTTTTATATCTTCGTTACTTTGTTACTGTTTTTTGTGATGTTTCTAACTTTCGTAGAAGAATGCATTTTTAACTTTTTCTGCTTTATAATGTTTAGGAATGAATGCATTTGGATATGAATTTGCCTGTTTTTCTAATATTGGTATTCTTTTCTTTTCTTTTAGAGAGATTTTTACTATAGAGTATGTGCACTCACCAGAGACACAGAGAGAAACAGAGAGACAGAAGGACAGAAATCACCCCGCAGAAGGGATGGCCATGCTCCAATTCCTTCTCCATTCTCCTGTCAGGATCTTGGGCATGCGTGCACATGCGCCTGAGGGCATGAGTGTGTGCGGACTCAACCGAGTTCAGGACTTGAATCCCTGTCAACTACATGGAGTCCAGCGAAATAACCATTATGCCATCTGCTGGTCCCACATTGGTGTTAATCTTTCATTGTTTTCTAATTTCTGTTCTTAGTTTTGATCTATTTTTATTATTTATTAAAGTAATATTTAATTAACCAATCTTGCTTATATATGTTAATTGATTCATTATGATTATGAAAACAGCTTTCTTTTTAAAATGTGCTGAAGTTTTTTTTTATTGTAATACATAATTACTTCTAAAAGGATTCCATAACAATGACTAATACTCAGATTCTGTATGTATCTATTTTTTTTTGCCTGTTTGAATGGAAAAAGAATGAGATATGTTAATATTCTATCCCGTATTTCTCCATTTATTCCTCTTATTTATTTATTTATTTATTTTTGAGACGTTTTTGCTATAGGGCGTGTGCACTCACGAGAGAGACAGAAAGCGAGAAATCACCCCCCAGGGGGATGACCACACCACAATCCCTTCTCCTCCATTCTCTTCTCGGGATCTTGGGCATGCATGCACACATGCCCAGTGTGAGTTTAAGCCACCGGGTCCAGGACTCGAACCATGGTCGACTACATGGGAGTCCAGTGACATAGCCATTACGCTAACTGCTGGTCCCTCTCTTTTGTTTTTTTAACATGTATGCATGCGCGTGTATGTGTGTGTGTGTGTGTGTGTGTGTATAGAGGGTCTTCAAAAAGATTGTGTAAAATATATGTTATGAAAAAATTATGCATGGATTTGAAAATTTATTCCACCAAAATAAACTCATACTGTAATTCCCTTTTTCCCAAACTTTCTGAAGTATCCCCTTGTGTGTTTCTTGCTATATGAAACTTCTTTAATTTGTAGATATTTATTTATAATTTATGGGTAATGCTCAATCCACAAATTTTAATAATGCCCACATGTCGTAATCTGGGCATTCTTGTCACAGTCCTTGCGTTTATGCATGTTTGTATATGTGTCACTTTCTCTCCTTCCTGCTCTCCTTCTCCCCATCCCCTGCTCCCTTCTAATGTATTTTTTTCTTATACAGTTTGATGCTTTTGAGGGATTTATGTTTTATAAGTTATTTGAGTGGAATGCCTTTTTTTTTTTTTTTTTTTTTGGTTCCACTACCATATACCTTAAGCTTTTAAAGAATATTACGATACATTTTTTTCATTAATTATGTGAAAATATAAGTTGATAATCTTTCAAAACTGATGATTTTGACTCAGTTTTACTTACATTTTCCACTTTTCCTCCGCTTCTATTTGTCATTTTATTATTATTATTTTTTATGTTCCACGTATGTCTATATTTTCTTTGGAAATATTTATATTATGTGCATTCCTTTTTTTTTTTTTTTTTTTTTTAATTTGCCAGATTTTGTGTGCACCTACTAGAGAGAGACAAGGAGAGGAAAAAAAGCACCCTTCTCCATAGGGAACAGTCCCTTCGCCATTTCTTCTTCTGCGATTTTTGGCACACGCAAACATGCTCTGCACGTTTCTTAAGCTGCCTGGTCCGGGGTTTAAATGCGTGGTCGGTCATGTGGAGCCCAGCTCTGAGCCGCCAGGTCACAGGCTGGCCCCATTTGCATTCTTTTGTATGGTAGGATTGACGATCAACTTTTATTTTTATTTTTCAACTCAATATTGGTTGTATATGTGAATGAACATCCTCCTCACATACCAATGTGCAAGAAGGGCCTCTGCATCCCTGTCCCTGTTTTCCGGTTTTGATTATGAAGGAACAATTCTGTGTGGTTTTGTTACTCTTGAGTTAATGTTGTTTCCTTCTGAAAAATTTGAAGTCAACCTGATACTTCACACCCTTTGTAGCCTTTTTATTTCTCTGACTTAATGCCTATCCTTTTCTGTATATTTGTCTTTGTCTTTTTTGTTTGTAAGTTTGTTTTCTACTAATAGATTGTCTTGTTTATTTCTTCGTATCATGATGTAGATTCTGCTCTCAAGTTTCCAATTTCAGTAAACCATTTCCTTAAAGAAACTGAGCCATCTTGGAAGCCTGCCCTTACCTCGGCCTGTCCTCCTCTGCTCCTTTACAAAATCTCATCCTACAACTGTGTGTCACATCTGTCTCATAGGGTCACAGGGTGACTTTTAGGATCGAATTCCTGAAATAATTTTAATTATTAATAATTATTTCAAAAAAGTATATTTTTTCATGTTACTTGATGTTTAAAAGTTATTTTATTTTATTTATTTATTTATTTATTTTTAAAGTTATTTTATTTTTTTTGCTAACTCATCTTTGCCAGTGGACAGATCTGTTCAGAACTAGAGTTCATCTCCCCGTCTCCTCGTTTCTCAGAGCTTGTGCTAGGGCACTCGTTGACATAAACCCACACTACCATTGATGATTCTGGAAGTTATAAGGGAGGGAGAGGAAGATGGAGCTGCACGAAGGCCGGCAGGAGTGTTTTGTGTCTGTTGTCTTTCCCTCCACCATGTGGTGCCTCTGCTGCCAGACCTCACAATGAGTACATTGAGTATGGTTTTTGCTTTGACCTTAACACCTGGTTTGTGCTATGGCCATGTGTAACCCTGGTTCTTGTACTTCAGCTTTTTACAGAAGGAGAAAGTCCTAGAATCTGTCTACCTGCATGTGTCAAAGACAGTGTGCCTGGTGGCTCTTCAGAACAGCTGCTCTGAGTTAGGCTAAATAGTGTGTGTCTCCTCTCCCTGGCCTGTCCACACGCTTAGCTCTTAACCCTGCAAATTAAGATGTACTAGTGAAATTCTGCCAAACACCCTTTATTTACTTCCCACAATGCTGGGTTGTTTTCTGGTGATGGGTCTGGTTTTTTAATCCCTTAATGACTTTAGTAAGGTTCCCTATGCAATGTATCCAAGAGAAATTCCTCAAAGTTTCTGGCATCGTATTGGTGTCCTTTCTTGGCTTATAGTGTTGAAGCAGACTTTTCTACAACTGAATATTTATTGGTCATTGCAGTTGGTGTTCAAAGATCCTACAGTCATTTTATTTTTTAAGGCAGAATCATAAAAGATGCAGGGATGATGGGGATCACATACTGCTTAACTATGATAGAGCTGTTCTGACCGTTGCATAGATTGTGATAATTGAGCATGGTGACACTTTTTCCTTAATGAGGCTTCCACACCCAGTCACAAGTAGTCCTATCTTTCAAGGAGAGATTGAAAGATTAAGACTGCTATGTGGTCACCTGCTGTGTGGACATGGGAGGTTGCCAAAATACACACTTCCTCAAGCAGGCAGATCTCAAAGTGCCAAGGAGAGTTTGAGCTACCATGTCCAGCTTAATCCCCAGCTCACTCATCCAGAAAGTTTCTCTTTTTCTCTTAGTTGGACCCACTGAGGAGCTATGAGAATCTGACTGTGTTACTGTAATAGCAATGAAAGATGTCAGGGTTAAGTGCAACTCTCCAACCATTCCGACATTGACCTAGGAGTGACTTATTCATGCCATCATTTTCCTAAATGTTTCTGGAGCCTTAAAGTCAGACGTGATATTAAAAACACTTATTTTTCATGGATATCTGAATTTTGTTTTAAATTCTCTGAAACCTGAAGAGTCAAGATGCCCATGTTCTAAGACACTTTTTATTGAAAAGTACGTATTTTACTGAAGTATAAAACACTTGCTTAATTTTGTGTGTGGATGTGAATCACATTAGAATTTAAGTGTCCTTGAGTAATTTACTATTATACCCTTAATAAAATGCATAACTGCAAGTCAAACTGTGACTTTTACTTGCGTTTGCCTAGGAAATAATAAACCTTCCAGTCTGTGAAATTTAGTATTCATTTAATATAGTGTGCTGTATTAAATGGTTAGGTAATTAAATTTCTTAAACACATGCATTTAATGAATGATTCACTTCTCATGACTTTTGACTCATTGTTTATGGGAGTGTCTTAAAGAGTTAGGATCTCAGATTTTCAGATACGCTTTACTCTATTAAGACAGAAGAACTGTTTTAGTTCTGCAGAATTTTCATGTTTGAGGATTCAGTAACTCTCCTTGATAAGGGTCTAGAATGTGTAAGCGAAGGTATTAATTTGCAGACTGAGCTAAAGAGTCACAGCTACTGTTTTCATGCCTGAGCCATTCTTGATATGGTGTTTCTTATTTATTGTTTTGGGGGGGATTATTTTTTAGTGCTAGAGGGTATGTGGGTGCATAAGACAGAGCGAAAACCCTCCAGTGGGGCCTTGTCATGCTGCAATCCTTTTTATCTCCAGTTGACCCTCCTGTCAGAATCTGGGCATGCATATGTGCACCTGGCATGTTTTCAAGACACTGGGGGCAGGACTCAAGCCCTGTTCAGCCACGTGGGATCCAGCTATTTTTGTTCATCATTTAACCACTGTTCTATGGGTCAGCCCCTTGAGCTAACTTTATCTTTTATTTGGTAACTAAACACAAATGGGGGGAGGGGCTTATTTGCCATAAGCACTTAATCTAAATGAGTCTATCATTCTTTTATCACTGCGCTCTTCTTTAGACACAACTTTTATGATTACCTAAAGTTATTTTAACTTGTTCATTATTATGTTTTCCCTATTAAAGCCTAAGTTATGGAGTGAGCAGGGAGCATGGTGGCTAAGGAGTTGGATCCTACATGGCCAAGTCATCTGTTCAAGTCCAGACCAATTCGAGAAACACACTGGATACATATGTTTTCATTCCTAAAAATCCTAAGAGGAGAATGGAGGAGAAAGGAGGAAAAGGGATTGCAATGTGGCCATCCCTCATAGGGGAGTGATTTTTCACTTTCTCTCTCTTTCTCTTAGGTGAGAGCATGGCAAAATCCTAAAAAAGTGAAATGAAATAAAAGAGAACAAATAATAAGTGGTTTGTTCACCAAAGTATTCCTAGATGTGATGAGTTGCTAAATGCAAGAAAGTGGATTTGCCAAAGGCCGTGTCAATTTTGGTAGACCTCAGGAATCAATGACTTCCTATATCTTGGCAGACGACATTTGTTTGATACCTTGATACCTCCAATCCAAAACCTTTTGTTTTTTCTTTTAATAAAATAAGTGATCTGTTTGTAAATTGTATTTTAAATAAAACCCCAAGATTCTGGCTACCTTTGTGAACTTGAAGGAGCTGGCAACAAACTGGCAGTCTTGACCCATGTCACTGTTGGGGCTCAGAAAATAACACCCCGAAGTCTGGTGATTGGACATGTTAAGAGACCTTAAATGCTGCCTACGGATCCAGGTCCTTTTAACATTGTTTTATTCCTCCCACCCAAGTGCAGGGAGAGGTTGTCTCTGGATTTTACTTATCTGACTGAAGAAGCTTCTTTCCAACAGAAATGAGTTGTCTTAAACCCTTTTCTAGAAATCTCACGAAATACTCTGATACCCTTAATTCTTGGGGAAGAATCTTAAAAACCACCATGATGTCCACAACCTTTTTATCTGTTCTTCTGAGGGAAGCTCTGAGAGGCTACCTAAGAACCTTTGTTCCTGCGGAAGTTATTCCCTTCGCCTTTCCCTAATTTGTTTGTTTCTAATAGATCCCAAAGAGAAACATTTACTACCAATTTTCTGAATACTAGGACCATTTATGCCCCCATTTTCTTTTCCTCTATGAAAAGGCTGTGAGAGGACTTTAAAGTTAATAGAAAGTGGAATTAAAATGTGAGTATATTTTGCTGCACAAATTCTGAAATCCCTGTATAGTTTTCTTATAGTATGCATTTCCATGAACTTTTTTTTAAAAAAGAATTACTTTATTTAACTTTATTTATTTATTTTAATTTGATCAGAGAGGGAGAGTGAGTGAGCGAGCGAGCGAGAGAGTGAGAGAGAAGGGAGTGGGGGAAAGTGAGAAAGCAGGTCACCAGGTCTGCGACTTGAACCAAGGTCAGCCATGTGGTAGTCCAGCACTCTGTACCACCGTGCCACCTGCTGGCCCTATTTCCATGGACTTTTAAGCCTCAACCATCTCATCCTTCTTCGAGTTTATATTTTGCATGGCTTCTGAATGCACAGGTGAACATTAAATAAATTTATATGCATTTTATGTTATTAATCTGTCATCAGTTGATTTTCAGCAAACCATTAAAGGCGGAGGGAAAATAATTTGTCCCAATCTCAGCATGAGACACCATCAGCAGGAACCGGGTGATGGCTATCACAGAGTAGATGGGAACCATTTTTAAAAACTATTTGTCCACTGAAGACTTGAGTTGGTATACTTACTTTCAAACCAGTCCTTAATTTTATTATAAAAGAGGACAAATAATGATATCGCTGAAATACACTTCTTTTGCATTTGTCAACAACATACATTCTGTCGACATATGGATAAGATAAAGATGAATAATTGAGTAGGACAGAGAGGTTATACATAAATAAGTAATGAACAGTAGAAAGTGATAAGTGCTATTTTAGAAGAATTCCATCATACCTATTTTTAACTTACATGAATTAAAATATCTAGGATGGTTGCCAGAGAGAGAAAGAAAGGGAAAGGAGTGAGAAATGCAGAAGAGGAAGTACAAATGAAGGGAAGGAAAGTAGGTTATCAAAAAAGGGAGAGCAGTAGAGAGGGAAAGAAGAGCTGCTATTACTTGGGTTCTGCCTATACCATGTCCACATTGCCCCTTTGAGGCAAAAGGATCTTCTCACTGTTTATTTACCTTGTCCTTTCTATAGTAATAGTATAGTCCTCTGCTGTTGTCAGTTTGATATTTCGATGTGATTTTTTTTCCTTCTACATCACAACCCATAAATGCAAATCTGCTACTACATGTGGTGTTTAAGTGAACAAACTGGACTTTGCACTTGAAGAAAAACTGGCTTGACAGGTGTTGTTACTTTTCTTTATAAGGAATCCCTTAGAGTACTCAGGATTGGACTAAATATTTGCTTATGTGCTGACCTAAGCCCATACAACTTCTCTATGCATATAGTCACATGTCACTTTATGATGGGTACAAGTTTTGAGAAAGATGTCATTTGGCAATTTTGTCTTTTTAACTTAACTACTCTCTTCCACCCTTTCCCACCTTCTTCCTTGAGATAGATTTATTCTTTTCTTCTTTTTTCCTGGAAGAAAAAGCTAAGCCAAATAATGCTATATTCCTAAGAAAATTCTGGAATTTTACAACTACTTAAATTCTATGCTGGATGTTTATTTTAGTTGATGATCTGTAGAATTAGATGTTGCTACAAACTGGAAAGCAATGTGGAAAGAGATTTCTGTTTCTGAAACATAAAAAAGGGGGCTAAGTAGCATTATTAAATACATTAGAAAATCGTCCTTGTATTTCTTTATTTACAAAGGTTTGAAAAGAAATACTTTTTAAAAATTGCTGGAGAGTGCCTATGCCCGTGAGAGAGACAGAGACAGAGAAAGAGAGAGAGAGAAAGAGAAAGTATCCCTTCGCTCCCTACCCATGGGTCATGGTCATGCTACAAGCCTTTTTCCTTAATTCGTTCATTCCATCAGAAATTTGGGCACGTCTACACGTGCACCCAATGTGCTTTGCAAGGTGCCCCAGCCAGAATTTGAACCACAGTCAACCATATAGGATGCAGCTTTCTAGGCACAACACTTAACCACTGCATTTTGGGACCAGCTCTTGTTTGTTTTCAAATGTAGTTTTGTATTTTGATGTATATAGAATTTAGTTTTTCTTCAAATAATTTATATGCTGTGTTGTTTTTCTGATGGGAAACTTGAGCTCCAGTGAAAATGTTATATGTTGCTTTGCTGCTTCGAAACCTGCTCCCGGTTCTCTTCTCACAGTTATTCCTGAGTTAGTTATGTTGGTTGTCACCAGGGACTACCAGCTTCTATGTCTTTTTGGCAGTTTTAGAGTCTTGTTTCGAATTATATACAGTCAAAAGCTTGATGGTGATTTGTTACATTTCGACCTAATGTTCTTTTGATTGTATTGCAGTTTGTGATAAAATATCTGTTGATTCATAATAAATAATTAATATTGTTTGGACTGTTGGAGTTTCCTAGGTAGTGCTTTATGTCCTGAGGTATAAAGAAAAGTTGTCTAGCATGTAATTTAGACACAACCAAATGAGAAGAGATAATTCTTTAGCCAGGGTATTAATGTCTGAGCCCTGATGTTGCCCCTGGAGACTTTTTTCCCTTCATTTCTTAACGGAGAGGTAACTCCCTGCCCCTCCTGGCATCTTCAGAAATAAGAGTTTTAGGGAAGCTATTTCTGTTTTGGAATGAAAAGAGTAATCTATTTGTATGTTATAAGCTGTGTAATTGTATTTTTTAAATGTAAGGATTAGACATTATTTAGGTATTGTTTTAAAAAGTTTTGATTTATTTCATTTATCAGACATTATTTAGGTATTGTTTTAAAAAGTTTTCATTTGTTCACAAGAGAAAGCACAGGTGTGCACATATGTACATGGGAGAGAAACAGGCACCCACAACAGGGTCTCATCATTGCCATGACCCCCTTGCCCCCCTCCAGCTTGTCAGGATCTTGGTTGCCCACACTTGGCATGTTTTCAGGTCAACTCAGGATACAGACCTATGGTTGACTTGTGGCTTCCAGAACTTCAGCTCAGTGTGCCACTTCCTGCCCACAGAAACTGGGCCTGGACATTTTTTTAGAATTGATATTGCCCTTGCAGTGGTCAGTAAGAATAGCTCTGTTATTCAAGATCTTTGCCTTCTCCCTCTGTTACTTTATCTGATAAACGAAGAACAAAAAAAAGAAATGAATAATTTATTCATCAGTTAATGCTGCTTAAAAAAATATGCTAAAATAACAGTAGCCTCAGTATGAAAGATATTTATTTCTTCCTCCTGTAAAAAATGCATCTAGGGTTGATCAAGCTACTTGGTGGCATTGTCAAGAGACGGGGCTGTCGTCTCCTATCTTAGGTGGCCACTGTGTCTTCCAGCATATGTCTAGTCCAGGCAGAACAGGAAGTCGTGCCTCTCCAACTTTCCTTTAAAGGCAAGAGCTGGGGCGTTGTGCTTGTCACTTCCAGTGTCTCTCATTGGCTAGAGTTTGATCATGTGACCATAGGCAGCTGCCAGGGAGGCTGAGAAACAGTCTTTGCACATGTATCCACTCAGCCCAGACAGGGAGTTCCCTTCTGAAAGAGTAAAGGGAAAAAAAATCTATCGCTATGACTAGTTGCTTCTGCCACAAATAGATTATTTGATTTCCACTCAATTTTCAAATAACTGTGAATCTTGCTATCAGTAATGCTGCTGGAAAACTGGGTTTATTTTGTTATAATAAAAAAATGGGGGTTCAGCCTCTGTGGCTCAGACTCTGCAGGTCGAGGTGACATGCTAACTACAGTTCAAGTTCTTGCTCCAGTTAGTCTGAAACACATGCCAGGCAGGTGCCCGTGTGCCCAGGTCCTGGAGAACTGGAGGAAGGGGATCACAATGTGATGGAGCCCTGTGGAGGGTGCTTTCTTTCTCTCATGCATGCACTCTATCATGTGTAATAATAACTAAAAAAAATTGACTAGCCACAGCGGCACGGATGGTGGTATTCTAACCTTCAGTACTGGAAGCCACGTGGCTGACCATGGATCCAGTTAACTTGAAACAGTCCAGGTGCATGTGTGCCCAAGATCCTGACTAGCTAGAGGGCCAGTTGGAAAGGGGATTGTGGTATGATAGACTTCATTAAGGGTTTTTCTCTATCTTCCTCGCTTCCCTCTGTCCCCTCCCTCCCTCATGAAAGGAATAAAACAAAGAATCATGAAAAAAATTTACCTCAAGGAAAAATATTAAAGCAGGGGCTGCCTATTTTCTAGGACTATCTGAAATAAATAGAAACAAGATTCCCATACTCAGGAGCTGTGGGCAAAGGCCTCTAGTGAGGAAACTATGTGAGATGTACAAACGAAAAGAAAGTTGAGAGAGGTTGTGTATAGTAATTATAGCTGATTTCAGGCTTCATGAAATCCATCGAGTTCTAAGTAACTAATAACGGTCACTGAAATTTCTCACAATCGTAAGAAAAATATTTTTACTGGAGAATAAAAATGTTCTGCTTGAGGCCAGCCTTAGTCTCGCCTAGCAATAAAAGCTGGTGATATATAATGATGTTCATATTTCTTCCATTTTCAATAGCACTGTGGTAGGGAAAGTAAATGTACCAACTCGTATCTAGTGGAAGGAGACAAAATTCAGCTCGTTTTCCTTTTATGCTTGGTTTGATTTTTCTCTGACACATTTATAATCTTTCAGCTTCTTTAATCTCTAGTTGAGGGCTTGCCAGATTTTCATTTTTTGAGGGGATCATGTTCTTTCATTTTGAGAGGAAACATAATTTCCTCTCAAAGTTCTGCGTGCAGAGGTTCCCTGTGTGTGCACACATAAAACGCAATTTTTGGTTTTACCGAGAAAATTGGCTCTGTTATATGTATAACATATCGCATTGAATCAAACCAACTTGTATCAAGTTTCCAGTGATACAAATGGAAGCATTACTATTAGCTATCATATCTTAGTTTAGTCACATTCGCATTTGTAGTAGTGCCTGCTTTATGATTAGGTCATCTTTTTTCCAATGCACACTTACAAAGCACAGCAGCGTGGACTGAAGAGAGAAAAGGGGCTCAGTGCTGTGGTGCAGCAACAAAGGAAGTGCCCTACAAGACTGGAAGCCATATAGCTGCTGTGGGTTCAGATACCTGAGTTGGCTAGAAAACATACTGGGCATGCGTGTGGGCACCCAGGGTGCTGAGAAGCTAGAGAACGCGGAAGGCAGGTCATGGAGTGATGAGACCCTCTCTCTCTCTTTCTCTCGTGTGCATGCATGTGCTCAGGTCCTCTGTATCATCATGGGGGGGGGGGGGGTGCTAACATGGGTCTTCCTGATGATTGCTCGGCATTACCAGATGGTGTGGTTCGGTAACTGGTCCTTAAGGAATGGTTGCCAAGCATCCTGTTTCTACTTTGGCTGTGTTTAGGGTTTGTGGGGATCACCTGCACATTTTATCTTTATTTCATTTCCTGTGTGGAACTTAGTTTGGACACTAAAATTTGCAGAACCAATGTATGACATGTTAAACAAACTTTTTTTTCTTTTTCCTTCAGTTGTTTTATTTTTATAAAGGGCACATGCTCACTGAAAAGAGAGAGGGAAAGTGAGAAATCACCTCATCTCCCCCACAGCAGGAGGGATAACCATGTAGTGATCTCTTTTCCTCCTTCCTCTTGGGATTTTGGGCTTATATAGCCAGCGGTTTTTTTTTGTTGTTGTTGTTGTTTTTTGTTTGTTTGTTTGTTTGTTTTTTCTTTTTCTTTCTTTTTTTTTTTTTTAAGCTACCAGTTCTAGGACTCAAACCATGGTTGGCCATGTGGGAATCCAGCATCCCAACCACCACACCACCTGCTGGCCCCTAAATAAGCTTTTAAGGTTATATGAGGAACTTCAAGAAGTTTATGGAAAAACTAGAATTTAAGTAGAGTTTGTTTTGGTGCAAGGGAATTTTGAAATTCATTCATAGTATTTTCATAATACGTATGTTTCCGGGAACATTTTGAGGACCCCTCTAACTTTCAGCTGCCCTGAAAGCAGGAGCAGCTAGCACCCTTCGGCCTCCGTGTTGCCCTGTTCCTCCATGTTGCCCAGTTCTTGGGGACACCGTATTCATAGATTGGTTTTTAAATGGTCCCTCTTGGGGGACATTTAACAGTGTAACATGCAGTCTCTGGCTACAGCCTTGAAATTACTTTGTTAATTTTAGTGTATTATAGTGAGAATGACTTTATCCTTTGTTGTCCAAGCCAGAACACTTTTCAGAGTGAAGGAGGATGCAGCCAATAACCACTGTAGGACAGCATGCGTGAACCCCAAATCGGGGAGAATGGGCATGTACGGTTCCATTTGTTGCCATCAGTGTGGAACCTGCCTAGTCACTGAGTTAGATAGCTTTTTCCTTTAAAACATTTTTATTGATAGAGCAAGACCATGAAGCAAAGAAGTGAAAATGAAGCCTGCATTGCTAAAGATGTCTTCTTTTTATACACCTTATACTTGAAACGAAATCTTTAGAAGATGCATTTATTCATTTATTTGGGTTGTCTTACAGAAGATGCCAATGTTCGACTCTTAAGTGACCTAATCCAAGTTTCTCCAGCTGCTAAACTGTTAAACTTATATTGAATCCTAGTGAGACTTTCCCAGTAAAATGCTTTGGAAAGCATCCTTGAACATCTTTCTTAAACTCTTTGAATTTGATATTGCCTGGTTCACAAACTGTCAGTAACAAAGGTTTGGTGTACTGTCTCATTCCAAATGCCTATTTTTGGCTTTGCATCTGTTCTAGTCTATTTTGTTGCTAATAACAGAAATACCTGAAACTGAGTAATGTATAAAACTGGAGAATTTTTCAGGCTCTAATTGTGGTTGGGAGGATGAAGGGCTGGGGGCTACCTCTAAAGGAGGTCTTACAGGGTCCTAAGCCATCACATCCTGAGGGTGGGAGCAGAGCAGATAGGCTGTATCCATCAGTCTCTCTCTCTTTCTCTTTCTTTCTTTCTTTCTTTCTTTCTTTCTTTCTTTCTTTCTTTCTTTCTTTCATCTCATTTCTTATAAACCCATGAAGAGTCAATCATAGGGTCTCAGGCTAATGATCTTAATTTTATACTTCCCAAAGGCCCCACGTTTTGATACCATGCAGGAATTAAGTTTCCTCTTAATACCATCACAACCAAATCTCAACACATGAAATCTTTGGGAACACAAGCCATAGCAGCGGCTCTCTGTATACTGACTCCATTTCCCACTCCTCTGCTGGATTTTCTGCTTTTGCAGATCCATCTCTTCAATGGTTCCTGAATTGTTGATTTCCATGATTTGCTGCCTTTATTTTTCACCATAACTTGGCTGTTTTTTCCATTTCTATCTATCTATATCTTTCTCATTGTTTAAAGCTTGCATCAAGATTTTTTCCTCTATCTTCTCTTTTCCCTTTTCTCACTGTAGGACACATGCATTCACCTGAGATACAGAGACATAGAGGGAGGAAGTGACAAAGCACCCCACGGGGGATGGCTATGCTGAGGTCTCTTCTCCATTTTCCTCTCCGGACCTTGGGCAAGCAAGCACATGTGCCCAGTGTGTTCCTCAAGCCCCTGAGTCCAGGACTCTAAACTGCTCAGTTGGTTGTGTGGGATCCAGCCACATTAGCCATCATGCCTCCAGCTGCCTGCCTTTCATTCTGATTTATTTATGGGGGCTATCCCACATAGCAGAAAATAAAGTAAAACTGAGATACTAAGGTAGTCATATAATCATGTCTCAGATCTGTCATGAGGACTGGGTATAACTTTATGACTCAATTTTATTTTAGAAAGTTAGGTATGATTGGGACCAGCAGTTGGTGTAATGGCTATGTCGCTGGACTCTCATGTAGTCGACTGACCGTGGTTCAAGTCCTGGACCCGATAGCTTAAACTCACGCCTGGTGCGTGTGCGTGTGTGCCCAAGATCCCGAGAGGAGAATGGAGGAGAAGGGATTGTGACATGGCCATTCCCCCTGGGGGGTGGTTTCTCGCTTTCTGTCTCTCTCTGTCTTTCTGGCGAGAGCACGCGCTCTATAGCAAAAACGTCTCAAAAAAAAAAAAAAGAAAAACTATGATTGAATCACTTTCCACCCAGATAGTCGGATCATATTTGGTAATATATGGAGATGCCTTTATAAATTGTAAAATACCATGTAAATATCATTGTTATTGTTTTTTGGTCTGTTTTTGTAATCGTATTTGTGTGTGTATGCAAATCCTATTTATTTTTTATTTATTTATGTATCTACTTTACATTGTATCACTGTGTATCATTACCCTATACCAAATGAGTTTACTCATTGTGAATAACCTGTATATTGATTATTTTCTATCCAATAGTCCTATCTCTTCGACAATATCCTCCATAGCTTTAAGGGCCCACACCATGGTATAATGTTTCATTGTCCTCCAGCTACGCCTGGAGATAAGATGGGCATGTAGAGACAAGTGATTTCTTATTTATTTATTGAGCACTCTAAGTCCTCATAGAGTTTTCTCTCTTCCGCAGCTTCTTCTTTCTGAAAATGTTTGAAATAAGGCTTCCTGGGACCAGCAGTTAGCGTAATGGCTATGTAGCTGGACTCCCACGTAGTCGACCACAGTTCGTATCCCAGACCCGGTGGCTTAAACTCATGCCGGGCGCGTGTGCGTGCGTGTCCAAGATCCCAAGAGGAGAATGGAGGAGAAGGGATTGCGGCGTGGCCATCCCCCCTGGGGGGTGATTTCTCGCTTTCTATCTCTCTGTCTCTGTCTGTCTGGCGAGCACACGCACCCTATAGCAAAAACCTCTCCAAAAAAAAAAAAAAAAAGAAAAAGAAATAAGGCTTCCAAAGTATTAAACTGGAGGGTTCTTTTCATTGCGGTGGTTAGTCAATCGAGATTCTTGCACAGCCTGACAGTGTAAGGCTGAGTAGATCTCCAGACAAACATTAGAGCAAAGAAGGACATTCCAGAGAGAGCATGACAGGCAAAAGCAAAGAATTCTAATATCCTGGCAGGTTAGAAAGTGCCAGAAAGCTTGAAATAGCAGTTGCTAGATGATGATTTGGTGATGGTGGAAGCTGGGGGGTGTGGGGGGTAATGTTGACAAGGGTCAGATGCAGATGTCCTCCTGCATGGGGAGATACTGAAGGATTTAGGGGGGGATGTCAGGTATCAAACAGGATCTGTTAAACAGGTTATTCTAATGTAGTCACTCACCACCTAAGATTCCAAACTGAATGTTTCATGTGATAAAGCCTTTTTTGCATGAACTCACACTTGTTTAATTAGAAAATTGATACTCAGGCTATAGGTGGACATTGTAAAAGTTATCAAGTTAATGATTAGTATATTTGTTATACTAATCATAAACTTATAAAGTATATACTAGCAAGTATAGGTTGAACTATGATCAAGAATATTCAAGATGTGATAATAGATGGACTCTTTTAGCAATGTCACTTAGCACAACTATTAAACAAAATAGCCATAGTTTCAAATTGTTACATGTCAGATTTCTAGCATTAATGGACACTAGTCCATTAGATTTCTTCTTCAGGAGCATGGATTGCTCTTTTAAAGATGAATGTTTTGTAGAGCCCTTTCTGTAATACGTGTTTATAAATATTTGATTACAGGGAAGATTATTATACTGATTATCTGTTATCATTCTTTTCTGTTTGCCTTTTAGCACATCCACACCTATGTATAATTCAGTTGTTAATGCATGGAGCATAGCACAGTATAAGCTTTTTGCCAATACCTGTCTTTAAAATCTTCGCCTTAATTTAATATGAATCTGCTGCATGTCTCCTTAGGAATATATTACAGTAAATGAGAATATCTTGCTTGTTTTCTTTATTAAATGAGTTTAGCTGACCATTCTAATCTCTTAAGAAAAATAATTTTTCTCTAGCTTCAAACAATAAAATATTCTATTCCCTTTTGGGAGAAATATGAAATATGTGTGTGTGTGTGTGTGTGTGTGTGTGTGTGTATAAATGTAAATTGCTATAGGGTGCTTGTGATTGCTGGAGAGAGACAAAAGGAGAGAGAATGAGAAAGTGAGAAAGCACCCATAGGGGTAATGGCCATGCTGCAATTCCTTCTCCTTTGTCTTCCTCTCAGAATTTTGGGCATGCACACACACATGCCCAGCATCTATTTCGAGCCATCAGGTTTGGGACTTAAATCCTGCAGTTGGCTGTGTGGGATCCAGCCACATTAATCCCCCCAGCACTGGTTAGCCACAGAACAGTTTTGTGATTACTTCTCCATAATATTAGACTCAGGGCTGCTTTTTAACAGCAATAACCACTTATTTTGTAGAATGTTTATGTTACTCAGATGTTATTAAATACATGACATAAATTGTGTTATGCTGATACCGTATAATATGAATACATGAGAAATATAAAGTAACGTCATGCAAGAGAAGTTCACAAAGTTAGTTTGTACACTCCTTAACGTTAAGAGAAGGCTTAGGAAATGCACTACAGACATATAAACTAACAAAACAAATGTTTGTGCCTTATGAGAAATTTGATGTAATATTTTCAGTTTTGTGGTAAAAATGCATTTTTATTTTCAAAGCTTAATCTTTAAGAATGCATGGAGCCCAAAACATAACTTGGTATTTAAATAAAAATGTTGTATCTTATGGTTCTTTTTATTATTGATTTTGCAACATGTTAGAAGGATTTTTGTTTTGTTTTGTTTTGAAATAGATTTAATGGACTTTCTGACTGTAAACATTTTTGATCTGAAGTTGCAGTATATTAAGGAGGAAGAGTTTTTTTTTTTTTGTATTCTGGGTATGTTTCATGTTTTTGTTACAAAAACAATGTCCTATTTTATAAAGTAGGGCTAGAATCATGAATGCTAGATTTTATTTTGAGTTTTCTCAACTGTTGTTTTTTGAGTTATCTTGGGAAAATGTTGCCTTTGCAATTTTTAAGTATTTTTTTTTTACCTTAAATAACTTGATTGCTGATATAAAGTCTCTTCTCGTTCACAGTAGCTGTAAGCTCCTATATTAGACATGAACAAAAGTGGGATTAAAAACAATAAATAAATCAAAACGGGAAAGAGGATCATGGTTTTTGTTCAGATCAAAGCTAATTGTGTTGAAAACACTGCAAATAATTCTCTCAGACTTTTCAAAATCAAATTTCTGCAATTATCTTGGAGTAATTTGAAGAAGGCATAATTTTTATTGCTGTGAGAATGGAAAAACCAACAATTCTGAAGTATATTTTAAGAAAGGGGTGCTTTGTCCTTTCAAATAGAGCGTGTGTGTGTGTGTGGGGGGGGGGGATTTGGCTCTTTATTATTTTTTTTCAACGGGGAAAAAAAAATCAACAAGTTGGCAGTTGGTTGTACAGATTTCCTCATTGTGGTGGAAATAGTGGGATGTTGTGGGAGAAAACCTCTGCCAGGCTTAACACAGATGCTAATTGTATTCTGTCATTCTTCTTGGTTGCCATTGGGATGTTTTAGCTGCCTTTTATTTGTTGTTTGTGCAGGACAGAAGTGATTCCTAATTATGTATCTTGGTGCACTGAAGAAGTAGGCCATTTGGTTTTCCTTTCTTTTTCCTTTAGGAGAGGAGAGTGAAAGATGGATTGGAGGTTTTAGTACTGCTGCTCATCCCCTACAAGCTGTGGCTGCTTCTCTAATTTGCATGGGTACCTTGGGCATTGTCTTGGAAGGCTGGGGTAGCTTGACCTCCTCTTTGGTTAAGTGACCCTTGTCATTTTGCTGTTCATTCCTGGGGCCTGTTTAATGCTAATTAGGCCTTCAACCAGTTGCTGTTTACAACTGTGTGCTTTAGAAAGCAGAGCTCTCTCCAAAGACCACATTGGTGGTCTTAAACTGAGCTGGTAGGATCTAAGACCCCCACCCCCAACCCCAGAGAAAAGCCTCTTAACGTTTCTATTTGTTTAGAAATATGCAACAATCACATCATTAACATAAATAAATAAACAAAGAATGAAATTTTTGACCTTTTATGCTTTTCAATCATGGACAGATGTACCATGGGAAATTGTCTTAACCTTTAACTTTCGGGTTCTAGGTAAATAGATCATATCAGCCTCCCCTCTCACACTGTGAATAGTGGATAAAGGTGGGGTAGGAGTACTGAAGGAGAGATGGCAGGATAAATGGCCCCAAATTTAGAAAATACAAAATGTTTCTTTGCACTGATTAAATGGAAGAAAATAATTCTGTGAACCCTCACGTATGATGTACATCTAACCTTGATAATTTACAGATAAGTCTCTGAATTCATTACAGCCTTTATTCGATAGATGTTTATCTACATTTTAGCAGAGAGCTTTTTTGCTGGCCGTCCTGGTGCTTGACTAGTGAAGATTGGGAATATGTCACAGACCTTTTTGACCTTTGTCTCCTGCCATTCTAATCTTATGGAAGTGTTAAGGGAAGCTTGTGCAAGGCAGAGACCTCACCCAGGATCACTTAAGAGAGTGATTACCAAACTCCATTGTAAAATAAAACCTGTGAGATCAGTGGTGTTTTGTGTAATCACTGAACCACATTGTCCTTGAAAAGAAGACAATGGAAAGAAATCTGTGGCTGTGGACAGTGATATTCTCTACTGCTCACAGAATAAATACAGTGTGGGTGGCTGTTCATTGAGTTTCAAGCTGATGGGATACACAGTAGCTTTGATTTACCTTTTTTTCCTAAGAGAGATTTTGCTATAGGGCGCATGCACTCTCCAGAGAGTCAGAATAAAGCAGAGAAACAGAAAGTGAGAAATCACCCCCCAAGGGGGATGGCCATGCTGCAATCTCTTCTCCCTTATCATCTCAGGATCTTGGGTATGCATTTACCCTAACCTGGTGTGAGTTTTAGGCTGCCAGGTCTGGGACTTGAACCAGTGGTTGATTACATGGGAGTTCAGTAACTTAACCATTACACCATCTGCTGGTTCCTACCTTTGAGTTACTTGTAAGCAGCCTCTTTATTTCTAATTTTGATACTGTGATATGTTTATTGCAATGAAATTAACAAAAATTATTGAATGTTCCTTTTTTGCACAGAAAGAATAAGCGGAGTTTATGGAGGGAAATGCCTTCATTTGATCTTTCATGGGCATAGTAAATCTAATGATGACAGGCTACTTTGCTTGATAAACTTGTTTATGCAGTTTCTTTTACAATGAAAACAGGGTATATTAGAATTTTTGATTAGAAAGACTTCAATTAAGGGCAAATGAGCTTGGTTGCTAAACGGATTTAAATAACTTATTGGGCTTGGGGGAAAATTAATAGGTACTACAAAGCAAGCACGACAGGCCATTTAAATAGAAATCCATACAATTCATAGCATTAGAAGGTAAACCCATTTTCATATTGTTTGTGGATTAAATAATTTTTTATTGCTTTCCAGAAAAAGTTGAGTATATGAATATGCATGTGCATATGTGTGTATATAAGAAAGAGAGACAGACAGACTGACTGACAGGCTCTAGTGCTTCTGCAACCTCCTAAACATTTTTCTACCCCTTGTTCCTCAGTCTTGTCTCCCTCTCAAATACAAACAAGAAGTGTTTGGTTAGAGGTGAACCTTGTCTTTTGTTGCCATTGAGCTGACACTGGGATTATTTGTAGCTTAGTGCATAGAATGTGCTTTACCTCTATAGAATTCTGATTGTGGGTTTTTCTTTAGAAAGTCACTACTTTTTCTTTACCCCTAAATTCACATTCTTCTGTGTGGGGTACTGGCACTTCCGATTTCACCTGGGTTTTCAATTTGGCAGGAAGAATGGTTATGTGGTTATGAAAATGTGGGGGAAAGGGCTCATTACCACCTGTCCTTTCATGAAGTATTTATCTTTCTGGTTTTCTCCATCACTTGAAGAATCCTCAAGGGGGGGTGAATTTTTCGTCTCAAGGAGACAAGTTTCTGCAGCCAATGAAGGGAAAGAACAGAGGGGAGCAAGAGGCCGGCTGGGAGCCCGGCCAAGGTGGCAGTCAGCTTCCCATGGCTGTCTCCAGTCTCTATTCCTTCAGTCGTTTAAATCTCGGCTGTGTCGCAGATTGTGATAACTGAGAACATGTTTATGACCACACTCTGCAAGTTGCAGAGTGTGGTATATACAAGGATAGTGAGAATTCTGATTACAGCCATGTATACGTCCATTAATTGCCCTTGGCAAACACAGACCTGTAGAATGGGCCCTTTGTGCACTGGAATATTTGTTGTGACTGTTCTTTTTTTTTTAACCCCTGAGAGGGAGAAAGCAAGCCCGTGCTAATGAGTGTGAAAGCAGGAGGGAAGAAAGAGAAAGGTGTTTTCAACAGGGTCTTGCTTTTGAGATCCTCTGTTTTAGTCTCCTGGTTAGCTCAGACTATAGGCACACACTCTCTTGTGCCTAGACTGTCTAGGTTGGTCTGGATCCCAACCTGAGCCTCCCCTGTGGCCCCAGCTTCATACAGAGGCACCCTACCTCTTCCATCATTGTAGCTGGACCTCTTCCTTTTTATTAACCAGTTCACCTCATTATTCCTAAAAGTTTGAACACATGTCCACACCGCAGAGATATTTAAATATATATATATATATATATATATGTATGTAAGATATATATATATATATATACACATATATATATATATATTTGTGTGTGTGTGTGTGTATATATATATATATATATATGTGTGTGTGTGTGTGTGTGTGTGTGTGTGTGTGAATTATTTAACTTTCTTTCTTTAAATTTTGACCAGAGAGGGACAGAGAGAGAGAGAGAGAGAGAAAGTGAGAAAGCAAGCTACCAGGTCCAGGACTCGAACCACGGTCAGCCATGTGGAACTCCAGTACCCTTAACCACCTCACCACCTGTCAGCCCCAATACATATATATGAAAAATATATACATATAGTATTATAGCAGTATATTTTATATACTTCAAGCCTATAAGAAATGGAAACCAAAATAATGTTACAGATAGAAAGCCCAGTAAATGCTCCCCATACCATGTTAATTATCTTGTGCCAACTGTCTTTCTTTGGACTATGGAAACCCTGTTTAAAGTCACTGGCTACGGGGTTGTGTCCTGGAGAAGATGAACTGTGGGACAGGAGGGTCTGTATATTTAGAACATGGAAAGAGTACACAAAGCTGACATGCTACGTCATGGTTAAGTATACCTCCTAGGTGGAGTTGAGTGCTTGGTCCTACATAATTGCTGTGCTCGCATGACTTGATAGCGTCGGTGAGTTTTCTCTCACCTTGGCAGAAGTTAACAGGAGGACACAATTTGATAGTGTACAATGGTTTCCTGCTTTACTGTCAGTAGCCAAGCCAAAGTGTGTAATTAAAATGAAGCAACACTTGGGGCCAGCAGGTGCCATAGTGGTTCAGGCACTGGACTCCCACAGGGCTGACCTGGTGGCCTGAAAAATCATGCTGTATGGACCAGCAGCTGGTGAGGGGGTTATGTCACTGGACTCCTATATGGCCAGCTGTGGTTTGAGTCCAGATCCGGTGGCTTGAAACTCACATTATGCGTGTCTGCATGTGTGCTCCAAATCCCAAGAGGCGAATGGAGGAGAGGGGATTGCAGCATAGCCAACCCTCGGGGGTGCTTTCTCACTGTCTATCTTTCTGTCTTTCCTGCGAGTGCACGTGCCTTGTAGCAAAAATCTCAAAAAAAAAAAAAAATCACGCTGGGTGTATTTGTGCTTAAATTTACAGGAGGAGAATGGAGGAGAGGAGATTGCAGTGTGGTCACTCCCTCTCCCCAGGGGGCTAATTTCTCACTTTTCCTCTCATAGTATTTCTGTTTCTCTCTGGTGAGCACTCATGCCCTATGGCAAAATTCTTTAAAAAAAGGAAGCAACACTTTAGTTTCTCTGTTTCTCACCTTTAGGCTGCCTTCAGCTGGAGGTGGCTGCTAACTTCCTTTTAACTTCCTCTTAAAATCTGAAAATGGTCAGGAAATGGGGGGTTATATGTAATTCCATGCTTTATTATGGTTTTTAGTTTTAAATTTTCCCAGTGTATGGTATGTTCCACTGGAGTTAACAGCATATTAATTTCCTTAGTGGAGAACATCGATTTTATTACAGACTTCTGCCCTGGAGCCTTTGAATATCATTGATTTCTCTTCCTTGTGTGTGTGTGTGTTTTTTTTTTTTTTTTTTTTTTGGTTCCAGCCACTTTAGAGTTTCCAGAAATTAGCTTAGGTTATAATTTTTATGTCTTTTTTTTTTTTTTCCTTCTCTTTCAATTCCACTCGAGAATAATAAGAGTGAACAATTACCTAGCAAAGAAAGGAAGAGATTTGCCTTACCTTTCTTGTGGCTTTTACGTCTCCTAAAGATACAGTGATGTATAAGATTCATCGAGATCACTTCGTTGGGGAAGAACTCAATTTTACTTTGAAGGCTGTCTTTAGAACCTGAATCTGTTGGGGGAATCTCTTGAGCATTAAAACATTAGATGAAAAACACTTAGAGAAAACATTCTAGTGCTGTGATTTCATCAAATCAGGAGATGCTGTCTGCAAAGAATTTCCCTATCACATGTTGAATCCTGAGACTTTTTTCCCTTGATATCAGCTATTTTAACTTCTGATAGAAAACAAACGGACTACCTCTACCCTCCAACAAACAAACAAAACAAGCACGGTCATATTTTTCCAGTACTAGAATTTAAGAATTTAACTTTTTCATTTCTTTGAATCATGTGACTATTATTTAGCATACCAAGTAGCTGGCAGTAAAAACTCTATTTTCAAACAGGAAAATGTATTTTTCAAAAAAGACTGTTTGGCTGACAGCCTCACCCCAGGGTTGAATTGTATGAAAAATAATGTGATTTGAAGAAATATTTGGAATACTACTAATCCACTTATTAAGAAAATCCATTGAGTTTCTTCTTACCACTGTAATTTCCTCCATGGTTTTTCCATTCCTGGCAATTTCGAGACTAATTTTTAACACTTTCAATAAATTTAAAACTGTAGAAATCACTCGGTTTCAATTATTCACCTGATGGATATACCTGCTGAAGAAACTATACTCTCTGTCTCCTCACCATCCTTACTCTTTTCAGATAGAGGGAAGATGGTTCTCAAATGCACAATTTAATTTTTATAAGAGATACACTTATAGTTGTTTATTTTTATGGATGCATGTGTATATATGTGACCAGGTATATGCACAAATATCCATGCATTTCTGTCTGTCTGCTGTTGTTGTATATACTACACAATTTAAGGAGATTTCACTGCAAAGGGCAACAGCAAAAAGACTGGTTTATTACATTTGTTCTAAAATGCCAAATGCCTTAAAGAAAATAATGATATTGAAGATTATAACCAGAGTCTCTCACTTTCAAACCTGACTTGCAAGCCTAAACCTTGGTCCATTTATTAATTTAGAATTTTCTAGTCTTTATGATTCTAGAGACAATGATTCAGAGTTGGTCCCTGATCATTAGAGGAGGTGGTTCATTTCTGCAAGTATTTGTGAAATATCTGATAGGTAGAAGCACTGGATAGGAGTTTATGTCATCACCTCACTTTGAACACATTTGGAATTCTGAGTAAGAGACCTTAAAAACATTTTTAAAAATTTTATTTAATTCATGAGAGAGAAAGGGAACAGAAGGGAGGGGGAGAGAGAGAATTTCTAATAGATTCTTTATGACATGATCTCTCCTCAGCTTCAGATAGTCCTGGATCATGGGCAGGTGTATGCCCAGCGTACTCAAACTCTAGAACCTTCCCATGTGGATCAACCTTACAGGGTTTTATCACTGCATCACCATACGACCCTAATGCTATGGTTTTCTTTTGATCCTTTTCTGATTTGTTGCCTTTTTCCTAAATTCTGGTCAGAGCAGAGACTACTGTCTATTTTGCATTGCCTACAGGATGATACAGAAAGTTAACCTGCCCTAATTACCTTGTTCTTATTTTGCTCCTATCCTTCTTTTCTCAATTCCCCTTTGTTGTGTTTGTTGAGATTTCCTTTCCATTAAAAACAATAGATTGGACCAGCCCCATACCTAGTGGTAAAGGGAGCTAGATCCCACATGACTGACCATGGTTTGAATTCTGGTCCTGGTAACCTGAAAAACAAGCTGGTTGCATGTGCATGTCTGCCCCAGATCCCATCAGGATGGAGAAATGGAGGAAGAAATGATTGTGATGTGACCATGCCCTATTGGGGGGGTGGGTGTCCCCTCCATCTTTCTGATGAGTATACATGCCCTTTGGCCATTAAATAAATGGCGACAAAAGCAATAGATTAGAGCATCTATTATACATCTATATTTGTGCAAAGTGTTAGGGAAAAATACCAAGAAACACTGTATCTTCCAGGGTCTTTCTTCAAAAGAATTGCAATTTCGTTGAGAGACTATGACATATACACCTAGAAAGATAAATGATTACTCTTTCCCTTCAACTTAATAACAGTAGAAGGCAATAATGGAAAGGTATCACAAGGCGAAGTGCATTTGTATTGCCCAATACAATGTAATAGCTCTCACAGTTCAGATATAGGGGTTATCGGGTTTTAACTTTTATTGCAATCATTTTATTCATGTTGACATAGAGATCACTGCTGCTGAGTTAATTTCGTCCAATTTGTACTTCTAGAATTACTTTCTTCAGCTGGTATTTCTGACAGGGAAGGTCAGTCTTTGGTTAAATGTGGGGAAAAAGATGAGCATCTGCCATTTCGATGTAATATTGATGAGCTAGTGTTTAAATGTTTACTTTGCAGACACTTAATTACTAGTAATTCCTTAACTAGAATATGGCTTGGCTGCCTCTTCTTTTTGTCTTCAGCTGTGACCTGGGCCTATTGTCTTGGAGTAAAGTGTCCCAAGCCCCTTAGAGCTCTTAATGAGAGTTTTTCCTTAGTCTTTGCTGAGTATTTTGAAGTGAGAACAACTCCAACTGGAGGGAATCTTGCTATAGAATTTTTTTTTCATTCTATGAGCCTTTTTACTCTTTAGTTATACCACAGTTGATTTGTGTATATAAGGGTTTGAAATACATTCCTTATCCATTCCTGTTTTCTTGTTACAGGATAAAGAAAATGAAGAGTGCTTACTTTGTTTTATTTGTCTTTATCATGCTGTAGAAATCTGTATTAGTAACAATACAGGTTGCATTTCTGTTCTGTTTGTCAATGAGCTCTGTTGGGATATTTCTTTCTAATGAATATTATGTTTGGGTTGGGGACTCATTATAATTATCATACCCAGTGGAAGCTGGTAAAAATCTCTTTCATTTGTATTTTCACTCCACTACTAGGTAAAGCAGGTTTTGTTATTGTTCTGTATTTCATGATTTTTCCCTTCCAGAGTTAATTTTCAATGTTGTGAGTAAAATGAGATGGCTAAGGGATATTTATGAGATGTCATTGGGCTTATTTTGTGAACTGAATTCCATTTTACTTGTAATAGCTTCTTTGCTGTTTTAACTGTTGCTGAATTGAAAAGGGGGTATTATTACAGAATTGTTTATAATGTTTAGACTTTTAGTTTTAAAAGGTTTGAATAATACAGAACCTATTTATATGTAAATGAATTTATATTTCCTGCTGTAACATTAGTATTTGCTAAACTTCCTTAGACTGTTGCTTAAGTTAGATTTCTTAAAGTCTGCATTCTTATAGTTATCTTTTACTTAATTTATTTTATCATATCAGTACAGTTTGTGTTTCTATAAGTCTCTTAGCTGATTGAAAGCAAATTTGGAAGTTAAATGTCTTTAGCTTTACTAAACTTTCTTCTCAGTCCATCTTTTTTTTAGAGAGGCTTTTGCTATAGGGCGCGTGCGCTCGCCAGACAGACAGAGACAGAGAGATAGAAAGCGAGAAATCACCCCCAAGGGGGGATGGCCACGCCGCAATCCCTTCTCCTCCATTCTCCTCTCGGGATCTTGGGCACACATGCACACGCGCCCGGCGTGAGTTTAAGCCACCAGGTCCAGGACTCGAACCGCGGTCGACTATGTGGGAGTCCAGTGACATAGCCATTACGCTAACTGCTGGTCCCTCTTCTCAGTCCATCTTGATAATGTATTTCCTATTTTAAGAAAGTAATAATTATGTTTCCAAAAGTGGTACTTTTTTTTTTTTTTTTTTTTTGAGAGGTTTTTGCTATAGGGCTCATGCGCTCGCCAGAAAGACAGAAAGAGACAGAGAAACAGAAAGTGAGAAATCACCCCGGAGAGGAGATGGCCATGTCGCAATCCCTTCTCCTCCATTCTCCTCTCAGGATCTTGGGCATGTGTGCACTTGCGCCCGGCGTGAGTTTAAGCCACCGGGTCTGGGACTTGAACTGTGGTTGACTATGTGGGAGTCCAGCGACATAGCCATTACGCCAACTGCTGGTCCCCAAAAGTGGTACTTTTGATAGTGTTATGAGATAGGAGTAGACTCTTCTGGAGTCCCGAAAATATTTAAATGATTTCTTTACAAAAGACTATTATGGGGTTTCCTTTTAAAAAATCTAATACTATATTTAAAATATGAATTGACAAAAAATTCTTCTGTGCAACATCATGGAACTATCGTTTGAATAAAGTGCTTTTTATTTTGGGGGCAGGTTTATTATAGTAATATCATTTGAGTATAGATGACATCGTTTCTCTGATCTTTTATTTGGAGAAAGAGAAGTATTTCCTTATGAATTCAGTGAGAACACTCAAAATTCTTATTGCATGATTTTACCATTTTTCTTGCAATGTTGGTGTCCTAGAAGCAGCAGTAAGAGCACGGTGGGGTTGCTTGGGTGGTAGACTGGCAATGCTGGGATTGTATATGTCTTTTCTTCTCTTTGCAGTCCCCACCTCTGCCATTAGTTAATTTGCTTATTTCTTTTCAATCTTTTTATAACTTGTTTAGTTGCGATCTTTGTAGTATGCTGAGGGAAAAAAAAAAAGAAATTACTAGTTTAATTTGCTTACTTTTCCCTTCCTCACAGCCATCCCAGATCCTTTTTGTGTTCAGGGACTCATGTCTCCATCCTGTCCCGCTGACACCTCAGTCTCTGGAGAATGTGTGTTATAATTATGTCCTTAACATCTCCTTGCACTTATCACAGCATTTAATTGCTTATGGGTTCTTGGCCTATTCTGTCTCGCCTCTTTCCAGAGTGCTGAAATTTTAAACCCCTGCAGCCCTTTCTCTTTTTAACTTTTAGAACCAAGGAGTCCTGAATTGACTTTTAAAGGAAAGCCTGTGTCACATATTTCCATCTGTCACCAGATGTTCTAACTCACTTAGGGATGCTCCTTTTAGATGATAAAGTGCTTTCTTTTTCCAAATGGCTTCCTCCAGTCTCCAGATTCATTTCTTTTGTCTTTTCCAAACCAGCTACTGAAAAGTGTGATAAACAAAGTTAAATGGGTTTTCTAATCTTGTGAATGGCAGGTGCAGGATGTGGGGCTTTGCCAAGCAAGCACTTTCATCCAAAACTGAGCCAGGGAAAAAGAATTGTAACCTGTGGGCTCTAATTCAGTGTATACTGAATTCCAGAGGTTGTTAATAAACAAGGACTAGGCTTAAGTATAGTATAACAGGGACCAGCATTAGTGTAATGGCTATGTCGCTGGACTCCCACATAGTCGACCGCGGTTTGCGTCCCGGACCTGGTGGCTTAAAACTCATGCCGGGCGCGTGTGTGTGCGTGCCCAGGATCCTGAGAGGAGAATGGAGGTGAAGGGATTGTGGCGTGGCCATCCCCCCTGGGGGGTGATTTCTCACTTTCTGTCTCTCTGTCTCTGTCTGTCTGGCGAGCGCACGCGCCCTATAGCAAAAACCTCTAAAAAAAAGAAAAAAAGAAAAAATCCATGTAAAAAGTATAGTATAACAGCCAAGAAACATTTAAAACAGAAAATAAACAGATAGGTAGAATCTGTGAATAAATATTGCCAGGACAGATTAGCCACATGAAAAATGGACAGATTTGGTAATCAAATTTCCTATCCAGTGCGAATCATATTAATTTGAGGTGAAATGCCTTCCTTTATATAAAACTATTTAGAAATATTGACCCTCTATTGGGATAGGTAAACAGTTCAGCTTCTTGATCCCCTCTGAGAAATAATGTGATGGATGAAAGCCTGGGAATTTAAGGAAACCTGTACTTCTAATACTGTAGAAAGAATACCGGGTGATAGGCATTTGATTATTTTTCCTTCATTTGCCTGTAACTTTGAGTCTATTATAGATCATGATGGGGATACTTAGGATAAGAGTTACTCATGCTTTTGTTCTCTTTGCTTTTGCTTTTGCTTTCCTTATCTAACCTGCGAAGTGGGTAAGTATTATGAATATTGTCCTTCTCTTTACAGAGTAAAGGAAGGGAGCAGGGAATAGACCAGAGGTTCTACTGTCATAAAAAGGAGAATGGGTTGGGACTGTAGGAGTTGGTTCTCTTTGGTCTAGTTTACAGTATCTTTTTGAGACCCCAAGATTTGAAATTCCTTTATGCCACTAGTTTGTTTTGCTTTGATTTGGAAATGTCTTTTGTATATTTGTTTGTTTGAAGAGAGGTTTTTGCTATAAGGCATGTGCGCTTGTCAGAGAGACAGAAACAGAAAGCAGAAGATGCCTCCCAGGGGAGATGGCCATGCTGCAATCCCTTTTCCTCCAGTCTCCTCTCAGGATTTTGGTCATGCACACATACACACCCAGAGTGCGCTTTAAGTTGCTGGGTCTGGGACTTGAACCTTGGTCAACTACATAGGAGTCTAGCAATGTAACCATTATGCCATCTACTGGTCCCAGCAATGTCTTTATAGCACTTAAAAACAAAAACAAAACCTCTTGTGGGGCCAGCAGGTGGCGTGGAGTTAAGCTGTCTGGATGGGTGACTGGATGTGGATGTGTCCTGGACCTGGCATCTTGAAAAACACACCTGCGTGTGTGCATGCATGGCCCAAATCCAAAGAGAAATGGAGGAGAAGGGATCATGGCATGGCCACCTCCCCGGGGGGGCTCATTTATCATTTTTCTTCCCTCTGTCTCTCTCTGGCAGGTGCATATGCCTATGGCAGAAACAAAACAAAAAATTAAAAATAACCTCTCCAGGGACCAGCAGTTAGTGTAATGTCTATGTCTCTGGACTTCCATGTAGTCGACTGCGGTTCAAGTCCTGGACCTGGTGGCTTAAACTCACGCCGGGCGTGTGTGTGTGAGTGCCCAAGATCCTGAAAGGAGAATGGAGGAGAAGGGATTGTGGCGTGTCCATCTCCCCCTGGGGGGTGATTTCTTGATTTCTATCTCTCTGTTTCTCTCTGTCTTTCTGGCAAGTGCACGTGCTCTATAGTAAAAACCTCTCCAAAATAAATAAATAAATAAATAAATAAATAAATAAATAAATAAATAAATAAAGTAAAAATAAAATAACCTCTCCAAAAAACACCTGTAAATTCCCTTTAAAAGAAGGGGATGCTGATTTTCTAAGAAGAAATACATGGCAGGATGAGACTCAATGTATTTGAAAAATAATTTCTTCTTTCCTTTCCTTGCTTGCCTGTGTTTTTCCACCTCCTTTCTTAATTTATTTGGTACAGAATGTAATTACTGCTGGGGTGCATTAGTACTGCGTAATCTCAGATTAGGAGACTAGTTGAAGGAGCTACTCCACACCTCTGGGGTGACCCGGGTGGGTGCGGAATCATCAGGGGGCTGTGCTGTTGGACTAGATGCTCCTCTCTGAAGGCATTCTGGAACTCGAACTCAATAAATCATCCTGAATGTGTTTGCTTTTGCCCTGTGGAGGGAAGCCTAGTCAAAATCAAGCGTTTAAAACCTCAGTCATACAGTCATACGTATTGTTTTTCTAGTTTTAGGCCTCTTCTGTGGAAGAAGGTAGCATGTTATTTGATTTTTCTAGTTAGGAAGTACTTTCAGGAGGAATCATGAGCCTCTACTGTAGAGAAGAGAGGAGCCATAGTCGTAGAAAAGTCATCCTCCAGTGGGTCACTGAATCCCTTCCCTCCTGAAGTCAGGGTTTGTCAGGAGAAAAGCTTTTGCAGTGCTTTCTCCATAGTAAAGAGTATAGCTGCCACTTGTGTTGGTAGTCGGTCCAGGTCTGATGTCTAAGAGTACGTGCGTGACTTAAGTTAACCATCTGTTCCGTAATTTATGCTACAAAACAAGTTTCATCTTTAGCTACTCTTTTTTATGGGTCTTGTCTTCTAATTAGTTACCAATTAATCACTTTGAGGACAAGTTTGTCCCTGTGCTGTGTTTTTGTCTTTCAGCATTGATTGCTTAGTGGTTTTATTTTTTACTCATAAAGCTATAGGTCATGATAATCTTTACCGCTACACCCCATTGTTCCAGTTCAGGTGCTCATTGTTTTTTACTTTGGACATTGCAATAATCTCTATTCTCTGCTACCAGTCCTAAGTAAATGTGTGTGCCCGTGTGTGTGTGTGTGTGTGTGTGTGTGTGTGTGTATTTATAAAATTACATTGCTCTTTTGCTTAAGACCCTCTGATTATTCTATTGGCCAGAGAATCTTAAATTACAGTTTAAGGACCAGGATTATCAACATCCCTAGGAACTTGTTTGTAATACTGATTCTCAAACCTCATCTTACACCAAATGAATCAGAAATTTGTGTTTTTCTTAACTCTTTTTTTTTTTAAGTTTTATTATTATTATTATTTTTCTGAGAGAGAGGATAAAAAAGAGAATCCCCCACCAGGGTCATAAAGCTGCAGTCCGTCCCCAGTCCCAGCCAGCCTGGGCACATGTTCTCAACTGGTGCTCCCCAGAAGGTCATGGGGTACAAACCCCATTGCATTACCCCTGTGCATCACCTGGCCCCTTAGAAATCGTTTTATGAAACCTTCCAGTGCTTCTGCTGTGGAAAGCAGTCTTTGAACTACTGTTGTAGGCAATGGGACGGTGTCCATATGCCTGACCAGCATGGAGGGGTTTTGACAGGCTTATGTCTCTGCAGCCACTGCCCTAAGCTTTTTCTTCATTACCTTCCTGCCCAACTGTCACTGTTCTAAGCTTCTTATCATTTTCAGAACATGATCATACTCCTCCATGCCCTGCACTTTGATAAGCTTTTCTGTCCTGATTGAGAGTTCTTTCTGACCCCCCCCATGCTTGGTGAATCTCTATAAAACTAAGAGGCAGCCGAAAGAATATGAACAGGTTTGAGTTAAAATCTTGTCTCACATCATTTACTTTTATCTGGGTTTTCTTATCTAAAAATGGGTATGTTGGTATAATCACGTCATTGTAAACGCTGCTGAGATGCTCTGTATAGAGACTCTATCATGTATCCTATCAAATACAATTTAATGTTACAGTGTTTCTTGAGGTGAAATTCATAGAACTTAAAATTAGCCATCTTAAAATGTACAACTCAGTGACTCAGTGCTTTCACAATGTGGAGCAACTGTCACCTGTCTCTAGTTCTGAAACATGTTAACATCCCCAAAGGAGACCCTGTATCCATTAAACAGTCATTTTCCATTCCGTCTCCTCCCCACTAATGTTACTTACATAATCTTTTCACATTATAGAGATTTAGGAGATGAACATTTTCATATTCTCTATTTTGAGAGAGAGAATTTTGCTATAGGGCATATGTGCTCTCCAGAGAGACAGAGACTGAAACAGAAAGTGAGAATTCACACCACCCAACTCCACCCCACCCCACCCCGGAGGGCATGACTATGCCACAATCCCTTCTCCTTCATTCTCTTCTCAGGATTTTGGGCATGCAAGCACATGCACCCAGCATGCGATTTCAAGCCACTGGGTCTGGGACTTGAACCACTGTCAGCCATGTGGGAGTCCAGCAGCATATAACCATTTATAACCATTATGCTATCTACTGGTCCCTCCATATTCATTTTTGATTTTCCAAAGATATAGTGCTCGTCACAAAGTGTGGGTATGATTCAAGTTTTAAGATGTCTTGGAGATCTAAGTGAGATGGTAAAACATGATTAATTTCTGGGAAGTGAAATTAATATAATAAATAATAACATATACCGAAATGTATGTTGTACATTTACTTTGAGATTTCTTAAAGTGTTCTTTCTTTTAATCTCTTCTTTTGCAGAGCTCCTTTTTCTTTTCTCTTTTAGGTTTTTGCTATAGGGTACATGTGCTCACCAGAGAAACAGACAGACAGAGATAGAGATATAGAGAGAGAAAGTGAGAAATCCTGTCCCCCCATCCTCAGGGGATGGACACACCACAATCCCTTCTCTTTCACTCTCCTATTAGGATTCTGGGCATGCATGCACATGTGCCCGACCTGATTTTCAAGCTACCAGATCCAGGACTTGAATGAAGGCCAACCATGTAGACTCCAGTCATCCTAATCACCACTCCCTCTGCTGGCTGCCCAGAGCACCTTTTGATAACCTAAATATACACAACCATAAACACACAGCCCATGTAGTGTTTATTTTGCACAACTGCAGCACATTTAAGCATTTTGAATCATTTCCACAGTGTCCTCACTGCCTTGATATTTATACAGACCTGTTGACGATACAAGGGATAAACCATTATTTTCTTTTTAGAAATCTTTTTTACTTTCTTTTTTTTTAATTTCTAGATTTATATTTCATTTATTTTTCTTCTTTTTTCTTTTTTACATTTAATCACTGTACATCTTTACAGCATAAAAATGAATTTTGCCACCTTGAATACACTGCATATCAGCCCAGTCAAAAATATTATCATACACATTATTATCAGCAGTTTTCCATTTTTGTATCTGTTAAATGTTGTGCCTTTTTTTTTTTTTGCATTTCCCTCCTTGATTCCCCCTTTTTTTATGCCTTTAAGCCAGTGTATGTATGTTTTCATGAGAGAGAGAGAGAAAGGTTCTCCCAAGGAGGCTTGGTCACGCCACAGGTCTTTTTCCTTCAGTTATCCCTCCTGTCAGTCCTGGGCACATGCGTGCATACCTGGAGTGTTTTCTCAAGCCATTACTAAGGCTGGGACACTAACCCTGGTTACTCAGGTAGGATGGACTTCCTCTGCATAGCACCTAAGCCCTGTGGAACTGGTCCTGAGGTCCTGGGTTATTAAGACCTTAAAATAATAGTTAACATTTCTAAAGGACTTTGTGTATTTTTTTTTCTGTAGTGCTTTTATCTGCATATCCGATTTAATCTTTTCTGTTTATGAGGGGGAAAAAAAGAAGGGAAAAGGGAGAGAGACAGAGGTAGGTATTTTGACCATCTCACTCTGTCATGGTCCTCCTGTCCCAGCCTTCAATCAGCTTGACTGACAGACGTATGCAGCTGTGCCCGCTGTGTTCAGTTAGGCCTAGGAACCAAACTAGGACCTCCCATGTGGCTTCTAGCCTCCCCAGTGCTGGTGCTACTTGTATGTCACTGGGGCTGACTCTCATTTTAATCTTTATCTTAGGATAAGAGCCAACTAACTCTCCCCTCCCCCCCATTAAAATAAAGCTTTAGTTCTAAATTTAGGTACAGATTTACATGGAAAGTTGTAAGTTCTAAAGAATATTCTTTAATTAGTGTCTATTGAATTTTCCAATGACAGGCTGTAAATACAATTTATCTCTAATATTTTATAGGCAGAAAAACATGCTTTCATTTAAAATGACTAAATTAGTGTTACTATCTCAAATGACACTTGATTTAACTTTAAAAGTATTAGTTGTAATAGAGAATTAACAGCATGCAGATTTGAAGAATTTTTCAACAGCTTTTTCCTGTGCTGGTTAGAAATAACTTAGGAGTTGGTAATATGGCGTGGGGGTGGGAAGGGGAATTTTTCAAGTTGGCACACTGAAGCTCATTAGCATCTTTCAAACCCTAATGCTGTTTTGTTTCAGATAGATTTATTACACTGTCTTTCTCCCCAATTCACAGCAGCCTGTGAAGGCTCAGTTGGAACAAACAAAAGAGATATATAACCCCTGAACCAATTAGCATAGCTTACAATGTTCTTAATAGGCTTATCTACTGTATATGAGACTTGGGAAAATGACTTAACTTTTATGCTTCCTTGATCTCTAGGGAGGTTTGTCGACATCAGTTGCTTTGTACGCACAATGTCAACCTCACATATTTGATTTTCAGCTTTCTGATACAAAACCTTCTTTACAATGTGATGGCTCCCGGGTGCTGCAGTCAGTCACTTGGGGGCTGTTTGCTTATTTGTACAGAGTCTGTCGATGCGTGAGAAGAGAGCACATGTGACTTGGTCCTGGGGCAGCTCATTGGCCTTTGCCAGCGTGTGGGACAGGGCGCAGGCCGGCAATTTGTTCAGCTAGTGCGGACTCCTGGAGCGCGCTCCTCCTTTCTAGAGCTCCTCCTCTGAGCCTTTGTCCTCTCTCTTTCTACTGCTTGTCATTGAAAGTTGGCTCATCTTTTGTTCCTGAAAGGTATAAAAGATGTACATTTCCCTTATTCCCCTCCACTTGCATAAAAAAGAGGATTTGTGTTGGGGAAGTAAATCGAGGTATATTGTTAGTGACATTTCATAGAGCCAGCCAAAACCTGTCAGGCATATCTACAGAATTTTGATTCTGCAAACAAATGAAGGACTGCACATCTTGTGAACTTTGCTGTTTTACATCTTCAGTAAAGGCATCTCATGATTTTATTTTATGTTACATCAAAAGAGGTATTCATATTGCCTTGAGTAAAGACTTCTATTGTAAGCATATTTAAGTGATACGTGTCCATTGGCATCATAAATGATGTGACAATTTGAGGTGAACTTAACCAGCTCTTGATAGTATATTTGTTAAGAGATTAGAGTATGAAGCCAGAGAGACATATCTTAGTTATTGACTGTTAGACTTTAGGTGTATTACTTAGCTGTTCCAAGTTTGTTTTTTTTCATCTGCAGAAGAGCAGCAATAATCATGGGATCTTTGTCAATATTCATAGAAAACTATGGGAATAATCTCTGCCTTGTCATAAGCACTCAAGAAAAGGTAGCAGTGATATTAGTAGAAATCTTCTGGAAACAACATATGCTGGGTCTTTAATACACATCTTTACAGTGTGTATTATAAAAAACTATGCATGGATTTCAGATTTTTTTTTTTTTTGCATCAAATTAAACTTGTTTTTAATTCCATTTTTTCACAAACTTTTTGAAGTCACCTTGTGTGGTAAAGAAACCCAGGATCCCAGAAAATGTAAAGCAATAGGAAATCGTTTATTCATGAATCACTTAAACCAGAAGAAGCTGAGAAAAATCAAATGTAAAGCAGCTTATACATTAATTTTTAAAAAAAAAATTTCCAGAGGGACACATGTGCTTGCCAGAGAGAGACAGATAGATAGACGGAGAGAGAGATAGATGGAGGAAGAAAGCAACCCCCAGTGGGGCATGGTCTTGCCATAATTCCTTTCCTGCCATGTCTCCCTCTCGTTGGGATTTTTGCACACATATTGACACACACCAGGTATGTGCTTCAAGCTGCTGAAACTTGGATTGAAACTGTGATCGTCCATGTGGGATTCAGCTCCCTTACCCACTAGGGAGGCCAGGCCCAGACTGTACATTCTACACATCAAATCTATTTTAGGAAATTCTCACTCATATCTTGATACTTTGGGCTTTTGTTCAGCCTAATACTTGTGTATTAGGGTAGAGATTAGGTTTTCTTAAATGAATATCGGCTTTTTCCACAGGTGCTATGGTTTTCAGGTGTCCTTTCCAAAATTCAGGTGTTGCCAACATGGTGGTATTAAGAGGTGGGGCCTGTAAGAGGTAAATCATCTGTGAAGACTCCTTCCTTGGAATGAAAGCCCTTATAAAAGAAGTTTTTGTAGCTTTGGCTTGCTTGCCTGACCTATTCGACCACATGAGGGTGCAGTATTCCCCTTTTCCTACGGTTGTGGCAACAAGGTGCTATTCTGAAAGCTGTGAACTGTTCTCACTGTACAACTGAACCTGCTTTTGGCTTGATGTTGAACTCCCAGCCTCCAGAAATGTGAGAAGATAAATTTTTATTCTTTTTTTTTTTTTTTGGAGAGGTTTTCGCTATAGGGAGCGTGCACTCGCCAGACAGACAGAGAGAGACATAGAGACAGAAAGCGACAAATCACCCCTCAGGGGGGATGGCCACTCCTCCGCAATCCCTTCTCCTCCATTCTCCTCTCGGGATCTTGGGCATGCACGTACACGCGCCTGGCGTGAGTTTTAAGCCACCGGTCCCAGACACGAACCACGGTCGACTACGTGGGAGTCCAGCGACATAGCCATTACGCTAACTGCTGGTCCCAAATTTCTCTTCTTTATACATTACTTTCTCTAGTATTTTATTAGAGCAGCACACACACACACACACAAGACTAAGACAACAGGTTTATAGGTGGAGAGCACAATTAAGTGAGTTCCTGTGTTCATTTTGTGGTTGTTGTAGATTTTTTGTTTGTTTGCTTGTAATTGCCAGTGTGAACATGAACATGAACTTCTTGGGCAGAGATGGGGCAGAGTGGAAGAAAGGAATAGACAGAAAGCACCTCCTAGTGGGCATGTTCATGCCACAGTCTTTTCCATTTCTCCACCTTACCAGGATTTGGGACACACACGTGCCCATCATGTTTTCAAGCAGTTGGGACTGGAGTTCACACCACTGTTGGCTATGTGGGATCTGTCCCCCTTAACCCCTCACTAGGCTACAAGCGGCTCAGTGTTGTAGAGTTTAGTTTACGTGTTATCAGCAGTATGGCCTTTCAGAGGTAGTAAGATGTGTTCGAATATTAGATGTGTTCTGAATAGGAGAAACTTAGAACAGTACCAGTCACAGGGAAGGCACTCTGTGTATCTGGGATGAGTATGAGGCGCCTCCTATGGGCCTTTTGAATTGCTAGCATTTAATAAGATGAGGTTGGGGGAGGCGTTATTGGGAGGAAGATGGTGTTTGTGGCCAAGATGACCTGGCCAGATTCATTGTAACCCTGCATTTCAGTGAAAGCATTGAGAACTACAGAGGAAAAAGAATTAAAGCTTGTTACTAAGGTATCGTGAAACAAGGCAGAAGAATGATTTTACTGGCTACTAAAAGAAAAGTTCCATAATATACTGATACACCAGCTGGGGGATCTCATGGTAAATTGAGCCCTTTGGCTTCTGATTTTAGTAGTGAAAAAAATTTCAGGAAAGCTAGTGGCATTTACTCCACAATATATAGTGAGTAATTATTTCCGGTCTTTACATATATTTTAACTTACTCAACAACCTCCTTTATCTGTCCGTGAAAAGAGTTAATAAAAATAACTTGAGCCTATTTCAGCAGTTCAATGTAAGTAGTTGGTCTAAGAATGACTTTGTTGAATAACTTTATTAGAGTGCTTAGGGGGAAAAATGTGTAACTATATGTATAGTCTGCATAGCAGATTTAATAAAGAGTTGGTCTAGTGAGAAATCTTTAATTCAATATGGCTTTCTGAAGTTGGCTGTAATCCTGTTTATCCTAAAAGTTAGTACTTTAAGACGTGCTATTGGTTATCTGTACGGCCATTAGAGAGTGAACTTTAAAATAGTACATGGCAGGCCCAGCAGGCTGGTTCAGTGGTTGTGTACTGCTCTGTGGCACTGGTGACCGAAGGAAGATGGGAGTTTGGTTCCTGGGTCAACCTTTATGCACTGCGTACCTGCATACATGTTCCTGACTTGCTCCAAGACTGGGGGAAAGATGTGGCCTGAGACCAGGTTGACAGTGTTTGTCTTTTTCTTGTCTTTTGATCTTGAAACAGAAACTTACAAAAAAACAAAACATGGCAAAAATTTTTAGAAGAGTTGTAGTATTGCGGCTGACAAGGCAAACTGCTTTATTTTGTGAGAGGGAAAATGTTCTGAATCTTCCATTTGTGTTTAATTTTAAATATTTAATAACCACATCCTTTAGGCTTCATTCTTTATCCATTGTTTAACAGGACCGTGTAATGCCATATTTCTGAATAATGCAATATTTGAAAAATAGAGCCATTTGGTGAGTGAGAGCCATGGGGATGGACAGTGAATGGCGTCATTGAAGTCTTGCCATCTTCCAGAGCCATTTCTTACCCTGGATAGTCATTGCATTCCATTAATAGGGCACAGTGGTGTAAGAAAATCAAACAGGCTTGGGTTTAGATTCAGCTGTGCCTCCGAGTAGCTGTGTGACCTTGGGAAATAGGATTAACCTCAATATCCTTATTTGTTAACTGGTGAATACAGTACCTGCCACAGAGAAACCACTGGGGTAAAAAAAAGTTCCTTCTATTTTCCCTTCATTGGGTGGCATATTTTTAAACACCTTACACAATGTTAAGCAACTAATGGATTGCCAGTAGATACAGATACATAGATGTAAGTTGAATATATTTTGTCTTTTCTCTTTTTTCAGAATTCTTTTTTTAGAATTCTTTTATTTAATTTTATTTATTTACTCATTTTGACCAGAGAAGGACAGAGTGAGAGGGAGAGAGAGGGAGAGTGAGAAAGCAGGCCACCAGATTCAGGACTCGAACCATGGTTGGCCTTGTGGAGTCCAGTGCCCCACCACCACGGCACCTGCTGGCCCCTCTCCTACCTTTTCTTCTTCTTTTTTTTTTTTTTGGAGAGGTTTTTTTTTTTTTTTTTTTTTTTTTTTTTTTTTTTTTTTTTTTTTTTTTTTTTTTTTTTTTTTTTTGCTATGGGACGTGTGCACTCGCCAGACAGACAGAGAGAGACATAGAGACAGAAAGCGAGAAATCACCCCCCAGGGGGGATAGTCACGCCTCAATCCCTTCTCCTCCATTCTCCTCTCGGGATCTTGGGCACACATGCACACGCGCCCGGCGTGAGTTTTAAGCCACCGGGTCTGGGACTCGAACCGTGGTCAACTACGTGGGAGTCCAGCGACATAGCCATTACGCTAACTGCTGGTCCCTCCTACCTTTTCTTACCCCCCACTCTGCTATAGCTAAATACCTGTGTTAACCAAGAATATGCATTTCACTTGATTGTCAGAGATACTGTTGCCCAGAAATAGACAAACATGTTTGAAGGCGTGGGAAGAATCCCAGCCTTGTGGTCTTCAGCCCTGGAGTAGGGGTTCTCTGGCTGACCTCAGGATGATTCCTCTAGTCTCTGGGGTGTCCATGTGCTCAAAGCTATACTCAGATCTGTCTTTTCAAAGATAAACAAAGACAAATACTCTTGGGTCGTTGGAAAAGTCAGGATGCATTTTTACATAGAAAAACACGTCCAGATTTTTCCAATGACCCAGTAGTTAGCAAGGACAAATTTTATTCCATACATACTATAGGAATAGGCCAAAAAAAAAAAAGAGGCAGCTTGGGGGCCAGCAGGTGGCATGGTGATTCAGGTGCTGGGCTTTCACAAGGCCGACTGTGCTTCAAGTTCTAGACCTACTAGCTTGAAAAATCACACCAGGTGCACGTGCGTGCATGTGTACATGTGTGCTAGCCCAAAATTCAGAGAGGAGAATGGAGGAAAAGGGATTATAGTGTGACCATCCTCCCTGAAGGAGTGATTTCTCACTTTCCCTCTCAGTCTTTCTTCAGTGAGTATACATGCCCTGGCAAAAACCTGAAAAAAAAGTGCATTATTTATTTATTTATTTTTTCACCATTTTGGCCACATATTTTATTTAGAAATTTCCAGTAGAGCTATCATTAAGTACCTTTGTCAGGAGATGCCTGTGAGAACCAAGCTTAGAAAGCAACCACAGGCAGCATCTGCTCTTCCTGAAAACTCCACACACGAGAACAGAAACAACCAGCCCGGCCTGGACATGTGAGCTGAGGGTCACAGAGGCACAGCCCAGCACGGCTTCCCTGGTGTCACCCATGCGCAGATCTGGACGAACAACAGAAACCTCATCAGTGTAGTAGAGTCAAAGAGCAACCTCAAATGACAAACAACTTTCTCCGGTGGTGTCCAATTTATACATAGTGGATGAGTTTTTTAAAGGGATAATGAGCAAATAAGGGGCAGAGTAGAGGGCTCCTCAGTCAAGGAAGTGAGAAATTACAAAAAGCTGGAAGAGAGGTCAGTCCATGTGAAACTTTTCTGGGTTTGTTTGCTAACGAGGGCATATCAAAATTAGACCCCTATTCTCCCCTAGAGACTGCGAGACTGGAATTCTATCTTTAGGTGCTGATTAGAATAGTAAATTAATAGTAAATAGTAAATTCCTGCTCAGGGGACCAGCAGTTGGTGTAACAGCTATGTCGCTGGACTCCCATGTAGTTGACCGCGGTTCGAGTCCTGGACCTGGTGGTTTAAACTCACGCCTGGCATGTATGCGTGCGAGTCCAGGAACCTGAGGGGAGAATGAGGAAAAGGGATTGTGGCATAGCCATCCTCCCTGGGGGGTGATTTCTCACTTTCTATCTCTCTGTCTGTCTCTTGTCTTTCCGGCAAGTGCACATGCCCTATAGCAAAAACTTCTCAAAAAAAAAAAAAAAAAAAATTCCCGCTCAGGCAGGCACTTCTGGTGGGTCTTAGGTCATGCTAGGGTGTGACTTTGCTAGTAATTACATTAGTGTTCATGTCTTTCTTTTTTTGCTTTAATTTGCATGTGTGCACTTGCTAGAGAAAGACAAAAGGAAGGACAGAAAGTACTCCCAGGGAGGATGACACACCACAACCCTGTCTCCTCCATTTCTCCTTTCAGGATATGGGTATGCATGCACACTTGTCTGGCGCATGTTTTTCAAACCACCAGGTCTGTGACTGGACCTGTACAGTCGGCCATGTGGGATCCAGTTACCTTAGCTACCACATCACTGGCTGGTCCTGTTCAAATCATTGTGGATCTGAGTTGAGCCCTGTTTGAGAAGAGATTCAGCAGAGCCTGGCAGAGAGGCCACTCGGGGTCATTGGCATCACAGCCTTATTTGAGGTTGTGTGTCCTCAGCATCTTTGTGGCTGAACCTTGGTGGAAATCTCTGCCCAAACCCCTTTCTTCTCAGGCCAACTCTGTTAAGAAGGTAGAGTGGTCTAAAGTCCAAAGGCAGGCTGTCTTGGGAGTCTGAATGGGGTGTTGGTTCTAGTTTTACACTTCGTTGGCTGCCGGCTATAACCTTGGCCAGATCACTCAACTCCTCTAAGCCTCAGTTTTCTCATCTGTAAAATGAAAAGTTCCTACCTCATGTTTTGTGCAATTTTGTTGAAATCATCTTACGAGTAGATAAATTAGTAGTAATAAAAGAAGTAATTTCAGTTAATGTCCATCTAGGCCCAGCAGGGCGACACAGTCAGTTTCAGATAGAACTGTAGTCCTGAAAGCCACATGTGAGCTGGGATACCTGGGTTGGTCCATAAAAATGAACCATATGTGCATGTACGAGCAAGATCCTGAGGAGCCGGAAGGCTGGGGAGAGGGGATCACTGCATGATGAGACCTGTTGAGGGTGTTTTCTCTCTCTAGTGTGTGCACATGCTCTCTACCATGAATAAGATTGACTTTGCAATAAAGGATGTCTATGTAATATAAGGCTAACTGTTCCTGTTGTGATTTATGTCAGCAGAGGGTCTCAAATAAGTCTTTATTGCTTTTCAGATGTAAACGATATAGACTATATTTTTCCTACATTATATTGGTCATAGTTTCATCTTCCCTGTCTTGCTTTCTGCAACACTGATTGCCATTTTAAATAACATAGGTGTTCTGCAAGTGATGTTGGAGTTTTTAGTTATACCACTGGAAAATTATTTGGTGAAACATTTCTCATGTAACCTAGGCACCACTAAGAAGCTGTGTGTTGCTAACTATAATTTTAATAAAAAGGCTATAAGACTATCATCATAGTTACTGTTTTGTTCACAAAGATGATCATTGTAGGTCCCTAATAGAATTACTCAGTTACTTTTATGTACTTTAGATGAATAAGCCTCCTTGTTGCTAAAGAGAGTAGGCCAACTAAATTGCTCATCGAAATGACCAGAGCATCTCTTCGGTGTACCCTGATACACGGTGTTGTAGCATGCACTATTTTCTTCAAATATCTTAACATATATTGATTGATGTGTACAATAAAGTCTAGGCAGACTAAAAAATCTAAGTTGTGTCAAAGGCATATGTAGAAACATGTTTCTGAATTCTGTGAACTGTGTAATAAATCACCTCTAAGATAAGCCATAGTTTATCAGCCTTTGAATTACTTGACATTTACTAATTCTTATGAGCAGTGCATGTTTTTGAAGGGTTTTATGTAGACAGGGCAACATGAAGTCATTTCAGGCTTATGTGGAAGGTTGGATCGTGTGATTTATGTAAAATGCTGTCAAGGGAAGTTTGTACTACCTAGGTATCATTGATACCACCAAAATTTTATTTGTAGAACACTCTTCTCATTTTTTAGAGAGTTGTTTTTTAAATATAACCCGATTTTTATTTTAAAAAGATGTCAAAGCTTTCTACATAGAGCCATTGTAACTTAACAAATAACAAGAGGTAAAAGAAAATATACCTCTAAAACAAATACAAACAAGGATGACATTTACAGGAAAAATTTAGCTTTCAAGGGCAGTGATTTCTACTCAGTGCACTCAACAAATCCATGTTGTATTTTTTTTAACTCCAGAAAAGATATCATTTCTCCCTTTTACAACATACAGTCACTCCCTTCTGCCAGCCCGTGCATCAGTCTAGCTGATATTCCTGCTGTAAAATATTTTCTTGGAGAATCACTACCAGACAACTGTCTTTAGTAGTTAACTATAATTTTAAAACTTACCTGGAATGATTACACTCTTGATAGCACTGATGAAAAATATACCCGGTGATGAAAAACGTACTTGGTCTGTGCAGATCAGAGATCAGATTGTTACAGACTAATGGTGCAAAGGCCTGCCTTGATGGGTCTCAGCTGGCTTTCTTCACTCAATCTCCATATTTCAGGAAGAGAGGCTGTACCTTGCTGTTTCCCAGAAGGAAGAAGTGAGTTTCATACACTGAGGCATTTCCTAGGGAATACTTGGCAGGGAGGACAGAAAACTGCCCTTTCACTTGGCTACTGTAGCCACATCTTTGACATTTTTGGAAGAGGATGTATTAGTTTTCTTGGGCTGCTGTAACAAAATACTACAGACTGGGTGTCATTAAGAGCAACAATCTTCCTTCTTCCAGTAGTGGAGGGCTGAAGCCTGAGATCAGGGTGTCATAGCATGGTTGGTTTCTTTTGCAGGCTATGAGGAAAGGATCTGTTCTTTGTCTTCCTTCCCTCAGCTTCTGGTGGTTTGCTGGTAGTCTCTGGTGTTCCTTGGCTTGGAGAAGCATCACTTTGACTTCTGCCTTCATTTTGTTTATCATTGTTTAAAAAAAAAAATCCATGACAGAGATGGAGAAAGATAGGGACCCCCACAGGGATCTTTACACTGTGACCCATCTCCAGTCTCAGCTGGCCTGGATCATGGGCATGTGTGTGAATATACTTGGTGTATTCAGGGAATTTTCAGGATTCAAACCCAAGGCCTTTCCCTTGCAGGTCCAGTTGTGTTAATGCTGTACACAACCTGGACCCTGTGCTGCTATCTTCATGTGGTATGCTGTGTGTGTGTGTGTGTGTCCTTGATCTCTTACCCTTGTTAAGTTTTTTGTTTTTTTTTTTTCTCTTGAGGAAAAAATGGGTCTTCTCATCCAGCCAGGATCATGGGCACTTCTGCCTATTATGCATAGGTTAACCATGGAATCATACCTGCGATCTTGCATGCAGATTTTGCATTGTGGGTTCCACTGTGAGTTTCATGGCTCATATTACTGCTCTGCCACTGAACTGGCCCCAAATTTCCCCTTTGGATTGGGACATCCAATATGTTCCAATCCAGTCATACTGAATTTGATTACCTCTATAAATATCCTATCTTCAAATAAAGTCATATTTTTTCTCATTAGGGATTAAGACTTCAACATCTCTTTTTTGGAGAGAGACATAATTTAACCTGACAGGGATCTAGTTGGTGAACCCCTGAAGGTTGCTTATTGTGGGGGAAGTCTTACCTGCAAAGTGCATGAAGTACCTTAGTGAAGCTTCCACCAGCACACATGCCAGCAGTCAGGTCTGTATCTTTGTCAAGGTTCCTGGGCCTAGTTAAGTATTTGGCTTTTTGTGAGACATACATCAGCATAAGTAATATGACAGATAGTGAAATAACCAAACATAAACCAATATAATATAGTTCATACTTGTAGGTATTATGAGGTAGAGAGGTTAAGCCCTTAAGCCCTGGCCTCTGACCTGGCTTCAAATCCTGGCTCTCCTAGCTATGTGACTTGGGGAAGGAACTTTAACAGCTACAGCCTCAATTTGTGTGTGTGTGTGTGTGTATGTGTATGTATCAACTAAAGGTGATAATACCTTCCATAGGGAGGATTGATTGTGTATTAAATGACAGAATAATCTTTTATTTTTATTATTTTATTTTAATAGAGATTTTTGCTATACGGTATGGGCACTTGCCAGAGACACAGAGAAAAAGTGAGAAATCACCTCCTGGGGCGATAGCCATGCCGCTATCCCTTGTCCTCCATTCCCCTTTTGGGATTTTGGGCATGCACACACATTTGCCTGGAATAAGATTCAAGCCAGCAGGTCTGGGACTCAAATTGTGATTGGCCTTATGGGAGTCCAACACCACAACACTACACCACCTGCTGACCACATGATAGAATCATCTTAAAATTCTAAATACAATGCCTGGCCTGCAGTCTAAGCCTACTGATGGCTCCTTAGCAAGAAAGCAAAGGAAAAGGCTTGCCTCCCCTTGCAGATGTTAGGAAGCAGGCATAAACCAGAGCTCGGGGAAACATCTGGCTCATTACCTTGCAGTGCTGCTCACCTGTGTCTGTTACAGCTCTGACTTTGCCACGGTTTCTGTGCTATTGCTTTTCTCAGAACTTGGCACCCAGCTGGCCATTACACTATTTTCTTCTATTTGAAGCTGTTTAATTTATTGTGTTTTCAGAGCAGGACTCATATTTTACCATTAAAATACATCATTGAAGAAAAAGTGTGTGGGGGGAGTAAACATCTGACTTACCTAAGCTTTTAAAATAATAAATTCTAGTTAACAATCCCTTCTCACCAAAACTTGAGTCATTTTAGTATTTCTATACTTGTGAACTTAGAAATGTATGATTTATTCTTATTGATGAAGTCATAAAAGTGTCATGTCTACACTTTTTTGCAGGACATACAGAGAAAACAAGGGTTTATCCTTGTCGATTTTTAACTGTTAGTCAAATCCTACGCAAACACATTTTTCCTGTTAGCATTTATTTGGAAATATGGAATGTGTTTGTGTGTGGCTTAGAGCTGTCCCTGTTGGTTGTAGATCATTATTAAACAACAAAGAGGGGGTTAAATGAGAAACATACATTGGCATGCTTAGAAGACATGTTAATGGACATTCAGGATAGGAGGCTATATTTTTGTAACTTTTATGTGTTTATCAACTGTATTTATTTATAAAACTTTTAAAAAGGAGGCAAGGGTTTTGACACCTTCCAAAATACTTGATTACTATTTTAAAGGAGCTCTTCTTTGCAAGGCTACATGCCCTGGACTGTAGAAGGATTTTGGGCATGGAGTGGGGATGAGAGAGAAGCTTCCAATATAGTGTTGGACACAAGGCTGTTGGGTAAAGGCATTTGACAGAGGGCAACTGAATCTCAATTGGGGAATTAAATAATTCTTTTTGTTTTGGTTTGGTTTGTTTTTTCCTCCTTAAGGAATTGTTACGGTTTGGATAATGGGTTGTTTCCCAAAGGTTTATATTTTGGAATTTGGTCTTAGTGGGTGGTGATTGGATGTCCTCCAAAAGTTCATGTGTTAGGACTTGGTTGTATTGTAAAGGAAATGAGTGAAAATGTAATCCCTTCATAGTGTCCCAGAATGGAGGCTGGGAGTATGAAGAAGTCATTAGGACCAGGCCCCTATGATTTAGTTCCTATGTTTTTAAGGAGAGAAACTGAGGCAGGCAGAGCCATGTGGATATAGACTACATGTCATTCTGATCAAAGTTCTACCTTCTGCTATTTTGTGATACCTTTGGACTTTATAGTCACCAGAACTGTGAGTCAATAAAACTCTATTTCTTTGTAAATCATCAAGGTTCAGATATTTCTGTTAGCAGTGCAGATAATAGACTAAGATGGGGATGAAGCTAATTTTGACAAAATAGCATGAAGGAGGAGGAAATTTCTAGTCAAAGGGATGGCATAGACAAAAGTGAATTGCCTGGTTTTGAGTCACATTCAGAGATAATGTTGGAAAGACAGAATGAGAATTGATTGTAGAAGATTGGGAATGGCAGGCTAAGGGATTTAGGTCCAATGGAAAAAATTAAGAGAAATTGATTTGAGTAGGCTCTAGAGTCTGAAGGTTGTTCTCGTAGTATAAGATACTTAAAGAAGATCGAGTGATTAGAAGAGCCTTTAAGGAACTTCTTAGTATTCTGTTTTGGAGCTGTGAGGGCCTGAATGTTGTTAGTGCAAGCTGAAATGCAGACTAAGTTACAAGATGTACGAAATATTATTAACAGGACTCAATCCATGTTAGATGCAAAAATATTATCAGCAGGATTTGAGGCATGTTGGAATATGAGAGAGATTGAAAGATGACTCCAATATTGTGATTTAGGAGCCTGCAGTAGGGTTACAAACTTTGGAATTTGGAGGACGAAGTATAAAAGAAAAAAAAAATAAGCATTAAAGGGTCAAATAAGGAATGTAGCATCACCAAAGAGAGAGATTTAAGAAGGAAATACAGTAGTAAATAGCATTGTGTTTTTATTAGATTAAGGAATTTTGTCAACTTTTGGAGAAGAGTTTTGGACTAAAATGTTGCGGGTCCAGATTAAAGTATGTGGAATTAAGGAATGTTTTAAAAAAAAATGTGGACACTTGGGCCCAGCAGATGGTGTAATGCTGATGTTGCTGGACTCCCACATGACTGGCCATGGTTCAAGCCCTGGACCTCGTGGTCCGAAACTCACACTGGGCACATGTGCATGCATGCCCAAAATCCCAAGAGAAGAATGGAGGAGAAGGCATTGTGGCCTCTCCATCCCTACTGGGGATTGATTTCTTTCTTTCTGCCTCTCCAGTAAGCACATGTGCCCATACCAATAAAACTCTTTAAAAAAAAAAATGGACACTGCTTTGTTGACCTTTTTCCTCTGATAATTTCTAGAATTATTGATTAAAAAATCACATTGGGCCAGCAGGTCTCCTGGAAGTTAGGGTGGTTGAAGCCCACATAGCCAATTGTGTGGCTTGAGTCTTGGACTTAGCAGCTTGAGAGACTCCTAGGCACATGTGCATGCATACCCAGAATCCTAACAGAAAAACGAAGGAGAGGGGATTGTGGTGTGACCACCCCCGACCCTGCGATGATTTCTTGCATGCATGTGCTCTCTCTTTCTGTCTCTGGCAAGTGTACACTCCTTATAGAAAACTTTTAAAAAAATATGGTATTTTTGTTACCTGGAAGCTGTTCCCTTGAGATTTGTAGTGGAAAAGATGCTATTACTTTGTCACTAGAAACTGTGTAAAGCAGGGATATTAAAATTTGGATTTAATAATGAAGGGCAGGCTTTGCAAGGAACATAACAGGTGCTTTAAATGTTTTTAAAAATTGCCTTTGTGCAGTCCATATCTCTTTTTAAGTACAAAAGGTTTTTTTTCTTAATTAAGGGCTCAAATGTTTAATACCAATTTCATTTATTTATTTATGTTGAGACATTTTTGCTATAGAGCGTGTGTGCTCACCAGAAAGACAGAGACAGACAGAAAGCAAGAAATTGCCCCCCAGGGGGGATGGCCACGCTGCAGTCCCTTCTCCTCCATTCTCCTCTTGGGATCTTGGGCACATGTGCACACGCACCCGATGTGAGTTTTAGCCTCTGGGTCATGGTCGACTACATGGGAGTCCGGCGGTATAGTCATTACGCTATCTGCTGGTCCCCCAATACCAATTTTAAATTGAAAAGTCACTTTTCATAAGAAATAACTTATTCCAATACTGAATAATGTGGTGGGGCTTTGTTATCCAGAAATGCCTTTAAGTGGAGCTTAGTTCCCATGGGAAATTCTGCACTTGAAAATCCTAGAACTTGGCTTTCTTTACAACCACTATGTAACAGGTAGACCTCATCTATAACGGGGCATAGCCCTGCGTAAACATAAGTTGCCCTTTAGTAAATTTGCTTTTCCACTTTTTTTTCCTCCTCTGCTATTCATTGCTGTCATCCATGGTGCTCTCTAAGATTTTAATTTTTTAACTTAGCTTACCAATGCTTTATTGAGGGTATGGTTGGTGCTACACAATACTGATGCTGGTTCTGGAAATACTAAGATGAATTACACGGTTCCTATTCTTGAGGTTAGTCAGAGAGAAAGATAAGTAAACAGATAAATTAAAATTCGACCACTATAGGATATGAACAAAGACCTGTGGGAGCATCTGGAAGGGAGAGAAGTACAAGAAAGAATTGGGGGAACCAGCAGTTAGTGTAACGGCTATGTCGCTGGACTCCCATGTAGTCGACTCCGGTTCGCATCCCGGACCCGGTGGATTAAAACTCACGCCGGGCGCGTGTGCGTGCGTGCCCAAGATCCCAAGAAGAGAATGGAGGAGAAGGGATTGCGGCATGACCATCCCCCCTGGGGGGTGATTTCTCGCTTTCTGTCTCTCTGTCTCTGTCTGTCTGGTGAGCGCACGCGCCCTATAGCAAAAAAATAAATAAATAAAAAAATAAAGAAAGAATTGGAAAGAAATCTTTTACTTGTGAATTAAGCTAAATTTTTTGGATGGCAGTGTAACATAAGTGGTTGATAACTGATAACTGATTCACACATTGTTTTCTATAGTATTATCTGTCAACTCGCACACCATTTCTTTCTTTTTTCTCAAGATATTTTCAAGCCATCAGGTCTGGGACTTGAACCAGGTTGTACCATGTGGAAATCCAGTGACGTAATGGCTGTGCCATCTGCTAGCCCTGATGTCATTTCTTAAGAAAGGATAACTGTGGCTTAATGAGCCACATTTACAGTAATACTTAAAGGTTAAAGTTCTATAAGTCATTAGGAATTATGACAGACTACATGGCAACTGCAGATAAATTCCTCTTCAACTTTGTCACAAGGGCCAAATAAATATTTAAATAATACTAGTTTACAATTCTGTCTATTTTATCCTTGGTATTGGCATTCCTATTTCTTTCCTTGAGAGGGGATATGGACTGTGTACATCTATATACCATCCTAAAATATATGGATTGCATATATGTTCATCCACTTGCAGAAAATCTGCTCCCTATGGTAAGACTCCTAGCACGGAACCATATTCAGTTCAGAACAGGCACCTGTATGGATTATTACAAGGCTGTTTTGAAGGAAACATGAATTGGCATTTAGACTTTGAAATTCTAAATAATAATGAAATAGTCAAAAATATTCTAGGATGCCAGTGTGTTACTGCACACAGTATGATTTTTACGCTTATGAAACAGACATAGGGGGTGATCATGTTCATTGTCAAATGATTTCTCTTTAGAAAAGGATTCACCCAGGGTTCCTTTAATTAGGTAGTTTACCCAGTGTATTTAAGTGTTAGTTTCCAGATCATTAACTCCCTGACAGACGACTGGAGAAGCAGAGAGCCTAAACCAGAAGGTTAGGAACAAGTCTCTAAATTTTATTGTTCGTATTGGAGCAAAAAAGAGAATAAATATTTCCCTTTGATTCAGTGTTCAGTGTTGGGAAAATAAGATTCTATTCTTAAATGGTGTGTGCTGACTCTATAATATAAAACAGGTATTTCAATGCAAGTTTTAATTATGAACTAATGCACAATAGCTAGACTTAAAGAACTAGAAAGGTAACCTGTGAGAGGTGTATTTTCTGTGACTAATGTAACTAGCGTCCATACATTTATTTCTGTATCTTAATTAAATTATATATAGCCTCTTCATACGTGGCCAGTTAGTGACAGACCATCATGTGAAGGCAGAATTCACCATCACACAAATAGCTAACAAACTCAAAATTTCTAGACTAAATTTATCCCAGAACAGTATAGATAGGCCAATAAAAGAATATTAGTACGGTACTGACAGACTTATCTTAATAGATTTAAATATAGATTTAGGCTAGAAAGAAATGATCTGTACTAGGCAGAAATTAGAAGTGAGCATACTTAGTGTAAAGCTTTTTATTTATTTAATTCCATTTGTTATTATTTTTTATTTTGACCAGAGACAGAGAGAGGAAGGGAAAGGGGGAAAGCAAGCCGCAGGTCTGGGACTTGAACTGCAGTCTGCCACGTGGGAGTCCAGCACTCCTAACTACCTCACCGCCTGCTAGTCCCAATGTAAAGTTTTTTGAAATTTAGATGGGTGATTAAAAACAGAATTATCCAGTTCTTATTTGCGGCTACCTGAAAATGATTAGGCTTTTCTTAATTTATAATGGAATTTAAAACTTTTCAAGTTTTATTTGAAATTGCTTAATAGTGACTTGGATATATTTTAATTGGATGTAGAAATTGGCTTACCTAGATTTCTGTTTTTAAAAAAATTGTTTGTGGTTACTTCTCTAGGGATTCAGACACAGTAGAAAACATTCATTAATAGAAGTTGAACCAAAATTCCAGATACCTTCCAGTAGATATTATTAACTAAATCACCTAAAAATAATATAAGCTTTGTGGAAAGTTTTTAGAAAAAAGAAATTATAGGGTAATATAATTAGTGCACATAAATTTTTTAAAAACATGATTTTCTTGAAATTTTGCTATTGGTTGAAAAACAGCAGTTCATTTTATTTCTGTATAAGATGACATGTTAATTGTAATATATGTAGTGCTTTGTGGTTTTAACCTGTTTTATTCTTATAATCTTATTTAACCTTTAAAATAAGCAGGTAGTGAAGTAGTTATTGTTTTTAGTTTGTAGAGACGGCAACTGAACCAAACATTAATCATAAGCGTTATAATTTATTTCTTTCATTTGTTCATTTGTTTGCTGTTTGGACACTTACTGATCACCTCTACATGCCAGAGGCCCTCTGTGGGTATTGGAGGTAAAACTTATACGTAGGTCCTTTTAATTTCTGCTGTGCTGTTCTTCCTGTTATTTGCTGTACCTCAAATGCTGTTCAGACAGACAGTTTAGTTTAGTACTCTTATAATAAGCCTATTTTTCAGGCAGAGTTTGTAGCTTTTTTGTTTTTGGAGAGGTTTTTGCTATAGGCTGTGTGCGCTTGCCAGACAGACAGAGACAGAGAGACAGAAAGCGAGAAATCTCTTCCCACAGGGGATGGCCACACCGCAGTCCCTTCTTCTCCATTCTCCCCTTGGGATCTTGGGCACGCACACACACACGCCCAGCGTGAGTTTAAGCCACTGGGTCCGGGACTCAAACTGTGATGGACTACATGGGAGTTCAGCAACATAGCTATTACGCTAACTGCTGGTCCCAGGATTTCTCTCTCTTTTTTTTTTTTTAATATTTTATTTAACTTTATTTATTTATTTAATTAGGCCAGAGAGGGGAAGAGTGAGTGAGTGAGAGAAAGTGAGAGCAAGCCGCCAGGTCCACCAGGTTCAGCACTGGAACTACAATCAGCCATGTGGGAATCCAGTGCCCTTAACCACCGTGCCACCTGCTGGCCCCAAGGACTTCTTATTCTTTTAAAAATACTACTTACTTTTCAATGGAAGAAAAAGATGTTCAATTCTTTTGTTTTTCTAAGAGTTTTTTTTTTTTTTTTTTTTTTTTTTCCCCCCTTAGGGTGCGTGTACATTTGGTGGGGAGGAGAAGATACAGTGAGAGGGAAAGTAAGAAATCAACCCCCAGGGGGATGGCCACACCACAATCCCTTCTCTTTCATTTCTCTTCCCTCCTCTTCCATTCTCCTCCTGGGAGCTTGGGCCCACAGGAATGCATGCTCAGCATGATTTTCAAGCCATCTGGTCCTGGACTTGAACTGCACTTGATAACATGGGAGTCCAGTGATGTAACCATTGTACCATCTGCTGGTCCCTCAGTTTTCCTTCTTATAGTGAATGAAATGAAATAAAATTCAGCAATTCTTTCTTTATAAATCTGCTAATATTTAGAAACAATAAATGACAATATTCATGGTATAGACATAACGGCTATTACAGATAGTGACCAATGCATTATTCCTCAATAAGAAAAGTCTGTAAGACTTGGCCCTACCCCCAACGGGGTGATTTCTCTCTGTCTCTGTCTCTCTGGCAAGTGCGTGCATCCCATAGTACAAATATCTCAAAAGAAAAAAAAGAGTAAGATCACCTCTAACTTCTGTCACTAAAATGGCTGTTTTCATTTTTAATTATTAGATTTAATTGGTATGTGCAATTTACTTGTTTACTATGACACTGTAAATTCAGTTTTTATCATTCTGTTAGTCAAATTTTCACTTACAGATCAGCACATTGATTTATTCCCTACCCTCTCTGTAATAATGTTTACTTGTATCATTTTCTTCTAATTTCCAGCATCTCTGACAGATGCTGTCTGGTTTCCGCTTGAATGCTTATGTTTACGTGGGCCTCACTACTCTGTAACAGCAGCCCGTTATTTTCCTGGGCACCTTTCATAGTCATTCTATTGTTCTGAATTAAAATGTTGGTTCCTTTACATTTTTTTCTTTGTCAATCTTATATAGCTACACTGAAGGAAACTATTATATTTACCATGCAACAGACTTTCACATATTTTAAGCCAGTCATCCTATTCTTTTTTTTCCTCTCTTTTTAAGCTAAATGTTCTATTTTCTTTGTTCAGAAGTCTCTCATTTGTCTTTGTTTTTTAAACCATTAACCCATCTCTTGACACATGTCATTTAATCAATGCCTCATTAAAACTAGAGCTCTAGACTGAGCACAACAATGAGACTTCTATGTCCCTGGATCTGTAAATTGTTTTTATAGTTCCATAAGCTGCTTCTGGTGGCCAGTTTGTTACTGGGGTTGGGAAAATACTCTCCTTACCCTTTTAATCTGTATTTCCTTAATCTTTAAAAAATATTTTTAACCATAACAATTAATTTTTTTTCCCATATGGCACATGTGCTTGCCAGAGAAAGTGAAAAATCACCCTCCAGGGGTCTGGCCATGCTGCATATTCCTTTTCCTCATTCTCCTCTTGGGATTTTGGGCACGCATACATATGCACCCAGCATGATTTTCAAGGCATGAGGATAGGACTTGAACTTTGGATGGCCATTTGGGAACACAGCACCATAACCACAATGCCACCTGCTGGCCCCCATTTGTTTTTTTTAAACATTGCCAGAGGGTATGCATTCTCCTCAGAAAAATTGATAGGAAAGGTAGAAAGCCCCTTTATTAGGATGTGGTTCTGCTGCAATTCTTTCTCCTCCATGCACCCATATCCCTGGTATTTTCTTTTTCTTTCTTTTGTTTGTTTGTTTGTTTTTGTGTGTTTTGCCATAGTGCATGTGTGCTCCCTGGAGAGAGATGGAGACAATGGGAGAGAAAATAAGAAATCACCTCCAGGTGTATGGCCATTCCACAATCTCTTTCCCTCCATTCTCCTCCTGGGATTTTGGGCATGCATGCACACATGCCCAGTGTGATTTTCAAGCTGCCAAGTCCAGGACTTGCACTGTGGTCAGCCATATGAGAGTCCACTGCCTTAATCACCACGCCACCTGCTACACCTTCTCCCCCGTATGTTTTTCAAGCTACTGAGGCCAAGATTCAAGCCATGGTTGGCCATTTGGGATCTTGCTTCCTTAACCACTAGGCTATGATGCTGGCCCAACCTGAAGATGTTTAAGTCTGTTTATTTCATGTATATGAATTCATTTATGTACTGTTTCAATGTGTGTGTAGTGAGCTCTTGTGCTCCAGATATTCTACTAGGTGCTGTTTGTTAATGATAAAATAGCAAACATCGTATTTCCCCTGGTATCCCATTATCTTGATTATACCATCCCAGAAAATGTGGAGTGATAATAAAGATGGTAATGATAGCTAGCAAGTATTGAGTGCTTTCTTAGCATGTGCCTGCATATTTGGTTCTCTTTAAGGTGCAAGTACTATTATCATTCCCAAAATACAGATGGAGAAACCATGGTTTATGAAATAACTGACTCATGAACAGCTAGGGGGTGGCAGAGCTGGTGTTAGAATCCAGATGATCCACCTGCAGCCTGTTTTATTAACCACTGTGTTAAGACAGAAAAGGTGTTATAAAAGTTTTAGTAAGGAGGAAAGAGTGTTTTCAGCATGTGCAATAAAGACTTCCTGGAAAAAATGAACCCTTAAGGGAAAGGTTTCTATGAGAGAAACTCTCCCCAGAGACACACTGAGTTGTAACAATATAAAGCATTAAGGGAGATTTGTTGAGGACCCTAATTGTCATGACAAAATGAGTGTAGGTTGTTAGCAAACGAAACAACATTATGAACGGCTTTCAAGTAGGAATGTTCCATGCCTTAAAATGATAATTTTTCCAGTTCCGCTGGCACAGCACCAACTCCACATTCTGAAGTCTGTCCTCACCCACTGGTCATGTGTGGGCATGTGATCTTGGAAGGCTAGGGGTGGCTCATGCCCCACCCCTGCCTCTGTCTCTTTACTTCTCTCATGAAAGAAAGAACAAAAGCTTATAAATAAGCATCAGATGAGAAATAAATGTAGGCACTCTTGCAAGAAATCAAACTAAGAGGGTTAACCAGAATTAACAGTCATTAGTGGAAGAAACAGAATTATTGAATTGTTTGACTTTGAAATTAAAATTAAATGAATATTGGGATAAGCAAGAAGTGAAAACTGAAGTTGAAGGAGCTGCTAACAAAAATAGATGTGGTTGAAGACTCTTCCCCCCCCACAAATGATGAGTTGACCTTTAAAAATGTTGATTTTTTTTTTTTTTTTTTTTTTTTTTTTTTTTTTTTTGAGGGACCAGCAGATGTAGTGTTACGTTACTGGACTTCCACATGGTTGACCACAGTTCGAATCCTGGACCCAGTGCTTAAAACTCACTCTGGGTGCTTTTTGTGTGTGTGCCCACAATCCCAGGAAGGGAATGGAGGAGAAGGGATCATGTCATGGTCATTTCCCCCCCATAAGGGGGTGGTGATTTCTCACTTTCTCTTTCACTGTCTCAGTCTCTGTGTCTCTCTGGTGAGTGTATGTGCCCTAAGACAAAAGCTTCTTAGAAAAAAAAAGTTGACTTTTAGATACTGCAGTGAAATACACATGGGAAGATCTAATGGGCAGTTTGAGAATCAATTCTATAGCTCCAGAGAAAGTTGCAGATGGAGAAATAGATGTGAGTTACTAGATGCACACAGTGGAGAACTGAGATACATATGGAACAAAGGCAAGCAGTGCTAGAGAGCTGGGTGTAGGTCATAGGGCATGAGGGCAGGAAGGAGGGAAGGGACGTTGGTGACTGTGCTTCTAGGATTTGAGATGCCCAGCGGGATTAAAAAAAAATTGTGATAGGCATTGGTTTGACAATTTTCTTAAGACTTAGAAATCTTTTTTTCTTTTTCATGGTAGAACCTATGTGGGTGTGAGAGAGGGGAGTGGAAGGAGGGGGAAGACTCCTTCATAGAATCTGGTCATACTGGATCCCTTTCCTCCAGTTCAGTCCATCAGGTCTTGGACACTGGTGCTTATGCCCAGCAAGTATCAGGCTGACCAGCCCAGGGATTTGAACCATGGTCACTGTGTGGGTTCTGGTGTTTCTTAAGCAGTGTAGTACCTATGGGACAGGGTGGCAGCCTCTGCTTTCTTAAGACTTTGTATACAATTTCTACTTAAGCTCTTTGAAGGGTACATGCATTTCCTGAATTTTTATAGTTTATTCCACAAGTGGGTCACCCTTAAACGTTTCATTCCTAAGACCAACTATTAATTTCATTACCTCTGCCAAAGTCTCAGATTTTCTTTAATGACCAGATCTTTGCTTTATTATCATTTCTTTTCCATCACATGGCTTAAATTCTTCATGATTATGTCTCTGAACTCCTCCCTTTATAAATTTTACTGTCTCTTTTTTTTTTTTTTTGAGAGATTTTTGCTATAGGGCACATGCACTCGCCAGCAGACAGAGAGAGACATAGCAACAGAAAGGGAGAAATCACACCCCAGGGCGGATGGTCACGCCGCAATCCCTTCTCCTCCATTCTCCTCTCGGGATCTTGGGCACGCACGCACACGCGCCCGGCGTGAGTTTTAAGCCACCGGGTCCGGGACGTGAACAGCGGTCGACTACGTGGGAGTCCAGCAACATAGCCATTACGCTAACTGCTGGTTCCTAATTTTACTGTCTCTTACAATTCATATTTTTAAAGTTCCTTATTGGGTTAGCATCATATAGCCCATAATTCTGTGTATCCTTCACTATCAGGAACCTGCATCTGCTGAGTTCATTAAGGTTGCTATACAGCATTGCAGTTTATTGGTAATTGCAAAAGGTAGCTTGATTTATATTATTTGGTAATGATTTCTATGGGAAATCTGTGTGGTTTTCAGAGTCTTAAAAATCCACAACATAACATGTCTCTGGAAACCGATTCAATTTTTACTTATTAGTGGTTATTGTTATATTTGAAGATACTAAAAGTCACTATCTTTTAAGATACCATCTTTTGAGGCCGGCAGGTGACATAGTGCTTGAGGTGTTGGACTCCTACATGATTGACTGCAGTTCAAGTTCTGGACTCGGCAACTTTAAACTCACACCAGGTGTGTGTGATGCATGGCTAGGATTCCCAAGAAGAGAAAGGAAGAGAGGAAATTGTGGCATAGCCATCCCCCCTCGGGAAGGGATAATTTCTTACTTTCTATTTCTGTCTGTCTGTCTCTCCGAGCACACATGCCCGATAGCAACAAAACAAACTCTGATAAATAAATACACAAATAAATAAATGAATATCATCACTTAATTTCATCAATATTAAGCAAAATATGCCCCCTTCAGCTTGATCTGACCTTACATGAAACATTTGAGGGGTAGATATAGCTTCTCTGACATTTAGGTTTAGGAACTGAATTCTCTATTTTTCTTGAATTTTAAAGGGATCATAGCAGCTGATCTCATTGTAGTTTATTCATTGAAACCTCTCCTTCGGATTGTATTGATAATGGCATCTATTCTGCTGAAGATAAATATATTTTTGCTTACTCTGTCTCAGAATGAAGCAGAAGTGAAAGTTGTAGGCCAAAGCATTTAATTAACTGCACAGCGAAGGTGTGACCCAGCACATTTAAAGAGCCCAATATGCTTCAGATTGACATGTTGAATCAATCTGAAACATAGTACTGTCCATTCCCAGGAGAGAATAATGGACTTCATTAACTTCTATTATAGAGGATGATTCTTCACAGGTACATGGGTTGATGGTAGGAAACAAAGTGGTGTAGTCTGAGAATTTTTTCTTCTTCGGCTTCCTAAGTATTCTAATAGACCTATTTAGTTTCACAGCTTGTCTCTTTATAAGTAGGATTGTGTATAATCTTTGTATTAGCATAACCAGTCATAGTTCTTGGTATTATATGTAAATGCATACATGAACGAATTTTGTCTAAAAGAAAATTTGCAATATACAGATTTGAGTTGATGTATTCTTTTTAATTTTTTAATTTTATAAAAGAATAACAAATTTCTCTATTTAAAAATTTTTCTATTAATACTTGAAATAAAAGGTATAAATCTTAGGACATGAAGAAACCTGAATCATGTCAAGATGACCAAATATATCTAAAATTTATTCAGCAAAATTAGGTTTCACTTGTGAGGACTTCATTTAGAATGAAAATCATTCACTTGAGACACATATGCAATGTCAGGTGTGGGCATCACCCTAAAACCAGGGGCTGCTTTCATAGTTGTTAATTCTTTGAGGACCCCAGAATTTTTAAGACTATCTGAAAGTATTAAGAACAAAAACAAACCCTGAAGTCATTCGATGTTGCCCTGGTGATTAAAAAGTCCTGTGGCCTCAGACAGAGCATTCATTTGTAATAAGATAAAGGATGTGTCCAGTACATTAGACTTCCATTATTTTCCTAAGTGTGTGTGGAAAGTGGCTCCATTACCTTGGGACTGCCAAAAATCTGCTGTTTTTGCTTCAAATAATATTAGGCTAACATTAGGAAGAGAGAACTTTTTTTGGCCTTTAGTGCTGTCTAAAAATGGAAAGGGCAGGCCTGTAAGTACAGTTCTAATTACTGGAAATATTTAGTAGAGATTGGAAAAGTTAAGATTGTATATTGGAAGGAAGATTGAAGAAAATTTGTCTTGGCCAATAAAACTTTTCTTCTGTTTATTTCATTCCATACTGAACAGATAGTTTAAGCAAATGAATTGTTGAAGTAAATATAGCACAATATATGAAAATAGGAACACAATTCATAACTTTCTATAGAGATCTATTTTGTATTTTTTACCTACTCTCTAAGAAGTTTTCTACTCTCCCTAAAATCATTTGTTTCTTTTATTATTATTCAGTATCATTTCAGGAGTTGAACCTGTAGTTCAGTTATTCTGTATGACCTATATGGTGTAATAATTCTTGAACGTAAGTTTCTGTAAGTGGAATGACAGGAGGCTATTTGTGTAGTTAGAATCTATTGCTTTTGGCAAAGGAATAAAAGAATCACTTTGTGTATGTCAGTGTTTACTCCTGGTGACTTGTTTGAATCATATTCTTCACTGTTATTCATTAGGTCATTTGTGTCTTTAGTCATTAAACTTTGTCTTGTTCCTCAGCAAGAGAGACTAAGAATATGAAGAAACTGGCTCTTTAGTTACTCTATAATATGGACTTTCCTACTTCCAAATAAGCCCAAGTTGATTATATGACTCTGATAACTATTATCTTTTAATATTTCCAATCAGTTGCCTTGTCTCTCTTCACTTTCTCACCAGCAAGGCCATGCTTGGTTGCACACACCAATCATTCTTGGTTGTTATATGCTGACCTTTGTGATAATGGATGATTTTAATACACTGATTTCGATTTCCTCTATCTTGGATGACATTTTCTATATTGTATGAGAAAGTGAATTTTACTTCATACCTCAAAGAAGGAAATGCCACTGTGATGTTAAAATAGGAGTAAAATCCTTGATATTTTATCCCATCTTTTCATTCAGTGGTGTATCTCATCTTTTGTTTGTGAAAACAGTTTTGTATTTCTTAGACATAGAGCCTCAATTTTTGGACTTCACAGATCTATTTTGATTTTTACTTGATTGTAGTAATTGCTATAGAACCGCTAAATATTTTTAATACTTGAGTTAATGAAAATACAGAAATATAAGTATTCCCAGATGATGTATATTACAAAGGATTTTCTATGCTCTTTGCTCATATTGTAGTCTATTCTTGTCAGTGTAAGTTTTCCATAGTCCATGTAAAATTAAAACTATTTATTACTTCTGGGATCCCTAAAAAATTGAAAAATAACTCAACTTTAATACTTTCATCCTTCTCAAACAAAAATACAACACAATTTTGCCTGCCTTTTTCCATGCACTTAGACATGTTAGGCCATGATCCAGTAAAAGGTTGATTGCAAAGTCATCTAGGTCATTGGTAACAATGAGGATGGATGTAGATGAAGTATGTTTTATTTCATGTGAAAACACATCAAGCAAAAGACATCTCCTGGTTCTATGATGTACATCCCAAAAGCCTTTGAATCCCACTGTACTTAATAATAGTTACTTCCTGAATACCCTGTAATGGCAAATGGTTCTTGAGCATTGTCAACCATCATTTGTTTACTCTCTCATTCTTAGTGTGTTAGAATTTGGTGGTGACGTAGGGCTTGTCCTGAAAAAGAGATCTGTTTGAACCTTATGGACTGCAAGTAAACTATAAGTTAGTTTAATATGAAAACAAATGAGCCATTTGATGGCTAAATATACAGCCATGGACTTCATTCCAAATCCATAAGAGGTCTAGTGGATAAGACTTCTTACTACTATCATGCACTTTTCTTTTAGGAAATACTGCTATAGGGGCCAGCATGTGGACTTCTACATGGCTGACTGCGGTTTGAGTCCCATACCTGGTGACTTGCTTTCTCTTTCTCTCCTTGCAGCTTGCTTTCTCACTTTCTCTCTTTCTCTCTCTCTCTCTCTCTGTCTGTCTCTCTGGCCAAATTAAAAATAAAGTTAAAATATTTGTTAAAAAATACTGCTATATAAAGATAAATATATGGGACAGATTCATAGCTGGTACAAAGTTAAGGTCTAACTATTCCTAGGAATTGATGTAAAGATTATTCTGTTTTGTTTTTGTTTTTTTTGTTTCTTTTTTTGGAGAGGTTTTTGCTATAGGGCGCGTGTGCTCGCCAGACAGACAGAGAGAGACAGAGAGATAGAAAGCAGGAAATCACCCCCCTGGGGGGATGGCCACGCCACAATCCCTTCTCCTCCATTCTCCTCTCGGGATCTTGGGCACGCACGCACACGCGCCCGGCGTGAGTTTAAGCCGCCGGGTCCAGGACGCGAACCGCGGTCGACTACGTGGGAGTCCAGCGACATAGCCATTACGCTAACTGCTGGTCCCAGATGTAAAGATTATTCTATAGTGATATTTCACTGTTTCTGGAATTACTTACATAAATCATAGATGTAAAGAAAAGTCAGGATTTTTAGCATCTTGCCTAGTAGCAGTCACCTGGCCCATATGTGAATGCTTCTTTCCAAAGAAAGGCTGCTATTTTAGAACACCATTTCTCCCATTCTTGAATTCATTATTAAGAAACTTTTCGTTCACTCGAAGATCATTTTCTTCCTTGTTCCTTCCAAGTTTAATTTCTCTCACAATGTGGTGGCTCTTTATCAGACTTGATGTGTCTCATTTTCTAGCCATTAAGATAACAGGGTTCTGAGAGCCTTTATTCTTTGAGCATTCTGCTAGATAATCTCCAGTTAGTTTATCGTGGTTCTTTTTGAAAGTGGTATTCAAAAGTAGACATGGCTGATACCCTCATATTACTTTAAAATATGAACCTCATTTCCTTATAAAGTAACTCTAGTTTGTATATGTGCGTGTGTGTATACACACATATATACATATATAGATAAAAACTATAAACAAATACGATAAAGAGTACATACATGTGCAAAAGCAAGGAAAGAACTCTCAACAGGGTCTCATGCCATGATGCCCTTTCTCCAGGCCTCCAGCCCCTCAAGGTCTTTGGCTCTTCTATGACTGACCTGTTTTCAGACTGACCTTGAGATAAGAACCCATGGTCAGCCTTTGACTTCCACCACTGCAGTCCAAGATGTTATGAACCATACCACCTCTCTGGCCCACTCTATATTTATATGAATTATAAATTCAAGCATAGTACTGATTTTTAATAATCTTAAAAATAATGAAAACACTCATGTTTTCTGCTGTTAAAACAGATGCTATTAAAGTATGTCAGTTCACAGTAATAGTGATTATCAATAATAACTCTCATTTAAATACAGTCTTCTGATTTTTATAGGCTGTTTTAAGGAAGGTATTAGCCTCATTTTACAGAGGAAGAAAGTTATTTGTTCATTTGCTCAATAAAGTTTTCATTTAACATGTTATTAGTGTATGTTAGGTGATATGTATATGAAAGTTTAAAAAAGGGTATATGTGGCTTTACCTTTTACAAGCTGCAATAGAATTTTCACCAAAAGTATTATAAAACGATGGAATATTGAGACCAGGAGATGGTGTAATAGTTATGTTACTGGACTCCCATGTATTCAACTGTGATTTGCATGCCTGACCCAGCCGCTTAAATCTCATGCCGGACATGTGTGCGTACATGCCCTAAATCCTGAAAAGAGAATGGAGGAGAAGGGATTGTAGCATGGCTATCTCCCCAAGGGGGTGATTTCTTGCTTTCTGTCTCTCTGTGTGTCTGAGAACATGCACCCTATAGCAAAAATCTCTGTGAGAGGACTTGGGGAAATCTTAAAATGCATTTAAGTGTAAGGATTCAGTCTGAAAAGCTGACATACTACATGATTCTAAGTTGACATCATTCTGGTAAATGCAAAACTGCAGACTGTTTAAAAAAATTTTTATTTGTTTTGAGGGGTTGGGGAAGAGAGAAGAAAGAGTAGGCAGAGCACAAAGTATTTTTAGGGCAGTGACACCACCTTAAGATAACTATGATGGGACCAGCTAATGTCTTCATGGTCATGTTGCTGGACTCCCACATAGTCAACCACAGTTCAAGTCCCAGACCTGGAGGCTTAAAACTCACACTGGGCAGGTGAGCATGTGTGAGAATAACATACGAGTGATACTAGATACCATTAAATGCCCAAACTTCTGGATCATTGATGCCACAGAAGGCAAAGAAACTAATAAGGGTGTTGAAAATCTGTTCCATGGAATCCTGGAAGAAAACTTTCCAAATCTAGAGAGGCACTTAAATATCTAGACCCAAGAAATACAAAGGACTCCACATAGATTCAACCAAAGATCTTCCCAAAGCACATCATAGCCAGATTGTACAAAACCACAGACAGAGAGAAGATATTAAAATTGGCAAGAGTGAAATGTCAAGTTACTTTCAAAGGATATCCCATCAGGCTAACATCAGACCGCTCATGAGAAACAATGCAAGCAAGGAAAGAATGGGAATATATATTCAAAGTGTTAAGTGAAAAACAATTTCAACCAAGAATACTATATTCAGCACGATTATCCTTCATACGGGAAGAAGAGCCCAAAACATTCTCAGATAAACCTGAAAGAATTTATCAACACTGTACCAGCTCCTAAAGAAGTGCTGAAGGGAGTGTTATACCAGGAAAACTAAAGACAGACAGAAATAAGAGAACAAGAAATGACCAAGAAAAAGGGCCAACTTAATGGTAGTGACATGTTCAGAAATACCAATAATAATGTTGAATGTTAACTTTCAGAATTTAAATGGAAAGATTAGACCACAGTAACACTGCAAATTCAATAGAAGAGATTAATATGAGTATGAACTAGTGAAATAGGATTTTTTGACTTTAAAAATTACTGATTTTCTTTGTTTTGATTTCTATATTTAAGGATGTTTTTCTTCCCTTGAGCTGTTGATAGGTGCATCTACCTACAGTTTGAACTGAATCTTAACCTTTCTCCTGGCTTTAAATTTTTTTTTTTTTTTTTTTTTTTTTTTTTTTTTTTTTTTAGAGGTTGTTGCTATAGGATGCATGCGTTAATGGGAAAAACAGAGAGAGACAGAGATAGAAAGTGAGAAATCACTCCCCGGGGGGATGGCCACGCCACAATCCCTTCTCCTCCATTCTCCTCTCAGGATCTTGGGCACACATGCACATGTGCCCGGCATGAGTTTAAGCCATCAGGTCCGGGACTCGAACTGTGGTCAACTACATGGGAGTCCAGCGACATAGCCATTATGCTAACTGCTGGTCCCCTGGCTTTAAGTTTTAAGCAAATTTCTCTTAATATTTTTTGATTTTGATCTATTAAAACTAAAACTTTTGGGACCAGCAGTTGGTGTAATGGCTATGTTGCTGGACTCCCATGTAGCCAGTCGCAGTTCGAGTCCCAGACACGGTGGCTTAAACACGCCAGGCATGTGTGCATGTGTGCCCAAGATCCTGAGAGGAGAATGGCGGAGAAGGGATTGTGGCATGGCCATCTCCCCTGGGGGGAGGTGATTTCTAGCTCTCTCTCTCTCTGTCTTTCTGGTGAGCACATGTGCTCTATAGCAAAAGCCTCTCAAAAAAAAAAAAGAAAAACAAAAAAACTAAAACATTTTCTGAAATTAAAGAAAAAGCTTTAAAAAACTAATAGAATACCTATTTAATGACTGCAGTAAACTATATAGCCCTAGTGAGGTGCTTCTTTGTAGTATATTCATTTTATTCACTGAAGTTTATGCCTAAAGTCAGACATAGTCACACACACACACACACACACACACACACACACACATATACATATACATATATGTAACCTGTGCTTGCTATTGAAAGTTTTAAACTTAATTAAGATCTTTAGTGGATCAATAAAATGTGAAAAAAAAAAAAAGGCATGGAAAACTAGATACCAAAGACAATATGGGGCAAGGTGGTGGGGGGTTGGAATCAAGGGAGAAGAAGATAAATCAAAATATTTAAGAAACAAGAAATAGAACATTGTTTGTCGATGATAACATGTATGGTCATATCCTTGTTGGAGCCAATATACAATGTCTTCTGGATGGAAAATCTCATCTTGTATACCGTACTGATGTACAATGAATGACTGTAGGTAGGTAGGTAGGTAGGTAGGTAGAGGTAGATAGATAGATAGATAGATAGAAAGAAAGAAAGAAAGAAAGAAAGAAAGGCAGGCTAGGTGGTATTCTGAGCATTTTTGACATTTATTCAATGTTCTTCTACTTGGTTGAAATTGCCCTGAGGTACTTCCTATTCTTTTTTTTTCCCTGAAAAATTATGTAATCCATAAATTAATTTTCTTATACACTTAATATTATTTTATATTCTGAAGCATTTTAAGAAGTCGATGGGAGATCTTTTTAAAATATATTCCATATTTAGCTTCATTTATATTGGATTTATCCTTTTACGTGACCCCATGCCATCATTCTGATATTGAGTAGTGTGTTTTGCTTTACTATGCAGAGAACATCCCGGAGTTTGTTATATGTATAGGAACCTTTCTCCTTATGCAAAATGGTTACAGACTGGTAGTAGTATTTCAGTTTTAAAAAAATCTTTATTTTTCCCCCTTTCATAATTAGGCTATCAGATATTACTTTTTTCTGTTCAAATACGTATTTCGCTGTACTCTTAACATTGCCTAAATTGTTAAGTCTGATTTGCTGATGAAAAAAATCAAAGTATTTGGCTTACAAGCATAGCTATTTTCTTTAGCTCAAAGAAGGATAGGTTAAAAAACAAACAAACAAACAAAAAACTCCAGTTAGAGAATAAGTTTTTAGAAGTTGGACCTTTTTGATAGTTCTCCACTCTAATGTGGGCTGTCATTTGTTCTTTTCACAGGGAAACCTACTGAAACTCTGATACTGAGAAGGGGTTAGAGAGATACTGATACTGCTTACCTTGCTCTTGTGTTCTAGTCCTCTCTCTTCTTGTACTTCTCTTACCTTTCTCCTCTATTTACTCCCTTCTTACCAAAACAAAACAAAAAAACCCCAAAAAACGCAATGAACAATGTGTATATATTAAAGCCCATTTTAGGTGCTAATTGTTATTTCTGTCTCTTAAACAACAGGTATAAAGATATAAGGCTGGGTCTTACACTTTAGATTACAGAAACCTAAACTTTGAAGAGAGAGGATACACAATTTATGCAAAAGTCTGAGTCTGTTAGCTGAGTCCAGAGCCCTCTTTGGCTGCCAAGCTTAGGTGGCCAGTCTAGGTCATAGCGGGGGCCTTGATACAGTAATGAAAGTTTACCCTATTTATTTGGTTCAGGGTGATTCTATAACTCATCTATTAAAGTGTCTAGCACATTCCAAGAACTCAATAAGAATGTGTTGAGTGAATAGAAATACAATTTAGACAATTTGGATGAACACTAATTTGTCACATATATCAGTATGTAACAACAGGTGTGATGCCAGTATTTTATATAGGAAAAAAAATGGATTCTAAAGAAGTTAGTAGGGATTTTGTGCCTGTAAAAATTTAGTATAATTAAATGGTCTGGGAAATTGCTGTTTACTAGAATGCTAGAAATGAGTGCTGCAGATGCTATGATTGTGATCATTGAAATTAGTACTTGAATTTTTAGCTTTCTATTTAAGGGGGGTACTATCCATGGTATTATTTTCAGGCAAATAAATAATCTGTTTATATATATGTACACACACACTCAGAGTGTGGAAGTCACTGTATATAGTTTCATTGTGATTTAGCTCTTCCTTTGATAGAAGATGTAGAACATTAAGAGGAACTTGTTAAATTGATGCTAGGTTGACATATAGAGTAAGAGAATCGGGAGACATGGGGAACAATGAGGCTGTTTTTAAGGATCTTTGATTTCTCAGTTTAACAAAGTGTGTGCAGTCCTTTGCAGGGCAGTTTCCCCTTTCCGTAGTGCTTCCTTCTCTGCTTTTCAGGCATTTATAGGTAATTGCTTCCTTCCTGTTACTTTCCCTTCTAGACAGGCTGTCTACTCTTTCTGCAACCTGGTAGAGTAAAAAACAAAAACAAAAGAAAAAAGACTCTATTATATATTAAAGGAATAAAGAACTGTACAAAGCACGTGTATGTGTGTGTGTGCATGTGTGTGTATATTTATATTGGGTAAGCATAATTTTATTCAAACAAAGGAGATACTTTGTGGAAGGTAACTTTTTTTAAAAAAAGAATTGTTTATTTAATTTTATTATTGTTATTTTACATTTGCTGTAGGGCATGTATGTTTGAGAAAGAGAGAGAAAGTGAGAAAGCAAGCTGCCAGGTCCTGGGACTTGAGTGGTGGGCCATATGGAAGTCCAGTGCCTTAACTACCATGTCACCTGCTGGCCCAAGGAAGACTTTAAGAAATGAAAATTTTTCCGTAGTAAAGAAATACTGTTTTTTCTGTTTGTGTCTTTCTAGTTTTGTTACATTTCCTTAATATTATTTCTAACTCACTCCCTTTGGAATAGGAAAAGAAAAAACAAAAACAAAAACAAAACAAAACAAAACAAAAAAACAAACACTGAAAAAACCCACCAGATTGCTAGAGATTAACCAAGTTTCTTCAATATCAGTAAATGAGAGAGAATTCATGATGAACAAAGTAAATATATTACCTTAGCTTTACAAAACTTTCTTCAGAGTGATGGTGGTTGTAAATTGAGGGGAGACAGCAGGTAAATTTGTGCCTATCAGGTTGATCTCCAAACTTCATTTAACAAATAAAGTTTGAATTTGGTAATCTATCCTGAAATAGTATAATTTAAATGTCTTTCCTTGCAGTGAAGGAAATTAGCAAATGCTTCATTGTGGTTTGATCTTTGGTGAGCATTCCTTATATCTAGTGCATAGCCTGGCATATCGTGCCTTCTTAAGGAGAGTTTTAGGATAAAAGGGAAGCTAAGGGGGCCAGGTGGGACAGTGGTAATGCTGCTGGACTCACGTGGAATAGTCCTGGGTTGGCATCCAGGACCACCCTGAGTATGGAGAGAATTTGTCTGTGTGCTCATGATCCCAGCTAGCTGAGCCTGGGGTTGAATCTTGACATGAAGAGCTTGTTGGATATCCCTGTCTCTCTGCCATGAGAAAAATAAATAAAACTTTAAAACAATTAAAAAAAGACAGTTCATATAGAATATATATGGAAACATATGACATTAGAACCTAAGAATATCATGCCAGTCTCCTGATAACCTATGTCGTCTTCTGGCTTTTAAATTTGCGCTACTTAAAATCTTTTCACTCCATGCCTTTGAAGATTTTTCTTATTCCCTGCTAAGTTTTAGAGTCCAAAGTATAATTTTAATGGTGTGCTGAAAAAAGATATTTTTAATTTTGCATTCCATTTCGAATCATTTACTCACATAAAAGAACTTGCAGAGATGGAGAGCCTCAATTATGTTCGTATGTAATTATGCAGCAACATTTGCTTCAAATCATTGCACATCTTTGGTGGGAGTAGAAAGTATTTCTTAATTACTGGCTGAAGTGATTTTTTTTTTTCTCCCTCGATTGAATGTACGTGGACTTCTTGATGAGCTATTTGAAATTTACTGTGATGGGACCACGTAATGTGCACTCTTGCTCACCAGGGGTTGTGATTCCTTGTTGGTGACTAAGACTGTGAGACACTCTCAGACTCAGTGCGTGGAGTCCTATCGCTCTTTGTCAAGTGTTAGTACCTGTAACACAGTTGCCTTTCCTCTGAAAATCTACCTATTAGATCACCATACTACATCTTAAATTTTAAGTAGTCATTTTAAACCTAGAGGATTGTAAGGAGCTTTAATTCCCTTAGTCTTCTCATGCAGATATTAGAGGGCAGTGCTGTTAAATGATTTATTTTCATCAAGTAATTCTTCCAATTGCCAATATTATGATTTAAATCCAGAGTTCTTTAATTTTATGTAGTGAAATTAGGTAGGCTCACTAATACAAATAAGTGATAAAGAGAATATTAGTAAGACATTAAAAATCAAAGGCATTGACTATTCACTAGCCACGATACCTGACTTAATAACTGTAGTAAACTGGTTTTGTTTTGTGTAGAGTTAAAAGCCTCAGAGGTATAGTACTTCTTTGTTTTCTCATATAAACAGAGAGAAAAATAGTGTGGAGTAATAAGACACCAAACAGCTGAAAAGAATGGTAAAGAGTGAAGCAAATGGCCCAAGTTCATGCATTTAGTCAGTGGCCACGCTGGGATAGGCCTTCGGCTTGCTGGCATTTGAAGCTTTTATTGTTCTTTGCATCAAATAATTAGTGCCTTGTACATATAAGAAGGTTTACTGACTCTGTAGTGCAGTGGTAATGAGCTGCTCAGAAGAAGCCAGATTCCACGTAGCAACCTTAGTTTGAATCTGCAGCCTGGTCAGCTTGAAACACACCTGGCTTGTGCCTGTATACCTAGAGACTGACAGACTGGAGCACCACAGGAAGGAGAATGTGGAGTGACTAGACCATGTGGGATGCTCAACTCTCTGTCATGTGCACATGCATAAGCGCTATGATGAATAAAGAAAGAAAGAAAGAAAATCTTAAATATAAGAGGGAAACTTTTTAACTTCTGTGATATTTAAAGATAAATTTGAATTACCCAGTTAAATTTTATCATGCTGTATTATGGGAGAATAGGTAGAGATGTAGAGATTTTATAAGAAAGTAGAGAAACTTACGGGGAAGAATCCACTAGTAACTGTCCATGTTAAATATATTGGATTGTCGGAAAAGTTGTGTCGTGCTCTTGTTTTTCTATGCAAAAATGGATCATGACTTTTCGGGCGACTCAGTAGTACAAGGATGGACATCTTAAATATGCTCAATTCTGTATGATCTGGATATATTCTAGGGAGAGATAATTGCAAAATAGGCAAATATTTAAGCATTGACTATGAGTGATAGACTTTGCAAGATTGTTTACAAGAAAAAGAAACCTCATAAAGGGTTTCTGTCCTTAAAATGTTCATAATTTAATCGGGGTATACTGTTAACACTCATAAAACTCTTGGGCCATATACATAGTACCCAAACTTGCCCCCTGTACTTGACAGAGATATAATTTCTTTTTTATTTTTTTATTATTTTTTGGAGAAGTTTTTGCTATAGAGCACATGCGCTCACCAGAGAGAGAGAGAAAGTGAGAAATCACCCCCCAGGGGGGATGGCCACGCCGCAATCCCTTTTCCTCCATTCTCCTCTCTGGATCTTGGGCACGCACGTACACACGCCTGACGTGAGTTTAAGCCACCGGGTCCGGGACTTGAACTGTGGTCGACTACATGGGAGTTCAGCGACATAGCGATTACGCTAACTGCTGGTCCCACAGACACATAATTTCTTGAAAAGCAGTGATGCTTTCGGTACTCTTCAGGAAAACCAAAGGGGCAAAATAGCTAGACACCGTTACAGAACCAAATTTTAGTAATGTGAGTACATTGACTAGTAAAGTGTTTAATATGCAGACTAAAATGATGCATTGGGTTATTGGGAAAGTCATGACACATTTTCACATAGAAAAATACATCATGACTTTCCAGACAACCTTATATTTCTAGGTGATAACATGGTTTTCTATGTCAGGCAGTCAGTCTGAAACACTTCTAATATCCTGAATATAATATGGTTTTATCAGTCTTCTGTAGTTTTTGTAGCTTGGTTTTGTTTATAGTGGCAGATCCAGAAACAGAATTAAGAAAGCATTTGAATGTCCTTAAAAAATTCACTGTCCAGACCAAACCTGTTTCCTAGGGGTTGAGTTATTTTCATTGCAACTCTGCAGGAACCTGGAGGGCTAGTATTTGAAGGAGATCCAGCGTCAGTAGTCCTGACCTCTCCTTTGTAGATGAAGAAAGGCTTTTTCCAGCACAGTCTGTGAGCAGCAAATCTGGGATTATCTGCTAAGGTTTGTTTGTGTGAGTCTTGGTTTTAGAGTGGTATTTTGTTTTCATTTAAAAGAGACTTTTCATTCAAGTTTTTTGTTTTTATAAATATCTTAAAAATACTTCATAGTGAAGAGATCATTGACTTTAAGAAAAGAGGCCACAAAGTGATCCAAGACCTGTGGTAGAAATTAATACTAATAAATATACCATTAACTAATTTGGGCAAATGTCACCCCTAATCAAGCTATTACTTTTTTAAAAAGTTTTATAATCTAAAGCTATTCATACATAATTATTTTGGAGTTTTTATTTTGTTGTTGTTGTTGTTGTTGTTCAGCTTTTCAGATTTTAAGGAGATCATATGAGTTTAGATCAGTAAAGTTTTTAGAACAGTGTCTGGCATAGCTCATGATGTCTTAAGAGTGTGTGTTAAATAGTAAGTACATAATAGGTTGTTGGAAAAGTCATGACATCTTTTTCTTTTTTTTAGCTTAATTTTTTTCTTTTATTTCATGTTCTTTTATACATTCAATCAAGTTTTTAGCTTACATAGTGAATCATGACTTATTTTTCTATGCAGAAATGCATCATGACTTTGTTGAAAACCTCAATGGATAGGACAGTGATATGTGATCTGTGTTTTCTGGTTCTTTGAGAAGTAGAAATAAGAGAATGTTAAAACTCAGTATTTTGAATTACTGATTTATAAATATTAAATCACTGATCTTTTTTTTTCTTTTTATTTTTGGAGAGGTTTTTGCTATAGGGTGTGTGCACTTGCCAGAAAGACAGACTGAAAGCGAGAAATCACCCGGCAGGGGGGTTGGCCATGCCACAATCCCTTCTCCTCCATTCTCCTTTCAGAATCTTGGGCAGGCATGCACATGCACCCAGTGTGAGTTTAAACTACCAGGTCCAGGACTTGAACCTTGGTCGACTACATGGGAGTCCAGCAACATAGCTATTACACCAACTGCTGGTCCCCCACTGATCTTTCAAACTGCAGTACCTTTAACCTTTACTCTATCTTAATTTATTTGAACTAAACTGATATTATTTTGAAAATGAAGTGAAAGTAAATGTCAGTGGAAATACAGACTATGTTTTGGGAAAGAATAACTATGGAACAGTTAAGTCTGTGAATGGGAGTTATTTGTAAAAGCATTTTATTTAACAATGACTGTTATAATGTTATTTTCAGGTTCCTTAAGGAAAGACTAGAATGTGTTCCACAGTATTTGTACTCCATGCAGATGCCAAGCCTGTCATTTGGATTTCAAATTGATTCCTATTTGGCTCTTGGTGTTTTTTGAAATTTGTTCTTTCAGCTGCATTTGTGGAGTGTCTTCTGTGTCAAGTTCAATGATAATTTGCTTTATAACATTTTTATTATTTTTGAGAAGTTACTTGAGTACCTAGTAATACATTTCAGGCAGCCTTCCAGGTTTTAGAAATGTAATGGTAGGGGGACTACAGGTGGTGTGGTTAAGGCACTGGATACTCCCACATGACCGACCACAGTTTGAGTCCCAGACCTGGTGGCTTGCTCTCTCACCTTCACCCCCTCTGTCTGTCTGTCTCTTGTCAAATTAAAATAAATGAATGAATAAATAAATAAAAAAGAAAGAAATATAACGGTAGGAAAATAAAGCATGATCCCTGCCCTTATGCCCTTATTGGTCTGGAGGAGGAGACGGTCATTACATAATTACTAATGTAATAGATGCTATTAAGGTAAAACCAAGAGACTATACTAAAAAATGTCAGGAGAACTTCTGAAGTCTACATGAAACTGAAATTTTCAAGATAACGGGGGGTTAGCAAGAGAAAGGTAGAGGGGATAGAGATGAGAGAAATAGCTTTAGAGAGCTTTTATAAAGGTTACAGAGCGAGGTTTGCACTCTATGACCTTGAGAGGAAAGATGTAAGTCCAGTGTGGTTAGAGGGTTGTTACTAAGGAAGAAGTAGCCTAAGATGTAGCCAGAAATGTGAGCAGAGGCCAGATAATCCTGAACTGTGTAGACAATATTAAAGGTATCCTATGTTGTAGGAACAACGGGATGTACTTAAAAACATTTTAAAGAATGGCATTTACAAGATGAGCTTTGTTGATTTGCTGATAAAACAACCTGACTTTTTTTTTATTCCCCCCTCAAAGGCACTCGTTTAGTTTCTGAATGTTGAAAGCGAAATTGGAAGGTTTAAAACAACATTTTCACAAATGAAGCTGCATTGTCTCAAATTTATTTTTTGTGTTTTTATAATTGTACCTTTGTGTTTCTACCCAGTGCAGTGGCCTTAAAGGATTTATTGATCTACATTCTTTCCTTAGCTCACTCTAAATGTCTCTGCAATATAGGGGCACTAGCTGTTGTAGGCCCCATGGATATACACTGTATCTCGCTGTTTAGTGTTGAGAATAGTTTATTGCTTATCTGACACTAATTTACAAATCGCTGGATGTGATGTGGCTAGAAATTCTGGTATCACTGCTATTTCCCTACAGAATAGTACATCCTGGTAACTTCTTTTTTTTTTTTTTTTTTTTTTTTTTTTTTTTCCCTTACCATGCTGTCTCACCATGCCCTAATAGTCTCCCAGGAGGTATACTGTGTGTCTTCAGTTTTCATTATTTTTCTATTTAGTACGTAATTGAAAGACTAAATAGTAGATCTCGGTTTGTGTGTCAAAAAATACGTCAGGTAAAAAACACTGGGAAGACTCGAAATGTTTACAGTAGGGAAATGGATTGTAGAATCCACATTTGTTGGAATACTATAGTAAAGCAGTGAATAGTGAAAAAGGAATATAAAACAGGATACATTTCGGAAACCTATTGAGTAAAAATGCACATTGAAGATTGATGCTAAGCTCATGATATATGTTATTATGTTTTGTATATAAAACTATACCATATATTTTGCATGAAAAAATATTTAAGTAGGAAAAACTTAAAAACAAGGTATAGAGGGACCAGCAAGTGGTGTGGTGGTTAAGGGCACTGGACTCCCACGTGGCTGTGAATCGAGTCCCGGACCTGGTGGTTTGTTTTCTCACTTTCCCTCTCTCTCTTTTATTTCTCTCTCTTTCACTCTGTCCCTCTCTGGTCAAATTTAAATAAACAAATAAATAAAATAAATAAATATAAATAAAATAATTCTTTTAAAAAAAGGTATAGAGTAATATTGGTTTCAAGATTGTTACAAAAAAAGGTTAGGAATAGATAGAGTAGGTTAAAAGGTAGACTTTAATATAGCTTACTAATTTTTTTTTTTTTTGAATGAGAGAAGAGAAAGCATGAGTGGGTGTGATGGAGGGAGAGAGAGGTATTTTTGACAGGGTCTCACCAAGTAGTCCTTCTCTTGCCCCAGATTTCCCTTTAGCCAGTAGCACTGTGAATTGCTCTTGGGAATTGCTCTACCGCCTACGCCATCATGAAATGACACTTTTCTGCCCTCTTGCTGGACCTCTCTGCTTTTTTTTTTTTTTACCTCCCTCTCTAAGCATAGTTAAAACAAATACCACAGAAGTGGAATATTTATAAATTCTGAATGGTGGGTGATACATATAAAATGATAAAATGAGTGAAACAAGGTTATTGCCAGTTGCTCTGACTTTGGCAGCAATAATGGATCTAAAGTAATTTCACCTGGCCCAGTCTAGGCGGCACAGTCTGTCGGGTGCTGAACTGCAGTGCCGGATGCCATATGGCCGACTGAAATTGTCAGGCCTCCAGGTCAGCCCGAAGGGTGCTTGGCATCTGTGGGTGCCGGGGATCCTGAATAGCTGGAAGTCTGGGGGGAGGGCAGATTTGTAGCATGAAGAGACCCTGTCCAGGGTGCACTCTTTCTCTCATACATGTGCACCCATGTTTCCTAACATAAAAAGGCTCAAATGAAATGGCTTAAACTTACAAAAATCTATAAGAAGATGGTCATACGGTTGGTTTGATGACCTAACCATGATACCAAAGACTCAATCTGTCCAGTCACATATGTCTGTACTATCTTTCATACCTGCAAGGTGTCAAGGCTCCATGTTGCACATGCTCATAGCAAATAACCTGAAGTGGAAAGAGGGGAATGAGAGCACTTCTCTCCCTCCATTTGGTCTTAGACTAAAGGCTGAGAAACAGTGAGAGAGCACTTCTGTCTCTTTCCAATAAGAGCACACTTTACCAAAGAGTCAGTTATGTCTCACTGACCACAGCCTGGGCTAAATCTATTCAGAGTATAGGGTCTGATAAATCATAGATACTAAATGTGAATTAGTTGAATAGATGTATCTCTGGCAAAGGGGAAAGAGACCATCTTGGTGGTTTTAAGAGGTTTGGGTTTCTGTGTGATGATTAGCCTCAGACCTAACTATTACTATGGATATCGTTTTACTGGAATGGTTACTAATGCTTAGTGTAGACATTTTCATAGATTTTTTTTGAAATAATTTTATGTATTCACTTATTTTTAATTTGACCAGAGAGGGTACAGAGCAAGAGAGAAAGAGGGAAAGGAAGAAAGGAAGCCACCAGGTCCAGGACTTGAACTGTGGTCAGCCATGTGGGAGTCTAGTGCCCTGAACCCCCATGCCACCTGCTGGCCCCCATAGATTTTTTTTTTTTTTTCTTTTTCGAAAGAAACAAAAAAAGAGTTAAGAGATCATTCCTCTTACTCCCTTAATTTTTCCCAGGTGAGGAAGTGGGTGTTCACACGCATTGTGGCACTGCTGACTCTAAAATGTCAAGGCCTTTATTTCCGCTCTGATGTATGCTCTGCATATTTGTACTCCTTTTCAAACACCAAGAAATGACACTAGCTCAGGGTGTCTCCTACTGGACTGTAGTAAGAATTTTTGGAGAGGCTGAAAGTATTAATACTAAGTCAACAGTTGACTAAAATTGGACTTACTGCTCAGTCTTGCCTTGATAATTCATAGGAATTAGGTTATATGGATCTGTGAAATAGCCATTCACTACTGTTTTCAAGTTACCTAAAGATCACAGTAAGCTTTTCAGGCTCGACAACCTGGTTAATAACCACTTATTTTTATGGAATCAGACTTGTGTGGTGCCTCTGATTATTTTCTTATACTGGCCTTCTAGCTGAATTCACTTATCTGTGAAACTTTTTAAAAAAGAAATGCCTTTTTTTTTTTTTTTTTTAAGAGAATATGTTCATCAGAGAGACAGAAAGTGAGAAATCACCTGCCAGGAGAGTTGGCAACGCTATAGTCCCTTCTCCTCTATTCTCCTCTTGTGATCTTGAGCATGTGTGCACATGCACCTGGAGTGAGTTTTAAGCCTCCGGGTCCGAGACTCGAACCTTGGTTTACTGCTTGGGAGTCCAGCAGTGTGACCATTATACCATCTGCTGGTCCCAAGAAAGAAATTCTTAAAATATAACTTTGTAAGCCCAATAGTTACGTAGTAAACTTTTCTGGTTAGACTTGCTTCATCATTCCCCCTTTCTCTAACATGGTCAGATTTTATGTATAGTTTTTTCCATTTTATTTTGTTTTTAGTTGCAGTTACTGTTTGTAATTATAGGCGCAGTTCTTTTACAAGAGGAACTTACACTACAAATGTTCAGGCTGAATAAATAATGTACTACTGTGAACTGTTTCATCATTTATATTGTATATCATTGTCTTAGTGAGGAACTTAAAATATCTCTGTATTTTGTCTTGTGGGGAATAATTTGTCCTACATTATCGCGTGGGGTCTAGCTTCTGTGATCCCAACACAATTTCTTTTGGAAGGCAAGAGTGGAGTTTTATTAAACTCGGACTGATTTATAAGTCTGAAGCCAGAAAATACTGAAAACCAAAAAACCACTGCAAGGTACTAGTCTGATTCACTACAGAGGACTCCTGTGCCAGTGGCAGCTACTAATTCAGAGCAGCTTTTGAATTTGAACAGAGAGTTTTAAAAACAAAAACATTTACCAGGAGTGAGATGTGGGGGCACCCTCAAAAGGGTCTCATGCTCTGATTATGCACCAACCAGGATCACTGGCAAGGGCCCAGCATGTATAAGTTGACTCAGGAACTGAACTTGGATTTTTCGTATGGTTTCCAGCATTGTAAAATGGTGTGCCACCAGTGAGGCCCTGCAACACTGTGGCTGGACCTCTAGCAGAAAGTTTTTAAGTTCTTTGAGTTATAGCTTTAACTTAATATGTCATTCAAAGAAATGAAACAATTTCTCTGAAAGGAGGAAAAAGGGGTGGGGAACAGAAGGAAATAAAATAGATCAGTGTTGAGAAGCAAAGGTTTTCAGTTCAGAGTTACAGATTCAGTTTTCTGCTGCTTTTATTCCCCCCTCAATGGATATTTAATGTAAAGTTTGGGCCATGAGCAAGGAAGGCTCCATCCAAGAGATTTAATACTAGCTAAGTACTGTCCAAGATGACTTCAGTCTAGCACAAAAATCATTCTAATTGTAGTTCGGCATGACTGCGTTCTCTCAATAGAGAATTTCTTTCTCCCTATGCATTTTTGTCTTGTTTTCTAAAATGTCAATAAGCTTTATGGAGTAGAACATATAATGTTGCCATATTTTCTCGAGTGTTTTTCTAATGACAGAGTTGTTTATTTTTAAGGTAGCAAGATGGAAAATGTTTTGTTTCACCACAGCATAATAAACCAATAAAACCAGCTGGACAAACATTTATCAACTAAAGTAGGTGCTAAAGCCCACGAGAATCCCAGTATGAAGTTTGATCATGTGTTAAGAGCCTTATTTCAGTTTATGGCAGATATTTTCAAAATTACTAGTGAGGCAGTGTCAACTAAAAGATTTTATGAATATATTTCAGTAGCTTGGGCTCTGACCATCTCTGTTCTTTGTTGAGGCTCTTTTTTGAAGAGGTTATAGAAAATAATTGGGGGGCTGGCGGTTGGCGTGGTGGTTAGGGGCATTGGACTCTCGCATGACCAATCACGGTTCAAGTCCCAGACCTGGAAGCTTTCTCTCTCTCTATCTGTCCTTCTCTGGTCAAATTAAAATAATTCAATAAATAAAGTTAAAATAATTCTTTAAAAAAAAAGTAATTTGACACATCTATGTCTTTTTCTTAAAATGCTTCTTTATTCACTCAGCTGATTTAGTATATTGCCAATAAGTCTTTAAGAAAAATAAAAAAAAAAAATTCCCAAACATATATTCCAAATATACAACTGTCTATCTGTTAGCTCATTGGAATATTGACAAATTCAATAATGTATTCAAGGTTTTTGAGCTCAACGTTATAACAGAAATGTTAATGTTGACCAGAGTTTTGTCTTGACATGTAAGGCTGTTATCCATTATGAATAATTGCTTTTAAAATGTGAGACCAATATGGCCAAGTAAGTAGGAGACCTGGGGAATGTTCTAACGCTGTCCTTTGTTAAACCAACCAAACAAATAACAACGGTACCAGAACTGTACCAAAATATGATAATCCACTAGGTCTCTTGAAGGTGATTTAGAGATTTGGGGAAGAATATCTCATTTAGAAAGTTAACACACTTCTGTAATTGAGAAGTTACAACTGTTCTAAATTGTGTGGGTTGCTGATTTTTTAGGAAGTAGACACATAAACATTTTACATCAATATTTAAAAATATAATTAGCCTATCAGACAGTCCACAGATATTATTGCTGAGAACAAGGCAAAATGAAATAGAGAAAACAAAGATGAGGCATTTTAAAGGAATATATTAAGTAAATTAGTGGTATAATTAGTGCCTGAATGTGGCAGAAATCATGGAGGTTATGTATGAATCACTGCTGCTTGGGAAACACCAGATTATGATTATGTTGTAGAAGTGGTATCATACAGAGAGATAAAAGTGTTGAATCTCAAGATTTGGAGTTCTCTTGAAATTTGTCTAGTATAGCCCTCACTACCATCTATTACATTGTTAGGAAAGTCATGACATACTTTTCTAGGCAAAAAAGTGTTATGAGTTCCCCCAAAACCCGATAGCTCTAGTTTTGTATTTGGCAGTGCTAGAGAACTCACTGAGTTCTGGGATGGTACATTCCATCATCAGGTATATCTATCTAATAGTTCAAATTCTTTTGCATGGCTCAGCATCTATTAGTAGTACCAGGATTTCAGTGTTACCTAACGATCAATACAGACTAAGCCCAATCCTTCTTTGGTGTGATTCAAATGTAAGAATTTAAAATAATACATATTATCCTCCTCTTTTTACTTGATAAATGAACCTGTTTTCCTCCAAAGTTCTCAAAGAAGTGTGGTTCCCAGATGCTTGTGGTATCTTGGTTGCTTCTTTGAATGCTTTCTGGTGTTTGTGTTTAGAAATAGAGGGAAGGAAAAGCGACAGAAATAGATATCCTTGACAGGGTCCCTCTATGTTGTGATCCTCCTGCCCCAGCCTTCCAGTTATCTAGGGTTACAGGTGCATGTCATCACATCTGGCATGTTCAGGTTGGCCTGGAAATAAAAACCAGGCCTCCCATGTGGCTTCCAGCCTCCCAAGTGGTTGTGATACCTGTGTGCCTCTGTGGCTGGATCAAATGCCTTCTAGTTTTAAGGTATCTTCCCAAATGATTCCCTAACTTTGAATGAATGAATAGTTAATCATTCTGAAAGTATTAATAATTTAATTCTTATAAACATTATTAGATGAGTAGGAAATTTGACTATTATATAATATGCCTAATACCTGTACATTTTTTTGGTTTTGTTTTAAATTACCAGAGGGGGTATGTGCATGCATGTGCATGTACATGAGAGAGAATACGCCTCCCAGTGGGGTATGGCCATGTCACCATTCTCCTTCCTCCATTGTTCCATCCTGTCAGGATTTTAGGAAGGCATGCACATGCCTCTGGTATTTTTTTTTTTTTTTTTTTTTAAGCAACCACGGCTGGGATTTAAACCATGGTCAGACATGTGGGATCCACTTTTCTATGCATAATGCTTGAACATTGTGCTACAAGGCTAGCCCTGTTGTCATTTTTATTGTTAATGTATGAAATAACAGTCAATAGTAATACTGATAATACTAGGTCATCAGGAAAGTCACGACGTATTTTTCTGTTGTTCTATACAAAATATTTCATGACTTTCCCAACAATCAATAGTTACTTTAACTTTCTAAATATGTATTGTATTTGTTTTCATTAAAGTCTAGGTTTGCATTGCATTTTATTTATTTTTGGTTGACCACATCACGCTGAGTCATTGAGGCTTCCTTTTATCTAAAGTCTCCAAGTATTTCTTCACATGTATGCGGCTGACTCACATCTTACCATCCTGTAGCTGCTGGATTTGGACTCAGTTTCAGGTCTTCAATTTGTATTCTATCCCTATTAAAATTAATGTCGTTTACTTCAGTTGGTCATTTTATTCTTTCAGGATTTTTTTTTTTTTTGATATTGTGCTCTACTAACCTAATTATTTCTCTCTGCTTAGAATGGCTGTTTTTCTCTCTCTTTTTTTTTTTAAGTCCAAATTAGGTATTCTTTGCCATTGGGCTTTATTTTCCTGAGTATGAATGTGGTGTGTTTTCCCTGTAGCAGTCAATGGTCCTTTTATCAGTTCTGTTGGGGGTGCTAATATGAAATCATGCTCACCAATATGACCATTGCAGTGGTAAGTAACTGTTGGGCCCTGCACTCTGAGGCTGTTTACTTCCTGGGCATTGGTGTGCGTTCACCTGAGATGGTATAAACCTTCCCATAGTCCAGCTATTGATGGTTTAATGCAGAACATAACAGAGGTCCTGTAAAACCCTGCTCCAGTGCTGTGGCCAGTGTGTTCCTGTACTAGCTGTTAATATATCGAATGTCACCCCTGGGTACAACCTAATATGTGTGAAATCCAGTCTATGTGCTGTTTCAACACTTTGTGTCATATTTTCCTTTGGTAATAGAGTAGAAAATAAGAAACGATGGTAATTTTTATTTATTTATGTGCACCTAAGAACTGTTAAATCTTGTTTCTGAATGCCTCTGGAGATGGAATACCTTGTATAGTTTAGTTAGGAAATGATTTGATATCCCTTTAATAGGCTTGGTTAAGCCTAGTTAAGTGGGACATTTGGTGGCCTCTCAATAATATCCATGCTCTTATCCCTAGAATCTCTGGATATGTTATCTTACCTGGCTAAAGGGTGTTACAGATATGATTGAATTAAAGTTCTTAAAGTGGAAGATTACCTTGGATTATCTAGGTGGGCCCAGTACAGTGACAAGAGATCTCTGTCTGTTTTCGTGTTTTTTTTTTTTTTTTTTTTTTTTTTTTTTTTTTTTTTTTTTTTAAAGATAGGGTTCACTCTGTCTTAACCCTCTGTCTCAGCCTCAAAGCTGGGACCACAGGTGTGCACCACCATGTGTGGCTCTTATCTAGACTGCATTTCCAAGGCCAGTTTGGGCTCATGATCCTCCTCTGTTAGCCTCCCCAAGTCACTGGGATTATAGACATGGCACCTTGCCTGGCAGTTAGGTTGGACCATGACTCAAACCTGGAGCTCCCATGTGGTCCTAGTCTGTAATATGACTAATAAGTGGCAGGTGCTATTTTAAAGTATCTTGGTAGCGCATGCCACCACAGCTGGGTCCTCAAGGGTTGTGACAAGGGAAAGAGGGAGGCAGGAGAGTCAGAGTCAAAGGAGAAGTGGCAGTGGAATCAGTGGTGGGAATGATGGGATATGTTGCAGACTTTGAGGATGATGAAAGGGGTCCCAAGTGAAGAGATGCAGGTGTCCTCAATTAGCTGGAAAATTCAAGGAACCAAATTCTCCCTAGAGCCTCCAAAAGGAACACAATCCTGCTGATACCTTGATTTGAACCAGTGAAATCCATTTTGGATTTATGGTCTCCAGAACTGTAAGATGAGACAGGAAGGCTTATAACTTTGTGTGGTTGGTGGTCTCTTTCTCTCTCAACCGTACTCCAAATTGCTTTACTGCTAGACTGCCATCATTTTCTTTTCTCTTTTTATCCTTAAATTCACTTTTCTCATCTGTATAATACACAAAGGATCTCAAGAAAGCTCATGGAAAATGCATATTATGAAATAAAGTATGCATGCATTTTAAACTTTCCCACCAAAATAAACTTGCACTTAAGCTACTTACTTAAGAAACAACAACAAAAAAAACAACTTTTTGAGGTCCTGTTGTATATGTAAGTTAAAAGGACAAAATAAGATCATGTTAGATTTAAAATAGAAGTCCAGTCTTCAGAAGACTCTTTCAGATAAAACATGCCTATTCTTTTTTTTTTTTTTTGGAGAGGTTTTCGCTATAGGGCGCGTGCGCTCGCCAGACAGAGAGAGAGAGACAGAGAGACAGAAAGCGAGAAATCACCCCCTGGGGGGGATGGTCACGCCGCAATCCCTTCTCCTCCATTCTCCTCTCGGGATCTTGGGCACGCACGCACACGTGCCCGGCGTGAGTTGTAAGCCACCGGGTCCGAGACGCGAACTGCGGTCGACTACGTGGGAGTCCAGCGACATAGCCATTACGCTAACTGCTGGTTCCCAAAACATGCCTATTCTTGATGATCCCTTTGAGATGTGATTTGGACATAAGTGTGGGGGGGGTCTACTTATCATAACAGCAATTTTTTTTATTTCTTGATTTGTTTTTATTGTCAAAGGACATGTGTGCTCACCAGAGAGAGAGAAAGAGGGGGCACTCACCTTCACAGTGTGATCACAGCAAAATCCCTCTTCCTCTCTTTCTCCCTCCTTTCAGGATTCTGGGCATGCATACACATGTGCCTGGTGTTTTTTTTTTTTTTTTTTTTTTCCAAGTTGTTGGGACTAATATTTGAACTGCCACCTGCCATATGGGATCTGGCTCCCTTAACTACTAAGTTAAAGGACCGGCCTCCTTTCTTTCTTCATGATGGAGTGTGTATATGCACAAGTAGGAGTGAGAGAGACAAGAACCCTACACACGGTCTGGTTGTGCTGAGATCTCCATTCTCCAATCCTCCAGCCCTTCAGATCTTTGGCACTCAAGCATGTGCTTGGTGTGTTTCAGGCTGACTGGGCTGGAGATTGAAACTATGGTTGCCATGTGGGAGCTGATCTCACTTGAGTAGTAATTTACCACTGTGCCTGATATAAGCTATGTCTAGCTTAGAGACATAATGTGAGGTACGCTGGAAGCTGGCTTGCCATGATTTTAACCATCTACTGTGGAATCCTTGCCGTAAGATAGGTAGCAGTGCTGAAGTTCAGAAAATAATGATGGATTTACAAACCAAGTGACCTGATTCAAAACATGTATAATGGTGATCTCTCAGCAGAGTTATAATACTTAATTTTCATCTAGAGCTAAATTCTGAACATTCAAAGTTATAATGAACAGTTTGGCATTATTTGAAAGGTCTGTTATTGAAGTTGTTAAAGACTATAATGCTTTTGGTCAATAGAAAAGCCAATTAATGTAAAATGCTCTGTAGAGAAATTCCTTCCATTGCAGCTTTACAGTATTTACACGAATTTACTCAGTGGTGGCAGTTACAAAAAAATAGACTGAAGGGAAATAACAGAAACACAGTTGTATGACTTTACTTTGCATTTTTATTTTTGTAGAACAACTGTAGTACCCTAGTGCTTTTGTTGTTGTTCTTGGTGGTGGTGGTCTCTTAAATTAGTGTATTATAGAGGCGAACAGGTGACATAATGGTTAAGACACTAAACTCCACAAGACTGACCATGGTTTGATTCTTGGACCTTGACACTTGAAGCTCACACCAGGTGCGTGTGCGTGTGTACCTAAAATCCCAAGAGGGAGAATAGAAAAGAAGGGATTGCGATGTGACCATCCTCCTGGGGGGTGATTTCTCTCTTTCTGTCTGTCTGTCCAGCAAGTGCATGCACCCTATAGCAAAAATCTCTCCCTGAAAAATAAATAAAATTTGTATGTTATAAATGAAATCAAGGCAAACAGGTTCCCAGTGCAGGGATCTTATGTATAGACTATAGGGAGTACCAGAAGCAGCATTGGAATACTGCTCCAAGGATGTGATTTCCCCCCACCCTAAATTTTCTGCTACATAATATTGGATGAAAGTCTTTTTTTTTTTTTTTTTTTTTTTTTTTTAATTGCTAGAGAGGAGATGTACTTGCCAGAGTGAGAAAGATAGAGAGGGAGCAAGAAAGCAATCCCCCATGGTGCATGGTCATGCTGCAATTCTTTCTCCATATCTCCATCTTATCAGGGCTTTGGGCACTCACACACATATACCCAGTGTATTTTTCAAGCTGTTGGGGTGAGATTTGAACCATGGTTGGTCATCTAGGATCTGAATCTCTTAACTACTAGACTATGGGTCTAGTCAAGGTGAATGCCTTCATTTTCATCAGTATAAATGGTGCGAAAAGCATTTGTGAGTCACATGGTGTGACCACACACACAGACACAGAGTACATAATCTTTGAAATTTACAGCATTTCCCACTTTGGAATGTATGTATGTATTTTTAAAAAGTTTTTGCCATAGGGCCCGTGCACATACTAGAGAGAGAAAGGGAGATAGAAAGTGAGAAATCATTTCCCCAGGGGAGATGGCCATGCTTCAATCGTTTTTCTCCATTGTCCTATGGAATTTTGGGCCACCAGGTTCAGGACTCAAACCACGACTGGCCATGTGGGAATCCAGCACTTTAATCACCATACTACCTGCTAGCCCTACAAATGGTTTTTAAATATATTTCTCTATATTTTTTATGAATACTTTCTAAACCAGAAATGTCTACATATACATTAAGTAATGATGGTTATTATGTACATTTTCTCATCATTCTTCTTACCTCCCTTAGCCACTTTGGGAATCCAGATGGGATCACAAGATAAGACAGGCTGGAGCAACCAGTCCTGGCTTTATTGTGGGAACAGCACTGGTGTCATGTTGTCAACACCCCTGTGATAAGTGTGTTACTCTGATGTTGAGTTCCTTTCCTATCATTTCCCTTGCTCAAAACTACTAATACACCATAATCAGTGTAAAAACAATGTTAGTCCCAGATTAGTCATTTGCGAGCCTAATGCAGATAATGAAACTCTTGTTTTGTTTGAAAGTCAGGCTTTCGGTTGAGTACACTTCCTATCATGATGATCGTTTTCAGCATGTGGAGCCCATTAAGCAGTGTTGGAGCTGGATTCACAGTTTAATGTGCTAACACTGCATCTGTTTCTACCCTGATGATAACACCTGGATCAGTTTAGAACTTATGTAGAAGTTTAAGATGTGGTGTAGTTAATTTCTAAAACAACTGTTGATCTTTATATGTGTGAACCCCATGGTCTTTCACATTCCAGACGAATCCATTGCCATTTGAACATACTTATACCTGTGTGTGCTTTCAGAGTGGGAAATAAAAAACACGTGTTCCCGCTAGGAGCTTTATTTTCATTTAAATTTTTCTGTGGGGTGACAATGACGAGGTTATTATTTTTGCTTTGCTTTTGGGATGGATAGGAAGATGCCTTTATGCTGTGCTTTTGTAACCTTTGTTAAATGCTTATCTACAATGGATAGTTGATGGATGATTTTCCTTCCTCCTTTGTCAAAACATGCATATTCACAGACCAAGCCATTTATGATGGTGTAGTAAGTCATTGATTCCTCCTGGGAGCTGTGAAATGGACAGGCATTAAAAATTAAAGAAAGACGATTTTGCTACTGAGACTGCACGCCTTATCTCTGTGGCTAGCTTAAAGCAGAGTGCCAGTTCACTGGAGCTTTGAAAAATGACTTTTCCCAATGACCTACTGCCTTTTAAAGACCGCAGAGTTTGGAGTTTCTTTTTAAAGTGGTAAATGCCCTTGGAGAGTTGTAGTACAGTTTTATTCCCATTAGAAAGATTGAACTTCTCCCCAGGATGCCCTCAGTAAAGAAACCATTAGAAGACAGGACCAATATAGCATTTGGGCATTCTGTTCTGTTATCCTCCCCAAGGCAACTTTTAATGTTTCTCATCGTGAAAAAAAATCCATCTACTCTGAGTGGAGTGACCACAGTATACTGTGTAACATTGCCTTTTTTCACAAGGTGATCACATTTCTGATCTTAAACTCTTCTAGATTGTATTCCTGGCTATTACAAAATTATAACCAATTTACTGCTCACTTGTGTAGGGTTAGTTTATATGAAGAGTATAAAGAGGACACTTTCAAATAGAATGTTGGTTTTTATTTTTTATTAGCAGAGATAACAAGAGCTTTAACATATATTATCCTATTGTTTAAAAGTTGCCATCTTTGAAAATGTGATAGTCATGTATACTTGAGAATGCCTGGGTTAGTTGTTTTTAGTTTATTTCTACCGTGAGTGAGAGAGAGAAACAAGAAAAGGGAGGAAGGGAGAGAGGCAGTACCCCCAGCAGGGTCTTGATGTTGTGATCCAATCCCAGGCTTCAGCGAGCCTTAGATTATGGACAAGTCTGTGCCTGTTGTACCTGGGGAAGTCTTCAGGCTTCAGCCAGGAACTCTCTCATGTGGAATTGCCTGCCAGGGTCACCTTTCCCCACTGTACCATCATTCAGCTCCTGGACAAATACTTTTCGACTTCATGTGAGTAAAAACCAGGCCTTGCATTTATGGTTTAACAACAAACCCTAACAGACATGTCCTAAGACAGGTTGCTTTATTAGGATTGATCTGTAATTGGAAAGACATATCCAAGCCTAACTTCATTGGTAATTTTCAACTGTCATCCTTCTGATGAGGTGGCTCCCCAGAATGTCCTAATTGGGCTGTGAGCTATAATATATTATAGCCCTGTGAGTTTTTCTCCTTCCTTTTAGACGTTTTCATTACCTCACTTAACCTTGCTTTTATCCTCCTTGCTGAGTTAGACTGCTGTGAACATCATTCTTGGGCTCTTAGATAGACTTAACATATGATTAGTACAAGTATTGTTGGAGTTGTTTCACATGGGTACAGTGGAGGAGACAGGAGTAAAGGTCCCAGAGATTCTAAGAGATAAATGACACCAGTAATTGAGTGCTAGGTATAGTGATATGGTCAGCAGTTTAGGAAAATAATATAACTCTTCCATGACATCCGAAAAGGTAAGGCAGGCAAATCACTGCATAACAATCACTTGTTAAACACCTACTATACATCAGGCACTGTGCATTGGAGGTATGCAGTCATCATATTTAATCTTCCCCATGAACAGTACCTTATAGTTGAGAAGGCTGAGTCATACAGCTAGTAAGTCCAAGAAGAATGCTTTCAATCAAGATTTGGCTAACTACAGTGTGTGAGTGTGTGTGTGTGTGTGTTTAACACTTAACATGGTTTTTAGGAGTAGTTTCAGATAAAAGATGAATGTAGTTTTTTTTTTTCACAGATTGGAGTGAAAAATTAGATCTGTTATGCTTAGATTCCTCTGATTGAATACCATTTTCCATTCTTAGGTTGTGGTTGTTCATTTCATGCTTTGTGAATTTATTTAATTAGCATAGTTATTTGTATGTTGAAAAAATACTTTTATTGGCAATGATGAAGATGACAGAAATTGTTTATTGAAGACAGTGTCAGTCAAGATTGAAAGAAAAAAAAAAAAAAAGGGCCTGGTGGTCCTGGTTTGTGGATTTCCAGTTTGGTGGAGGTTAGCTGATTTAGAAGTCACAGAAGATGGAATACTGAAGACATACAAACAGCTGTTGGAGTATGAGAATTTGAGTTCAACATAAGGGGAAATGTACCATGCTTAAAATTCTATTCTGGGTCTTTTTTTTTTTTTTTTTTTTTTTTTTTTGTATTTCTTGAGAGAGAGAGAGAGCGAGCGAGCGAGCATGAGTGAGCATTCTCAGAAGGGTCTTTGCTCTGTGACCCATCCGCAGTCTCAGCCCGCATGGATTGTGAGCACATGTGTACATTCCCAGTGTGTTTAGAGAGGCCCCAGGATGCAAACTCAGTACCTTCCCACATGGGTCCAGTTGCATTACTGCTGCACTACCATCTGGCTTTAAGATTTTACTATTCTTAGACAGACATGTTGGTAGTTTATAATTTGTCTGATATAATATGAGATCTCAAAGAAAACTGTTAGTGTTCACATAACAGTGTGTATATTTTGTAGTACCTACCATACGATTTTCTTAAAGGACTGCAGTGCAATTACTGCCACAGTTTCCTGAAATTTATTTCTTGATTAAAGTTTGGTTAAAGAACGACATTGAGATTAGAAAATACTATATATTCGAATGCCAGTAAATTTTAATGGTGGAGTTAATAATCTCCCCTCATTCTTAAATAATCTATCTCTTGCCTCTATGACAAATTAGGGAGTTGCTGGTGGTTTGTGGACCAAATGTTTGGGTACTTTATGAATGCTCATCTGTGTTAGTTTTAAATTAGTGTGTTTTCTTCCTGGCCTATCTGTTTTTCATCATGGCTCATATATTCTTGTGTCCAGAAAGACTTTGTGATTTAGCTGTGAGGCTGATTTTATAGTAGGGATGTCTGTGTATCCTGTCATCACAGGCAGTCCTGGTGAAACTTCCCATGTTTTTTTGTGTGTGTTGCTGCAATATGTTCAGAGTTTGATTTTTCTCAGATGTGTGTGTGTGTGTGTGTGTGTGTGTATGTGTAACTGTTTTAGACTTGAAAAGGGATGTAGGCAGCAGAATTTCTGCCAGAATATGTTTTCTATTAAATTTTGTAATATGAAATTATAGGTTAGATTTTTGGCTTTCATAAAACTGCCTTTTTCACCCGTCACTAGAAGACAACTAACACCTTCCTTTGACTCATGTTTTCCAAGATTCCTTAGTGTTAAAAGAAGACTTTCTTTTTGAAATGCAGAAATTAAAAGAATATGGCACAAAAGTATTTTTTATAGCTTTATTGAGTCTTGAGGGCAGATATATGGATTCCAGACAAAATGCAATAATAGAGTAGGATTTTACTTTCAAATCGTCTTACAAACACTTCTCACTGGAGATTTATTGTACATGTGGAAGAACAGAGTCTGCTTTGAAGGTTAAATGGAGTCATTTGGAGAGCAGTGTTCAAATCTTTCTGCCTCTTATTAAGTGTGCTCTTCTTTAATTAACCCCTCAAGTCTCAGCTCTATAGTTTGCAGTATTATTATGAGGATTAAAAGGAATAATGTGTGTATTTTGCAAACTTTGTCAGTCTCAATATAAATATGAAATTTCAGTAATATTATGTCTATTTAGTTAATGTTAATACTCTAGTTTATTGGCCCCATTGGCATGAAAAGATTATTTTTTTTCTCATAGGGAACCTACACAAATTCTGGTAGAACTGAGCATAAGCTACCTCTTAAAATCCTATTTATTCTCACAAAATAAATCAACCCATCATCAAAAACAGAGTACCAGATTTAGCACTGGAGAAATATGGCTTGTGTATGAGGTGCAATTTCCCTGAAACTCTGCAAGAAAAATAGCCAATAGTTGTATACCATTACATACACTGTGATCTAGAAGGGTATATTAATTTCTTGGGCAGTTATAGCAAAATTCCACAGATGGCGTAACATGACATGCAACAGAAACTTATTTTCTCACAGTTCTGGACGCTAGAAATCAGCACAAAAGTTTGGTTTCTCCTGAGCCTCTTTTTGACTTGCAGAGGGCGCTTCCTTGCTGTGTCCTCACATGGTCTCTCCTGCCTGTGCATCCCTGGTGACTCTGTGTGTGTTCCTTTTCTTACATGGACAAAAGTCAGATTGGATTAGGGCCCACCCTAATGGGGTCTCATTTTAACATGATTATCTCTTTCAAAATCCTATGTCCAAATAGTCATATTTGGAGATCTTAGGGATGAGGACTAAAACATGAATTTTCAGAAGGCTGTGGGTGGGAAGGAGACACAATTCAACATATAACAGGAAGAGTGATAGATGAGGGGTTGTGTCTTGAATTCTAGCAGCCCAACACTGATCTTTGCTGACTCAGTAGTCTCAGGCAGGACTCTGGGCTTCTCATGTCCATGTCTCTCCACTTATTCACAGAGCTGGGATGAGAACTGAAGAAAGTCATGCACATGAGTACCTCTGGTACAAGTAAAAGAATGATAGAAGGCGATAGTGTAATGAGAATACTTGTGATGAATCTATTGGCAACATGTGGAAAATGTTAAGTAGAAAAGGGGAGAGAGATCATTGTGAACATTTGGCTGAAATAAGCTGCGTGGCTATTCTGTCTGGCCGAAGGAGAGGTGTGGATAAAGAAGGTGATTGGTTAAGACTCAATTCAGAGAAGGCAGGAGTTAGGTGAATGGGATCAGCTAAACATCTGGATAATAACAACATGAATGTCTTCCTACCGCCGGTACTTTTTTTTTTTTTTTTTTGAGAGGTTTTTCGCTATAGGGCGCGTGCGCTCGCCAGACAGACAGAGAGAGACATAGAGACAGAAAGCGAGAAATCACCCCCCAGGGGGGATGGTCACGCCGCAATCCCTTCTCCTCCATTCTCCTCTTGGGATCTTGGGCACGCATGCACATGCGCCCGGCGTGAGTTGTAAGCCACCGGGTCCGAGACGCGAACCACGGTCGACCACGTGGGAGTCCAGCGACATAGCCATTAAGCTAACTGCTGGTTCCCGGTACTTCTTTTCATACAGCCTGTTAGTTTCTCCTTGAAAAAGTCTGCTCCTCCCCTTGCCCCCAACTTTTATGGTTTGGCAGTATTTAGCTGAGGACGCCTAGTGAATTCACAAGCAGTGGGTCTAGCCAGACCTAAGTAAGGATTATGACTCCTCCTCAAGGATGGAATTTTTTTTTTTAATTAATATTTGAGTAGTTGGGGGAAATTCCCAGGTACTTCGGTATATCTGTTCTAAAACTTGTACAGCACGTGGGGACCAGCAGTTAGCGTAATGGCTATGTCGCTGGACTCCCACGTAGTCGACCGCGGTTCGAGTCCCGGACCCGGCGGCTTAAACTCACGCCGGGCGCGTGTGCGTGCGTGCCCAAGATCCCGAGAGGAGAATGGAGGAGAAGGGATTGCGGCGTGGCCATCCCCCCTGGGGGGTGATTTCCTGCTTTCTATCTCTCTGTCTCTCTCTGTCTGTCTGGCGAGCGCACGCGCCCTATAGCAAAAACCTCTCCAAAAAAAAAAAAAAAAAAAAAAACTTGTACAGCACGTTATGTTCGGAGGCAGCTATTTTAACTGACTAGGTATATTCTTGGCTTTCTATGCCTATTTAGAGAGTGCATTTGGAAAATCAGATCCTTATGCACAAAGATTATCTCTTCCTTTGTCCTCTAAAAAGCACATAGAATAAGACCATGTACAAATTGGTATTCTTGGATTCTGATGGTTATATTTCTCTCTTGGAATCTAGTGTCTGATAGAACCTATTTATTTTTGAGAACATTGAGCTTTATAAAAAGAGTATAGTCTGATTTCATTCCATCCCTTAAAAAGTCAAACAAGTTTTTTTTTTTTTTTTTAATTTGCCAGAGGGTGTGAATGAAAGAGCGACAAGTGATGGTAGTGGGAAAGAAGCACTTCCAGTGGGGCAATCTCTTCTCTATTTCTGCCTCCTTTTGGGGATTTTGCAAATGTGTGCACATGTTCCTGGTGTGGTCTTCAAGCTGCTGGGTCCAAAACTGGAACCTCTCAGTCAGTCTTGCGAGATCCAGCAACCTTAACCATCGGGCCACAGGCTGGCCCCATGTGATGTTTTTAGGATACAAAATATACAGATGAGTCATATATTGTACCATATGCCAAATACTCAAGACTTTATTGTAAGGGAAACATTGTATGACAAGAAATAATAATAAAAAAAAATTCTTTAAATGTAGCTGTGAATTTGTGAACGCCTACAATGCTGACAAATTAGAAATTATATAAATTAGTGTATGTATGGTTTATGTACCTGATGTAAGAATTTTTTCTTCTTTATGAGAAAAAAAGAGAAAGAGGGGAAAAAGAGAGAGAGAGGGGTATTATTGGTGAGGTCGATGGTATTATGATCTTCCTGCCCCAGTCTCCTGATTTAAAAAGGTACAGATTTGTGCATCTGTGCTCAGCCTAGTCAAGTTGGCCTGGGAACTGAACGGGGCCTCCCATGCAACTTCCAGCCTCCCAGACAGTGGTACTCGCTGTGAACCACCACAGCTGAGTCCAACTTGTTTCACTTTTGGGAGTAACTGAAAGCATCATTATTCCCCTTTTAGTGGTTACTAATTTAAGTCTGGTAAATTAAGAGAAAGTTATTTTCACTCAACTTTCGAGCTTCTGGTCCATTTTAGTGCAGTGAGAGGAGGTGGGGTATAATGTATTTTTATTATGCTAAGATGGCATCACATGGTTATAATGACCAAATAATGATGTAGAAGATATTAATGTTGTTTTTCATTATGCAGATTGCAAGACAGTGAAAAAGATTTCAAGTTGTTAAGCTAATATTATGGTAGAAGATTCTTTTAATCAGTGAAATTAAATGTTTGGAGTATGGTATTCCTGATATTTTCATGCTGTTAGTTTTTGCTTTCATCTTGCGAAATGCTTTTCATATAAATAACGTTTAAAAACATTTTTTAGGCAAGTGAGGTTTTAACTGGAAATGGTAAGATTTCTTTAACATAGATTATTAATTAATTTTCAGGGACACTCTTAGTTTCAGCTATTTCCTGTCGAAAGTATGAACATGGCAACATTGCTTTATCGAGAAGATTAAAGATACTTTAAAAGTATTTAGCCAGGATTCCTCCCCCTAGTTCCTCCCGCTAGAAGGAGAGGGTGTCTGGCATACTTTTGACTGGAATCAGAAACGGGCTGCTCTATCCATGCAGTTCAGTGAGAATTAATACTGTCCACTATGGGGGCCTTAGATCAACTGCAGGTGGAGCCATCTTTAAATCAGAAGTTTTTTGGTCCTTTGGAGGGTGATGTGGTGGAGAGGAGGTTGCTGTGCAGATGTAGTTCATAAAACTCCTGTATAACTTAAGAAAAAATCTCTCAAAGGGATGGAAGAAAGATCTGTTAAGAATATTCATTCAGGGGGACCAGCAGGTGGTGTGGTGGTTAAGGTGCTGGACACTCCCACATGGGAATTCAAGTCCACAGTTCAAGTCCTGGACCTGGTGGCTTGCTTTCTCACTTTTTCTCTCTCTCTTTCTCTGTCTTTTTCTGATCAAATTAAAATAAACAAATGAATAAAGTCAAGTAAATAATTCTTTAAAAAAAAGAAAAAAGAATATTCCTTCAGGCCTGGCCATGGAGGCATGCTGCTAAGTAAGATACTATGCTCTGTAGGCTGAGGCCCCTGTTTGATTCCAGGCCCTCCCAAAGGCTGGGCACCATAGTGTGCCTGTAATCCAGCTGCAAGAGAGGCTGAAGCAGGATTGCTAGCTCAGCCCCACTTGGGAAACACAGAGACTAGGTGAGAAAGAGCCTGGCATACTGGTGTGCACCTATATTGCCCCCAAAATAGTCCTGTACTTGCAAGGTTTGGCATTCTCAGACTTATTTTTCTTTCGTTCCTAGGGGCCCTGTCCTTTGGATGTCTGACAATGACAACAGGATCTTTGTTATTTCCTGTGGTTTCTTTTTATTGAACATGTACACAGTGACAGTATATTAAGTGCCAGCTGCTTTCAAAGACATTATTCCTACTTTTGACAGGTTTACAGTCTAGTGAGACTGTAAGTCTAGTGAGAGAAGATCAAGATGGAAGCAAACAAATTTGGAGAAGTTTTACACGCATAATGATAAAAGGATGCCTAAAGCTTACTGTCTTTCATGCCCTGAGGATGTAGAAATCGAACATTGCCCCAAAAAGCCCAGTACTCTACGCTGAAATTTACTTGCTGTACTTTTAAGTTCTTCGAAGAATCTGAAATACATTATTTATCCCCAAACTAAGATAGACTATAGATATTATATTTCATTCTCCTACCCTATTAGCCAGATATTTGCATATTAACTGGAGCTTTCTAAATATAATGGCTTATCCCTAAAGAGGGACTCTAATGAAGGGATTATAGGTTAAGTGGCAAATGAGTGCCAAAGACATTTGGGTAAGCCAATTAACCTGATGGTTTTTCACAGTTAATTATCATTGAGTGAGCAGAGGTCAGTGCCCAGAGTGAAGCAACTACTTTTAGATGAAAGTGAGAATTCCCTACACACTTAAAACAATCTAGAATTTTTTCCCAAAAAATGGATGTAGCGTATCAATAGCAGTCATCTCTAATTAGAATTTAGTTAATCAAATATATATTGAGTGCCTTCTGTGGGTTAGCCTCCAAGGGATAAATAATATGCTTTTTCTACCTCTAAGGAATTAACAGTGTGTATTGGAGAGAGAGAAAAATTCCATCAAGACAGTAAATGAATCAAAACTGAAGATCATTGAGATTTATATCCAGCCAAATTCTGTTCCTTCCCTTGAAGGACAATAATATGCAAGAGAGTCAAATGTCAATAATTACTACTATTCTGTATCTCAAACTTCATTCCAGCCAAACCAACCTATTCTCAGATCTCATACTTGTGTCCCATGGTCTTTGAAAATATTGACTAATAGCCTGGAAATAGCTCTACAGCTCTTATTCCTTCATTTAACTCCTTACATATATATGTATATGTGCTTTGGTACTGGAAGCTGTTGATCCTCTAAGGTGTTGAGGGTCTGTTTTATGTTCCCCAATAGCATCAGCATTTGTGATAGAGTGAAGTTTATCATACTGTAGTGAACATTTCTACACCTTTATTTGCTTTCTGTACTTGGCTGAAAGTTTTGGAAGTCAGGAAATGTATTTTGTTCCCTGTACTATCTGCAGTGCCCTTCACAGTACCTAGTCCATTACTGAATGAATGAATAAATGAGTGAATGAATAATTTTCTTATGACAGAATCAATCCATTTTATTGGGCAATGATTTTCATTAAGGGATGGAAGAGGGAATACTAAAATCACCTCTGTGCCATTTTCAAGGCCTACATTTCTTCCTACTCCTTCTGAAATATCTCCCACATATCATCCTATTTGTGATCCTTGATTTTTTTTTTTTTTTTTTTTTGGAGAGGTTTTTTTTCACTATAGAGGGCGTGTGCTCGCCAGACAGACAGACAGAGAGAGACATAGAGACAGAAAGCGAGAAATCACCCCCAGGGGGGATGGTCACGCCGCAATCTCTTCTCCTCCATTCTCCTCTCGGGATCTTGGGCACGCACAGACACGCCCCCGGCATGAGTTTTAAGCCACCCGGTCCGGGACGCAAACCGTGGTCGACTACGTGGGAGTCCAGCGACATAGCCATTACGCTAACTGCTGGTTCCCGATCCTTGATTTTTTTTTTTTTTTTTTTTCTTTTTTTGGAGAGGTTTTTGCTATAGGGCACGTGCGTTCGCCAGACAGACAGAGAGAGACAGAGAGATAGAAAGCGAGAAATCACCCCCTAGGGGGGATGGCCACACCGCAATCCCTTCTCCTCCATTCTCCTCCCGGGATCTTGGGCACGCACGCACACGCGCCCGGCGTGAGTTTCAGCCACCGGGTCCGGGACTTGAACTGCGGTCGACTACGTGGGAGTCCAGCGACATAGCCATTACGCTAATTGCTGGTCCCCCGATCCTTGATATTTTTAAAGTCAGTGTTAATGGGAGTGTGTCGGTACTCAAAGTGAAAAATCAAGCATGTTCTACGACTATACCTAGGACAGTCTTTGGGTGAACAGTGGCTTTTGGAAAGAGCACTGGAGTTGAAGCATATTTGGAAAGATGTGATGTTTGAAGAACAGCCATCCAGGCATTGTGGGGAAGAAGTGGTTTGAACTGAGGCAAAGAGGCTGGAAACTTTGGCTGACATTAGCATACATATGGGGAAGTAATAGGAGGTTGGCCAGGGTGTCACAAAGGGGAAGGCTGTAAATGCTAAGCTGTGAAGCCTGTTTATTATGGTAAGAAATAGGGCATGATAAAGGATTTCTGTGGAGTGGATTGGTGCTGTTAGAGTCATATTTCAGGAAGTTTTTCTATTCTTAGTATGTAAAACGGATCAAAGGGGAATACAAGCCAGTAGGGATAGCTATTTTGTTTATTTTAACAGTATTTGTTATGTGCCTAATGGATTGTTGGGCATTGGGAAGAAAGAATAATTCCTTTCCGAAGGAGACCAATAGCCTAATGAAGGGAAGAGAGAAATGACCAGGGACTGTTCAGAAGCATGCAAAGTAGTACAGGCAGAAAATAATGAAAGCTTGAATAGGGCAGAAGGGAAATGAATGAGTAGGACAGGGATGTTAGAGGTGAATCCAAGAGAAACTTGAGTTGGATTGTCTCTGAGACACTGAACAGCTTTAAAATGTCCTTAACCATTTTTGGAGAGGTTTTTGCTATAGGGTGTGTGTGCTCGCCAGAAAGACAGAGACAGAGAGACAGAAAGTGAGCAATCACCCCTCAGGGGGGATGGCCATGCTGAATCCCTTCTCCATTCTCTTCTCAGGATCTTGTGCATGCACACACACGCACCCGGCGTGAGTTTAAGCCACCGTGTCCGGGTCTCAAACTGCAATTGACTACATGGGAGTCCAGCGACATAGCCGTTACTCCAACTGCTGGTCCCAGAATAAGGATATTTAATGGGCTTATATGATGAGGGATGGTCGGTAGGGAAAGCTGATTGGGATTCAGACGTACTGAGTTTAATAAGGTACTGCAAGGGCAATCAATGATGTTAAGTAACAATTATACATGTTGTATTATTGAGCACTCTTGGTTGTAGATGTCAGAATAGCAACTCAGACTGGTTTATGACTAAGGTGCACTTGTTGGCTTATGTAACATTGGCTTCAGGTATGGCAGGGTCCAGCTACACTAGGAATTGCCTTTTTGTCTCCTTAATTTCAGTTCTTTTACATTGGTTTTACTGTTAGGCACACTGCCTTCAGAGAGCCCTCCAGTAACCTTAGGAATTCATCTCACTTTCTAAAGGAGTTGTTCTTTCTTACTAGATAATTAATCCTTATTGAAGTCAGTTGTATGGCCAGGAATGGGATGGGGGAGATAGTACACTAATTGGCCAAACTGTGATAACCTTTCATCAGGGAACGAGGCAGTCTCACTCCATCCACATGAACTGAAAGGATGTGGGCTGTTCTCAACAGGAAAATAGGACACCTTTACTTGGGGAAAAAAGGGGGGGGGCTACATAAATAGCAAGTGTCCATCATACAAAACTATGCAGTTCTCAGATATTTTAAGTTAACATTACCTCATTTTTTTAATGAGAGATTTAGATTCATTCCTAGATTTAGATTCATTCCTCTTGGGTAGTAGTGAGGCACCTTTGACAGGGTCTTATTGCCATAATAAATCTCCCCCATGCCTGCAGCCAGCCAAGATCATGGGGTGTGCTCAGGTACACCAGGGACACAAACCCAGAGTCATCCCACGTGGCTCGCAGTATCACACAGGAGTGCCCTGACTGCCTGGCCCACTGCAGCTGGGCTCCCTTTGATGTTTCTCACATTTTATGAGAATTATTATTATCATCTGCAAGCCGTAGGTTAAAAACGAGCTTTAGCAAGGCTAACTGGCCAAAGGGAATACACCTGGTGTTTGTAGAGACTCAGGATTCCATCATTCTTGCTTCTATTCAGCTGTGGATATTAACAGAGTGGTTAGAAGTGTAGATGCCTGCATAGCACCTGGACTGCAAGTATAGATGGAAAAGTCATCCCTTGAGTTGCAGCTGCTGTAGATGATGGTCACAGAGGTAGAAATTGGAGAGAGAAACGTCAGGGGGCAGACCCAGGAGTGAAACATTCACTTTTAGAAGGACAGATGTGAAAGATAACATTTATAGTTGGGGAAATTGAGGTATAGACAGGTGTTCGAACTGTCTCAAGATCTAATGTATCCAGTTGGCTCCAGTTTGTCATTGTATTGTCTGGCCTGAGCATAGATACGCATGTTTGGGCATCACTGAAACCTGGCAGGTTAACAAAGCCCTTTCTTTTTCTTTTCTCTTTTTGCAAAACAAATTTCAATTTACCGTTAGGAAAACAAAATTCCTTTTTAAAATTAGTTTGGCCTTTGCTTACTTTTTGAGTAGAACAATCAAAAGCTCTTAGAGCAGTGTCCCATTTGATGTTTAAAAAATCTAAGTATCATACCTGCTCTGAAGGACTGGTGGTCATTTATGTGGGTGCTGTGACAGAAAAGGTCAACCGACAGAAAAAATAGCAGAGAAAAACACGAGGACAGTTTGATGGCAGTGTCATATCACTCATCAGTTTCACAATAGCATTGGCCTTTGTCAACATTTCCTAAAGCAAAAATCATAGGGCAGCAAAAACAAAGAACCGTACACGAACAGAATTGAAAACAGGTTAAGACCTCCTTGAAGACTTGAGAGACCATCTTTTTGCTTCAAAAGACAGTCTCTCAGCCTTGTGTTCTCTAGAGAATTCTGCCTACAATTGTTCCTTTTTCGCCTCTACTGTTCTGATTTTTCTCTATCTTTCCCAGTGTAGAAAATTGCCTAATTCTTTTGTGTGTGTGTGTTTTTCCTGTGTTTTTCTGAATTTTCAACACCAATATCCCGAAGCAACCTCAGAAATGATATCAGCATGAAATTTTGTTTTGAGGTTGGGTGTTTCATTAGCTGTGAAATAGCAGATGAGGTTTTTCCTATTTCCATTTGAGGCTCATAGAAGAAAATGCAAATGGATGAAAATCTATTATGCTTAGTGTTGAACGCCTACCTTTACTCCTCATTTTCCCAGCAGATTACTCAGATTCTGTTCTTTCCTTTTGGTCTGTATCTTTCTTAATACGATGTCAAGGTAGCGTAATGCATCCCTTATCACTGACTTGCATATGTGACAAGACTTATGTAAAACCTGGTACAATTTAGTCTTATTCCATATTCTTTGGCTATAATATTCACTGGTAAATAAAAACCTGCTTAAGCAGATAACACCTGACAGAATTTTTTCATACCATAGTATCCCTAGAGTAGGAAATTCTGCTTGTGGGTGAGGTGTTCCTCTGCTCTTCCATTTTGGTTTTCTTAACACTATTTGCTCTTTCCATTTTTTCCTATTATGCAAATTTAGGCCTATAGTTTACTGAAGTTTATCTTAACAGTGAAATTGTGAGATTTTTCTTAATTTCCTTGTTTGGAAACCCTTATTTTGTTGGAGTTAAACATAGGATTCTGGTGTCTGTGGCAGGTAACTAGGTTTATTGCTATAGTGGCAAATTCAAATTTTTTTTTCCTATTGTTATAGGGGGGCACGTGTGCCCACCAGGAGAGGAAGAACGAACTCTGCAGTAGGGTGTGGTTATGTCACAATTCTCCTTCCGTTGCTTCTCCACCTGTCAGGATTTGAGGCATGCACACATGACCGATGTGTTTTTCATTCCTCTGAGACCAGTGCACAGTGCTTAATTTCTGCATTCTGGGGCTGGACTGAACAGGTTGAACAGGTTGTTTTTCTTTTTCTTTTTTTTTTTTTTTTTTGTAAGAGAGATTTTTGCTATAGGGTGTGAGCACTCACTGGAGAGAGAGACAGACAGGGAAATGAGAAGTGAGATTACCCCCTGAGGGTTTGACCATGCTGCAATCCCTTCTCCTCCATTCTCCTCTTGGGATTTTGGACACATACGCACATTCATCCAGCATGAGTTTTCAAGCCTCTGGGTCTAGGAATTGAACCACGATCAGCCATGTGGGAGTCCAGCAATGTAATCAGTATGCCATCTACTGGCCCTCTGAACAGATTTTTAAAGTATTCTGCCCTTCCCTGCCCCTCCCAGCCCCCATTAAAAAGCCTTTCCAGCACTGGTTATGGCACTGACTACTAATAGTATATGTAATAGAAAACGTGGTTTGAGAAAGATGGCTCTCTGTCCTTTATGGATCTGTCCCTGAAAGGATAAAGTACTATCCTAAATAAAATGTGCTTTCTAGCTTTCCTCTCTGCGTGAGGAAGCTTTATCCCAGAATGCTTTGCTTTTGAACTCTCCAGTGCCTTATCTTTGAGAATATGAGAGTTTCTGCATTGATATTAGAGATACTCACATCAATATCTAGGTTAATGTCTAGTAAGAGCCAGTTGGGTTTTCATTCTGAATTACTTGAAATCGGCTCTCTCTGACAACACAGTTTGGCAGTTTGGCAGTTTTTCATATTTCTTTTAAATTTTAATTATAACCCATCAAGTCTTAAGCAATTACTTCTGGGTTAGACTCTTGATGAATGTCATAGCAGGGTGTTTTAATTTAATGGATCCAGAATAACATCTGTTTCTAATATTTTAAAAGCCAATTTATATGGAAATTCATTTAATACACAGTCAATACACGAAGACGTGCAGGAATCAAAATCAAAATGGAAAATCAAACCACTGTGATGGAGTAGGTCTTCTGTTAACAAAGAATTTTGCTTATGACTAGGATCAGCTGCCACTAGTTAACACTCAAAATAGCCTAGTTTAAGCTATTTATTTCTTATGCTGAAGAAATGGGGAGGTAGTTAGCCTGGGACTGATGTGGTTTAGCATGACAGGGACTCAATTTCCTTCCGTCTTACTGCTCAGCTCTGCAGTACATGATTTCTGTTCCTAAGGCCAGCCAATGAGCCAGGATTGTAGCTACGGCTTCATCTCATACACGTGTCTTCCACTCAGCAGGAAGGAGATTTAGGGATAAAGGGGAAGACAGGGTCACTTTTTCTTTAAAGGGCACTGTTTGAACCAAAAATTAGGCATGAATTAGTCACATGACCTTATTTAGTATCAAGCAAACTAGGAAATGAGAATTTTTTCCAGATGCCATGTGTCGTGCTATAAACTCAACGTTCTCTTAGGAGGATAAAGTGATCTATTTGATACTGAGGTACAGTGAACTGTCTCTGCCTCATAGAGTCATTCTGAAGATAGGAATTTACCCTCTTTTGTATTTTTCCTGAACATCTAGAAAAGTCAACTAGTTTTTGTAAGTCTATAATATGTGTAAAAGAGCTGGCATGGTGTTTGGCACATAGTAGATAATCATTAACACAGACCAGTCTTTTTTCATAGTTGTTAATTTGCCAGAGGGTATAAGTGCTTGCTGGAAAAGAGAGAGAGAGAGAGAAAGGGAGAAAATAACCCCTATGGGTTATGGTCATGCTGCAAATCTGTCTCCTCCATTTCTCCTTACTTTTAGAATTTCAGAATTTTGGGCATGAGCACACACATACCTGACATATTTTTCAAGCCAGTGGGTCCAGGATTTGAACCATGCAGTCAGCCATGTGGGATTCATGTCATGTAGCCACCATGGTTTAATTCTAATCCCCAAATATACCTAATTTCAGAGGCTATGGGTCAAGTAGACTTTAATAATAGAGACTTTTTATAGACCATATCCAGAGTTTGTGTAGTAATAACAGCAACTTATAGGGCAGACAGATCATTTGCACTAGGGTTTCCTAAATGCTTATGTGTCTGCAAAGCAATGTTCTTTGCTTCCCTATCGAAAAGGTAAATTCCAAGTGATTGTTAAATTATGTCAGGGTAAAAAAAACTATTATCCTCACAGAAACTGAAGCTCAGAGGGGTTAATTTGAAAGAAATTTAGAGACCCATTATCCAGTCATTTGATCCCAACTGGAATACCAACTGCCATTTCCATGGGATGTTTCATCTCAGACGAGTTTCTTAATGTGTGTGAATTTCTTGTATTTTCTTATTTTTAAAGTCAGGCAGCACCTGGTGATTTGTATATTTGAGAAACACTGCTCTGGGCACTGAGAGGATAGCTACAATTTATTTCTACAAGAGGACTAGGCCTTGCTCTAAGTATAACCTCTGTACTAGCAACACCTGGGCCTGTTTAAAAAGGTTGATTCTCAGGCTTCACATTAACTAGAGATGGAATATGCATTCTTAGCCAGCGTGCCACATGGTTTTCAGGGCAGTTTTTGGCAACAGTTTTATGAAGGCTTGAATTATCGACAGAAACTCTGCATTTATTCTTCAAAGGTATTTGCATTCAGCAACAAAGAAAACATATAAGGAAGAAATAAAAACTTAATTGTGATGTTATTAGAAAACATTAAGGGGGAAATCTGAATCCACCTGTTTGTATTTGGGATCTCAGTGTAAAGCCACATAGCAAAGCTTACAAGAAAGGGAACCTCTCTCTGTCTCTCTAAGTTTTATTTATTCATTTTTTTCATGAAACAGAGAAACTGACAGAAACCTCTAATAGGATCTTAATGTTCTAATCCATCCCCAGCCAGCCCTGGATCATAGGCATGCATGTACCTATGTGCTCAGGGAGGCAGGTCTTTGGACACCAACTGCACGCCTTCCCATGTGGGTCAGCATCATGTTTTACCAGTGTAGGAAGGTGTAGGAAGGCAATTTCTTACCAGTGTCATGTTATTTCTTTTCTTTTTTTTTTTTCTTTTTGTATTTACATGTGATTTTTTTTTTTTTTTGACATTTTGTTTTTTAGCCGTGCTATCAAGACTAATCAGGACCTTCTCCCAGAAACTCCATGGACACACATTTTCTACAATGATTTTTGGGGGACTCTGCTAACCCACAGTGGCAGCCACAAGTCCTACCGGCCTCTCTGTACCCTCTCCTTTCGCCTGAACCATGCCATTGGAGGGCTGAACCCCTGGAGCTACCATCTTGTCAACGTCCTGTTGCATGCGGCAGTCACTGGTCTCTTCACGAGCTTCTCCAAGATCCTCCTTGGTGATGGCTACTGGACCTTCATGGCTGGCTTGATGTTTGCCTCCCACCCCATTCACACAGAGGCGGTGGCAGGCATCGTGGGACGGGCTGATGTCGGCGCCAGTCTCTTCTTTCTTCTGTCCTTGCTCTGCTACGTTAAACACTGTGCTACCAGAGGCTACTCAGCCAGGACTTGGGGCTGGTTCCTGGGGACGGGACTGTGTGCAGGATGCAGCATGTTGTGGAAGGAACAAGGAGTGACTGTTCTCGCCGTTTCAGCCGTTTATGATGTCTTTGTCTTTCACAGGCTGAAAATGAAACAGATATTACCTACCATTTACAAAGTAAGTGATTGTTGGTTCTTGAGCATTGGATTTCTGAGTACTCTACTCGCTTGGGTCTTTGCCATCATTTAAAAAGCAAATTTGTTCCCCTTCAAGTAGAATTTAAAATCAGTTCCTTTTTGATCTTTGGTAAGTGGAAGTGTCCTTTTTTGACCTTTCTCCACAAGGCAGGGTTACTGTCAGTTTTATTTCTCAGGTTACTTCATTTGTTTTCATACATTTAAAGGTGGTAGAAGAATAATTTTGCCTTGTAAATAATAGGCGTCTTTGTTATTGCTGAGTTTTATTTTCTTTTTCTGCCCCAATTCTCATAATTGAATAAATAGCCTATCATGTGTATTTGTAAAAATTATGCACCCGATAATCGAGGTCACTACTACTATGTAGGGGAACTCCTTGGCCATTTGTTAATGTTAATTTTCTTGAGTGGACTTTGAAAAACAAGCTCTTCTCTGTAGTGCACTGAGAAGTCAAATTCTTGCACAGTGAATCATCTTCACCCTCTTCCTTGTTGTACTATATAAGAACAGAACAGTCAAAACAGAGGGTGGTTATTATTAAGTTTTGCCCCGAGGCCAATTAAGACCTTTGCCTCAGGGCTTAATATTTGTTCTGCTGTATTCCCTTAGTGGTTTCACATGCAATGTTGTTGGAAGGTCACAGACCCAGTTCAGATCTACAGTCACTTTAAGGGACTGAGCAGCTGTTGGCTCAAGTACTAAGAGGAGGTATTTGGGAGAAAAGGGCATTTTAAAAAAAACCACCTCCCTTCCCTTCCCCTTATCCTTTTTCACTTAAAATCAAAATACCCGTGTTTCAGTTTTAAAGACTGAACTCAGCCATGCTTTAGGTAAGTTCCAGCCTTCCTTCTGGAAGGAAGTAAGGAAACAAGGAATTATGGGTACTTGTTGTAATGAAGGTATCAGGTTTTCTTGTTTCACCTTTTTTTTCCCTCCCCCTCAATTCCCAATTTCATTTCAAATTGAACTGGGAAGAAATGAAAATTAAACCAAAAAAGAAAAAGAGATGGAAATAGAAATGGAAACTTTTTTTTTTTTAAATTGCTTTTTATTGTTTTTTGTTTTCCCACTTAGGCAGTATATTTAATCACTGTACTTTTGCTCTGTGGGAAGCATAAACTTTTTCACTTGAAACTCAAGTATCAAGGCTTAATGAAGTTTCTTTGTGATTTCGGTTAAATAATGAAACTTTAAAAGAAAACTCTGGTTAGAGTGTGATGCTTGAAAACAACATTAAAAACAGTATATGGTTTAGAAGTCTAGCTATTCATTTCAAATCAATTTTAATTAATCTTTCAAAGAGATTTAGACAGAGTGATGGTTTTTTCCTATAATGATGTCATCAACCATAACAAACTTTCTTGTTTTACTGGAAATAAAATAGAACAAATGTAGTGTATGGTCCTTGTAGTGGAAATGATCTGTTTGAAGATACAGACTCTGGCTGTTTTAGGACCTTGTGTTGATAGTCTGTGAAACATTGTGGCTGTTTACATAGAACTCATTTTCCCATTCATGAATTAGGGAATTATTTTGATACATCTCTGTAAGAAATGCTTTTTTGGACTTTTTGAAGTTCTCTTCTGAGAAATTTTCATTTCCCCAAGCATATTTTAAAGGGTAGAGTTGCTTATGATAGAGCTTCTTACTGTAAGAATGTTCTATATGATATTTTGCATATACTTATAAAATTAGTCTTTGTGTATCTGAAATGAAAACTTATCTGGGCAGGGCCAGCAGGTGGCATAGTGGTTAAGGTGCTGAACATTCACATGACCAACCATGGTTCCAGTCCTGGACCTGGCTTGAAAATCATGCCGGGTGCGTGTGCATGCATGTCCAAAATCCCAAGAAGAGAAGGAAGTAGAAGGGATTGCAACAGAGTCATTCCCCCAATGGGTGATTTCTTACTTTCTCTCTCTCTCTCTCTCTTTCTTTCCTCTCCAATGAGAGCACATGCTTGACGGCAAAAACCTAAAAAGAAAATTACCCGAGCATCTTGTATTTTATGTGGCAACCTTACTCATGTAACTGCTGCTTAACAAAGTGAGAAATGCCACTAGTAGAGGAACTTCTAAGTATATAGAGTGTAAAGTCCTCTGTGCTAGGACCAAGGACTTAGTACCAAAGTCCAGCACCTTGAGAATTTTTTAAATGGATATTTGCCCAGACTCTCCTGGCAACCACACTAGTAGGAATAAGGAGCAGCAAGAGTAGTGTTGGGGACAGCGGGACCCTTCAGCTGCCACTTGTGTTACTTGGCATCACATCTTAGCTCCTCCTGTTATTCTTAGTTTGGAGCCAATGAGTTTAATAAGGACATTGAAATAATAGAGGTTATAGATTGGTAAGGAACCATGAGGTCATCATTGCTGATCTAGAGAAAGGTCACCCAGAGAAATGGTATAGTCACTAGAACTAGAGAACATAAACAGGGTCTTCAGAAAGTTCATGGAAAATGTGTATTATGAAAAACCTATGCATAGATTTCAAGTTTGGTTTTTTTTTTTTTTTTTTTTTTTTTTTTTGCACCAAAATAAACTTGTACTTTTGTTTGACAATTTTTGCTATAGGGCATGTGTGCTTGCCAGAAAGGTAGAGAGAGACAGAGAGACCGAAAGCAAGAAATCACCCCCAAGGGAGGATGGCCATGCAGCAATCCCTCCTCCTCTGTTCTCCTCTCAGGATCTTGGGCATGCACGCACACGTGCCTGGCGTGAGTTTAAGCTACCACGTCTGGGACTCGAAACACAGTTGACTACATGGTAGTCCAGTGACATAGCCATTATACTAACTGCTGGTCCCTAAACTTGTAATTTTTATTTAGTTTCTTTTTGCCACAGGGCATGTGCACTCTCTGAAGAGAGATGGAGGGAAAGTGAGAAATCAACCCCTGGGGGGATGGCCATGTCATAATCCTTTCTCCTCCATTCTCTTTTCAGGATTTTGGGCATGCATGTCCATGTGCCTTGTATGATTTTCAAGCTGCTGGGTTCAGGATTTGAACTATGGTCAACGATGTGGGAGTTCAGTGCCTTAACCACCACGCCACCAGCTGGTCCTAAACTTGTACTATAATTCTAGTTTCCCACAATTTTTTTTAAAGTCCTCTGGTATTTCTGTCTTTTGATCTTTTTACTACACTTTGAAGGTGTGCTAGTGAACAAATAAAAAGTCAGGTGACCACAAAGTATAAGGAAAAATAATGTGAAATACTTAACTCACAAGGGCTTAGTAACCTTAGGTTAATTCCATGACCTGTTTCTTCATCTGAAAATGGAGACAGTTGTTGTTCCCTCATAGAGTAGTGAGGATTGTGTAAAATTAGGGTGTGTTTAGTGTGAACTTGTGTGCTTCATATTTGGGTGGCAACTAATGCATGTTAGTTGAAGGGAAAAAATAAAATATTGACGGAAATTATTTCTTTTAATCATTTGCTTTTGAAGATAAACTTCTAATAGCATTTACATATATACTGTGGTTTGATAGTATAAGGAGACTTTTAAATGTGGGAAAATTGAATTAAACTATGAGTTTATTTTGTTACAAAAATTACTTGAAGGGACCAGCAATTGGTGTAATGACTATGTCGCTGGACTCTCATGTAGTCGACTGCAGTTCAAGTCTTGGACCTGGTAGCTTAAAATCATGTCGGGCGTGAGTGTGTGCGTGCCCAAGATCCTGAGAGGAGAATGGAGGAAAAGGGATTGTGGCATGGCCATCCTCCCAGGGGGTGATTTCCTGCTTTCCTTCTCTTTGTCTCTCTCTCTCTTTCTGGCAAGCACACACGCCCTATAGCAAAAACCTCTTGAAAAAAAAAATTACTTGAAAGCTGTGTGTAATTTTTTTCTAATACACATTTTTCATGAAATTTTAGAGTAGTACATATGAGAAAAGGACTGCTTAGAAATAAACTAAAGATAAATCACAATGATTTAAGCACAAAATTTCACTTAGAATATTATGACTGTGAGGCTTGTAAACACTGGCATAGATGGCATATGGAAGTTACAGAAAATTCTGTGTTCTGTCTTTAAAATATCAATATATAGATTTCTGTGAGTTAGAAGAGACTCTTTCTGAAGGAAGTGGATTAAAAAGCTATAGAAAATCTTTTCCAACCTTAAAAGGGTATCATCTCAAATATCTTAACAAATAACTTTGCATCATAGTTATTATATTATGGTTTGCCAGAGGAAATAAACTTCCTGCCCTATTAAAGTATAACGTGCATATAAACAGATAATGCTTAGGACACAAGTGTTTAACTCTTATGCAAATTAGGGAACTGGCCAAATACTCCAAATCTAAAATGATAGTCCCCTTGAAACCAGAGGAGTGAGGTTCTCTATTTTTATACTTCTGACAGTAATGTTTTTAGCATAGAAGTCACACTCAGCTCCTCTCTCCTCAGTATTGGTGATTTTGGGTCTGTAACTCTTAGGTAATTCAGATCATAGGCCTCAAACTTGAATATCCATCCAGGCCAGGCTGAAGGGACAGTGGTGAACTGGAGCTCATGCCCTACCACTCCCATTCCTCCCCATCCCATTCTTGCAATAGGAAAATTGAAGATTCCAAAGCACACATGCACTGTGTAATGATCAAATCAAAGATAATACTTTATTCATTATTTTGCATGCTTTGAAAATCCATATTGTACTTCAAAAAGATGTACAGCAATTAAATATAAGTAAGAAATTAGAAAATAAAATAGAAAAAAAAATACTGGTTTCTGTTTGGTAGAATGTAAGCGTTTTCTAACAGAGCTGAGTTTTTCTGTGATATCTTGTTTTCTGATAATGATTACTAATTAAAAAACAAACAACAAAAAAATCAAACTCCGTTTGAGCCAGACAAATCTTTGAGATGGTTGAATGGGGCCAGTTTTGACCTCTAATCACACGTATCAATCTGATGCACATATCTACATTATATATAAGGCTTTTGCAATTCTGCAAGGAAAATATGAAAGTGATTTTTTTTGTCAATAAAGCATATGAGAAATAGTAAGTACCTGGCACAGAGAAGATGCTTTATTTAGTATTTAATGAATACTTACATTGTTTACATCTGCCAGGCACTGCTCTTAGTGAGCTAAAAATGTTAACATGTGTAACTTATGTAACATATGCTTATTGAGAGAAGTAATCAGACTTATGAAATAATATGGTTGAATACTGACAAAGTATAATTTTGTCACTTCGGAAGATTTGTCAGAAAACAGTAAGTAAAAAATCTTGTGAAGTATGTATGAACAAACCTCGGCATTTGAAAATCTTTTTAGCTGTTAGCCTCAGGAGTCTGTTTAATGTATTTCCTCGGTTATCTTTGGCCCCTTCCATGCCATTCAGCACAGAGTAGGTACGCAGTCAGTTATTGAGTTCACACTTGTTTAAAGGGGCTGTGATGTTCAAGGGACCTCCTGTACTTGCCCCTCAATAAAATGAGAATCTTATTCCTAGATTAGTTGGGATTCAGAAGGTGGGATTGGAAGACATGCATGTCAGAGACATAAATTTTCTTGACCTTTCACCGAATGATTTAGCATCCTTAGATTGCATTCACTTACTTTTATGTGATCAGAAAGTGGTGATGGAGGGTAGGGATTCTTGAAATATACTTAAACTAGCCTTGCAAATAAATACTAGACTTTTATCTGCCCACAAAATTTTTTTACAAGCCTCCCGTGACCCTAGGAGGTACAGGGGCAATAAAATCAGTAAAAGCAACGTTTTTCTTACCCAGCTCAGTCACTGCTTGCCTAGTGGCCATGTTCTGTGCTTATTTAACATCTGTTAACTGTTTTAATGTGGAAACATCCTTTTTTCCCTCTTTATTAGCCTCATAATCACTTATTCAGTTACAGATTGGAAAAAATAAAGGAAATATGAAAGTCAATATAGTAATTTGAATAATCTCCCAAGATAACTTGGGAAAATGAAGCTCTTTGAATTTGATCTTTTAGGAATTGCTCTAAAGATGACTACTTTTTGTTGTAGTTGCTTCCAAGATGTACATTATGTAGGTAACTTTTTTTTTCTTCCAGAATTAGTGGTTCTGTTGGGTCATTGGAAAAGTCATAATGTATGTTTTTCATTTTCCTATGCAAAAATGTGTCATGACATTTCCTACAACTCAATATTTCCCATAACTGAGATAAAAAGATGATTCTATTATACAAGGAAAAGGGAAATATTGACACTTTCAAAAAAATGAGTCATCTCTTTTTAGGAATAATTTTTTCGTTTCACTGTTAAGCAAGATGTGAATGATGGAAGTTGCTCATGGTGAATGAAGTTTATCTTGAGTATTTACTTAAGCTTGAGCCTACATGCATATGCAATGATATGTGTGATTCAAACTAACGACAAGTCCATATTTCCAGAACATTTACAGAGTTTATCTTGAGGAAAAATTCCCAAGGGTGGGAATTTATTTTTTTATTTTTATTTTTTTAGAGGTTTTTGCTATAGGGCGTGTGTGCTCGCCAGACAGAGAGAGACAGAGAGACAGAAAGCGAGAAATCACCCCCCAGGGGGGATGGCCACGCCGCAATCCCTTCTCCTCCATTCTCCTCTTGGGATCTTGGGCACACACGCACACACGCCCGTCGTGAGTTTAAGCCACCGGGTCCGGGACTCGAACCACGGTCGACTACCTGGGAGTCCAGCGACATAGCCATTATGCTAACTGCTGGTCCCAAGAATTTATGTTCTATTAAAGGTTTTTGGCTGCTCACTCTTTGAACACTGAGCATGGTTCTTCTAACATCTGATTATTTTGTGTGATTTCCTGTGTATGGAAGAGCGTGGAAAGGAAAATGCTTGACCTGAAGATATTTGCCCATTAAATCCACATGTGATTTATTTTTTCTTTATTTGCTTAGCTGCCAGGATGGCATCAGTGGGGTCTGTTATCATTTATGGCTTTGTCCCTTTTGTTTTAAGACTAGCTTGTGGTTTTGCTCAAGTTGTAACTGAAAGAAATTGATTGCACTGAAAGAAATGTGATAGATAATGATGTTTTTGATTTTCTTCAATTAACATCTGTGCCACTCTACTTCAAGTGGTATTCCCACTTTCTTATAATTTTCTTTCTCTTCACTTGCCTTACACTTGACTTTGTGAGAATCTAGATATAGCAAGATACTGATTCTGATCACAGTATCACCTAGCTTTATTGAAACTGTAGGGCTATTTGTCATGTACTTACAAATGGATTTGGATTTCCTCCCAGTAAACTTGTTGTAGCATTTAATATTCATGACCTGTAGTACTATAAAACTTTGAATAGCTGCCAACACTGTTAACCAGATAATACCACAGATGAAGCAGCGGTTCAAAAATATTTTATAATTCAAAAAGTCAAAGATTAATAAGGCATTTTATTCCTGCAGGTTGGCTCCTTGTCTTGCTTGGTAAAAGATGATTTTGTTTTCTAGTTGTTATTTAGTTTGCAGTTGAGTAATATAAATTTGGTAAGTTGACTGCCGCTGCACACTTCTATAATACTTGCATTATAGTTTAAATATTTGAAACAGTGATCTGTCCACACATCATGTTCATAGGTAGTTTTAGTCTCCACTGAGTAATATAAGCTAAGGTGGGCCTGGGCTGGTGTTCCTGTATGTACAGAACTGAATAAAGTGAATGTGTGGGAAGAAGTCTCATTTGATTTGGAAAGGCAGATGGGGAGGATGGAGGTTATATACCGAGTCCTGTGCTGGTTCTGGCTTGGACTGTAGGGAGATGAAGCAGCTCTCAATGTAGTTGATTCAGACAGGGGAGCTTACTGGGTGTAGGCCATATCATCCCGTTGTGCATTTGATATCTCCTGATCCCAGGAAGGAAGCCCTTGCACAGACAGAACTGGTACTATTCCACCCGTGTCATTTTCACCAGCTCTGTGATTTCTGGGTCTGTGGGAAAAGAACCATGATTGCTCAATGCAATACCCTTCCTATTCATCCTCACTCTTTAATGGCAGGTCTGACAAATGTAGCCCAAGGCCTGGATCCAACCCTGGATGTCAGCAACTTTATTATCTTCATGATCCACTGGTGCCTGTTCCAGCTCCTCTTGTTCAGGATCTTGGTTCCGGGGCTGGTGGAAGTGAGCTGAGCCTGTCCTCATTTCCTCCTGCTTTCTCTCAGGTTCCTCAATGCTCTAACCCCAGTACCTCTGTGAGGTCCTGATGAGACTTCAGTTCCTCAGTCTGGTTGGGAAGATTTGCTCAGGGCCCATGGTGTCTCTCACTAGAACTACTGCCACCATCTAGGCAGGGGCTACTCAGAGCCTGGCTGAACCTAACACGTTATTATTTAAAAAAATCGGGAACCAGCAGTTAGCGTAATGGCTATGTCGCTGGACTCCCATGTAGTCGACTGCGGTTCGCGTCTCGGACCCGGTGGCTTACAACTCACGCCGGGCGCGTGTGCGTGCGTGCCCAAGATCCTGAGAGGAGAATGGAGGAGAAGGGATTGCGGCGTGACCATCCCCCCTGGGGGGTGATTTCTCGCTTTCTGTCTCTATGTCTCTCTCTGTCTGTCTGGCGAGCGCACGCGCCCTATAGCGAAAACCTCTCAAAAAAAAAAAAAAATTCCTTTTTATGGCAGGCACTATATTAAGTGGTATGGCGATTCAAAGTTGAATCAACAAGAATATCCCCTTAAGGACATCATGGAGTAGTATGAAGTTCAAGTAATGCATATAAGTATAGAACCAAAATTGAAGCTGGGATGCAGAGAGGGCTGTTAAGGGAGACACCACACTAAGAGATGAGTTCAGAGGAAAGGATGGCTACTTTGAGCTGAGGGAATCAAGAGATGCCTTCTGGAGCAGACATTTGAGTAGGGCCCTGAAGGATAGGTGTCTTAGTCAAGTATTATGCTGCTAAATAGAAATACCTGAGTCTGGTGATTTATAAAGAATAGATGTTTATTCAGTTCATGGTTCTGATGACAGGGAAGTTCAAAGGTGTGGGGCCAGCTCCATTACCATGTGGCTGACAAAAACCAGAAAGGTGGACATGTGCAATGAGAGAGGAAATAGAATTCTCATTTCCTCTGTTCCTCCTATATCCCAGCTGATTGGATGATGCCCTTTCAGGAGGCCCCACCTCTTAAAGGCCTCAACAGCTCCTAAAGACAATACCCTGGGAACCACAATGCCAGAGCATGAACCTTTGAGAGGATAAACCATTATCAAAACCATAGCAATGAGATAGAGGCATTTATAAACTGGAGAGTCAAGGAAGGATATGAAAGTTATTAGGAACTTCTGACCAGTCTTTTCAGGAGATAACAAAGAGCACATGAAGTTTATAGAAGAAAAGGAGTCAGGAAAAGTCAACTGGGACCAGCTAGTGTGCCTGACGATAAGGTAGCCTTTTAAGCATGTTGTATCCTCAGAATGTCGGGAGACAGTGCGTGGTTTTTAAATGTGCTTGCACATTTTCAGGTCATAGAGTCTAGGAATGTGCAGGCCAGCTCTATATTGCTTCATGAGGGAGAAAGAGGTGGGTGGGACAAACCTCTCTGTCCTTCTCTAAGCCTGAGGGAAGGTTCTTTTGGTGATTAGATTGAGAATTGGACTTTGAATTTAAGATTACACCTCATTCAGTGAGTGTATTTTATATCAGTGTATATCTCATTCTTTAGCATTAAAATAAATGTTTATTTTCTGAAGACAAGGGTTTTACTTTTTAATCAATACTTTGATGTATTATTATACACTTTTAATGAGAAAAAGAGTCCCTAAGGACTCTCTCTGTGTCCATTCCTCATCTCTGAACAATGTTCAGATATTATCATGAGCAGCCACAAATACAAAGTCCCTCTTTGTTTCGTACCCTTTCATACAGGAAGACAGAACATTTTTAAAGGGTCCTTTTTTTTTTTTTTTTTTTTTTTTTTTTTTACAGTAGACAGTAAAATACTGTGTCCGTGCTGAATTTCAACCAGTTAATTCAGTACACCGTCAGTGAAAATGACAAGCAAATTGGGCCTTGTGATGAATAAATAATGAGCCTCATTGAAATCGTCTCTGCTGTTCTCATAACACTGTGTCTGGGATACATATTACATCACTCGGCTCCATCTTCCATAACCTGCTGCCTCAGAGGAGTCGAATTGACTGATGAGGAATCTCATGATGATCAGGTTGCTCGTACTTGGTACTGTCAGTTTCACAGAAAACACTGTGGTTGGTGCACATCCGAAATCCATTGTCACTGCCTACAAGTCAGAATCCTGTCTTTAAATGCCCGGGAACAATGGAAATGCTAATTTAGCATTGATTTCTTAGATGAAATTTAAGCTATAGAAACCCAGATTTCAAGAGTACATCAGAGATACCTTAAAAGGCAGGAATGGGGGGATGGAGTGGAAAAAACTATTAAGTCAAATACCTTGTAAGTCAAATGCATATGAAATGTGATAACTGTAGTAAGAGTGTGTAGTGTTACAAGTATTATTTTTCTTTTAAGCGTTAGTTTTGTATCTATTGATCATACTATGACATGCTACAAAAAGGGAAGAACGGCACCTCCAAATAGCGATATCTATGATAATTTGGTGCTAGGAAGGTCAGCATGCCCTTGCTCTCCCTGTTTGTCTTAACACTGCAGCAGGACCCAGATGGCTCCTGTATGCTCTGTTGGTCTGATTATAACTCACATCAAATGAAATAGCATGAATTCAGAATTTAATACATGTTTCTTCAGTAATTATGGCCTTGATTAGTGAAGTCAGTGTTTCCATTACAAAGGGCAATTTTCTTTCTTTCTCTACATGTTTATTCATTTAATCAAATAAAGTACAAACTCATAGTACTTCTCTGACATAACAGCGGAATCCGTAAAGCCTATGTTTTCGTATGGGTTGTTATTTTGCTTAGAGTTAATATAAGATTCAATGGCAAGAACAACATGGGAAATGAAGGAGATTTTAAAAAAATAGTTTTTAATAAAGTGAAGAAATGGAAAATGCATGTGGAATTTCCTTTAAAATACTGTTCAACACAAACTACATGGCAAGTATATTTGGCACAGAGACCTTGATCATATGTAAGATCAATTGCTAGTATTTAAGAATAATTTTTATGCATTTCCAAACTGAAAGAAGAAAATGTAACTTTAAATTTTTAAAGGGTTTTGATATAGGGCTTGCATGCTTATTGGAGAGAGACAGAGACAGAGGGAAAGTGAGAAATCAGCCCCCAAGAGGAATGGCCATGCCACAATCCCTTCTCCTCTCAGGATTATGGGCACACTCACCAGGCATGATTTTTAAGCCTGTGGGATTATAATCTTAGTGGGCCATGTGGGAATCTAGTACCATAACCTCCATGCCATCTGTTGGTCCCTAACTTTGCTATTTTAATTTGGTGAATTTTGAGGTTTTATACCTGTTAGTACCAACCCAACTTTTTGAAGACTTTCAAATTTTTTTAATTTTTTTATTTTTTAGAGGTTTTATCGATAGGGCACATGTGCTCACTGTAGAGAGAGAGACAGAGACAGTGAGCAGGAAAGTGAGAAATCATCCCCCTTGGGGATGTCCACACTATGATCCCTTCTTCTCCATTCTCCTCCTGGGATCTTGGGCATGCATTCACATGTACCCAGCATGATTTTTTTCAAGTCACTGATTCTAGTACTGAACTGTGGTTGACCTTGTAAGAGTTCAGTGACATAGCCACTGTGCCATCTGCTGGCCCCATGAAGACATTATCTTAACTTTTACTGTATAGACACCAAGTACTCCCTCCTGCAGTAGGGGTTATGTATAACCATATGTGTTGCATCTTAATCACAACAACCTACATGAATCCAGCATAAATATTGCAGTCAGATTATACTGAAGTTTTGAATGACATGAGTGCATTTCTGTCACTTACGAAATAGAATAGAAAATTCCAAATTTCATGACATTACTGTTTCTCCTAGTTTGAAGACTCAGGCTAAAATTTGCCAGTTCATACGTTCCACTGTGTTCTTTCTTTCAACTTAGACTCTCATGACATAGTATGATGAAAGTCGAACATTTAATACTGTAGAAAGAACAGCTGTTTACTTGTAACTACTATTCGGCTGATGTTATTATGCAGAGAAGCTAGTAAGGCTATTGTGGAAAGGCCATAGGGTGAGAGCCAGCAGATAGAAACTTAGTCACTTTCTAGTTGTGTGTCCTTGGGTAAATTACTGAATTTGCTAGAACATCAGTTGCATGATCTATGAAATCAGGACTATCATATTTTGTGTTGTTATGAATAGAATAAATATACACTCCTCAGTGGGGTTTCTTTCTTACAGAAGGCATTATCATTGTTATCAGCATTTTTTTGTTTGTTTTCTGCAGCGTGTCTATAGCAGTGAACTTTTTATCAGTTGTTTTTATGGAGCACTCTATTTGCATAGTTGTGGTTTTTTGCTAGATGCAGGGACTTCAAAAAGTTCATAGAAAACTGGAATTAAAGTCCAAGTTTATTGTAGTGCAAAGGAACTATTGAAATCTATGCATGTTTCCATGTAATACTCATTTTTTAACTTCTTGAAGATCTCTAGTATATGAGTGAGTGACTGCATGGTGAAATGTCCATCAAGAAAAATGAAATGTCTGCTGTCCTGTTTACCAGTGCTGATAATTGAGAAAAAGTTGAGGAAATGTCTTTTACAGCAATCACTCTTCTAGCAGCATTATTTGATAACTGATCTTTTGCCTGGTTAAAAACGTGTTCATATGTAGTCCTTAATTTTCCTATTTGCTAGTATCTTGCCATCTTCTCATATTTTCATGGCCTGACATTTTTTCCCCTTTAGGCTCAGGAGGGTGCTGTTGCTTATATATCTGAAAGTGGAGGTGAGACTGGCTTTCCTGTTATCCCTCCCTGAAGCATCCGGTTTCTTATATATTTCCTTTTAGCCAGGTTTATAGTAAGGAAGATTAGTTTAGTAGCTGCAATTGCTTGCAGCATTCAGGTCTAATTCTTTTGAGAAAGAGGAAACACTGTTATCACCTAAAGGTGAATGTTAATCTCTTTCCTGCTCCTATTCTTCCCCAACCTGGCAGGCAATATTGTTGCAGTGGATTTCAGAATCTCTATCATAACAAGCTTTTTCACGGAAACTTTTTTTTTTTTTTTTTTTTGGAGAGGTTTTCTCTATAGGGTGCGTGCGCTCGCCAGACAGACAGAGAGAGACATAGAGACAGAAAGCGAGAAATCACCCCCCAGGGGGGATGGTCACGCCACAATCCCTTCTCCTCCATTCTCCTCTCGGGATCTTGGGCATGCACGCACATGCGCCCTGCATGAGTTTTAAGCCACCAGGTCCGAGACGGAAACCGCAGTCGACTACGTGGGAGTCCAGTGACATAGCCATTATGCTAACTGCTGGTTCCCTTTCAGGGAAACTTTTGAGGCTAGGTTTTTAAAATTTTTTTTAATCTTGTTCAGCAAACTGTTGAGGCTAGGTTTTGTTTTTGTTTTTATTTTTTATTTTTTTTACTTTTTGTTCAGTTTATTTTCTTACCTCCTAGGAAGTGAATAGAAGGCAGAAAGTTCTGTCTTTAAGTCAATACTATTTTCCTGACTGCCAAAAATTTTATAAAATATTTTGAATACCTTCATATTCAGATCAAATTAATTTTACAGATACCTAAATATTAGTAACCTTGGCTTGCTAAGAGAAATCTTAAGATAAAATTGGTTTTGATTTTAGAAAATTCAGTAGTTTAAAGTCTGATTTAATTGACAGTTGATACATGGGGTGCGTGAGTAATTGTTTACTTTGAAAAGATGATTCCTCATGGGTTTGCTCTGAATTCATCAAACTTGGATGATCATTAGCCTTATGAGGGGGAAACTGTTTTAAGGTAGAAATTACAGTATAAAACTGCAAGCCACTGAATAAAAATGTTTTGGTCCGCTTACTTTGTATTTGGTTTTGAGGATTTGAAAAAGCTGGTGGTGAGGAGGCAGGGGGGATAATTTAAGAACTCTCCAAATGATTTTGATGAAAAGCAGGTTTTGGGTAGACACTGAGAATCTGATTCCCCAAAACGATATATAACTATTATAAAATTTTCATAAAAAATACAATATTTGATAGCTGGAGAGGGATATCAGATACGATTTATCTATATGCTGTCACCTTGCTTAGGATTTCAAGCCCACAGAAAGGAGATAATGTGATTTATTGAAAGTAGAGCCATGACTGTGGTAGAGTGAGGCCTCCTCTTCCGGGTGTAATTCTTTTTATTTCATACATATTGCCTTACTTTAATTTTAAACTTTTAAATTTTAGAAACTTTCTCGAGTTTATTATCATTATTATTATTATTATTATTATTATTATTATTTTTGTTTGCCATACAGTGTGTGTTAACTGGGGAGGAGTGAAGAGTAAGAGAGCAAGAAAGACAGACATGGAGGTTGGAAGGGGAGTGAGAAAGCACCCATCATGGAGAGTGGTCACACTACAATTCCTTCTCCCATTCCTCCCCCCATTCAGGATTTTAGGCATGCACGCACATGTCTGGCATGTTTTTTCAAGCGGTTGGACTTGAATCATATAGTTAGTTATGTGGGATCCAGCCATCTTAACTGCCACTCCAACAGCTGGCCCAAAAACTTCCTTTAATTTTTAAAAGCTTGTTAACATGGAAATTTTTAAGTGGCTATTTGGACTTCAGTTAGCTTAGACACTAGGGACGGACTTCCATGTCCCCACCACTTGAGTTTATCTTTAATTATGATCTTATCCTTCGTATTTCACATAAGGTTCTCTTTTTCTTTGATAACGCCAGGTTTCCTTTGGAAATTGAATTGTTGACTATTGTGTTGTTGTTTCCTTCTTAGGACTGCCCTTTTCTGCCTCTTCCTCTGAACTAGCTTCAGTTAACAGCTTCATTATTTGCATTTTGTCATTTTCTCACCCCAGCTTGATTTAATCCACATTCAGTTGGAATATTTACATTTGTAGCTGCCACAAGCTTAAAGGAGAGATGAAAATCACTGTGTATTTTTCTTCTACTGTGGTTACTTTAATGTCACTGTTTGAAATAGGCTACCCTTCAATAGAGGTCTCTTTGGGGGACCAGCAGTTGGCCTAATGGCTATGTCACTGACTCCCATGTAGTCGACCTTGGTTCAAGTCCTGGACCTGGTGGATTAAACTCACACTGGGCGCATATGCGTGCGTGCCCAGGATCCTGAGAGGAGAATGGAGGAGAGGAGATTGCAGTGTGGCCATCCCCCCTGGGGGTCATTTTTCACATTCTTTCTGTCTGTCTCTCTGTTTTTCTGGCAAGTGCACATGCCCTATAGCAGAAATCTCTCTCTCAAAAAAAAAAGGTCCCTTTGATGATGCTGAACAAGACTGATCTAGAAGTGGAGGGTTAATAAATAGGGCAGCTCTTCTCCAATCTGTTCCAACTCTCCAAGACACATGACCCAGTAACGCTTTAGGTATTAGTATTAGACATGTCTGCTGGATGTGTAGTCAATCATTGTGTTACCTGTAATTCCAGGAATGTGGTTGGGTTTTTAAACATGCTATCATTGACATCTTAAAGATATTTAAATTTTCTTGGACCACAGAATATTTTAATTTCTTGCTTTCTGGTGAAGTTTCAAATGGGTGACAACTCTAAGGTAAAAAGTAAGGATGACTCCTAAAATGAACATGTTTTTGAGGTAGAATAGCAAGAAAGGAAAAACTGTGGGGGTGCCAGTTGAAAATTGGGCTGGCTGAGGGAGAAAAGGGCAGAATTTAAGTTGTCTGTCAAAGCAACAACCTGAAGTTTCTGTGTCTTGGACAGGATAATTTGTAGTCTTGGATTCTCTTGCATTCTACAGTGTAATCTTCTCCGGGCTGTACTGACTTCCATATTGTTCAAGGAGGAATGGAAATAACCCATCTGAATTCATTAACTTTCATTTGCATATACACAGAGCTCATGGTAATCATGATAACAACCATCATTTATCAAGCTTACTGTGTGCTCGCTGGCAAAGTATCTTCTCTGTGTTGTTTTGTTGTGTTGATGTCATTTGTGGGTAAGAAACATATAAGAGAAACTGAGGCTTATGGAAGTGGAATAATTTGCCCAAGGATTTTCCTGGAGTGAGAATCTTATCCAAGTGTCTGACTCTGAAGTGCTTGATATTCCAATTACAAGTTTTTGTGTAATTTTAGTGGAGATGGACAATCCAGATACTATTAGGTTATAGGAAAAGTCATGGTGTGTTTTTCTATGCAAAAATGTGTCGTGTCTTTTCTGACAACCCAATATTATAACCATTTTTTTTCCCTCCATATAACTTGGCTTTGGGACCAGTACTGGTTACCTATAATAGTTTTAAATACAAACAATCCATACTTCCATGTGGAATGAGCTAGTTTCATAGATACTTGAAAATAAATATTTACAGTGAATAGAATAAATAAGTATAAATAGCCTCATATCAGTTCAGGTCCAGGACCAGCAGTTAGCGTAATGGCTACATCACTGGACTCCCATGTAGTCGACTGCAGTTCAAGTCCCAGACCCAGTGGCTTAAACTCACGCTGGGCACGTGTGCGTGTGTGCCCAAGATCCCGAGAGGAGAATGGAGGAGAAGGGATTGTGGCATGGCCTTCCCCCCTGGGTGGTGATTTCTCACTTTCTGTCTCTCTGTCTCTCTCCAGCTTTCTGGCGAGCGCATGTACCCTGTAGCAAAAACCTCTCAAAAAAAAAAAGGTTTGGGTCAGACTTTTTGTTTGCCATATTATAGTAGTTTTATTGAGATATAACTCATATGTCAGAAATTTGGCCCCTTTAAAGTACATAGTTTTTGTTTGTTTGTTTGTTCTTAATGTATTTAGTTTTTCTAACTATCACCATAATCTTAATTCCATACTTTGGAATTAAGGATAGGGAATTTGGACTTTTAATTACCTTTCTTCAAAGATATAAGATGTAGGCCTTCTGTGTGTGTTTTTTTTTTGTTTGTTTGTTTGTTTTGTTTTGTTTTTTTATTCTTCAAGTGTAATGGGATCTGTAGGGAAAAGTTTTGACAAAACCACATGGGATAGTAAAACGGATTAAAGTCATTACCTTGAGTAATTCATTATAAAGTTTATTCCACGGGGGAGAGAAGAGAGAATGAACTAGAGATGCCACAGGTCTTCACACCATGATGCACCCAGCCTCAGCCTGCTTGAATCAGGGTCAGGTGTATGCCCAGTGTACGCAGGGAGGTCTTCAGATTCAAATTGGCGACCTTTGCACGTGAGTCTGCCTTGCAGAGCTCAGTGTGTTGTGCAACTGACTGCCCTCTCTTCACTGGTGTCTTTAATATGCTTGGCTCTTTTATTTACTATTTAACAAATTAGTAGTAGAGTTTGGGTAATTCATATCTTCTTTGGGGTAACCCATGGATCTGGATTAATTTTTTTCTTTCCCAGAATAATGGTAAATTATAGGCCCTATATACATAAATGGAGCTTTCTGTGGTAAAACTCTTAAGTATTTGCTTATTTTCTTGACTGAGTGTTCAGTACATGCAGATCTTGATTTTTGAATGAATAACAGTGGTTTGCAGTATAAATATGAATAGGGGCCTATATATTTGCATTTCAGTTTTGTTTTACATGTTTTATACAAATAACATTAATTCAAGTGCATTTAAAACATGAACTTGGCTTTTTTTTTTGTTTTAACTAGGAGTTTTATCAATATGTATAGGTGCTTGCAATATCTGGAGCAAACCCAATTTCTATTTCATTACCTGTTTGAGAAAAAGAAACATATTTCTAGACAAACTAAACATATGTAATAAAGAGACTGGATTTGGAACATTTATTTAGGCCTTTAAAGAAATGACTATCCTGGGGCTGGCAGATGGCGTGGTGGTTAAGGACACTGGACTCCCACGTGGTCGACCACGGTTCAAGTCCTTGACCTGACTGCTTGGTTTCTCATTTTCCCTCCCTTTCTCTCTTTCTCTCTCATCAAATTAAAACAAACAAACATGCAAATAAATAAAAAGTCAAATAACATAATTAAAAAAAAGAAATGACTATCCTAAAATATGCCTCAGCTTACTTCCTAGAGGTAGATTCACTACTGAGCAACTTTAAAAGAGCAATAACATAAAGTTAATCATGGGAGAATGATTCTATAAAAATTTAATATGCCATTAAGACATGTGCTGATTTACATCACGTTTATATAAAGGTTGTTTGAACCTGCACCTTTGTGTCCTGCTGGTAGCCTTTTTCTAGACTAATTATGCAAAGCCCTCTGAAAAACGTTAGACGTTTGAGAGATGTTGTGATTTTGGAGAAAAAGGGTACATGCTGTGAAAAGTATGGCCATATGACATAATGACATGATGCCTGCAGTTCTAATCAGGTGGCCTGGGTTTTCTCACAGGTTTTGCCACTACCTACTTGTTATAATTGTGGGCAAGTCATTTAACCCCTCCTGGAGGGTGTTTTTCTAATTGTGGGCATGTCTGATGAAGCTTCAAGGACCACGGTATATCATTCTATTTTAATCATAATTTAAAAAAACTTGTGTCTTTTGGTCAAGTCATAATTTTCCACATTGTTGAAATAATCTGATTGGAAAGATTTTCTTTTGTTATTTTATTATTTTGGTGGGATATGAAGTTTCTCATTCATGCCACAAACAAAAGATTAGGTCTCAAAGTACTTATAATAATGTTTTTTTTTTTTGAGGGCCAACTATTTACTGCAAATTGAAGTGAGTTACATGCTTCATGTTTTACCTTTCAGAGGAATTCTCTTTGTATTTAAAATAATGCTCTCATGTATTTTAGTCTATTCTATTTAATAACAGAAAATACGCCAAAATGGGTGATAAGTAAAAATAGAGGTTTATTCAGCTCATGGTTGTCCAGGGGCCAGATCTGGTGTTTATTCCTGTGGGTGGCGTCCTTAGACCATGCAGGCCGTCACACCTGGAGAGAACAGGGATACACCGTGTGTATCTCTGTGTATTCCTGTACTTCTCCTGGACTCATGTCCTCTCCTGATAAACCTGCCAGGAGTCAGTCACAGGGGCCCTGTCCTCACCACGTACTCCCAAAGGCATGAAAGTATTAAGTTGTCCCTTAATACCTTCACGACCAAATCTCAGCACATGAATTTTGGGCTGACACCATCCATAACACCTGTATCTCTCTTTTATCATGATGAATTTATCTTTTTCATTATTTTTTAAACTGAAATACAATAAATATTTGGTTAAGGAGTCTCTGATGAGTTGACCCTCCTTTTTCATTTATAACGTAGACTGAAATAGGGAAACCTGTCCTTTTTACATTAGCTGTGCTGTCATGCGTATAGTCAGAAATTAATGCTAATCCTCTGTTCTGTGCAAGAAAATAGCTTATTTTCTTTAAATACTGAATTTTACTTGCCATTCTCTATACAGAAATTGTAAAAAGACCTACATAAATAATACTATCAAATGTCAAATACCATATTTTATCTTCAGTCTCAAAGATCTGCACACATTCTCTAGGAAAGGTCAGATGGAAAATATTTTCTGCTTGGAAGGCCGTGTGAACTCTGCCACAACTAACTACTCAGCTGGGCCTTTGTACTGTAAACCAATGCATGTGGCTCTGTTCTAGGATGTAGTTTGCTGACTCCCAATCTTTCTAGTGACTTAGTTCCTAAACACATATGTGTAAATAATTCATGTTCTCCAAGGAGATTAAGTCTAGGACTATTTATTTGTAGTAACATGACTCTTTTACTATTTCATGAAAGTCGCATGCATTTACCAAGGGCCTTCACATTCCATTTTACTTTGATCTGGATCTTTAATACCTTTGTCAAGAGGTATTTATTTTTTACTTTTAACTTATTTAAGATTAGTTATATATATATATATATATATATATATATATATATACACACATGTATATATATATAGTTGGAAAAGTCATGATGCATTTTTGCATAGAAAAACAGAAACATACATGATGACTTTTCCAATGACCCAATATATAGCTTTTATGGTTAAGGAAGCCAATACTTAGAGCAAGGTAATTTACATAGACCAACCCCAACAACACAAGATACTTTTTTTCCTGCCGCATATTTCACCAGAATCCTAGTGAGCACACTAAGCAGGTATCTCCCATTCCACTTTGTGTTAGTAGAATCTCCTTTCTCCCCACATTTTGAAAGAAAGTGAAGTCCAAACTTAGCACTATGACTATTCTCTGGGTACCAAATTCATTCAAAATAATCAGACAAAGTAAACTTTGGTAACAATTCCCCCTCAAAGGAAGCCCAAGTAAGCAGAAGGTGGTTTCCAAGAATAACCACTGCTAGAAGTTCTTAGCAGCTGTAAAAATATATCTTGAGTTGAAATTTAGCTTGTAGTATATGGATACTTGAAGTTTTCTTTCCTTCATCTTCCTTGTTTTTTTATTTTTTTCCTTGCCCAAACTACTTAGATATATTGAATATATTTATTTATTGCTCATAGTACAAAGACCACACTCTTTATTATGAAGGAGAGCTGTCACTGGCAAAAACCTGAGAGTGTATATTCTGGTTTCATTTTTTTTTCTTAGCTACGGTTGGTGGTGGTGTGATGTGGGCTGATAGTGTGTTTCAGTGTTTACCTCTCAGATACACGTAAAGTGATAGATTTCACAGAGGTAATTTGCTTTTTGTTTATTGGCTTTTAAATCTCAGTGATAAGTACGTTGGTTGTTGTGCTATACTTCAGCTATGAGGTAGCAGGAAGCTTAATGATGCTGTATTACTATATCATGTCTCTTATCACATCTCCTTGAAAACAGGTCATTTGTTCTGTTCAAATGAGAACTTAGGGCAGTCAAATATCATTAGATTTATTGGTTAAAAATTAAAATCAAGGAAATGAAGATGTCTCCATCTGTAGAGACCAATATAAATTTGGTAATTTTTTTCCCCAGATTTTTAGACTCATCCAGCCAGTGTTTCAAATCCTAAATGTACTATGGATACATATGAACAAAGTATTGTTTAATTGGTCTTTTTGAGTGTACTTTATATTTGCCCCCCCCTCTTTTTTTTCTTTTTTTGGAGAGGTTTTTGCTATAGGGCACATGCGCTCGCCAGACAGAGAGAGACAGAGAGACAGAAAGTGAGAAATCACCCCCCAGGGGGGATGGCCATGCCGCAACCCCTTTTCCTCCATTCTCCTCTCGAGATCTTGGGCACGCACGCACATGCACCCGGTGTGAGTTTAAGCCACCGGGTCCAGGACTCAGACCACGGTCGACTACGTGGGAGTCCAGCGACATAGCCATTACACTAACTGCTGGTCCGCTGGCCCTTTTCAAAGTTATGTCAGACTTTTTTTTTTTTTTATATTTTGCAGTGAAGCAATATTATGTTTGTTGCCTTTATAGTGACATGACCTGGAATTCTGATTTTTATTTCTTTGTGCTCTGTGATCAGCATCTAGATTTTTTTTTTCTTAAAGAGAAAAAAAAATGTGAGATAATATGTAGAGATCTGGGTCCCTAGCATATAGTAAGTTCTCAATTAATGTGAGCCATTTTTACTTTTACCTGGTGGTCACTATCTCTGCAAGATGGCTAATTAAAAAAATAAATGCCATAAAGATCACATGTTGGCTGTATCTATTACTATTTTTTTTTTGGGGGGGGGTAATTTGCCAGAGTGCATTTAATTTGCCAGAGGGCTCACTAGAGAAGATGGAAAGACAGGAGAGCAACCCCCATAGGGCATGATCACCCCATAATCTCCTCTTCTCCTCACCATTTCTCCCTTACGCCTTTACCTTTTGGAATTTGGGTCATGAACTCACAGGGGCCAGCATGTTTTTCAAGCTGCTGGGTGTGGGACTTGAATAAGTGGTTGGCCGTGTGGGGTCCATGTACCTTAACCACCAGGCCAGGGAGTGCTTGATTTGTGTGTGTGTGTGTGTGTGTGTGTGTGTGTGTGTGTTTTAGAAGTTAAAGTTCTTTAAAGAAATGTCAAGATCCAGGTGATGGTACAGCAATGATACTATGGGATCCACATGAGAAAGCTCTTGGGTTCACTTCTTGGCGACCTCCCTGAGTATATACTTGTGATTTCAGATAGCTGGGGGTGGATCAAAGCATGTGGACCCATTTGAGAGTGCTCATGTTTCTTTCACTCTTTTTTTAGAGAGATTTTTGCTGTGGGGCATGTGTACTCACCAGAGAGACAGAGAGAAAATGAGAAATCACCTTTCCTGGGGGATGGCCATGCCACAGTCCCTTCTCCTCCAGTCTCCTCTCAGGATTTTGCACATGCAAGCACATTTGCTTGGCATGAGTTTGTGAGTTTAAGCCACTGGGTCTGGGACTTGAACTGCAGTTGACTATGTCTGAGTACAGTGACATAACCATTATGCCATCTCCTGGTCCCTCTTTCTCTCTTTTTACCTGTTTATCTCTTTATTTCATGGAAGAAATAAATGTATAAACTTAAAAAATTAAAGAGAAATTGCAGTAAATATGAATACTATGATAGTATTATATAACATTGTGAAGATACAGCCCGTTGTTACATTCATCGATCATTAAATTTTGCTATTCACTACAATATTAAACTTGGAAGTGGCTGGATTTTTAATAGAAGTACTTAGAAATGAGATTAAAAATTCCTCCTTGGGGTCACGTTCTAAGACACAGAGAAGTATGCAGTTACATAGAAGTTTCTCAAATTGCAAATTGTAGTGTTTTTCAAGAATTGTTTTTTCAAGAACATCCTCTCACTCATATCAATAATTTCATATATTTGTGCTGTATTGTTTACAAGTCTTCCTATCAACTCAGCTCACCTCTCAAGGACTGCAGGAAACGAAATGGGTATTTTAAGGCCCTTTTAGAACTTGAGATCCTCATAAGAATCATGTAATTTGATTATGGTCATTTTATTCAGTCTTCTCTCCCTGCCACTCTGGATCCCTCCCCTTACCTCTCTCTTTTTTCTTTCTTCCTTCCTTAAGATAGGATTTTCTTTCCTTTTCTTTTCTCTTCTCTTCTCTTCTCTTCTCTTCTCTTCTTTTCTTTTCTTTTTTGTTCTTTAGTGATTAAAAATTGTCCTAAGGATTAGGAACTTGATCTAGCTTCCTAGTTCAGATATATTTAAGATACATCTGAAATGATCTCTATCTTCCTTGCCAAAGGAGATTTAAATGTCTTACTATAGTTTTAACTCCCATATTAATACAGTACCCGTGAGGGAGGAAAAATGAATCAATCTGTTTAAGAGACTAGAGACACCAACATTATGTAAGTTAAAGGAATGGAGTGTTCTAGCATTACCCAGCCACGAAGACTTCAAAAAACTCCTTGGATAAATAACCCACTGTCCTCTATGTTGTTTCATAGGGGTATAAAATCTGTAGAGGTCAGATTGGACTATATGATCATATTCATTGAATCAGGATTCTGCCCTAGCATGCTACCAGGGTACTCTGGTTTCATGGTTCTTTTTTTTTTTTTTTTTTTTTTTTTTCAGTTATTCAGTCATTTCTCAACCATATACTCAACTAATACAGAATGTGTCCTCTGTGTCAGATGCTGGTCTCCTTGGTATAGATAGTGCAAATTGGGGAGCAAAACAGACAATTCCCTGCCCTTAAGAGTTGGTATTCTTATGAGAACAACTGAGACTTGTTTCCGTAAGTGGGTAATAATAAAATTAAGATTGTATGCTTAGTGTCACTTTGGGCCTTAACAACATGAGACCTGACCTTTACATTAGTTGATATTTTTCCTACATATGGAAAGTTTTGAGAAACTTGAGAAGAGTGGTGAGTTTTGAGAAGGCAGAGATTAATGTAGCCTGGAGATGTTGAGGAATTCTAGTGAAGAACTAGAACTTAAGCTGAAGATACAGAAGAGCATTTAAGATAGTGGTAGCATTGTGTAGAATTTGGTGTGTTCCTCAAATAATGAGAAGAATACCACTGAGGGACTTTGAAGTTTTGAACCCTAAAGAAAAATATGACTCAGGGGATTTTGAGGTTTAGAAAGGAAAGATGAGCCAGGTTTTGAACAGCTTTGGTTACCAGGCTGAGGACATTGGTACGTAATTATTCTCGCTTTAGAGAATTATTGTAGATTTTCATTGAAAAGTAGTGATTAAAAATGTAAATGAATGAGCCCAGCTGCATAATGCTGGAAGGCTCTGGGATCCTTTTCTGGATCTCTCTAAACAAGCTGGACATTTTCATGATCCATGCTCCCTACAGGGCCAGAGTACGGGGAATCGTGATGTGACAAACCTCCTGAGGGTGCCTGTCTTTCTCTGTCTCTCTGAGGAAGGAAATAAAATTAGATACACCTGTGAATGGATAAAGTAGTATGCCATGAAGAAAAAGGAAGGTGGAACTTTTAGTCCTGACCGTGACTGAAGAGCTTTCTCTCTCTATTCATCAGTTTCCCTGTTGGAAAGTGAGCATTGAGGAGATGTTCTCTACTGTTCAGAACCTGGCAAATATGTCAACTTCAGATTTCTACCTCTGTCCTGGCATTTATCAATCTGTGGCTTTCTGAGCTTTTCCTCTAGGAGTTGACAGTTTTTTATGTCACATATCAACTCCAGGGCAGAGGAGGAGAGAGCAGTTTCGGGAACCGACACTTGGTGAAGAACTGGAGAGAGAGACTCTGAGTGTGGAGTGGGTACTATATTGTTGAAGGTGGGGTAGGGCATGAACCTTGAACTTTAATTATTAAAGGACATGAATTTGAGTCCAAGTTCTTTTGCCCATTGTTCGTGCGGTTCTGAGTAACACATTTAACCTTTGTGAGTTCTATCTGCCTTTCTGTAAAATACGTACTCACCAAGTTTATAAGCATCTCAACAGTTTAGAAAGAACTACTTGAGATTATACATATAAAGACACTCCGTACAGTGTTTAATAAACATTCATAATGAGTGTTACTACTACTAACAATAACTTCCCCCACATGCCATAGTGAGATACAATAACAGATTAGAACGTTGTTTTGTGGGCACCACAGCCTTTACGAGATACCAGGACCTCATCTGGGAGGAAACACATGACTTCACAGGTGTTTGAATTTATTAGGTAATTATGTAGAATTCTCTTTCCTCATAATATCTGGTCACTTACAGAAAACTATAATGGAGCTTAATTTGTCCTCGATTTATCATTTAAATGACCTGCATTTGTTTAGATTGTTGAAGGGATAAAATGTCTGTATTGATTTGAGGTATGATATGGAATAGGACCAACATGGATTTGTTAAGAATTATGATCCTCCTACTTACAGGGAGATCACCTCAAAGTAAGACTCTGCCCCAAATAAAAAAGAAATAGGATCCTTACTGTAAATTTTTTGGGGTGTTTACTTTAGAAGTTATTATAGCAACCTGTTCAGAATTTCCTGATATTGCTAGAAAGATAATGTTTGAGCTATTGAGGCCAAATAAAAACTCTAGTTCATCTTGTACCTTTTATTATATTCTGCAAAATCAAAGTTTATAGCAGTGTTAAGATTTTTTCAAGTTTTCTTAATGTTCGACATGCCTGTGGCATTTCGAAATGCCTTGCATTTCTTAATGTTGCTGGTGTTCCCTGCTGCACTCATGGTGCTTCACAGGAAACAGGTCTCAAGGGAACAGGAATAGCCAGTGTACTTGAATAAGGACATGTTTAAATACGAAGTAGGAAGCCAGAGGTTCCAGTTAGGTATTTTAACCGATACCTTCTATTTCCTTTTCCCATTTGCTTAATCTGTATTTACTGAGTGTCAATCATGCACCTGGCAAAAACTTCTTGCTTGTCTCCCAGCAGGGCTCTAAGGACCATGAGCCAGTCAAAAAATGATTGACAGTTCAGTCGGAGAGAGTGTGCTAAACCACAACTGTTAAAGCAGACGGAATTCCCATTAGACGAATGCCTTTTGGATCTAATCCAGTGATAATAATCTATTAAAACAAGTTGTCTAATCTTATGAGTTAACTTGAAAAGAGAAGTGGGTGTGGGGAGAATTGCAAAATGTTTGCACGTGTACGTGCAATTTGTTTAATTTTAAGTAATTAGGGCATGGCAATGATTAGTGCTAATTGGAGCTGTGTTGGACTGAAAAAATTATCTAAATATGTTTTGAGGATTTATGAGAGATCTTTGCAGTGACTTATTCAACTCTGTTTTTTTTTTTTTTTAACCGATAATGGTTAAAGTCAAAGATACACATCTTTATGGGGAAAAAAACCCAGATTTTAACCCAATCTGAAGTAATTTGAAATATAGTACTTCAGTGATAGCTACAAAGGCTAAGTATGTTTAAAAGAAAATTAATGGGGAGTGTGTCAGTGGCCTCAAACGAGTTATTTAATCAGTGCAGAAAAAACTACATTCGAAGTAAGATCAAACTTTTGCATTGTATTGAAATCTCATTGAAATGGAGAATACATAGTGAGTCATTATGTGGGTTTCACAGTATTTTAGTGCTTTTCTGTTTCATAATGTTCCTATGAAGTTGCCTGTAAACTTGTGGATGCCTTTTGGATCTAATCCAGTGATAATAATCTGTTAAAACAAGTTGTCTAATCTTAAGAGTTAACTTGAAAACTTTGCCTGTAAACTTTCTGAATGCCTTAATTTCCATATATGATATTTAAAAGTTAGTATATGATCAAAATTAATTTCAAATTTTATGTTAAAAGAGGGGAAAAATGAGGTAGATTATAATTACACACAGATTTTATCTGATTAGATTGGTAGCCACCACCAACGGGCTCCAGATACTGCTTAGTGCCAAGTTACTTCTGGCAAGGAGACATTGTTGGAGAGGCTATCAGAAAAGAGATGGAGCTGAAAAATGTTTTAGGATTGTTGTTTGTTCCCAAACATCTGGCTCATAGCCACTTGGCAGCTACATTAATACTTTCTATGTGTACATGACATGAAATATGTATCCATTGGGTTGTGGGAAAAGTCATGACACATTTTTGCATAGACACACAAAAAAAATCATCATGAGTTTTCCAATAACCCAATAGTTTTGTTTTACCTATTTATTTATTTATTTATCGAGAGAGATTGTGCTATCAGGTGCCTGTGCTCGCTGAAGACACAGAGAGAAGAAAACAGAGACAGAAAGTGAGAAATCACCCCCTAGGCGGGATGGCCATACCACAATCCCTTCTCCTTCAATCTCCTTTTGGGATTTTGGACACATATGCACACGTGCCTGGTGTGAGTTTTAAGCTGCTGGTCCGGGACTTTAAATGTGATCGATTACATGGAATTCCAGTGACATAACCATTTCATCATCCACTAGTCCCAACCCAATAGTTTTTATATATAAAGTAAATATAATTCCAGAGTCACTTTTTTGGTGATTAATTCCAACTAATAAAGGTATGCATTAAAAAATGCTTATTTGATGGTACATATATTAATTTGTGCTCTTAGAAAACTTAACCCATTTATCTGTAATAAATAGTGCTGTCTAGATTTACTTTTTGCTTAAAAAACAAGAACAAAAAAACCCTTTCAGAGTAATAAAATTCATAGACCTGAAAGATGACTACTTAGGAATACTTAAATGATACGTTTCATCATACCCCATCACTTCATTCCCAGATTCATCTTTTGTTTTCTAAGATGTTTTCCAATAGCAGCCTTTGAGTACTATTGATGTCTATCTACTTTGTTGCTCTCCCATATCTATCTTCCTGTATTAAAGGAAGTCCTGTATAAAATAGTCCAAATCAGCAGAGATTGGGAAGTAGAGCTGCCTTTTCTGTATAGATTTGAGTAACCATACTCTCTTTGCTACTCTGACATACTTGATAATTGCGTATGGCTAGTCATTTATTAGTCCCCCCCCCCCCCCCCCCTTAAATTTCTAGTAGGGATGGTAGGGGATAGGTGATGATCCCAGTGCTTGCTCAGTAAATCCCAAATAGTTAATCAGTTGATGTCATGAGAACTCCAGTTCTATTTGATTCTGCTTTGAATGACTAATAGTAATGATGCCCAAGAAAGTGCCACAGTGTTGTCTGGGAATTTCTGAATAATTGAAATCACTGGATATTGAAAGATTATTATACATTATAATTACATATTACTATCAATTATAAATAATTATTAATTATAACATTGGTGGGTACTTTTCCATATGTAAATTTTCTTTCTAGAACTAATTACTCTGCTTCAGTTGCCCAATCAAGAATATAAGTGTTCTTTCATAAATCAGCATAGCATTTTGAGAATAGAAACAAAGTCTTTGTAAGAGAAGTCTGGATAAAAGCCTGCATTTTTAACTGTGAAAAATAGTAAATAATAAATTGCCCATTTGACATTGAAATTACTCTGTAGATTTAGCAGAAGACAGTGTAAGACTATGTTTGGGTTGGTCTATAGCCTCATATGAAAACCCTAAACATTGAAGTTATGCTTACGAATATTTGTAAGGTACACACACATGTTGAGTTTTATTTGTATTGATACACACACACACATCAAATTTTATTTATATAAAATCTTCTTATTGACATCTTCGTATTTTCAAAGGAAAACTCCCACTCATTAATAACTGTCTATTATATCTTTGAGAGAAGATGGCTGTAATTTAGCCTCCCCACTGAGTGAAGTCTCATTATAATTTGTCTTTTTATGTTTCCAAAATGCTAGGCTCACATGCTTAACTCATTAATGAGACTGGACTACATCTCATAATGGCTGGTTTGTCGCATAAAGCCACACAGAGTTAAAAGAATGTTGCACTTTAATCCACTGGCGCAGGAAATGCATTCACAGTGCGGTTGCCCAGCTGAAGAGAGATGGACAGAAACAAGTTCCTTTTCCAAATTCAATTAATTTTGAGATCATTTTATTTCTCCCCTATGAGGTATAGTCTTAAAGTACAGGGGAAAGTATTTACTGAAAACCAGTGTTTTGATAGTCAACGAAAGGTATCTTCACTTCTGTTTAAAACATTCTGTTGTTGTTTCTTGGGTCACAAAGGATATTTTCTTCATAAAGGCTGGATTGTTTCATAGCAAACCTGATTTGACCATACCGCACTGCCTGGTGGGAAGTGTTAAACCTCTTATTTTCAGCTAAACAAGATTACTGTGAAGGGTGGCATTCAGGAGTTTGCTTTTAGTAATGGGTTAGGGGCTGTGGCACACCCCTTACAGTGCTGCTAATTGAACTCTTTGGGTACTTCAGTTTCTAATAGTTACCTCTAGAAGAGGCTTGCCATGGGTACATAAGAAATTGCTAACTGCTTGATTTCCTCATGTTAGCCTAATGAGGAAGAATGGATCACCATGCCAACCAAAACACCATAGTGATAGGTTTAAAACCACCCATCCCTCGGAACTTCCCATTTAGGGGTTTGTAATATATTACAGTTGCTGTAAAGTCTCAGACAAAAGCCGCATAGGATTTGAAATCAATATGTCATTGCATATAATACATACGTTGTCAGTTAACCTGTATTTTACTTCATTCTCTTCAGCCTTATTTTGATCATTTTTGAAGATTGTAAAAATGTTAATTTGCCTTAATTTATGTTGGTGATCATTTTTAGTTGTTAAATTTTTTTGCTAGCAGCTTTGAGATATTAATTTGTTAAAACCCACCTATTTAGTTTCTTTTAATTTCTAGGAGGTTGTATTCTAGATGACCGTTTTTTTAAATGGACTGTACTTTTAGAATAGTTTTGGGTTTGCAGAAAAATTAGAAGTTAAGGCAGAGTTACCATATATGTCCAGTCCCTGTATTATTGACATCTTGTGTTATTAGAGTCCATTTGTGGGAAATGATGAACTAGTGCTGATTCATTAACTGAAACCCACGGTTTATTCAGATTCCCAGAGTTTTTATCTCATCTCTTGTTCCAGGACACCATCCAGGAAAGCACGGTGGATTTATTCTAGTCTCATGGATGGTTTCTCAGAATTTATTTTCCATAACCTTATCAGTTTTGAGAATTTCTAGTTAGCTATTTTGTAGAATTTCTATCCATTGGAATTCACTCCTTTTTAATGATAAGATTTTTATGGTTTTCAAATGAGAGAACACACATTTAAAGTGACATTTTCATCACTTCATTACGAGCGTACATATGATCAACCTGATAAATCTTAATCCCTACTTGAGATAGTGTTTTCCAAGTTGTTTCACTGTAAAATTACTCTCTCCCTCACCTCCCAGTTCTTTCCATACTGGTTCTCCTTGTAGGAAAGTCATTATGCACAGAACACATGTAACGTGTAGAAAATTTGCTTTATGTCCTTCAGGGTGGAGTATACACATTGATTATTTGGAATTTTTTCTCTTCTCCATTTTGCATTTATTGTATCTTTTGTTTATCAGTATGGACTCTTGGATATGTATTTTATATTTTGGGTTATAATCTTAGATACTACTTTGCTTGTTTTGTCGCTCCACTGTTTGATCTTCAGCCTTTGGGAACTTTTTGAGTGGGTGCCTGTGTCTCTGTGACATTTTGACATATCCCATGTCTTTGTGTGTCATGAGTGCCTCATCACTTGCTGGCAGTGCAAGTTGATCCAGGCTCATCTTGTCTATTTCATGCCCCAGTCCTAAAGTCAGTCTGTTTCTTCAAGGGACTCTGGTTTCCTTTATTGGACTGTGATATTAGAAACCGAGGTTTAGATGCTGGGTAATAGCCATTTAAGAATACATGGAACACATTTTTAAGTAACATTTAGAAGAATCTTTCAAGAGTGATTATGTGAAAGAATAGACAGTCATATTAGGTTTCTTCTAGGTACAGTATGTATTGTCAGTATTCTAAATAAAATGAGCATTATTATCATAGAGTATCATACATTGAGTAAAGATAATGAGGAATTCAAAATATTTATAATTGAAATAGATGACAACAACAACCTGTTGTCCCTGGGGACCCATTACTACCAAATTAACCCAGATATGTTTGCATTTAAACAGGTTAAATACAATACCATGTGGTATTAAATCAGATATATTAAATATGCCTTGATAGTCTTTTGGATTTTTATATGACCATTGACTTCCTTCATAAAAAGCTTATTCATTAAAATAGAATCTGGCGTTAAAAATTACAATTTTCTTTTTACTTTTATTAAAGCAGATTTTATTTCTTGGGGGAGGAGTGAGTTCATATTTATGAACATAAAGGTTCTCATGCTTTATTTTTGATGATCTCCTTAGTTTTGAAGATTTCCAGTTAGACATTTTGTAGGATTTCTATCCACTTGCATTTGTGATCCTCTTCTCTCTGCCCTCCAGCCAGTCAGGATCTTGGTGCACATACACACACTAGTGGTTCAGGTCGACTTGAGATTGAAGCCCATGGTTAGCCTTGGGGCTTCTAGCATTGCAGATCAGTATACTACTGCCTGTGCCACTGAGGTGTGGCCAAAAATCTATGAATTTTCATTAGTGAATTTAAATCTAAAACTGAATTATTAAACTATTTTATGTTTAGCTTGAGATGTATTAATGCGTTCTGATAGATATTTGAACTCAATGAAAAATATTATGGTATAGTATAGAGTCGGCTTAAATAAGTGAAAAAAAATTCCTAATAATGAGCATCTCAATATGCTTTTTTTAATATCTCTAATCTTTAAATTCTTTCTTCACGAAGGTTGGTTATGCCTATCTATAGAACTTCTTAATATCTTTTGAAATATCATACATTAAAATTCTTGTCTGGGGGGGCCAGCAGGTGGTATAATGGTTAAGATGCTGGACTCCCACATGGCCCCACCACAGTTCGATTTCTGGGCACAGTTGCTTGGAAATCACACTGGGTGTGTGAGCATGTGTTCCCAAAATCCCAGGAGGAAAATAGAGGAGAAGGGATTGTAGTGTGGTTACCCGCCTGGGGAAGGTGATTTCTCACTCTCCCTTTTAATGTCTGTCTGGTGAGCACATGAGTCTGATGGCAAAAACCTTTTAAAAGCAAAACAAAACAAAACAAAATTGTTGTCTGTTATTTGGTGTGGGAAAAGAAAAGCATTTCTAATCTTATATAAAGGGTCATTATTAATAAAGAAATGAACTCTCTGTAAAAAGAGAAATAGAACTACCCTCATAACTTTACAACCCAACTTTGATAAATCATTCACGTGTTCTAGAAACAGTATCTAATTATACTTTTAGCCACATATGCTTTTTTGTCACGTGTCCAGAAAATAATGCTTTCATTATCCATGTTTTAAAATGAACATTCAATGAGAACTTAAAATGAAAAAAATTGAGGTCTTTTGCTATAGGGTACATGTGTTCACCAGAGAGAGACAAAGAGAAGGAAAGTGAGAAATCACCCCTTGAGGGGATGGCCACACCTCATTCCCTTCTCTATTCTCTTCGAATTGTGGGCACATGTGCACAGGCACCTGGCATGAGTTTTAAGCCACTGGGTCTGGGACTTGAACTGTAGTAGGCCATGTGGGAGCCCAGTGCCTTATCCACCATGCCAGCTGCTGGCTCCCAGTGAGAATTATTTTACAAAGGAGGGAAACTGAGAGAAATCCTATATTTTTAATTGTCTTACAAAAAGCTTAAGACTTCAGTGATGAATGGTGGATACAGAATAAAGGTTGCTATTTTTGTTTTGTCTGGAGAGCCTTTTCTTTCAGTCTTAAAACGTTCAGATACTGATTTTTATCTACTTTATTATTACAACTCCTATCATTGCCAAGGGCTTAATTTAGAATTAAATGAGCCTTATGCTTAAGTAATTTATTCTCATTAGTTTGCCAAAAAGTGAGTCTCATGATGGCTTTAATACTCTAAGGCAGAATGTTTACATTTTGTTTCATTGAGACTAAAATTTTCCTTTTAGTTTCATTTATGTCCTAGAAAATCTGAGATCAGGAAGACAATATTGAAGTTGCCATCATCAATGGCAGTTTTCCTTGAATAACAGAGAGGAGAGCTGTTATAGTTGAATCTTGCTTCACTCTTGCTTTATTTCTTTATTCAAAGACTCCCACAGAAGAAAATAATTCACTGCAGGGCTTTTGTAAAGGCATCACCACTAATTAATATGGCAGGGTTTTCTCATTAATTTCCTTCATATTTCAGGTTCTATACAGGAAATATTTTTGATGTTTTGTGATAAATTTCATGTTATTTGCTTATTAAGCTATAGTTATGTTCTTTTACTTCATTTGCAAGTCAAGGGATAGAAATAAATTGTCAACTGTGAACTTTATATTGTTGGCTGATTTCCATTTGTGATTTTCATGTCTGGCAGCTCCAGGAAAATACCTCCAAAATTGTGTAATTAGAAGTAGAAATTGGGACCAAGTAATGGTGCAGTGGTAATGCAGCTGACTCCACCTGGTAAAGGTTTTTAGTTCATGCTCTGAAACATCCCTGAGCATGAAGGGGGCGTTTGTCTGTGCCCCTGATCCGGGCCAGTTGAAATAGGAGGTGGATTGCAGAGTGAAATGGCCTGTCTCTCTCATCAGATAAATAAATATATTGATTATTAAAAAAAAGTAGTAAGTGGGACCAGCAGTTGACGTAATGGCTATGTCGCTGGACTCCCATGTAGTCGACCACAGTTCGAGTCCTGGACCGTGGTGGCTTAAGTTCACACCAGGTGCGTGTGTGTGCGTGCCCAAGTTCCTGAGAGGAGAATGGAGGAGAAGGAATTGCAGTATGGCCATCCCCCCGGGAGGTGATTTCTTGCTTTCTGTCTTTCTGTCTCTCTCTGTCCTTCTGGCGAGCGCACGTGCCCTATAGCAAAAAACTCTCCAAAAAAACAAGGCAGTAAGTACATTTTTAAAAATGAAATGGAGATTGGAGCTCATTTCCATTTTTATGTTAAACTTTGTAAAAGATGAACATATTTGAACTTTCAAAGAAAACTAGGCTTAAGTAAAGCAATACAGTGATTATTCCATTTCCAATTCTACTATTCCATTGGAGTTGCAGTGAGGAAGATGGTTTTCTTGAACACAGTTTATTGCTTTTAGTGTACTTTTTGTGGAGACAGAGACAGAAAATGTGACATAATAGAGAAAGTCCAGGTTTCTGTATGTGATGACAAGCAAGTTCTTGAAAACAGTCTTGAGTTGTATGCAATATTGTTTATTTTATGAGGCTTCCTGAGGGAGATTGGGAATGAGGATTTAGCATAACAGGATTTAAAATGTGTGAGATAAAGATAAGTAGAAACTGACTTAAAAGTTTAAAGGTCAGAGTTTAAGAATCATTTATTTGAATGCCTACAAATGTCAAGCTCTATGTTATCCTAAAGGGATTCAGAGACGTGTCAGTTATTATAGCTCAGTTATAGAAGAGAGCTTTTGAATAATATTATTGTAGTCAGTGCTGTGAACTTAGTAATACTGTGATCTGATATTAATGAAAAATTCTGCACCTAAAAGTTGGTCATAATTTCCATGTGGTTGCTATTTCTCATTTTTATTCTTAATTTTTAACTTCTACTCTCCTGTCCCTTAGCTTCTTTTATACTCAGAATTACCTTTTCCTCCGTTATATTGCATGTGCTTGCTTGAGAGAAAGAAATCACCCTCCCAGGAGGAATGCCATGCTGCAAACCCTTCTCCTTCTGCCTTTGGGTTTTGGGGCATTCATGTACATGTGCCCAGTATGTTTTTCAGGCTACAGGGTCTGGAACTCAAACCTACATCATGCATGTAGGTTCCACCTGCCTTAATCATCATGTGACCAGCTGGCCCAGAATTTCTTCTCCAGATTAAATTTTTTTCAAAATACTTTTAAAATATAAAAGTCGAGGGACCAGCAGTTAGTGTAGTGGCTATGTCACTGGACTCCCATGTAGTTGACCATGGTTCAAGTGTCAGACCTGGTGGCTTAAACTTACACCAGGCGTGTGTGCGTCTGTGCCCAAGATCCTGAGAGGAGAAAGGAGGAGAAGGGATTGTGGCGTGGCCATCCCCCCGGCGGGTGATTTTTTGCTTTCTATCTCTCTGTCTCTCTCCGTCTTTCTGGCGAGCGCATGTGCCCTATATCAAAAACCTCTCCAATAAATAAATAAATAAATAAATAAATAAATAAATAAATAAAATAAAATAAAATAGGTATGCCACCTACATATGGGGTGATAAATTCCTCAGTGAATCATACACTTTTTGTTTTGTAAAAATCTCTAAGATCTTAGAGTAAAACCACATTAATAAGTTCAAAAGTTGAGAATAGCATTGTGTTAGTTAATAAGGGCAAGGTCAGCCAGCCAAGGAGCAGCAGTAGCGTAATGCTCTGTGATGCTGAGACCATGTGGAAAGGTCTGGGGTTTGTGCCCCGAGATCTTCAATGCACACTGAATGCTCCATGATCTTGGCTGTCTGGGAATGCGGAGACTCTGTTAAAGGTAGCTCTCTCTTTCTTCCCTACCCTTTGTCTATCTCTTTTGCTCATGGATGAAATAAAGAAATGAACTTAAAGAAAGGAAGGAGGCAATTTCCTCTGGTCAGGAGGAAATTATTGTGGAAATTCTGATGATGGCATTTTGTACTACATCGATGACAGAAGTTGGGAGACATGGACAGAGTCTGGGTGCAGTTCAAGTGCAAGTTGAAAGGACTTGGCGATGGATGGGATATAGCGGGAAGGAAAGAGGCTGTGAGGAAGACCCTGTTTACATAGGACAGTAGTCCTTCCTTCCTCATACACGGTTTTGCTTCTAGCAGTTTCAGATCTCTGTGGTCCCCTGTGGTCTGAAAATATTAAGTAGAAACTTCCAGAAATAAAGGAACAAATTTTAAATTGTGTACTATTTGGAGTAGCATGATAAAATTTTAGGCCATCCCACTCAGTCCCTTCTGGGGTAGGAATCATGCCTATGTCCAGCATGGTATTACATGAGATCCACCCATCAATCCCTTCATAGCCAGCTTTGTCATCAGATTGAAAAAACAGGACATGTAGGGTAGAGTACCTTTATGCAGTTTCAGACATCCACTGGGTGGGGTCTCAGAACATTGTTACCTGTGTCACTATATTTCTGCAGGTGGGGATGATTGGAAGATGAACTGTTTTGGATTTGGGGAGGGTATGAAGTTTTGAGTTCTATTTTGTACATTTTGCATTTGAAACATTTAAGTGAATATGCCTAGCTGGCAGTTGAATACATGACTATGGAAGTGAAAAGAGGTGAAGGTGGGGCTGTTAGTATATGGTAATCGTGTTTACAAATAGGAATCTTGCTGAGATTTTGAGGTGGAGAGTGGAGACAGAGAAGAGGGTCTGTGAGGGTAATGTAGTTTCCAGCAATTACAGTTGGGGTGGCTGAGAAGGAATCTAAGGAAGAGAGAAAAAAGGCCAGTGTGGCATTAATATACAATATAGAGATTTTGTTTCCATAGAAGCTGTATGTACTCAAGGTGCATTGCTGTTCATGGGTTGTTCTGTAAACTAAATATTTGGCCTAGCTCTCGTACGATTTCTGGCACCATGTTGAATGTCATTGAGTAAGACAATTCTATGCAGTGCCATGATCTTTGCCCTAAGAGGTTGCATTTCCAGTAAATCATGAAGGGTGGGGTATGGTGCTCATTCTTTCTCCTCCCCTCCACTGTTTCTTCAGGGCTTAGACAGTTAGACGTCACTTTGTTCTTGCTTAGGTTGAAGGCATTTGTCAGAAAATTCTTATAACAGGGATGTCCTTCATTCCTTCTACCTATTTTTTTTCTCTTGAAATAACTCTGTGCATTATTAAGAGTCATTTTACTTTTTTTTTTTTTTTAATTTGGCATATACACTCACCAGAGAGATACACACAGAATGAAGGGAAGTAAGGAAGCGCCCTCCATGAGACCCACAATCTCTTCTCCTTCATTTCTTCTTTGGGATTTTAGATATGCACACATTTGTCCCCAGCATGTTTTTCAAGCTACTGGGTCCAGGACTTGAACTGCACAGTCCGCAATGTGGAATCCAGCTGCCTTATCCATCAGGCAAGCCACTAGCTGGGCTATCATTTTACTTTTACAAGTGGTCATTAATGTGAAAAATTTGGGATTCATGAGGAACATTTTTATTTTAAGCTTATTTCTAACATGAGAGAAAGAGAGGCACAGTGGGTTGAGAGGAGACCAGTACTCTTCAATAGGGTCTCATGCCATAATCCTTCTGCAACCAGCCAGGACCATGGGCATGTGTGCATGTAACCATTGTATACAGGTTGACCTTGGGAACTGAACCCATGATGCTCACTTAACAGTCTATCTGTTTAACAGCCACTCAGACTTAATTCAGACCTCCAGCAAGGGGAATCCCTTTGCTCAGTCAGTGTGAGTTTCGGGAATCCACTTTTTCTGTCTTTGTCTCATTCCTGTTGTCGATTGGTATTCACTACACAAAATGTTTGGAATCATGCAAGACCATGTATATCATTTATAAATCTGTACTTCATTGTCCACTCATAGTAGCTTTCAGAATAAATAAAAAGGATTATGTTGGATTTATATTATTGTCTTGTGTGTCCTGAACTGGTCCTTACTTCATGTATACTTTTTTGAGTGGATAGAGTTACATTATTCTCGAGTGGTGTCATGTGATCTTTATTGAAAAAAATGCATACCTTACGGCGTCGTGACACACCAGAGCACATCTGCCTGTAAGCTCCTCACTTAGAAATTCGCTTAATGACCTGGTCATAGGAATGAACTTGGTTGTTAAGTGAGGAGTGCCTGTGTATGGCTTGTAGTCTTGCAGAACATCATGTTGTACTGTGCCACTATGGCTGGGCCAGAGCAGTGTTGTGAGATGTCAGATGTCTGATGTCAACGACAGCATGGGGCTACAGAGGAAAGCTTGATTTAGAAAGTCTCCAAGGAGACTCAAAAGCATGGAAGGAAGGACTGGTGTGGACATAGCTAAATGCCCTTACTACCTTAGCACTGATCAGGGAGTCCTGTCACCCCACATTTCTTACATGAATGCTCTTTATTTTTCCCCAAAAATCAAAGTTATAAAAGAAAGAAGATAGTTATTAGGAGCCTAGTGTATCTCATGCAGGAATATGAAGTACTTTTACATTGTGGTCTCATTTTGAATTGATTCCAGTTTTGAGTGGGAAATATATTGTACCCATTTTGTAGAAGTTAGTTAAAAAAATGAAGCTTTGGTTATTGGTATGTTAGAGTAGAAAAAGGAGAAATTGTACTCATTAGAAGTTATATATATAACTGAGAGAGGTGGTCTGCACCTTTAGTCCCTGCTGCTCAGTGGCCTAAGGCAGGGGGATCGTGAGTTTGAGGCTGGAACGAGTAGCATAGTAAGACCCTGTGTTTAAGAGGGAAAAAAACACAAACTTGATTGAATTCTAAATCAGGAGTTTTTTCTTTTCTTTCTTTCTTTTTTTCCTTTAAGGTTAAAATATTCCTAACCATGTTTAAAACAAGATGGAAGTGAAGTAGTGTATTAGGTTATTGGAAAAGTCACGATGCATTTTTGCACAGAAAAAAAAATGATGACTTTCCTAACAACCTAATATTTGAGACCCATTTTCTGTGTTTCTGTCTACCCATTTAAAAATGAGAGAGTTTGGGCCACTGGCATGGTGATTAAGGTGCTGGACTCCCATATGGCTGACCACAGTTAGAGTCCTGGACCTGGCAGCTTGCTTCCTCACCACCCCCACTTCACTCCTCCCACAAGACACATATCTCTGGTGAGCGCACAAACCCTGTTGTAAATTTTAATAATAATATACATAAAACAAATTATTTAAAAATGGGATAGTACATGAGAGTATTTACAGTGAGCATAAGAATACATGTAAATATGGAGAAGAGGCTATGGGCTTGTGTATTGCATAAGAATAAAAATATGGACAATATAACGAGTATCTTTATAAAACTAGAACTATTAACAAACAGCACAATATAACCTTCAATGTTGAAGAAGATGAACACAGGTATACCCTGTAGGATTAGTAGGTGCTGTATGCATGCCTTAAAATCCATCCATGGCCCACAGAGATATACTTCAATTATATGAAATCATGATTAAAAAAGAAAGTATTTCCTCTCTAAATGTTAAGTGAAGTGTTTGTCTTCTGCACCAAGAATGATCTTAACATTTTCCCTTTCTTTTGGTTTCAGAGGAAGAACGTGTCTCTGTTCCTCAGCATTAGTTTGTTATCTTTCTGGGGGACCTCTCTTTTGGGTGCCCGCCTATATTGGATGGGGAACAAGCCGCCAAGCTTTTCCAACTCTGACAACCCGGCTGCTGATTCGGATAGCCTCTTGGCTCGCACGCTCACCTTCTTTTACTTGCCAACAAAGAACCTCTGGTTGTTGCTATGCCCGGATACCCTCAGTTTTGACTGGTCCATGGATGCCGTGCCTCTGCTCAAAACAGTTTGTGATTGGAGAAACCTACACACTGTGGCCTTCTATACTGGACTCCTCCTCCTTGCTTTCCATGGTTTGAAGAGCCCAAGCATAGACAGAGAATGCAACGGGAAAGTTGTAACAAATGGCAAGCAGAATGCAAATGGTCATAGCTGCCATTCAGATGTGGAGTACCGGAACTCAGAGATTAAGCCCAACTTTGCATCCAAAGTGGAAAATGGCATTAAAAATAATGCAGTGCAGAGGACACAACTTCCTTCTACGGAGAACATTGTCGTTCTGTCTTTATCTTTGTTAATAATACCCTTTGTTCCTGCCACGAACCTCTTTTTCTATGTTGGCTTTGTCATTGCAGAGCGAGTATTATATATTCCAAGTATGGGCTTCTGCCTCCTGATTACAGTGGGTGCCAGAGCCCTTTATGTCAAAGTCCAAAAGCGATTTCTCAAGAGCTTGATTTTTTATGCGACAGCTACATTAATTGTTTTCTATGGACTCAAGACTGCCATCAGGAATGGAGACTGGCAGAATGAAGAAATGCTGTATAGGTCAGGGATAAAAGTAAATCCAGCTAAAGGTAATGTTTTATTTTTTCACTCTTCCCTGGATACTTTACACTTCCAGCCTTTGTAGTGTCTTTATGCCTTGTCTTAAAGCATAGTATTGAGCTAGCCCATTGTAGCTTAGTGGTTACGGTGGCTAGATCTCATATGACCCACCACGTAGTTCCAGTCCTGGGCAGGGCAACTTGAAAACTCTACCAGACACGTGTGCATGTGTGCCTAAAACCCGGAAAGAAGGGACAGATGGAGAAGGGATTGCGGCATGATCATCCTTAATGGGAAGTATTTTCTTCTCTCTCTCTTGCTCTCTGCTCTTTTAAGCACAGATGCTCTCTGGTAAATTAAAGAAAAACAAAAAAATAAACCCCACAGTATTAAGAGAGAAAAATTTTATTTTTTTTTTTAAAGAGATTTTTGCCATAGGGCATGTGCGCTCACTGGAGAGACGGAGACAGAGAGTAGAAAGCAAGAAATCACCCCTGCCTTCACCAAGGGGGATGGCCATGCTGCAGTCCCTTCTCTTCCGTTCTCCTCTCTGGATTTTGGGTATGCATGCATATGTGCCTCATGTAAGTTTTAAGCACTGGGTCTGGGACTTGAACCACGATCAACTATGTGGGAGTCCAGCAGTGTAACCATTGTGCCATCTGCTGGTCCTGAGAAGAGATACTTTTATTCAATATCCATATTTTTCATTGTTTCTGGTTTTGCTTTTTAAAGACATGCGAGAAAAAACAATTTAGAGACATCCAGCAACCCATAGTTGGAATTGGGAAACGTTTTCCTATGCTCCTATTTAGCTAGAAGAATCAGAACTCCTGTTGTATGAAAATACTGCTTATGAAAGGAATCTATAAAACACTTGGTTTCCACATTTAAAAATAGTGATATGGACATCTCTTTCATCATGTAATAAAAGTGAGGTGATCCCACTTAAGTACACTTTAGCTCATGTATTTCCCGAGCATCGCCTGAGAAAATACCACAAGACTTACGCTGATACCTTGACAAGATTTGGAGAGAAGGCTACTGCCCAATCTCAGAATAATGTCTCTCCATGTCCGTATACCCACTTTCAGGTTTCTTCATCTTAAAGAAGCTGAAGAAGCCAAGCAGTTAGCACATTCTTCGTTAAGAACTTATTTAAGTTCTGAAGTCAGGAAAATAAACTTTTCACACTATCATAAGAAGATGTATTATACCTTTCTTTATTACTTTAGTTTTAGGAAATTATTTTAGCAAATCACAGACTCATTAACCAGGGGAGAAAATAGTTTCCTTTTGAAGTGAATAGTCAAAAATGGTTGCAACCGATTCTTCTGATTTCAGCAATTCATTGTGATGGAAACTGGAGCACAGTTTAATAAACCTGTGTGCATGTTTACAGCAGAAATATATCATAGTAAATAATGTCCATAGTCTTGTTCTTCTGACGTCATTTTTGAACACTTTATTCTTTAAATTATGTTTGCTTGCACTGCATTTAAACTTGGCTTTTTCTACTCACTGACACATTCCTGTACCAGATTTCCAATACTAAAGGTATGAAAGTATTCCACATGTATGAAAAAATGCCTTCCTAATATATATCAGGACATAGGTCCAAAGACCTAGATGCCCCAGAAGCAACTTGTTCGTCTTTGTCTGATTAGTACAAATTAAGTCAAGAGTTCAGTGAGCAGCTACACATTTCTTCAAGCCAAGGAATTAATTATTGGTACTTGTAATGCTAATACATTGCAGGGACTTTAATGGGAATTGGAAGCATTAAAGTTGAGCTACTGCATAGCATATAATTTCTAAATTCTCTTTGAAAAATTATTACCATGTGCCTTTTCTAGGTAGTGAGTATTGCAGTTTTTTTTGAATGCTTGAGCCCAAATCTAACTGTAGAAATTGTTGCGGTTAGTTTTCCCAGAATATTTTTCAACCAGTTTTTCTTCACTGGGAGATAGAAGCACTATAAAGAACAAGGTTATATTGCCAATTCGTTTTCCTGATGTGTAAAACAGATACAGGGCAAGGAATTAAAACAAAGTGAAAAAGCTCCAGCATATTAATTGCATCACAGTGTTGTTCTGAGGATTTATTAGATTTGTTGGTTAAGTTTCAGACTAAGCTACTGTAACAAAGAACCAAGATAACAGTAACTGAAATGAGATAGAGCTTTATTCTTTCATGTAACAACCGAAGTATTTGGAGCACAGGGCTGATAAGATGGCGCCATGGGTTTTCGATATTTATGCTCTTTCTTTTTTGTTCCCTTGCCATCTTGGTGGTGTCACCATGTTCATATGGTCCAAGATGGTCATTATCACATCAGCACTTCAGCTGACAGGAAGGGGGAGCAAAGGGCAAATAGTGGGTGTACCCGTTTTCTCTAAGCTAGCAGAAATCACATGCCATGTTTGCTCATGGGCTGTTGGCCACACCTAAGAACAGAGAAGGCTGGGAAACATCTTTATTCTGGAAAGCCAAGTACCCAGCCAAATCTTATGGATGAAAAGGAAGGCAGGTACTCAGATTCTATAGTAAAACTAGCAGTATGTATTCCAAAGTAAGTGTACATTCTTAGGTGTTTTCCTGGTTTTGCTACTGTTGGTGCCTACAGATACTGATTTTGAAGATTGATTTTTCTTTTTTGCTGTTATGTTTAAGTGTTGCATTGTTTCTTTATCCATTCACTCAGTAAAACAATTATTGGGTATTTTCTTGGTTTCCAACCTATTTCCCTGTCTCTTTCCTAATATTTGAGTGTGCTCTATAGTATGTAGGCACCCCAAAATATTAAATGAATGCATCCCTGTCTAGCCTTGTAGGTCATTTGAGACATCAGATTCTGATTTTCTGAAGCCCGGGGTCCCCTCTGTCCCATCAGCAGCTTTACTGGCAGGCTTTGCCATCTCAGCTGATGGCATCTCCATTTTTCCAGTCGCTCTGGCCAACAACCTGGGAGTCATCCATGCTCCCCCTCTTTTCCTTTCCATGTTTCACATCCACTCTACCAGCAAATCCTCTCTGCTCTGTCTTCAAAAATACATCTAGAACTAGACCTTTTTAGCCTTCTCCACTGCTACCACCCTTACCCCAGCCACAATCGTCTTCTGTCTGGAATCTTCCTCACTGACTCTTATGCGATCTTCCAGCTTTTGTTTCCTTCCTTTTAGCATTTCTTGGAATTTTTTGTTTCAAGTCAGGCTTGATATATTGGGTAATGCAGAGGTAGGCAGACTTTAGTGGGATGTTTTGTGTTTGTCGGTTTAGGAGTTAAACTGTATTTAATGTTTTCTAGAGCCCTAGGTTCGAGAGGTGTCACATTCTTCTGCTGTCCTCTTTTTGATCTCCCCTACGGTCTATGGGCTTTCCTAATAACCCTGATAGAGCTTGTTTTTCATCTTCTTGAGCTGACTTGCACTGAAGCCCGGTTTGTGTGAGGGAGGGGAAGTGTTCCATCACTTTGTGATGAACTCTCAGCCCGTCTAGGCTATGACCTTCATAAATGTTTCTTACCTTGCCTGTGTCCCACTCCAGTTGAGATAGAAGAGCATAGATGGGGCTTCCGTAGAGCAACACCCTTTCCCACACCTCTGGGCTTTCCCTGGAAGTGTAGGCCTTTGCTAAGGAGATTGCTCTGGGTACTTTCCTAAGATTTATTCTTTCTCTCCCATCTGCTAATGCCAGGAGAGCATCTTTCTTAAGTCTTCATTGAGAATCTGGAAAGGCAAAATCCACAAAATCTTAAGTGTCCTCTAAGACTTCAGACTTTGGCCCTAAGCATTTCTTCCGTCAAGCAGTTCCATGAGCATCCTCCAGCAACTCATCAACAAGATCAGTTAACTGTTCTGAACACTTTCTGTCTCCAGCAGCTTCTGTGCCAGATAAGCACACCTCTTTTGCAACTCTGTGAATTTGTCTTTTTCCAGATTTCAGGGAAGCGGTTGACCCTGTGTCCTCTGTTCACTGAAGGTGCCAAGACAAATCACTGACTTTCGATTTGTTTAGCTTTTTCTTTTTTTTAAAATCATTTATTTAATTTTATTTATTTATTCATTTATTTTTAGTTTGACCAGAGAGACACAGAGAAAGAAAGAGGGGAAGTGAGAAAGCAAGCTGCCAGGTCTGAGACTTGTGAGAGTGTCCAGCGCTTTAACCACCACGCCACCTGCTGGTCCCCTTGTTTAGCTTTTTCTTGTAGATAGGGGCATGATGACTTTCAGCTCTTTAGTATCTAGGCTGAACCCTTGCTTCCATTTTTACATCCTTTTAGCGAGTGTAGACTTGACCAATAGCTCTAGTGACCCTTTCAGAACATGTCAGAGTGTGACATTCCACTGCCCCCAGTCCTGCATTGGCTCCCCATTTCCCACTTAATCCCACATAGGGCCCTGTTTATCTACCCACCCTTCCTTCCCTTATCCACTCCAGCCCATTGGCCCCTAGTGCCTTCCATACCAGGTAAGCTCCTGCTGCAGAGCTTCTGCCCCAATCACTGCTGCTTCCTGGACTGTATTTCCCTAGGTGTCCTCATGGCAGTCTCCCTCACCAACTTGAGGTCTTTGGTTAAATGTTGAAATTGTTAATGGCCCGATGGTCCTGTAGTGATAAAACACAACATTCTGTGAGGCAGAACCACATGGCACGATTGCTGGTTCATGGCTAGAGACCTACCTGAAGATGCTGGTATGCTGGCTGGCTAAGGCTGGGGTAGTGTGGATTGTAGCATCAAGACTCTATTGAAAGTGTTGGAACTCTGTCTCTCTCTCTCTGTCTCTCTCACTAATGGAATTTTTTTTTTTCTTTTTTGGAGAGGTTTTTGCTATAGGGCGCGTGCGCTCGCCAGACAGAGAGAGAGAGACAGAGAGACAGAAAGCAGGAAATCACCCCCCAGGGGGGATGGCCACGCCGCAATCCCTTCTCCTCCATTCTCCTCCCGGGATCTTGGGCACGCACGCACACGCGCCCGGCGGGAGTTTAAGCCACCGGGTCCGGGACGCGAACCGCGGTCGACTACATGGGAGTCCAGCGACATAGCCATTACGCTAACTGCTGGTCCCACTAATGGAATTTTTTTAAATTGGATTATGAGTAAGATGCTGGCTACCCTTTTTAAAAAATTGCAACTACCGTTCTGCCTTGTCCAGCATTCTGTATTCTCTTTCATGATTCATTATTCTCATAGCACTTACCACTCTGATGTAAAATATTTTCTGGCATTTGTGTTTATTGTTTGTATTGTCATTATACTCTGGGATATAGGATGTAATAGAGCAGGGATTTTTGCATTTCTTAAAAATGCCATATTTGCAGTGATGAGGACAGTGCTTGAAAAAGAGAAAGCATTCAGTAATGGATACTTGGAATAATAAATGTTACAGTCATAGCCCTTCTTAAGCTTTATAACCTGTTTCAGGAGAGAATGTGCATGCATGAAATATGGCCAAATGTGAAATATTGTGTTCACCCGGTTCTGAGGGATCCTTCATAATAAAGGGAGAGAATTGGGTGTTGATTTAGTTTGGGATACCATGGCTTCTGTGTATGTTTTCATTCAGACACAAAACAGAACTCTTTGAATCCAGATTCCTTATTTTGCTATGAAAAACATGCTAATAATAATTCTGTCTATAGTAACTTTCTTAGCAGTTAGGAGACAGGCAAGAATCTTCCTTAAGGCTGATTTTTCTTAGACGATTATGATACTTGAGTCTAGCAAAAGATGAGAAACTCTTTAAAACCAGTCTTTCATAAGGTAGTCTTAGATTACAGATTGAGGTTTTTATTTTTTTCTTCTTTGAAAGTCTGTGTGAATCTTGGAGTGCTTCATTCTACCATATGCTTTAGCAGAACATGATTTTGAGCTTCATGAAGCATTATACATTAAAACTGCTGCCTCCAGTAATGGGTCCCATAGACAGCTGCCAGTCATTAACTGATTGGATGCAAATGATGATGGGTAAAGCCTGTCATAGTGACTGTGTTGCTAATTTATGGTTTAAATCTGGATAGTGGAGAAATGATAGCTGATTTGGGCTATGTAAACCACAAGTCCTGTCTCATTATGTGGTTGATAATGTCAGGAAAATGCTAGATATAGTTGATTACTATAGTTTGCTGATTTCAAATGACTCTTTGGATTTTTGAGCTTAGGAAAGAGGAAATTTTCTATGACAATGTTCTTAATGCATGAGCCACATTATATTTGAAAATTTTTTTTCACTTTCATTCAATAAACCAACACATTTTTCAAGCCATGCTTATTTTACCTAACTATTTACCTTAAGAAACAACTCATTACAAAGTTGTTCAATGTATGATCATCTTTCTGGCCTTTGGCCTCATCTGAATCCCCTTCTGTTTTTAGCTCTGTGTACAACTTGGAATCTTTGCTTCTGTGACTTTCTGAGCCCTTCACAATTGTGACTTTCTTTCTCTCATTTCCCATAGCTTGTTCTCCTATGGTTTTGCCTCCTTCCTAAATTGATCCATTCTTCTAGGGTCTGTTCAAAACTTACCTTTCTTTTCCCTTCTCTATAGTAGCTGAAACATTGTGAAACATATAGTAGAGGGTCAGTAAATATATCATTGAATTTCTAAGTTGTGTTCCCCATGACCTCGTATTTATGGGTGTTTTCCATTTGGGGGATCTGCCCCCATCTCAAACCATTTACCTTCCTTCCCTAAAACCAACTAATTGCAGACATCCTTATTAATTAAGGTTATAATCACAGACAGAATTGTTAGATGTAAACAAATCAATGAGTGTATAAACCTAAAAAAGAAGGATAGCACACGTGGCAGCATATCTACTATTTCTAAAAGACATTTAAAATTTGTAAGTTACAGTTTCAAAATCAAATCAGTGCTGAGAATGATTGGTTTATTAACTCTGTCCATTTGCTTTAAAGAACATATGACTATGATTTTTAATTGCTTGAAAGCAATTTCTTTCTTCTCTTTTTTTTTTTTTTTTTTTTTCGGTTGCCAGAGGGCATGTGTGTTTGTCAGGGAAAGACAAAGACACAAACAGAGAGAGGGAGAAAACACACAGAATGAGGTATGGCCATACTTAATTGCTTCTCCCCCATTTCCTCATCCCATACAAGCACACATGCACATTTTTTTTCAAGATGCTGAGACCAGGACATGAACTGCAATTGGTCATGTGGGATCTGGCTTCCATAGGCACTAGACAGCAGAACTGACCTTGAAAGTAATTTCTTAAGCAATAGTTAAGAAAATTAAGGGAGATTAGTCTGAGGAAAATTTAGCAAACTAAAGTTTGCTTTTAATGCCTGTTTCTAAATGTGAATTTGTGAAATAATAAATTTAAAAGATGCATATAAAGGGACCAGCAGATGGCATAATGACTATGTCACTGGACTCCCATGTAGATGACCCTGGTTCAAGTCCCGGACCCGGAGGCTTAAACTTATGCTGGGCGCATGTGCGTGTGTGCCCAAGATCCCGAGAGGAGAATGGAGGAGAAGGGATTGTGGTATGGCCATCCTCCCTGGGGGTGATTTCTTGCTTTCTCTCTCTCTGTCTGTCTGGCGAACACACGCGCCCTATAGCAAAAACATCTCAAAAAAAAAAAAAAGATACATATAAAAACTTCACATGTTTAAAAATGCTTAAGGTTTTTTTTTTTTTTTTTTTTTTTTTGGAGAGGTTTTTGCTATAGGGCGCGTGCACTCACCAGACAGACAGAGAGAGACATAGAGATAGAAAGCAAGAAATCACCCCCCAGAGGGGCTGGTCACACCGCAATCCCTTCTCCTCCATTCTCCTCTCGGGATCTTGGGCACGCACGCACACGCGCCCGGCGTGAGTTTTAAGTCACCGGGTCCGGGACGCAAACCCTGGTCGACTATGTGGGAGTCCAGTGACATAGCCATTACGCTAACTGCTGGTTCCCAATGATTAAGGTTTTGATCCACATAGCTTATATTCACTCTAGCCAACCCATTTTATTTCATTCTCTTTTGCTTAATAACCAATGCCTGAAACTGGGTGATTAATGAGAATGTAAAATTTATTCAATAATTTTTTATTTAGCTCGTGGTTTTGGAGGTCTAGGGATCACATTTTGTGAGGATCTTCTTGCTGTTGGGTAACATGGTGGAAGGTATCACGTGAGACAACAAATGTGAACATGCGTCTATTCCTGAATCTGTCTCACTCCAAAATTCGATGACGGGGCTCCGCTCTAGACCTTAATCCTACTCGTCTCCCAAAGCCACTCCCCTCAATTCCTAATCTCATAGTTATTGAGTTGTAAGAGAAGTCATGATCTATTTTTCTATGCAAAAATGCATCATGACTTTTCTGACAACCCAAAAGATTAGGTTTTCATCTTCTGTCAAAACTACATTTTATCATTTGAACTTTGGGAGGACATATAGAAACCACAGCCCCTCCTCAATGCAGATGACCGATGCTACCCATTCTATATAGAAAAGCAAAGACAAAATTATTGTTTTAGGTCTGTAGTGTTTGATGACTTTTCTTTCTCTCTAGATTTCTGTGAAACTGATAGTTCAAATGTACAATCACAGATATTTATTAATCAGATAAAATTGATAGCTTGATTTCACATGATTTCAAATATCAAGAAACAAGTACATTGAAGAAATATTTAATTTAGGAAGTGACAAAATTTCATTGAAATCTAAATCTCCAAGTCATGTGAAAATTGTATAACTCACTGTAGATTTTATGGTTTAAGCTTTTGTTTACCTTTATGTGAACATCCTCCTTAACTATGTTGAATTGCAGTTAACCAGCTAGCTTTGAAATTGTGTAATATGTTCTATTATATTTATTCAGTAATTTCTCAAGGAACATTGAAGGTGAGATGAAAATTTTTCAAAAGAGCTTCAGATTTTTATAAAACATAGTTTACCAGTTAAGTCAGGAAAGCAAACCATAAAAAGTATTTTGTTCAATATGATTGATCTTTAAATACTCTAAAGCACAGATTTTCATTTTTAACAGAGAGATGTGGTAGAAAAAGTTTAGCTAAAAATATCTTGTTTATAGCTAGTTTAAGGAACTAAAATGAACACCCATTTCACAGTTTAAGAATATTACTAATGTCTTTGATAGTCTCTCAGTATTGTTGTCCTAATTTTCAGCTTCATTTCTTTTTCATTTCATTTACCTTTTGCACAAGTACTTAATTCTCCCTTAAAGTATTAAACACAAATAATGACAGATTTTGTTTTATTGTTTTAAAAATCTTCTTCCCACTTCATCATTAATTATGTACATTTTATATGTTTTTCTCTGGGTAAAGTTTATCATTAATATTTCCCTCTTATTTCTAGTTTGAGAATTTTTTAAAATTTAACTTTATTTATTTTTACTTTGACTAGAGAGGGAGAGGGAGAGGGAGAGGGAGAGGGAGAGGGAGAGGGAGAGGGAGAGGGAGGGAGGGAGGGAGGGAGGGAGGGAGAAAGAAAGAAAGAAAGAAAGAAAGAAAGAAAGAAAGAACAAGCGAGCTGCCAGGTCTGGGACTTGAACTGTAGTCGGCCATGTGGGAGTCCAGCGCCCTTAACCACAATGCCATCTGCCAGCCCTTGTAGTTTAAGAATTTAGTTTATGTTTGCCAGCTGATTTTGACTGGACTGAACCTTGGACAGAGGTTTCCATCCCGGATCTGGTGGCCTGTTCATTCTGTTTCTCTCTCTCTTTCTCTGTCTTGTCTCTGGTGAGCATACGTGCCCTATATCAAATTAAAATAATAATAAGTAAAATTTTTAAAATAAATTTAATTTATGAATTAATAATGGTATGTTTTCCCTACTCAATCTGTTACTTTGGTGAATTGTATTACTAGATTTTCTTACACGGAGCCTAGTTGGTATTCCTACAATAAACCAAAGAATTGGTTATAATGTGTTTATGTAATGTATAATACAAAGAATTTTAAAATTCTTTTATATTTTTAAACCTATGTTTCTGAGTGATTGGCAGCTGATGGGGGCCAGCAGATGGCATACCGGTTATGTCACTGGACTCCCACATGGCCCTCTGTGATTCCAGTCCTGGGCCCCATGGTTTGATAAAATCAACTGACAGGCCAGCCCTGTAATACAGTGCTTAAGTGCTATGTGTTGGGAGCCAGATCTCCCATGGCCAACCTTGGTTCGCCATGGCTCAAATCCCAGCCGTAGTCGTAAAGAAAAGAGAAAATCGGGACCAGCAGATGTGACATAATAGTTATATTGCTGAACTCCCATGTAGTCGACTGCAGATTGAGTCCTGGACCCAGTGGTTTAAAACTCTAGCCAGGCGCATGTGTGTGTATGCCAAAGATCCCTAGAGGAGAAGGGATTGTGGCATGGCTGCCCCCCTGGGGTGGGGGGGTGACTTCTGGCTTTCTGTTTGTCTCTTTCTCTCTGGCGAGCACACACACTCCATAGCAAAAATCTCTCTCTAAAAACAACAACAAAAAACACAAAACATGGATTGACCTTAACCACACAGAATCAGTTTGGGAGCATTATCTCCTTATTTTATTTCCTGAAAGATTTTATGTAGTATAATTAGAATGACTTTTTTTTCCCATGTTAGGTAGAATTTACCTATAAAACTTGGTAGGTTTGATGTTTTGTTAATTGGTAAACTTTTTTTCTATTGATTTAATAGGAAATGAAAGTGAAAAGTTTTTTTTTGTTTCTAAATAATATTTGCTTTTGGGTAATTTTCATAATTTGTTTCCAGGATTTTTTTTTTTAAAAAGGATTTTGCATTTATTTGCATACAAAGCTATACAACATAGTCTCATAATAGCTTTTTTTTTTTTTTTTTTTTTTTAAATTTCTGCTGCACTGTAGTTTGAAACCCTGTTTTGCTTAGAGATTCTACAAAAGATGTGGGGTTGCCCCAGACTTATGAAATTGACTTATATATAGGAATTCCTAGGGAAATTTTTCGTTTTTGAGTTGTCCAAATATATTAGACAAAATACCCTTCTTCTAATTCTCTAAAATTTTCATTTGTTTCTAATTCACTCATTCAGAGTTTCCTTTCAGGAGGCCAGAGTTGAAATGGCTTCTGCATCCTGAGTTCTCCCTTGAAGCCCAGTAAAGCTCAAACTCTGGTTCCTTGTAGTAAGACAAATCTATGCAGGGTAAATGCCATCTTCAGGACTGCTGGCCTTTCTGTATTCCTGATTACATGCAGCTTCTAGACTTCAGAATTGCCCTTACTTTCCACTAGTTCCTACATAAATTTAAAAAGACTAGTATTCTTTTTTTTTCTTTTCTTCATGTTTTAGCCATAGGGCATGTGTGTTCACTAGACAGAGCTGGTGAGAGGGAAAGTGATAAATCACCCCTAAGGGTAGATGGCCATACTGCAGTCCCTTCTCCTGAGATCTGGGCATACATGCTCACGTGCCTGACGTGATTTTCAAACTGCCAGGTCCAGGACTTGAACTGTGTTTGACCAGGTGGAAGTCCAGTGCTTTAACCACCATGCCACCTGCTAGCCCTAAGACTAGTATTCTTTATCTAGCTTGCAAGGAGGGTTCTCTTGAAACTGAGTTTCATCATACTATCAGAAAAAGAAACTAAGAAAAATGTTCAAACCTGGCATCTGCTAAGGAATGATTAGCTATGTTAGAAGTTATATTCAAGAATAGATTGAAGATCATAGCAGCTATTTTTGAAATTTTTAATTCTCCTTCAGCCAAAGAAAGACAAATAAACTACAGAATATTTAAGGATACCGTTAGACGAAATTACAGTGCAGGTATTTGACCCTTGTAAAACATAAAAAGGTAAAATGTGTTTATTTTTTTTGCTGTAATATAAAGTTACTGATAATGTCACAGGTAGAGCAGATTTTCCAACAACAAATGTGGTTTTTAGTTTTATCTTTATTACACACATGATCATTAACTGGTAATTGTAGATGTAAAAGAAACATCTAGATAAGTCTGACAAAATCATGAAAAAACCTGAGTTGTTTAAGAACTATAATTATTTTAAAAAGTTGAATGTAGGGGAATGTTTTTGTATAACTATGAAAAGATGGCTGAAAGAAAGTGTGAACCTTATTTTTATTTTTATGCATATGGGCAATGAGCAATCTCATCATTTTAGCTTTCCTTATTAGACTAGATTTATTTATAATTCAAAAATGTGAACATCAGTGTCCTAGGCAATCTAGCAGGGACATTCATACTATGTATTTAATCAAAATGAAATAATGATTAAATTATTAAAGGTTTTGCTATAGGTCATGCGCACTCAAACAGAGGGAGAGAGACAATGTGAGAGATGAACCTTCTGCCCTCAGGGGGTTTGGACACATTGTAATCTCTTCTCTTCTGTTCTCCTTTTTGGGATTTTGAGCACACACGCACATGGGCCAGATGTGATTTTCAAACTGCATACTCTGGGTCTTGAATCGTGCAGTTGGCCATGTGGTATCCAGAGCCTTAACCTCCATGTCATCTGCTGGCCCTCCATTAAAGGATTTTAGTTTAGAAAATGATAATAATGGGTCCAGCAGGTGGTGTAAGTGGTTAAGGCACTGGACTCCTATGTGGCTGCCTGCAGTTTGAGTCCTGGACTCAGCACCTTGAAACTCATGCTGAGCATGTGTGTGTATGACCAAATATCAAGAGAAGAGTAAAGGAGAAGGGAGTGTGGCCATTCCCCCGGTGGAGGGGGTGGTTTCTCACTTTCTCTGTTTTTCTCTCTTTTGCGCAAGCGCACATGCCTTATGGCAAAAAATCTCTCTCTCTCTTAAAAAAAAAAAAAGATAATATTAGTTTTCCTAGTATGATTCATGTTCAGATTGGGTTAAGTATTAATAAGTATTTGTTTTAAGGGAAATTTTTAAAAAGCAAGTATCTTCTTGAGGGCACAAATATGTTAGAGGCTTTATTGTGTCTTGCATTTAAGGATTCCGGTTCCCAGTAACACTAGCAGCTGCTCTGAACATTCACTTATTTTAAACAGAAAAATTCAGTTCTTTTGTGCAAAACACCATAGGATATTATATTAAAATGTTAGTGTTAGTATCTATTTTTGGATGCATTGTAAACATGCATTTTAATTGTGAAAAATTCTCCTTAGAAATTGTAAGCATAGAACGAACAGCCCAAGCTTGATCTACATACAGTGCATTCGCTGAGAGTGAAGGTTTGACAGGAACAGATTACTGAGGTGTCAACACGCAGCATTTTCTTCTTACGTTGCCTGGAATGACAGAGGAAAACTCAGTCTTATAGTGATTGAGGATGTTTATTGGAACTTGGAGTTGGTCTAATAAAGGATTGTGATAAGAATTTTTTTTTTCTTCTGTTTTTCTTGCCCTCTTTTTCCTCAGGAAAATTGTGAGAATTTCTTCAACTTGTATACTATGAAACCACTTGGCCTTGAGATCTAACATGTTTTGGAGTTATTTTGAGATATTTCTGCTTTATTTTATCGGTTCATTTAATTTCTTTGAGCTTTACAAATAAGCTTTGTTGATCTTTTATTAGTCAAATATCTCTTTTGCTTCCTTTTTATTTTTTTATTTTATTTTTTTTTGGAGAGAGATATTTGGTATAGGGCACGTGATCTTGCCAAGGAGATAGAAAGTGAGAAATCACCCCCACACGCACACTGGGGGGTGATGGCCATGCAGCGATCTCTTCTGTATTCTTCTCTCATGGTCTTGGGCAGGTGCACACGCACACACACACACACACACACACACGCACACCTGGCATGAGTTTAAAGCCAGCAGGTCTGAATTCGAACTGCAGTTGACTATGTGGGATTCCAGCAATGTAACCATTATGTCATATGCTGATCCCTTTACTTCTGGTTTTGAATAATGTGATTATTTTTCAAGGATGGCTTCAGGTCACACTCACTCTAGTTGTTATGACTGAGTAACATTGTCCTTATTCATGTAAGTATTGAAAATAATTTTTAAAAATTAAGTTTATTTCCTTCTTGAGTGAGATACAAAGAGTGATACACACATGTACTCTCAACATGGCCCTCACACTGAGATCCATCTCCAGACTGAGCTGGCCAGGCTCATGGCCACATGGATGCATGCCCAGCATGTACAGAGAGACCTCTGGATACAAACCTGGGACTGTCCTATGTGACTCCAGCATTGCTGAGTGTTTTGCTACTGAGCACCACTGTGGCTGGCCAGTATTCAAAGTGATTTTAAGGTAGAAATGAGTTTCTGGGCTAGTATAATGAAAGCATTAGCCTATTAATTACTGATATTGTAAAAATCCATGTATTCTGCATTTTTTTTTACTTCCAATCATAATGATACAGTTAAAATTCCTTTTGCTCTTGAGATTCTATTTGGAAACAGTATAGGATTTTAAAATCTCTTTAGCTATTACCCTTTTGAACAGTGATGTCAAGATACTTTTGAGAGCAGTTGATTCAGTCAGTTAAGCCCTCTAGTACCATCTTTCTGCTCTCTGCATACAGTTCTGGAAGTATAGGATGGACAGTACTTTTGTCTAAGGAGCATTATGCTGTGGCTGTGGCTGTTGCTGACTCTCAGCTCATTCTCCAGTTGAGCCTGGAGTGGCCATTCTGGTTTTAAGTTAAAAACATGAGCTTAGAGAAGTATATTCTCTGTTCAATTCTCATTATTTGATAGTAAAAATTTAGCTTCTGGGGACCAGCAGTTGGTGTAATGGCTATGTGGCTGGACTCCCATGTAGTAAACCTTGGTTAGAGTCCCGGACCCCGTGGCTTAAACTCACTCTAGGCACGTGTGCGTGTGTGCCCAAGATCACAAGAGAAGGGAGGAGAAGGGATTGTGGCATGCTCATTCCCCCAGGGGGTGATTTCTCGCTTTCTGTCTGTCTGTCTTTCTGGCAAGCGCACACGCCCTATAGCAAAAACCTCTCTTAAAAAAAAAAAAAAAAAATTAGCTTCTCTGTGGGTTTTTTTTTTTTTTTTTTTTGGAGAGGTTTTTCGCTATAGGGCGCGTGCGCTCGCCAGACAGACAGAGAGAGACATAGAGACAGAAAGCGAGAAATCACCCCCCAGAGGGGATGGTCACGCCGCAATCCCTTCTCCTCCATTCTCCTCTCGGGATCTTGGGCACGCACGCACACGCGCCCGGCGTGAGTTGTAAGCCACCGGGTCCGAGACGCGAACCGCGGTCGACTACGTGGGAGTCCAGCGACATAGCCATTACGCTAACTGCTGGTTCCCTGTGGGTTTTAATCATCATGACAGTAAATAGTTTAAATGTCAGTATTATTTAGGACTCATAGGTAGAAAATATGAATTTAGATCTCAAGACTACATATTTACTCATAATTTCTAGTTAGTAATATTTATTAATCTGTTAATGAAAACACAAGAAGTTTACCAGGCACAGTGGTCTAGTGGTTAAGGGAGTCAGATCCCACATAGGTGACTGTATATTTCCTATTCTGGCCCCTGTCACTTGAAAAGCAGTACCAGGCGTGTGTGTATGTGTATGTGCCCAAATCCTGATAGGATGAAAAAAAATGGAAGAAAGGGGACTGCAGTATGACCACACTCCACTGGGAGGTGTTTTCTCACCCTCACCCCTCTACTTCTTTCTCTCTCACATAAACACCCATGCCCTCTGGCAAATTAATAAAAAAAGAGAGAAATGTAGGGTCTTCAAAAGTCCATGGAAAATACATATTATGAAATACCTATACATGAATTTCAGTATTTTCTGCACCAAAATAAACTCATACTTTAATTCCATTTTCCATGTACTTTTTGAAGTGCCCGTGTATGTTTCCAGTGGATGTTTTATGGAGCAGAAATATCACGTAGTGCCTGCCAGGAATTTCCTGTTGGAATCTAGTCTAAGATTGGAGCTGTAATAGAGTGAACCAGCTTTTCCCTTTCTATCCTGCTCAGTCAATATGATAAGATCATGTTAGAGCATTAACCCATCTGATTTTGACAATTTCCTGATTTTTCCTATTTATCTTGTCCCTCTTTCTGTTATCTTTCTTTCACTGCTTGGAAGTAGAACTTTCTTAGTTCTATATTTAAGAGTTAAGTGAATAATGACAGTGTTTTCATTATCATGTTTTTCAGTTCATGTAAAAATATCTCATACTGAAGTATTTGCTGCATAGTGTTTCAAGAATCCTTATCTTCTTGTTCTGTGCCAGCAAAGAAGGCAAAGAAAAGTAAACTCCCCTTTTTTTCTGTTCTTAAGAGGAAAATACAAAAGAAAGTGCTTTAAAATGATAGTTGGTCTTGGGACTAGTCGATGGCATAATGGTTATGTTGCTGGACTCCCATGTGACCAACCACAGTTTGAGTCCCAGACCCAGAGTCTTGAAACTCACACCAGACATGCGCTCATTAACGCCCAAAATCTTGAGGGGAGAGTGGAGGAGAAGGGACGATGGCATGGTCTTCCCTCCTGGAGGCGGTTTCTTGCTTTCTGTCTCTCTGTTCCTCCAGTGAGTACATGCACACTATAGCAAAAATCTTTCTTACGAAAAAAAGATGGTTGCCCACAATTTGTGCACAGGTAATTGATATAATTTTAGACATCATGTAAGATATTTGTTCACAAATATTCTTGTTTGGACATGTATGTATTTTTCTATTAACATATTCTTGAAATTTGTATTTTTAGGTAGCAGAGACCCACCAAATGAGAACAGAATTTACTGTGAGAAAAAGTAGATCATGAGATTAAATTATAAAACAACAAAAGAAATTCAGGGGAAAAAATAAATGCACTTTGTTTCCCCTGGGATAGTCAATTTCATAGGACTCTGGGGAAATAAGAGCCATTATAATCAGTAAGAATTTATTTTTCCTGAAGTAAATATATCTTGATTTATCACAAAAAGGAGAGCTCTTTTAGAAATAAAAAAAAAAAAAGGAGAGCTTAATATTAAGGAGGTTAATAAAACAGATCTGTTTAAAACACTAAATGGAAGAAGTGGATATGATTTAAAGATCATATTTCATGTAATAGCATCATGCATAATTTTATAAACTTGTCTTGTCTATACCTCCTACTAGTCTTTTTGTGTTTGTTCTCAATTTTTCCAGAGGGTGTGTGTACTCTCTGGGGCAAAAGGAGAAGAACAAAGCACTCCCTTAAGAACTGGCTGCTCACCAACCCTTCTCTCTCTTCTTCCTCTTGGGATTTTGGGCATATACATACACATACTGGGTGTGTTTCTCAAGCTGCCAGGTCCAGACTTGAACCATGAGGATGGTCATGTGAGTTTCAGTTGCCTTAACCCCTCTGCCACAAGCTAGCCCAAGTTTTAACTAATAGATGTGGGAACAGGTGTTCTGCTTAAAAAAGAGTAATATATTCATATGCATCTTAAGTTCCAAGTGGCTCTTTTTCACCTCCCTTTGCTTACTTTTTCCTTCCCCAGTGAATTTAGAAAGTTTACCATAATTAACCTTATGTTTAAAAGTAATGTGTATTTAAACTATAGCTTTGATAATACCATTTCTGGAACACATCTAAAGTTCAACTCTTTGATAGGGTTAAAATCAAGGACTTTGGAGCCAGACAGACACAAACTTAGAACTTAGTTCTTTTTTTTTTTTTCTTTTTTTAAAATATTTTAAGTGTTACTTGACTTCTCTAAGGAATACTCCCCTACCTACTACTAATGAGAATACAGTATAATCTCATTTGTTTTGAGGATCAAGTGAGATTACCTATATACAAAATTTAGTCAAAAATCGACCTTAATCTGAATAAAAACAGTTCTTATCAGGTATGTTAGGTACTACTATATTAAACCCAAATAAATTATATGTATATTTCGTTTTTGCAGCATATCTGGCATAGTTAGCTGGCAAGATTTCTGTTTTACCCCATTTTGGAAGTAGCATTCCGATGCTTTCAAACAAGTAACTCAAAGTTGGAAGAAGAAAAATTGAGGGTTGAACCCCTTATAATACAGTTAACTGCTTCAATTTTTGCATATCTCTACATAAAACTGAAGGCTTTGATGTAGTGACTAAAAACATGCATTAAAATCCTAAGATAAAATAAATAATAACTGAAGATGAGTCAAACATGAGAGTCCTTGCCAGTTTTCATGGCTGTATTCAGTATGCAAGAAAAATGAAAATATTGATATGATAACCCAAAGAGGCATGATTATCTATGTAGATCTGAATGTTAAAAGTAGCTAAAAATCAAATATTAATATTGCTAAAAGAAAAACTATGGACAATTTCATTTAGTGGAGTTCAGTTGAGCAAAAAACACAGTTCCGGTTGGGGACCCAGAATGACTTCCAAGGGACTCCAGGTAGCCTCCTGATCAAGCATGTTTATGTTCTGGAAGGAGAAACTGATATATATGCAAGGACAGGAAAGTGATGTACAAAAATGGAAGTGAGGGAGTGAGGTAGAGAAATAATTGGATTGGTTACAGCTTGTTTGCCTGATTTTCACAGAGTTTAAAGAGTAGGCTGATTGACCCAAGTATGGCTACTGTGATTGGCTATAATTTAGCAAATCGCTAAGGAAGCAGATTTCCAAGTCAGGTCTCAGTTTGATTATGGAAACTAAAGTAGGAGTACAGAGGCTTTCTCAAGCCAATACACTTTAACAGCATTAAGATATGCATGTATTCTTTTAGCTAACTTTTCAAATAGCACATATAAGATAATGAGGAAAATTACAATTTCTAAGAAATTCGTTAGGGTGCATGTGTGCTTCTAAGAGAGAGAGAGAGAGAGTGAGAAACCAACCCCCCATGGGGAATGGTCACACTACAATCTCTTCTCTTCTTTATCCTTTTGGGATTTTGCATAAGTGTATGTGTACGCTCTCGCTCTCTCTCTCTCTCTCTCACACACTCTCTCTCACACACACACACACACACACACACACACTCTCTCCTGGTGTGTTTCTTAAGCTGAAAGGTCTAGAACTTGAACTATGCTGCCAGCATTGTGGGATTCATAATTTTTTTATTATAAACAAAATTTTATATATATATATATATATATATATATATACAGATATATATATATATACACACACACACATATATATATACACACATATATATATAAAGTATAATTATATATAGCATATATAATTATATATAATTGTATATAAATTATAATTTATACACACACACAGACATATATATATATATATATATACATATATATATATATATATGTATATATATATATATATATATAATACTTTCAAATTTGGAATATAAATACTCCTTTTAAAAATAGCTTGAACCTCCCTGTGTTGATTTTGTGAGATACATCAGAAATATGAAATTGCAGTAGTTACTTTAGAGTAAGTTTGAATTTGCTCTTTAAACTTAGAACTACCATGTAACTGAATGAGGACTTAGAAAAAATTTTGGAGGTATTTGTTGCTGCAGGTCACTTCTCATTTCTAGAAGGACCTTATATATTTTATTTTTTCTTCGGAATAACTTTAGCAAGATGGGAATATTTAATTGTTCTTCTGCCTTTCAAAGAATGTAAAATAAACTATGGCGGACTGTGGGCTAAGTACAAGAGGAGCTTTCATTGTGAATTAAGGTCAAGTTTCCTAGTAAGTGGATAACTGTTAGATGTGTTTGAATATCAACATGAAGGGCCCTTGAGGTACAAGCTATGCCTACTTTTTCACTTTCTGATTTTTGAACAGAACAGTTTCTTTTTATGTTGGTAATAAAATGAGTTCACAAATCAAATTTTGTGCAACTAACTAATCCAGTGATATCTAGAAGTGTGTATTTGCCTTCCTTTAATCATCATAAATGCTTAGAGTTAGGAAATGAGTAATTTCATATAAACCAATGCTTATTAAATCTGTCGCATGTAAGCCATCTTCAGGACACAGAGAAGATCTTGACAAATGTACTAAGTTTCTAGCATTTCTGAGCAACAACCATTTGTTTACACAGGTAGGGTTCGTTTCCAATGTACTAATAAGACAATTGATACTTAAAATTATATTTTTAAAGAAATGTAAAACACTTAATATATTTTTGGAATTTATTTTTCTCTTGTATGGAAAATATATTATGAATATAGCTTATTTGGTTGTTACCAAGGTTTGTTTAGTATGAGGTAATTTATTTATTTTTTTCTCTTAGCAATTCTGAGAGAATGACTCATTTGAATAATTTATTTTGTTTGCACATTCTGTTTCAGTTACTAAATTAAATATATAAACCATGTTGAGTACTATGTTATTTTACTCTTTATTCAATCTCAGTATTTTTAAAAGAGTTATTTAATTTTATTTATTCACTCATTTTAATTTGACCAGAGACAGACACACAGAGACAGAGAGAAAGTGAGAAAACCACCAGGTCTGGGACTCCAAGTGTGGTCAGTCATGTGGGAGTGTCCTACGCCTTAACCACCACGTCACCTGCTGGTCCGCTTAACCTCAATATTGAGAGAGTAAAATATCCTTACCTCTAACTATATTCAGATGCGTGGGAACAAGTCCAATCTCTCTTGTTTGATAGGGAACAAAATCTCAGTTTTGTCATCAGTAAAATGGGGATAGCAATATACTGCAAAGGTTTTTATTAGGTTGTATAAGTTTATGACACTATCAGGCATATAGTAAACTTTAAGTACATGTAAATACTATTCTTTGCATTATAATTTTGAAAATTCGTTCTTTATTTCCTTTCATCCCTTTTCCTGTTTCTCCTGTTTTGTTCCACTTAGGCTGTCATTGTGCTACAAAGCAGGGCTGTAAGAAAGGGTATTAGTCCCCCGCCCCAAATTAGAGAAATTTCTTATAAAACTCATTTCGTAGGACAAGTATGAAATGAGCACTCCGAATATTTAGAAATTTTACTGGGAAAATATTAAAAGTCTACAATGAGATTTTAGCACAAACTGACTTTATTTTTTTTTAAATCACAAAGAAATGCTTTATATTAAAGAGTTTAGAGTGTGAATCATTGTATGTAACCTCTTAAAATATAACCTTTTAAAACATCAATAAGTTTTAATTAGGTTTTATTACAACTGCTTAGAAGACTTCAGAGGATTTTTTTTTTTTTAAGCAATAGAGATATTTTGCTATAGGGGATGTGTGTTTGCCAGAGAGACAGAGAGTCAGAAAGTGAGAAATCACCCTCTCCCCCGACCCCAGTGGGGGCGGGGAATGGCCACACCGCAATCCTGTCTCCTCCACCTTTTTCTCAGGATTTTGGACATGCATGCACACATGCCTGGCGTGAGTTTCAAGCCACTGGGTCTGGAACTTGAACTGCCATCCGCCATGTGGAAGTCCAGTTACGTAATCATCACGCCATCTGCTAGTCCCAGAATTTTGAAGTTGTTACTCAGATAAAATTGTACTTTCAGTACTCATTACATGAAATGAACATGTTAATAAAATGGCCTTAAAATTTGAAAAAAAAATTCTAAATTTTAATGAAAATGCAGGATCTTTAAATTTTAGTGGTTCAAAGTAAAGCACAAAAGTGAAAATTTGAAGATAATCAGAAACACTTGTTTTGAATTTCCTTACTACAAGAAAAAAATTAATGCATTTTAAAACCTTTGATTCTTTTAGTAGGCTATAGCATAATCCCATCTGTTTTAAAAGAAGATGGAATGTAACCTTAATTGTCCTTTTCCCCCTTTCTTTATTTTTCTCTTCCCTCTCTCCACCCCAGTTGCAGAAGTTTAGATTGATTATAGTCCTTGGCTTTTGGCCAGTTTTCAGGTTGATTCCTGCGGGGTTTTTCTCCCTCATTCATGTATTTATTTCCCCTTCCTTCCTTCCTTCCTTCCTTCCTTCCTTCCTTCCTTCCTTCCTTTCTGCAAGTAGTCATTTTTATTTATTTCAACAGCTTTGGAATTTGCAGAAGTCTTTGCATATTTAACCAACAAATCCACATTTCTCCTCTGCTCTCTCTGTGAGCAAAAAGAGAAATGGGGATAAGGAACTCCTGGTTTTTGAAGAAGAACCATTCCAACTGTGGTTTTAACTTTTTCCTTTGCTTGAGTTGCCTAACTGCCTGCTCATTTTCTTCAGAACTTGCTGAGGCATTCAAATGTTCTCCTATACGTCTGTTAGACAAAATACATAGTTCTTTTAAATTCGGAGCCATGGAATGATTTTTATAATTTTCTTGGGAGAAAAATGTCTTAAGGCCATTTTTAGGAGAAACATCCCAGTCTAATCATGGTTCACTCATGGCCATCTTGGTGCTCAGCGTCCTAGATGTTTGCTTCACTCTAACTCAGAATTGCGATGTCTGGCAGCAAAGGTTCCAATAAAGGCCGGAGCTCTCTTTTATACTCAACGCCAGAACAAATCTTGCTTTGGTTCCTCCAATCACACCGACAGGGCCACCACAAAAACTGTGGACATGAAGGCTTTTAGACTTTCTAAGGGTAACTCTGTATTTGAGAAGACTGAGGTCCGGACAACATAGGTGCCATTGCACAGGACCGCGGAGAGGTGACTGTGCAACTGGCCTGACCTCTTCACACGGCTTCTCTTGTCACCGAGGCCCACTGATCGAGCCGCACCTGAGAAACTAACACGGTGACGAGTGGCTAAGAGATGAGCCAGACCAGTTCTCCCGCAAGCCACCTCACACTCCATCTTGCGTGGGGCTGGGAAGGTGGGGTCCCTGAGGGCAAAAGGAACGGCTGGGGGGAAAGGAACGAAAGGAGAAGAGACGCCAGGTTACAGGAGGTTACAGGAAAGCAGGTCACAGGGTGAGCAACGCCGGGCAGGAGTCGCACCAGAGCTGAGAACAGGGGTCCTGGCCTGGCCGTGGGGGCCCCCATGTAGCTTCCTCCTGCCCTCCAGGAGCGCGTCTGCTGGGGACACTGTCCTCCCTTCAGCCTATCAGCTCAGGCCAGCCTCTCCGCCTGCCCCCGGGTCCTGGTCCTGGTCTGGTTCCGCGGTGGTTCTGACTGGGCCGCAGACCCACCTCCACGCACGCGCACCCCTCCTCGCTCGCTTGCTTTGCGAGCAGGCCACATTTTCTTTTATTTTCATTCTGAACTTCCTTTTCACTTTGCAGCACAGGCAACTGCCCTAAAGCGTAAGTTTGTATCCTTAGGTTTATAATACACCTTCTGAAAATTGGTAGTGATATGCTGGGTATAAATCAATTATTTATTTATTTTGTGCCGGTATACATGATCGAGTGTGTATCTATGAGACAGATGAGCACCCTCCATAAAGTCTGGTCGTGTCATAATACCCTCCTCCAGTCCTCCAGCTGGTCGGATCCTGGGCATTTGCCTTCCTGCCTGAGATGTTTCAGACTGACCAAACCAAAGATTTGAATCAAGGTGCCATGTGGGATTCTTGAGTATGGTATTACTGTTGTGCCACAGAGCTGGCTCCATTGTTAATATTTTTAATTATCGTTATGGTACAATATGTTATTCATGTTAATAGTAGTTCCATGGTGTTTGTTGGTCCTGAATGCTGCATGGTAATCTATAGAGTGTCTGTTTCACATTCTGGGCTCAAAATGGACACAGCAGATGTCCAGTGTTGGTCCAAACAAAGACACTTACATTCAATACTCTCTTCCATGCTTCCTTTCTTGAGACTTTCTCTGGGAGTGGGATTGCTGGACAGGGTCTGTATTGGACTTAGTCAATCACATTTCTTGATCTGACTGAATACTGTTAGAAGGCATACCAGAATTGCTGCCTTGTGCCACCCCACCACCAACGGTGCAGTGTCCTTCTCTCTTATCCTACCATTACTTGGCTTTTTCTGCTTTTCTCATTTTGCCAGTCGAATATAAAAGAAACCTCAATATTGAAATGTCTATTTTCCTGGGTTACTAAGGAATTGGAATATTAGTTTAAGTATTTGATTTCCATTGTTGTAGATTCTTGCTCATGTTTTTGCCTGTTTTTCCTCCTTATTGGATTTCTTATTCTGTTGCTTCATATGGATTTCTTTCATTTTCTAAGTAAAGTCTTTTTTCTCTTTGGATACATAAAATATCTGTTGTTAGTATAGCATGTGTTTTTGACTTTTTCACATTTAACTTTTAAAACTATCCAGAGTTTACCTTTGTGTTTGGTGAACACGATAACAACAACAACAACAAAAGTCTCATTTTTCTCTTCTGTTATGGCTCAAATATATTTTTTGAGTTCCTTAATAAATGATGGTAAATACTGATTTAGAGTACATAGACTTTAGAGACTAATTTTGAGTTAATTGACATTTTAATAATGTTACATTTGTCCTATCTATGACCCTTAGAATATTCTTCTCTTCCTTTTGGATATTTTTAGTTGTCAGACCAGTTAGATTTAAAAATTGAGGGCCAGCTGGTGGCATGCACTAGGATCCCTCATGGCTGATTGTGCAATTCTTGTCCAGACATGGGGGCTTGAAATACACACTGGGCGTGTGTGTGTGTGTGTGTGTGTGTGTGTGCGCATACCCAAAAGGAGAAGGGAAGAGATTACAGCGTGTCTATCCCCCCAGAGATGTGATATCTCACCCCCTCTTCTCTATGTGTCTCTTTTTGATGAGCATGCATACCCTATAGCAAGAAAAAAAATGGAAAGAAAGGGAAAGAAAAAAATCGACATGATGTGAAAAAGTTGATTGGGTAATGTAATTAAATTTTCAATTAATAAAACCCATCAAATAAATCAGCTACCCTGATTAATTCTATATATTATGTATATTGAAGTGAAATCATCCATTAGTCCTTTTGTACTTTTTACACTTTAATGTATTTAGTTTTAACTATATCTACATTCGTTGTATTTTAAGTGGTTTCTCCACGATAATTTCACTTTTTTATCATTGAAACATAAATGAACTGTTCTTATGAAAAAATGCTATTTAGTTTACTCTGATAAGATTTTTAATTTTAGGTCATATTATATATGATCGATATATTAGTAAGGTTTTATATCTAGAGATATAAAACTAATAGAATATGTATATTGATATGTAAGAGGAGATTTATTGAGAGAATCTTTTCAGTGATTACCCTGTCCTAGAAGTCCCACAGTAGGCTATCAGCAAGCTGGAGATCCTGGGATCCTGGTAGCCTGGCTCAGTCCAAATTTGAAGGCTCAAGAGGCAGGGAAGCCAGTGATGGAACTTGCAGCCTATGACCTGAGAACCCAGGGTGGTGAGGAGTAATGTGCTGGTATGAATCTTGGAGCCCAGAGGCAGGCTAGCCTTGAGTCCTGATGTCCAAGCCAACAGAAGACTATTCCATTCTCTGGGCAAAGAGACTCATCCTTCTGTATTTGTTCTCATAGGGTTGGTGATGTTATTGATTGAATGGTACCCACAAACAGTTATCCCTCCTCCGACACCCCGTCCCAGTTTACTCAGACTGACATGTTAATCCCTTTAGGAAACACTTCCATAGACACACCCAGAACAGATGTTACCAGATTTCTAACTAGTCCTTAGCCAAGTCAACACTCAAAAGCTAACCATCACAACACCTTTTTATTTTTATACAGGATCTTCACTTTATGTTACCATTTATTGATAGCATTAATGCAGAAATCAATCACATTTATATTTCAAAGTATGGAAATGGTGACAGCAGTTTTCACACCAAAAGAAAAAAAAGTGTATGACAATTTTAGTTGTCATTTTGGCAGCTCTTCAAAAAACTAAAATCTATTTTGGGAAACACAGAATTGAGAAACGGTTATTTAAGGAAGAAGCGATTTTGTGAGGGAATTGTTGTATTTTAGTAGGATGAAATCCTCTGTGTCATTGGTTTTCAGACAAGGTCACCAGGGACGCACCTGGATTCAAAGTTGCCTAATTACTCCTTGTACTATGAGAAGAACCACCATGAATAATTCTGGGATATCTCATTAGATGTCCTGTTAAAGGATTTTGACTTTGGGCGGGTGACTTGGGAGAGGGTCTAAGAAAGCAGGGGTTACCTCAGATTGGATGCTGGGAAGTCATTTATCCAGAGGAAGATGTTGAATGTTCTGTAGGTTATGGTCACCTTTTTCTTTCTGTATTTAGACATAGTTAAGGACTGGTCTTTTTTTCTTTGATTTTTCATAGTCTTAGAGTAATTTTGTCTGTAGCTGGTATTCTGTAAGATTGTGTGGCCTGACAGTGGTAGTTGCAGACTTCAAGAGCTGTTGGTCCTTCTTTCTTAATGTTTGTCCATCTCTTTATCCTTTCCTTCCCTCCTCATCCTTAAGCAGTTAACATTGTTTCTAAAATGTATGCTTAATTGGGGAATTTCCTTTTTCTGTCTCCGGCACATAAGGGAGTAACTTAATCATAAGAATGTGAGAGATTTTCATTTTGGACAAAAAGCAAGAGGCTTAGTTTACATTGTGACTTTGCTATAGTTAACCTTGTCAATGATTTTTAATTTCTAGGTTTTTCTCCCTGAAATAGCCAGGCCCTCTGCTGTCCATCTGCTCTGTTGAAAACCACACTAATCCTGAGCCCTGAGTTACCAGAGTTATTTTCTGACTGGTCTCCCCGGTGCTCCTTTTGTTCCCTTACAGTGGGTACCTACCTCCTCCACAGAGGAATCAAGAGTGATGTTTTGAAAATAGAAGTCACAGGCCAGCCTAGAGCTTACTTCTTTAAGTGGCTGGATCCCACATGGCCAGCTGTGCAGCTCTAATTCACATTGGTTTGAAAGACATGTCAGGAGTGTGTACATGCATACACAAATTCCCAAAACCAGAAATGGAGGAGAAGGGATTGTGGTGCATGACTGCTCCCCAGGGAGGTGCTTTCTCACTTCTCTGTCTCTCTCTGCTGAGTGCACATGCCTTTTACCAAAGTTAAAAAAAAAAAAAAAAAAAAAAAAAAAAAAGTCATGTCACAAAGTTTTCTCACTGAATCTTCACCCACACATTGCAAATAAAATAACCTTCAGTCTTCTTATGTGGCTCCATCAGACCCTGCATGACCAAACCCCTGTCTGTTTCTGTGACTTCATCCTGGCTTTCTCTCTCATTTTGGACAAGCCAAAATCTCTTCTCTATTTCTCCTTTTGGGATTTGGATACACATGCTCATAAGCCCAGAGTGGTTTTAAAGTCACAGATCTGGGATTCAAATTGCACAGTCAACTATGTGGAATCCAGCCACCTTAACCACCACACTGCCAGCTGTACCAATTTGACATATTATGCACTTTTATCTTTACATTTAAGGATATAATTTTCTATGCATTTACAATGCTAAGGACTAATTTATAATCTTTGAATGTTGGTTTGTGGTGAAAGACAAAAGTTGCTATGAAAATGTGAGATGGAGAGTAGAAAAGGCTGAGAAGTAGCCTGCTGTGGACTGGAATTCTGTTGTAATACTGCCGGGGACCAGCCTCGGCGTGGGTGGGTTATCTCGACGGGGGGGGGGGGGGGGGGGGGGGGGGGGGGCGCAGGTGAACAGAAGACACAGGCCTCGGTGCCTTTTCAGGCACGTCCTATGCCGGACACCCCCCAGAGATCGCTCTCTGGGGAGTGACAACTGCTAGGAATCATCGTGCCTTTTTATTGAAAATGTGTTACATGCAAGTAAAGGGAGAGGGGCTACCTGTTTCAATTATCAGCTCATAAAGTTTTTAACAATAGGGAACATAGATTCTATTTAGGGTTGGATTAAGGGTGGGTCTCTTGCAGTTCAGGGTTGGATTAAGGGTGAGTCTCCTGCAGTTCCGCATTTGTAGGTGGGTCTCCATGGAATTGTAGGTGGGTCTTCATAGAATGCAGTTTTGGGAAGGCGGTTCCGGTAAGCAGAGATGATTATCAGCTGATGTGACGCAGCAGCCATTTTGTGATTACCAGGAATGGCTCTGAGAAAAGAAAATCTCAAGAATAGATATTAATTCCACTGGATCTTAATAAAGAATGATACTTGCATAGTTTTATAGGGATCTAAAACTTGATTTGAGGAGTCCTAAAATATTTATCTATTTCGCTTGGTGAGGGCGGAGGTGTCCGGGGCCAGTTTTGGCCTAATCCTATTTTAAGTAAAGAAAGGATTAAGTTTACCTTAAATGTATTTTGAAGGGCCTTCCAAAGGTCAAGATTATTTCTGCCTAGATAGAACTTCAGCCCACCCTCTACTGTGACCATGGAGATAAAGCATTGTAATTAATAGTAGGTGATTATAGCAAAGGGGAGCGGTCGGGGGAGTTCCTGGAAAATTTTATCATATACTCAGGATGTATAAGAGAGCTATGCAATTCTTTTATAGTAGTAAATTGGGGAGTCAGAGGGGGGTCGCTTCCCAGCAAGGCTACCAGTTTTCTGGAGCAAATAGCAAGCAGCCTTGCTGACATGCTAATTGACCCAAGCTTTGTTCCAAGGTCAGGGGGTGCACAACAGTGGCTTTGCCAGCATATTGACCTGACCGGAAGCGGAGCTCAAAGGTCGGGGGGCTCAGACAGATCCTGGGGCCTCGCCGGGTCGGACTTCTCCATAATACCTTATTATTTACTTAGCAAGTTCTTTAGTGCCTCCATATCTGTTTCTGAATCTGTACAATGGGCACAGTATTTACATACAAGGTAGTATCGAGAGCTCAAATACCTGTCAAGTGTGTGGCATGGTATGTTGTGCTATTAGATGAGTTCGGTACCTTTCTTCTGTTTTCCATCTGAGGAAAAATGTATATGTCTTCCTAAATATATTATAAATGATTGGTGTCCTCTGTAGATAGTGTAAGGGTATAAAGTGTGTTGTATCTATTATTCTTTTTTTATTTTTTTTAAGATTTTTTTGTTACAGGCGTGTGTGCTCACCAGAGAGACAGAAAGTGAAAAATCACCTTCCACAGGGTATGGCCATGCCACAATCCCTTCTCCTTGATTCTTTTCTTTGTTATTTTGGTTGTGCACACACGCACGCCTGGCATGATTTTTAAGCCACTGGGTCTGGGACTCAAAAACTGTATTCAGCCATGTGGGAGTCCAGTAATGTAACTACTATACCACCTGCTGGTCCCTCTAATAATATTTCTGAAGGTAATACTTGCCCATTGTACATTGTAAAGGATATCAATCACAGTAATATTACTGATAATAGTATATTTATTAAGTCTTTGCCAGGTTTTGGACAATGCCTTGAACACCTTATATATATGGAGGACTATGAAACATTTGTGGAAAACGGGATTAAAGTGCAAGTTTATAATGGTGAAGGAAAAAAGTTGGTAGGTTTTGCCATAGGGCATGTACAATCACCAGGAAGAGACAGAGAGAAGGAAAGTGAGAGATTCCCTCCCCCACATTGGGGTGGCCATGCTACAATTCCTTCTTCTTTCAGGATTTTAGGCACACATACACATGGAGCCCAGTGTAATTTTCAAACCACTGGGTCTGGGACTTAAATTGCAGTTGGCCATTTGGGAATCCAAGACCTTAACCACCACCCTACCTGCTGACTTCAGGTGCAGAATTTTTTAAAATTCACACAACGTTATTTTCATAATACACATTGTCCATGAACCTTCTGAAGAACCCATATATTCATTTAATCCTCATAACAGAGCCCAGGAGAAACGAGTTACTTCCCTACTTTACAGATGAGTAACCTGAAGCACAGGAGTATGAAATTATAACAGACACATGAGCAAATCTGGGATCGAGAGATTTTGCACCTTTTTAATCCCTTAAAAATTGATTCCTCAACCCCCCTTTCACTCTTCTGATAGTCAGTAATCACCCAAATGAATATACCTTAATACACATAACTCTTTCTTACCTCCGTCTTCCTACTGGGGCATTCTGATTGCAGGACACAGCACCTTATCTCCTTCGGGGGTGGGGGAAAGAAAATGAAAGTAGCAGCCTAGTTGGAGGACTAAGTCTACCTGAGATCCATACTACGTTGGCAGTTAATGATGCTCTACCATTTGATCTTCTAAATATTGAGAAACCACAATTATTGAGGGAGAAAATAAAGGATATGCAAAAAATATATAAAATTTTTATCATGATTGTGTGTGAATATGCTCATTTTCTTAGAAGTGAACTTATTCATAAGAAGGGTAAAACAATTGTTATCTGAACATGCCATATATAGCTAACTTTTTTTTTTTTTTAAAAAAGAGATTTTTGCTATAGGACAAGGGCACTCACCAGAAAGATAGAGACAGAAAGAGAGAAATATCTCCTCGGGGGAGATAGCCATGCCTTAGCCCCTTCTCCTCTTGGGATTTTGTGAATGTACACACACATGTCCAACATTAGTTTTAAGCTGCTGTGTCCAGGACTTGAACTGAGATTGACTGTGTGGGAGTACAGAGCCTTAACCACCGTACCACCCATTGGCCCCTATACTTAACTGTTTTTATTTTGTTCCTTCCCCCACCCTGAGAGATTTTTGCTATAGGGTGTGTGTGGTCACCAGAGAAACAAAGAGAAATGGAGAGACAGGAAGTGAGAATTCACCCACCAGAGGAGATGGCCATGCCACAATCCCTTCTCCTCCATTCTCCTCTTGGGCTTTGAGGCATGCATGTACACGTGCCCAGCATGAGTTTTAAGCTGCCAGGTCTGGGACTTGAACCACAGTCTACCATGTGGGAGTCCAACACCTTAACACCACTATGCCATGTGCTGCCTCCTGATACCTAACTGTTTTAGGAAATAAAATATTTTTCTATTTTGATGCCTATTAATTTTTATATAGCTTCGATCTTGTTTAGTTTTTTAATTTAGTTTTTGCATTTCATCTCCAGATCTTTATGCCATTTATCAGTTTTTTTCATGCTTGAATGGAACTTTGTTTAAGATGATTTCTTGCAATTTCTGGTCCAGTAAATATACAGTAATTTCAGAACATGAAGACCCCTCCTGAAATTTGAAAGAGCACAAAGTCTTTGTAGGTGTGCTTACCATAACATTGTTCTTGGCTTTATGATGAACTGTATATGTATATCAACTTTGAAGCATAATAATTACTTGAGTTTTTTTTTTTTAAGGCTTTGATTGTATTTAATCTTCTGGTTTGATGAAACATTAAAGTATAAAGGAAATACATTTTCCTTCTAAAAAATATTTTATGAAGGTTTTCTCTCCCCATGGTACTTCCTGGTAGCCTGATATTATGTCATGTATAATTGGATTGACGCTCAGCCTGAATACTTCTTTTTCTTCTTGGCAGCATGGGGTAACCTTGGAAATGTTCTGAAGAGTCAGAGCAAAATTTCTGAAGCTGAAAGCGCCTATAGAAATGCTTTGTACTACCGCAGCAACATGGCTGACATGCTTTATAATTTGTGAGTATGTCTTGCTTTCCCTGGTTTGGTTCATCTCTGAAACCTGTGGTGAGAGGCACTATTGATTTAACTGCTGCGAATGGAGATGATGATAGATGTTTTTCTGAAATATTCTTTTCATTAATCATGCCTCCAAGACTAGTAGGTAAATGGTATTTATAATTTCTTTGTCACATTATCGATGTTCATGTGTATTTGTATTGATATATTATTGCTGAATTTATTTTTGTATGAGCATGCCATATAACAAAAATTAGTTTAAATGCTTATTTTTTGGAAGTCTGTTCCATTTATTCTGAGATGGGTTCATAAATTAAGGCTTTGTGTATGATACTTTCACAGTTGATGCCCTGATTATTAATAATGATAGATACTGATCTCATTAAAAACAGCTTTTTAAGTATATGTAGAATATGTGCTGAACTCAGGAATTTAGTGAAGAAAATCATAGTAGTGATGGTAGTTCTTTTTCCTTTTCCTTTCCTTCATCCTCCTTTACTATTCCTTTTTCTCCTCAAAAATACTGGTGATTATCAGCACAGTTTGGATAATGGGGTAATGATATTGAATAATGAATATTCAAGTATATTGGAACAGAAAAATTCTTGAAAGGAAAATTTGGTTATGGTTAGGTTTTTTTTTTTTAACAAAAGTTCCACTGGGTACTCTATGGTATGAGTAGAGAAATGTAAACTAAATGCAAATCCTTTGTCTCACGTTTCTGAAAAGATTTTGTTTGTCAGTAGTAGAAGTCAAATTTAAAGTTGCTTAAACACAAACCAGAATACATTAGCTCTCATAAATGAGATTTCCTGGGGTTGATTAGATTTTTAGGTTCAGGTGTCTAGTTATGTTTAAGCAGTTTGTCTCCATCTTGTGGCTTTCGTTTGCTCCATTCTCTGTGGGAGAATTATTATCTTTAATAATGGGAACATTGATTCCACCATCCTTATGCGTTCTGGTTCTTGGTGTGTCATCCTGGAATAGAGTTTTTTTTTTTTTTTTTTTTTTTTTTTTTGAGAGGTTTTTCGCTATAGGGCGCGTGCGCTCGCCAGACAGACAGAGAGACAGAAAGCGAGAAATCACCCCCCAGGGGGGATGGTCACGCCGCAATCCCTTCTCCTCCATTCTCCTCTCAGGATCTTGGGCACGCACGCACACGTGCCCGGCGTGAGTTGTAAGCCACCGGGTCCGAGACGCGAACCGCGGTCGACTACGTGGGAGTCCAGCGACATAGCCATTACGCTAACTGCTGGTTCCCTGGAATAGAGTTTTTTGAATGACCTTTCTGGGGTCATGTGTCCTCTCTTGGATGAAACCCTGGGCAGCGTGGAAGGAGCCATGAAACACCTCCGTTGAGTTTACTTCTAGACTTTGAGTGGAGCCAAAGGCACCAGTTGCTTAGAGGAAAGTGACCAGTCTTAGGCAAAATTAGATGCCTACTGCTTGTGTTTAATGAATATGGTATGTACCACTGACAGTGTCAAACTAATTTGTAAACTTTTTTTTTTTAACATGTATTTATGCTCTGGTTACCTAAATTCAGAAAATTTTGTGCTGACTAAGTCTTAAAACACAGATATAGATAGAAGGTAGGTATAGGTATAGGTATAGGTATAGGTAGGTAGGTAGAAAGAAAGAAAATATATTAAAGTTTGCTATAGGGCACATGTGCCATGGAGAGAGAGAGTGGGAAAGAGAGAGAAATCACCTTTCCCCAGGCGGGATGGATGGCCATGTTCCTCAGGATTTGGGTCATGCAGGTAAACATGTCCAGCATGTTTTTCAAGCTGCCAATCCAGGACTTCACATACACAGCCAGCCATTATAAGATACAGCTACCATAATCAATATACCACTGGTTAGCCCCCTAAATACTTCGTAAAAGTTAAAAAAGTCTGGGGTATTGAAGGAAAAGTAGACAGCATGACCTCAGATTAATTTCTCATTCATACATTTATTCTCTTCAATCTGCAAGACTTTAACACAGATCTCAGTTTAGTGGCCTATGATCTGAAATAGGTCAGCAGATGTGTTTTATGATGACTTGCCGTGCTTATTTTTTCTTTATTACTTGGAATTCCTTCCCATGGAACACACTCTCTTCACTTTGTACCATCCCTTCTATCCCTCTCTGCTGTTTTTAGGCTTTCTCAAATATATTACCATCTTCTTCCCTCAGGTAATTTAAGCCTGTATCTTTTTTCTGTACTTTAGTGGAAATATTTAGATAGTCCTACAGAGGCTCATTTGTTTGTCATCTGTTATGTTTCTGTATTATTGATGAGTAGTATTATGTTATAAAAAAGAACTTCATCAGTTTAACAAATTTACACACACATTACATTTTATGCATCTGAAAGTGATATCTTTGGGGCCTCTTGCCTCATACTAAGAGATACCAGTTTTTTTTCCTTTTGTTCATTCTCCATACATTTTGGGTAGAGAAATGAACACCTCATTGAGCTTGTTTTTTTCCTTCTCTTATCCACAGCCACTGGTTAAATGTTATTTACTTCTTGATGATACTGTTGGTGGCCCAAGGTTGAAAGAATAGGAAAATGTGTTTATCTAAGCTATGTTTGCTGAGAAAAAAATAATTAATCAATTAGAGAGTTAGACTTTAAATGTAACTTAAAAGCTGCATTATATAGTGTCTGTGAATACATACAGAAACTATGAAAGCATATGGACAGACCTCCCCAAACCCTGGTGAAAAAGCCTTGCCAAAGAGGTGGTTATTAACAAAATCAGTCTTTTCTTCCTAACTTCTTCCTAAGAAACAGGATCTATAGAAGTGCTGTAGATAGTTCCAGAAGACTTTATCAATAAGACAGGCTTTTAAACCATAGTTAACTATTGGCTTAGATGGAGAGGCTTAAATTCCACGAGAAATGTTGGCAATGATTTGGAAGCATTGGATTATGTAACCCACATGGTTTACAATATTCAGATAATTTATTATATTTTGACATAGATGAATTCTTCAGTGATTTTTAAATCAAATATTAATAAAATGTATGAAGATAGATCTTTTATAATTCATAATATAAAAATGTTTGCTATTAGGACCAACACGTGGTATGGTGATTAAGGCATGGTACTCCCACATGACCAACCGTGTTTTGAGTCCTGTTTCGGGTGACTTGAAAATCATGCTGCTCACCAGTGTGCTCATGCCAGTAGAAGTAATGTGAGGCTTTATCTGAAGTTTAACGAACATTGCCATACAATATTGTAAAAACTTGAGGACAGTTTTTTTGGGGAATGGTATCAAGTAAGCCCAAGAGGTGCATATAAAAAGGAGTTTATGCCCTTTTTATAAAATGATGAAATAATTTCAGTTTATTCTTTTTTTTAATTTTTTTTTTTGAGAGGTTTTTGCTATAGGGTGCGTGCGCTTGCCAGACAGAGAGAGACAGAGAGACAGAAAGCGAGAAATCACCGCCCAGGGGAGATGGCTACACCGCAATCCCTTCTCTTCCATTCTCTCGGGATCTTGGGCATGCATGCACACACACGCAGAGTTTTAAGCCACTGGGTCTGGGACGCGAACCGCGGTCGACTACATGGGAGTCCAGCGACAGAGCCATTACGCTAACTGCTGGTCCCAGTTTATTCTTTTCTCAGTAGCAGCAGCAATTGCTTGAATTCTATGTTCCAAACCCCCTTATTTTTTATATATGTTGTTACAGTTGTCTTCAAATAAAATCTACGAAATGAGGGATGTAAAATACACAGGTAATTTCTCTAAAGTCACAATAAGTAGAGGAACTAATATTGAAACTCAGATATTCCGACTCTATATCCATGCAGCAGTTATATTTGTATTCAAGTTGGTCTTGAAAAAAATAAACAAAGGAAAATCTATATATATGTGTGTAAAGAACCCCCAAGTAAATTTAATTAAAATGACCTTTACATGTATAAATAAAATATTTGAGGGACCAGCAGTTAGAGTAATGGCTATGTTGCTGGACTCCCATGTAGTCAACAGTGGTTTGAGTCCCAGATCTGATGGCTTAAAATCATGCTGGGCACGTGTGTGTGTGTGTCCAAGATCCCGAGAGGAGAATGGAGGAGAAGGGATTGTGGCGTGGCCTTCCCCCCAGGGGGTGATTTCTCGCTTTCTGTCTCTCTGGCAAGTGCACGTGCCCTATAGCAAAAACCTCTCCAAAAAAAAAAAAAAAAAAAGAAAGAAAATATTTGAAAATCTGATACTGTAAGTCATTTTTTTTTAATTCTTTTTTATGGGGAGAGATTTTTTGCTATAGGGCATGTGCGCTCTCCAGAAAGATAGAGAGATAGACAGAAAACGAGAAATCACCCCCCCCCCCCCCAGGGGTGTAGCCATGCCGCAATCCCTTCTCCTCCATTCTCCTCTTGGGATCTTGGGCACACACACATGCACGCAGCATGAGTTTAAGCCACCAGGTCTGGGATTCGAACCGTGGTCGACTACCTGGGAGTCCAGCGATATAGCCATTATACCAACTGCTGATTCCACTATAAGTTAATTTTTATAGCAATTATTGAATTTACTGTCATGGTATTGGGTTTTGTTAGAAAAGTTATCATTGAGATTACACACCTGTGATAAGAGTTGTTTTCAAGAAGAAAGTGCTGCAGAAAGCATATTAACAGTCTAAATTTATTAATTCTTTCAACCCATGCTATGGACAGTGATCATATAATATGAAATTTAAGACAGTACTTAATTCTACTCTTAATAGGATTAGATATTAGGCACTTATTGCACAGCCTTATTGTCTGTCTTTTATTCATATTGTCAAATTTACTAAAATCCAATACTCCGTGAAAGAAATTGTTTTAAGGCTAAGTTTAACAGATCTGTATTACACTATTGGTTTTTCATTTCAAGTATAATGAGTTTTCATATACAAAGCAGGTGAGCCTTTGCTAAATGGTTTATACTGTCAAATTCTATAAATACATAGTCAACTTTCAACCTTTTAACTGAACCATATATTGCAATCTGAAATTTAATTGACTTTTAGGCTAAAATATAGTCAGTGAGCTTTCATTGTTGTTACAGATTTGTCCCAGACAGTCTGGCCAATGATAGTTAAACAGGTAATTCAATAGAAATGGAATATTTCATTAAGAATTGGATTTCAAAATGCAGATAATAAATTTAACGTGGTATAGTCAATTCTTGATTATCTTACATAATGGAGGAACCATTGCTGTGGATAATAGAGATTTTATTACTGTAAGTTACTTGTTTCTTATTTTATAGGAACCTAAATAAATTCAGTCCAGGAGGCTAGGAAAGGAGCTAGAGAATAAACTGATGAATTTAAGGAAAGTAAAAAGAAGATATTAATGCATTTGAATATGAAGAAACAATGGGAAGTAATATGTAAATCTATGGTCTTGTTTGCTGAATTAATGAGCAATAACTTCTGTCAACAGTAATATAGAATAGAATCGAAAACTTCAACTATAAAGCATTGACAATGAGACAAGGGCTGTAGCTTCATATATAGAAGCTTAAAATAATGATATACACGAAAAGTATAGTAATGTAATTTTGGGAGGAAAAATATAAATGATCGATTTTGGCCTATGTAGAGGTAGGTGATCTGAATAAAAAATTTCAAATTGGAAAAATTTGAAAACTATCTTACAATAGCCTCTTAATATGAAACCAAGTAAAGCCATTTCACAAGTGATTTCTGTCAAAGCCTCAATGAAGTGATCATTCCTGCAGCAATTAAATTTCTCATTTATTTTTATGAAGCTAAATAAAACTGATAGCAAAATGTCTGACTAAATTTAACACACACACACCTCAACAAACCTGAAAACCACAAGAAAAAACAAGTAAGCAAGAACAAAATAAAACTCAAAACATGCCAGTTACACTTATGAATATAAATGTAGATACGTTCTGAAATTAACACCATGAATTCAGCAGCATATTACTGATTAAAACACCATGGTCAGATGGGACTTAGTCTAAGATATGTGAGATATTTATTATTATAATTCAATGACTATATTCTGTAAATTTAAAAAGTCAAAGGAGGGAAATATATCATCATTTCTAGAAATTCCAAGAAAGCATGGAACCTGCTCCTGTCTTAGAAAATAAGACTTATTCATAGTCTCACAGGTCTGGAAGCTGGAAGTCCAAAATCATGGTGTCAGCAGGTCCACACTCCCTCTGAAACCTGTAGGGAAATCCTTGTCTCTGGTGGTTTGATGGCAGCAGATAGCATAGTGGTGAAGACACTGGACTCTCAAATGGCTCATTGTGGTTCAAGTCCTAGACCAGGCAGCTTTATAATCACACTGGGTGCTTGTGCGTGTGTGTTGAAAATCCCAAGAGGAACATGGAGGAGAAGGGACTGTGGTGTAGCCATCCCCACAGGGATGATCTCTCACTTTCCCTCTCTCTGTCTTTCTCCAACAAGTGCATGTACCCTACAGCAAAAACCTAAAAAAAAGATAAAAAAAATAATAAGACTCAAAAATAAACTAGGAATGCTTACTTCTATAACATAACAAAGAACCCTTGTTGAAAACCAGCAGCAGTACTATATTTAATGTTGAAGCATAATGGCCAATTCCACTTATATTCAGCTTCTTAGGTTGTTGTAAATTCCTTGGCATTACATCCCTTATAGCTAGAGCACTTCTAAGTATGTGTGTTAATTTTATAAATGGGCTCTGAAATCTATTTCAGAGCATGAAAGAGTCCATTCTTTTGATAAGACTATTAATGGCACTAGGTAACCACAATTCCTTAAATAGTATAGTAGGTACAAGGGGTCCTCAAAAGCTATTGGAGAATGTGTATTATGAAAAATTTATGCATGGACTTTAAAACTTTTTTTCCCCCAAATAAGCTCATACTTTAATTTTCTCATGACTTTTTGAAGGGCCCCCCCCCCCATATATTTTGTTAATTATCACTGAACAGTTCTGGCCTATAAAGAGCATTCTTAAAACAGAGTCTATTATTACATTTTAAAAACAATTTTAAAAGCAAGGAGTAGCAGATGACATAATGGTTACATTTCTGGACTCCCACATAGTTTATCGTAGTTCAAGTCCTGGACCTGGTGGCTTAAAACTCACGCCAGGTATGTGCGTGTGTGTGTGTGCCTAAAATTCCAAGATGAGAATGGAGGAGAAGGGATTGTGGGGTGGCCATCTCCCTGGGGGGTGATTTCTCACTTTCTGTCTCTGTCTCTCTGTATGTCTCTGGTGAGCCCACACGCCCTATAGCAAAACTCTTTCTTTAAAAAAAAATTCAAAAGCAAACTTTTTTTATTATGGTTGGCTCTTGTATTAGTTTTCTAGAGCTGCTTTAACAAATTACCACTAGTTGAGTGGGATAAAATGATAGAAATTCATTGTCTCATGGGTCTCGAAGCTGCAAGTCCAAAATCATGATGTCAGTGGGTCCATGCTCCTTTGAGACCTGTAGTGAAATCCTTGGCTCTGGTGGTTCATGGCAGTCTGTGGCATCTCTGAGCTTGCAGCCTCATAATTCCAGTCTTGTTCTTTGCTGTCACATAGTGGAGGTATTGTCTGTCTCTGTCCTCTTATAGCTACCATCTGACAAGGACACCAGGCATCTCATATTAGGGGCAAACCCATATTAATTAATAACTTCTATAATGATTCTGTTTCAAATAAGGTCACATTCTGAGTTACTAGGGGTTAGAAATTTACCATATGTTATTTTTTTAGGGAGGCTGTGTGATTCAACCCATCTCTTTTCCCTTTAGGAGCTTCAGTTTGAGACAGGACCTAAATAGATTTTTAATATGGTGAAGGCATCGGGCAGGCAAAAGACTCCTTTAAGAAGCTAAAAATCTTGCCAGAATTTCTATTGTTTATTTTATGATGACAAGACATAAGTAATTTAGGAAAATACAACAGATGGGAAAGTGGGGTGGTGAGTTCTCACCATTGGGTATAAGAGATTTGATCACTTAGGGCAGGATTTGGGAGCCTTTGGGAGGTTAGAAGGGTCAGAGATTAGTGGGACTATTTGGTAGAGTTCAAAAGCAGAGCTTGGCTCTGAAAATGAGGGTGGTGAAAAAATAAGGAAAAGAGATTCTCTGCCAAATGCTTAGAGTTCAGGACAGGGTTTCCGGCCACGTTTTGGAGGTAAAGGGGGCAAGACATAGAGTATCCAGGGATTCCAATTAAGCAGATTGGGTTCCCAAAATAAAGAATTTGGAAGAGACGATGAAACAGAAGTGCCCGGAAGTGCTTGCATGTCTGACATGACATGAACGAGACTGGGAGATTTTGTTCTAATTTAATTGACTTGGGGTCAGCTAGCGCTCCGAATGCACAGCTCAGCTGGCCCTTTACTGATTACTTGCGTAAGGCAGGACAGCTGGCAGGTACCTACTCATTCATGGGACAAGGACAAGGCCTAACACTGGTCACATTACTTTTGTATTGTTTCAGTGGATAACCTTTATCACACAATTAATACACAAATACTGTCTTGTGGAACATTCAAATAATACTGAAGAATATAGACTAAAACACAAAAGTCCTAGGTTTGCAGGTTGCATAGTGCTTAAGGCGCAGAACTTTCAAATGACTGACAATGGCTCCAGTTCCAGATCTGGCAGCTTGAAACTCACACTGGGTGCATGTGCATGTGTGCCCAAAATGGAGGATAAGGGATTGCAGCATGGCCACCCAACCTGGGAATTCATGTCTCATTTCCTCTCTCTGTCGCTGTCTCTCCAGTGAGTGCACATGCCCTATGGCTAACCCTTAAAAACAAAACAAAAATCCAAATAATAATAATAATAATAATAATAATAAACATACAGACATCCTTCTCACGTTCTCTTCCTCTAGTTTGTGGATTCTGCCAGGTTTTTGTAAGAATGTATACATGCAGTCAGACATACACATTTTATAAATTTCATTTTCCATGTAGATGCATCACTACTCTTTACTATTTTATGTAGATGCACATATGTCCTAATTTGTAAAACTGCCCCCCTTTGATTAACATTAATTCATTTATATTGGAGTTATTACATGAGTAGCATTAATGAATGCCCAGTGGGATGATTTCAAAACTATATGGCTTCATATTCCATTTCCCTAATTACAAGTGGAATTGAGTAATTTTTCTTATGTTTATTGGCTCTCTGCAATTTTCATGGGAATTAACTGTTCGTATTTCTTGCATAGTTTTCTATTGAACATTCCCTTTTCTTACTGATTTGTGGGGTTGAAACTCAAATGCTTCTCTTGGTCGTATGCTCACAGACATCTATTTTACATACATTTCCTTAGTTTTGTACATCTTTTTACTTCTAACCTTTTTTGTATATAACTTTAGTATTTATAACGATTCCTAAGTCCTTTTGTTTGAAGTCTTTGTCTTTTCTATCTCTATGAAGAAAACCATTTGCAGCCTAACAATAAAAATTCTGTTTTTTTAAAAATATTTTTAGATTATTTTTGCTGTCTTTGTTTAGGTCATTATTCTACCCTGGACTTCTTTCCAAATGAAACTAATTTTCTCATCATAATTTACTGGATATTTGCTAATCACCTAGAGTAAATTCTTATGTGGGATCAGCCCATGGTGTAGTAGTGAAGGCACAGGGCCAACTGTGTAGTTCAAGTCCTGGTCCCAGCAGTTTGAGAAACATGCTGGGCACTTGTGTGTTCCTGACCAAAAATCCCAAGAAGAGAATAAAGGAAAAGTCATTGTGGCATTGCCATCACCCCTGGAGAGTGTTTTCTCACTTTCTCTCTCTCTCTTTGCAGAGCACACATGCCTTATAGCAAGTTAAAAAGAAAACTGTCATGTAAACATTGGTTCACTCTAATCCATAGCTAGTCTATGCCAAGAGCATGTTGCTCTATTCACTCTAACTTGTAGTATATTAATACTTTAAAAGGAAAGTTTTCCATTCTTGTTTCCTACACTTCTTGATTATCCCTGTGTGTTTTAGCCTTAATGTGAATTTGATCAGAGACTTTTTAAATTGCATTAGAAATGCACTTGGGATTTTTTGTGGTTTTCAGTGACTATTAAGTAATCAGAACTGACTTTTTTTTACTCTTGAATTTTCCCTTCTGTATGTGCATGTCTACATTTTTTCTGTTTAAAAGTTTTCCTTTGATAAATTTTTTAGAATTTTTGCTCACAAAAGTTATACTTCATGTTAATTTATTCTTAGTGCTTTAAAAAATGCTAATGTGAATTGGATTTTTTCTCTTATTATATCTTAAATTGGTTATTCCTAACTGTTCAGATTTTATTGTCAAAATTTGTCTGACTGCAGATTTTTTGTTGTTGATGTCCTATCATATATCTGATTTTAGCCTAAGTTTCTTTCTTGAAATTTTCCCTGATAATCCATATTCTTGATGTCGGTAAGCCTCTGTATATATGTGGTCCTTCCTGCACCGTTTTCTCTTTTTCCTTTCCCTTCTGACCTGTTTCCACCTTAACCTTTACCTTTTTTGTGTGGCTAATATCTATACAACCTTTATTTCTAAGCTTAAGGGACATTTTCCTGGGGAGATTTCTGAACATTTCTTTTGCTTTCACTGTTGGAAAGTAGGTACCCTTCCCACATTTCACAGAACAACTAATACTTTTCTCTTGATATTCTGAATAACATTCGTATTTGTGAAACCATGCTCCCCTTAATTATACTGCGTCCTCTTCAAGGGATGCTTAAGTACCATTCTGTCCCTACAACTGAGCATATTACCAGGCATATGAACTTTACCATATGTATTTGTTGATTAATAGACTGATGAATTAATACACTAATGAGTTAAACCCTGCATTTGTTTAATAACCTACTAGATTAATTAATGAGCTGATAATAAACTAAGGAACAATCAAATGAATGAAAAGGTGTCAACAAACTCAGGGTTTTTGATTCCATGTCTACAATTATGTCCGTTGTATTATCTGATCAACTTCTTTCTAGCTTGTGATATTGACAGTGGTCACTTACTTGATTCTCATTGTTGATTGGTTCCACAGCTTTTAAAAATTATATAAATTTATGAAAACAATCGTTGTCCATAAGACCTTGTAAAATAAGGCCAAGTAAAATTCCTTGCTATGGTTGTTGCATTATATCAATGTGGGATAAATATTCTGGAATATATCCTCAAAACTTTAGGGTCAAAAGATTGAGTTCTCGAGCCAGCCGTTAGCTTTCTCCTCTCTCTCTCTGTCAGTGTATGTGCCCTCTGGAAAGTTTTTAAAAAAAACCTTAGATATCTCTGGGCTGGCAAATGGCATCATGATTAAGGTGTTGGACTCCCACATGGCTGACTATGGTTCAAGTCCCACTTGTTTTCTCACTTTCTCCTTCTCTTGTTCTCTCTTACTGTCTCTTTGGTCAAATTAAAAAATAATGATATATAATAATAACAAATAAAATTAGATAAAGAAATAATGTTAAAAATTTAGTCTTTCCTTTTCTTTTATCAAACATTGGAAATATTTTTTAATTATAAAGATAATGAGAAGAATTTGTTTTTTTCAGAAATTGATAAGAGAATGGATAAATTACTCATTTGGACAACCACCCAAGGAGCATCTTAACAAAACAAATTCCAATAGCTAAATTTGTTAAGCAGGACAAATTAAGTAGTAAATAATGAAATATATACTTCTATTTTGATTGATTATAATTGAGGTGTGTGGAAAAAATATCAAATCTTTTTACTTTTCTGTCTCACAGCACAGATCACTTTTGGGGTCCCAAAATGTTTGAGTGTGCTCCACCAGTGAGCAAGCAGCAGACACCAGCTAGGTGTCCTTCAATTCAGTTCAATTCTGATATTCTACTTGGAGATAGAATGAGATCACAAGATTGAGGGTTCAGTTTCCAAGACCCCTACCCTTCAGATGCCAGTTGCAAGCTCCAGATTGTTTTTTGTGTACTTCTGACTGACCTATTATAAATGAGAGTTTCTACACCCCCCCTCTTTCTGGGTTAGAATAATTTGTTTACGTGACTCATGGGACTCAGGAAGACACCTACATTCCACTGTTCTATATAAAGTATATTACAAAAGATGCAGATGAAGAGTTCCAAAGGATAAACCATGTAGGTAGGAGTGCAGAGCTTCAGTGCCCTCTCTGAGTGCACCTCTCCTGAAAGTTCCATGGCTATCCAGAAACTCTCTAAATGCTGTTGTTGGATTTCTATAGACTTCGCTGCGTAAGCATAAAATACTCATAGACCAGGTAGGGAGAGCAAGGCTTCTCTTTTCAGATTCTTGGCCTCTCTGTGAGGCATTCCTTCCTCCTGGCTACAGGCAAGACCTCTCTGGAATGAGTGCTAAAATAGGGGGGTGGATATTAGAGTTTGTAAGCCATGTCTTATGGTAAGTTTCTGTGGCCTGTGTTCAAGAGGTTTAGTAACCAATGATCAAGCTTCAGAAACCAAAGCCCAAAACTTACAAGCCAGGAACTGTGGACCAAATCCCCCAAATTTATTTTATGATATCACAAGATGATAGAATGTTTCATAGTTCTTAAAAGATCAGTAGCTCCTTTAAAAACCTCCTTGAGCTATAAGTGGCTGTACAACTGACTTGTTCACAGAAACACATTGTTCACATTTGTCTTTTAATAATTTTGACTGTAGTTTTACAAAGTTACTGTAACATTCTGCCTACAGAACAAATAGATTAAATAAGTATCTATATCTAGCCTTTACTGGGAACTTTTTTTAAAGTAAAAGTTAGTGATCATTTGAAACTAAGGCAAATTGACCATACTTAATGATTTCATTAACCAGAGATGCCTTTATGCAATAAATTCTTGAATATATTTTAACATTAAATTATCCATTCTTGAGTTTGGCCAAGATATACTGTATTCTAGAAATTTAGCTTAGTTTGCTTTGTCAAGATGCCAGATGTGGGGAACCAACAGTTAGCATAATGGCTATGTTGCTGGACTCCCACGTAGTCAACCGCGGTTCGCGTCCCGGACCCGGTGGCTTAAAACTCACGCCGGGCGCGTGTGCGTGTGTGCCCAAGATCCCGAGAGGAGAATGGAGGAGAAGGGATTGCGGCGTGACCATCCCCCCGGGGGGTGATTTCTCTCTTTCTGTCTCTATGTCTCTCTCTGTCTGTCTGGCGAGCGCACGTGCCCTATAGCGAAAAAAATCTCTCAAAAAACAAAAAAGATGCCAGATGTGGATTAAGGCAAGGGAATTACTATATAATAATAATATAATGACTTGGACTTCTGTAGGATGGTAGAGGGGAAGTCAGAAATGATTCTGTGAGAAAGCTGGAGTTAAACTACATCCAGGTCAATTAAAAAATAAAGCACAAGGGTCTGACTCAATAGCACAGTGTTAATGCACTACTTCAGTAGTGCCAGTTCCTTGTCCCCGTGGACCCGTACTTGCTGGGTGTGCGCACCAATGAGCCTAATTGGCTGGAAGGCTGGGATCAGGGAAAACCTAGTGTAAATCTCTGTGGAAGATGTTTGTCTCCCTGGCCCCCATCTCTCACCGTCATGAAATAAATAAAATTTTAAAACAATACATACACACACACCCATTTGTACATATATATGTGTGTGTGTATACATACATACACACACACACACACACACATATATATATACATACACACACACACACATATATATATATATATATATATATCACAAGATGAATCATTTTCTACTTCAGATTTTATGGTGTGAATTGTATATGATCATTAGTTAAAATGATAACTTATGTGACACGAACATTCCTCTTGTAGTACTTGGTATAAGTAAGCAGCTTTGGTATATGGTAAGCTTTACAGATTGTCTTATAGAAGATGCTGGATCTGTTCAGGTTCCTGGTATTTAGCTGCCTGGGGTGATCATTCCCAGAATATCCTTGTGTAGCAGTATTTCCATGGGATGTCCCCCATTATATTGTCATTGTATTAGGAAGACTCAAAGTCCACACAGTTCTACTTGGGAACCACCAAGTTGTGTAATGATCACATCTTTCAGTGTAGTGTATGTGAAATATTTTATTTGTTAAGAGAGTCAGGAAAAGAAGTATTAGATGAATAAATGCATACTGCCTTTGGTTTGAGATAGTCTGGCCATGAAATCCTGTAACTGAAGTTTCTTCTTTAGAAAGTGCTGCAACAAGTGCTATTGGCATTTGCCTCTGTAAATTCACATAGCTTTGTAAGTCTCATTATCTCCTTTCAAAGCATACTTTATTATTATTTTTAAAATTTTGCTAGAAGGCATGTTTGCTTGACAAAGAGAGACAGAGAAGAAAAGCAAGAAAGCACCTCCCATGGGGAATGGCCTCACTGCAATCCCTTCTGCTCTATTTCTCCTCTTGGGATTTTGGGCATACAGGCACACACAACAAGTTTGTTTTTCAAGCCCCTAGGTCCGGGACTTGAACTGCGTAGTTAGCCATGTGGGATCAAGTCTCCTTAACCACTGCACCACTGGCTGGCTCTCCATACATGCTTTCACATTTGGTATTCAGTTGTGTTAATGTGACTTCATTCTTTTTCCTCCTGCAATTGATTTTGTACACCTAGTGTAATTCATTGTGAGTTGATTTTATAGTTTAGCTGTCAAGGTGACCTTTCTTCTACCACTCCCAAATTCTCACTTCTGTTAACACCTCTTTCAAACATCACTAGTTTTTATGTAGTTCTGAGAAAGAAAGACCAGTTGTAAAGATTGATGAAGACTGGTGATGGTCTTCTGAGTATGTTTGTAGATATGAGCACATGTGCAAATTCGCAGGCTGAAAATACAGACCTATTGATTCATTCAACAAATATTAAGTCCCATCGGAGTGACCTATATTAAGAGCTGGGAATAACTGACAAGTGTATTGTGGTTTCTTGCTTCAACTAGCTTAAAGTATGAATTTCAAAATATAATGTTAAGTAATCAAGCAACATGTTTTTTAAGTGATATCACTTACATTACTGTGGGAAGGCAGACAAAGATCTAAGTCATTCTAGAGAAAAAAGGAAAAAGGGAATGAAAGAGGAATCACACTAGAAAGCAAGTGATGGGGCCATCAGGTAGCATGGTGGTTAAGGCAGCTGGATCCTACGTGGCCGACTGTGCGGTTTGATTTTTAGAAGGCGGCTTCAGTTGAAAATACCTTGGGCGAGTGTGTGTGTGTGTCCAAAAATACTGAGAGAAGAATTGGAGAAGAAGGGATGAATGTGTGGCCATTCCCCTTGGGATGTGATTTCTCTTTTCCCTTTTCCCCTCTTTCTCTCTCTCTCTGTCTCTCTGGCAAGTGCATGTGCCCATATCAAAACTGAAAAAAATAAAGTGATCAAAGTGGTTTGTGGGAACAATTGCTCAGTTTTGTCCATGTAAGTTTAAGATGACTCTTGAATATCCTATAGGTGATTAGAATATGTTTCTGCAGATCGGGAGGGCATTTTAAGCAAAGGGTGTCGATTTCGGAGTCTTATAATATGCACATAAATTAAAACACTGCAAAGATGTGTGTGTGTATTTTATGTATAAAGATAACTTAGAGAAGGATTGCAGCACAGATGAAACGCTGGAAAATACCAATATGTTAAGGAACTTGGTAGAGAAGGTATTGCTAAAGTATGCTCAAGAAGGAAAAAGACTGGGTGTCTGGTGTCATTGAATCTGTTGGGTAAGACCATAGGAAATGAGAAAAGGATCAGAAGATCATGTGCTATAGAGAAGTTAAGTATTTTTATGAGCTTTTTATGGCCCAATGGGGAGATAAAAATAGTTGCATCAATCCTAGGTCTGGAATACAGAACTAATGTTCATTTTCTGTATGTAGTATCCAGACGAGAGCATTTGCAGTCACAAAGGTACAGGATATTCCAGAGGCAAATTCCATCCTTTGAAATACATATACACAGTCACCAAAGAGCTGAGATTCACTGGAGGAGCTTCTTGACCCCTGGAGATGAAAACTGCCTACATCTTTGTTTTTAGCAAATAGTGAAAAGTGCCAGCACTTCCTTGGTGCTCAACCATTTCTGTTGATTAGAATTGAATTGTGCAAACTGAGTTAAACTATTTTCCATGTTGGAAAAATGATGAAATCTTATTTAGTGGCCTTTAATTTTATAGCCGTTTTCAGTCAGAGAACTATAGGTAAATTTGAGCACATGAATTACGGAGTGCATAGAAGATGTTTATAAAGAAGTCCATCATCACATCCTGTTTTAATGCCTTTTATTTGGTTTAACTTTAAAGCTGATTTAAAGTTGCTTAAATGGCCAGAAGCTTGTTTGTTGTTCTTCCTAAAATTATGTTCACATGCAAAGTGCAGACTGATGTGCAGCAGAATTTCAAGTAAATTAATTTCAGTTTTCTCAGAAGGAGGTTTTGCATTATGAACAAAAAAAGTATCTTTTTCTCTGCTCCTGAAGAAAAATGAACAGATGTAAATTTATTTGCATAGTTCCAATCAGTCCTCTGCAGATTTCCAATTACTGTGACTTAAGAATTATTTCCTAGACACACCAGGAAATACAGAAATATTGTCTTCCACTTAATTTACTTTCTTATGCAAAACCTACTATTTCCTATAGGATAAGAAAGTCAGTTATTATATAATTGAAGTTTGAGGACATCTGGATGCTTAGATAATGAATTTAAAAAATTAATATTGTTTCATCTTTTTCTCTTATATATTATTTATACCAAATAAAATGTTATTTCTATGGCTAAATTATATTTCATATCACTCCTTTCATTTCTTTCAGTATATCTGAGTAAGATATACAGAGCCAACCCTATTTAAATTGCAGCCCTCCACCACTCTCACACTCCTGTTCTTTGCTTTGCTTCTTTTTTTCACATTGTGTTTATCACCTTCTGGTGAACTATATCATTTCTGTCTGCAGTGTAAGTTTTATTAAAATACAGATACACTTAGTTTGCTTTGTGCATTGCAAAATTGCAAGCCCTATAAAAGCATTGCTTTTTATATATTTCCACATTGCTAAAAATAGTGCTCAGCATTTAGTATGTGCTCAATAAATGCTTCTTCAACACATACGTATGTACATCATGCTGCCCTTGATTTGTGTGTGTGTGTGTGTGTGTGTGTGTGTAAATTCCCCATGTTTAAAGAACATACCATGGCTTACTTTGGAAACTTTCTCTGCCTATTTCTTTTTCCCTCTCCCTATTAACCTCTGCAGAATCAAAGATCTCATAAGGATGTCCTTTTAGTTTTTCACCTTTATTGCTTTTAATTATAGTACTCCCTTATTTCACTCTGCCCTTAGGAACTCTTGTTATTAGAGATGAGCATGTCGTAGAGTAAAAAGCGAATGTAAGTTAGTTCACCTTACTGTTCTAATAACAAGGAGGTCTCTATCAAGAGAGGTCCACCACCCACCAGGAGAAGGAGAACCTCCCATTATCACATTAGGAAGTGACACTCTCTTAGCAGAAATTCAAACCAACAGAATAAACCAAGTTGTTCTGAAGTCTAAAGGGAGACTGGGGCTTTAATACACTATATTCTATGAGCAGCTTTTTGTTGTTGTTGTTGTTAAGTGATTTTTATATTTGTGCATGTCCCCCGTTACTTCTCTTTGAAGAAAGAGCTTAAGAAAAAATCTCTAGGGGTCAGCAGATGGCATAGTAGTTATGGTGCTGGACTCCCTCATGGCTGACCCTGGCTCAAGCCTCAGACCTGGTGGCTTAAAACTCACACTGGGTGTGTGTGTGTGTATGCATGCCCAAGATCCCAGGAGGAGACTGAAGAGGGATTGCAGTATGGCCATCCCCTGTGTGTGTGTGTGAGGGGGTGATTTCTCACTTTCCTTCTAGCTATCTCTCTAAGTGCACATGCCCTAAGGCAAAAACCTCTTTAACAAAGAAAAAAAAGAAGCATTTCTAAATCTTCAAAGATCAGTTTTAGCTGTAGGTTCAAGCCAGGGATGCAAAGCATATATTCTTAATCTCCTGAAATGTAGAGTTAGAAAAGAGTCTTTCCTAAAGAACTGCTAACTTCTAAAGACAAGCAAGTTGGCCCTTCCCTTTTATTTATTATTTATTTTTAAAAAATATTTATTTATCCACTCATTTATTTCTTAATTTGACCAGAGAGAGACACAGAGAGAGAGAGAGGGAAAGGGAGAAAGCAAGCCACCAGGTCACGGGGTCGAACCATGGTCAGCCATGTGGGATTGTCCAACGCCTTAACCACCATGCCACCTACTGGTCCCTATTTATTATTTTTTTTAAGCGTCAAGAAAAGTACTTGCAGCTGAGAAGTTTTCTTTTTTTTTTATTTATTGCTAATTTCTTTTTTAATTATTTTATTTAAATTTATTTATTTGCATTCATTCACTGTACATCATTACAGCATACAAAATGAGATTTTCCATCCAGAGTACACTGTATATTGTCTCAATCAAGCACATCAACAAACATGTTATTGTCAGCAAATAATTTTCCATTTCTTGTTCTCTGTATGTTTTACTTTTTACCCCCATCCTTGATTCCCTATCTCTTACCCTCTGCCATCTCTCACTCTTCTTCCACACTGTCTCTGGTATCTATGTTTGCTTTCTATACTGTTTTACTCCCACACTTTATTGAATTATTAAAGACCTTAATTAATCTAAATATTTTCATAGCAAACACAGCTGATATAAACATTTCCATGAATACAAGTCTAACTTTAGGCATCCTATAAAGTAGCACCTAGCTGGGGCTGTATATCTTACTGCAGTCATTGAATAGATATTTTTTTTCTGAAACTTTTCTGAGGCAAGGTCAGTACTCTTATGAAACATGAAGATAGCATGAATAAAAAAGGAAAGAAGGGAAAACTAGAGCTGCTGAAAGTACCCTCTAGTTTTCTCTTCACATGGCACCGTAATCTCTAAGCGTCCATTGTTTTTTCCACATCTGTTGGCTCTTTTTCTCCTTCCTCCAGCCCTATATGCCGTTTTGCCTCCTACTCCCATCACTGAACCCTGTTGTCTGACTAAGGCCATGAACTGGTCCTTGTTCTCTTTTATCTCTTAAACTGAATAAAGAGATATCCCTTCTCTGTACAAAAATTAAGCAAGTAAAGGCAGTTTTAGAAACACTGTAATCAATGGTGTTTTTCTTACAGTGTTCAAGTACTTCAGGGTAAGGCTGTGAGGAAATTATTTCTAGGATGAAAAAAAAAAAAAAAAAACTCCAACTTTCATTTTTGGAACTCATCTAGCTATTCTTATTAGAAACTGCTTGTATGACCTAACACCTATTCCTGCTGGTCGGTGAGATACTTGATACCTTTCCCCCTTTCATAATTTATTGCTTCAACGGCGGACTTTTGTTAGAGCACTGCTGTTAAGGGACAAAGAAAACACCCACTTTGTTGAACATTTATGTTTAAAGGGAGTACATAGCACTAAATCACTGTGAGCCTATGGGGACATATCTAACCTAAATTATAACCATATCTATGATGAAATCAGACCCTGAAGCTTTTTATTGTAATTTTTTTGAGTGTATTGATTCTTATGGAATTCACAAATGTTAGATTTTGTTTCTGTTTTTGTTTTCCCTCCTCCCTGAACAAACGACTTTAAGTTAGGTTTTCTTGCTGTGGACTCCACGATAAAGTACCCTGTCATACAGTAGTATCATTTACCCAGCCTTGTTACTGCTTCATAAGTAATTTATCTTTTCTGCTAGTGATTAAATCTCCATAATAACACTTTCAAAATACATTTTGAATGAGTGAATAAACTAATCAGTAATCTAATTACATTGAGTTTTCTTGAGCAGACCAGGCTTTGGTTTGTGCTAGTATCCCAGCTTAGAAGTTTCTTTACAGTGATTGCATACCTACCGATGAAGTATTTCTTCTTCAGAAATTGCACAGTGATTAGACATCCTTGTTGGAGAGCCCCTGTAAATAGCAAAGGACAAGTAGCAAGTAGCAAATCTCTGGATAGCTTTAAAATTGGCAGTTAGTGCTTTTAATTCGTGTTAGATGCTTTTCAGTTCTTAATTTTGTTTGTTTTAAACACAAAATTATCCTAGAGGATGAAGGAAATATTTAAGAGATTTGACTGTGATCCCAGAAAATATATATAGGCTTACCAGAATAATATTTGTTTTCATGGAGATGAAGGAAACGGAGAAGTGGGAAAATGTTCCTTATTTAAAAATTTAATTGTCTGGCACTGTTGTAACTTGGACAGAGCTTGATGAAATATTTCAGAGCATGGCATTTGGCAATAAACAGACGTAGATTCAAATCTCCCATTTACTGGTTCCTGGGCCTGACCTTGGGCAAATTGCTTAATCCTTATTTGTCGTTTGCAGAATTAGGTTATGCTAGTGTTACTATGGAAGAATAAATAAAATAATGCCCAAAACTTGATATAGTAATAAAAGTTGAAGTGTTTGTTAGGTATTAATTTCATTCTATTTCTTTTTTTTTTTTTGGAGAGATTTTCGCTATAGGGCGCGTGCACTCGCTAGACAGACGGAGAGACAGAGAGACAGAAAGCGAGAAATCACCCCCCATGGGGGATGGCCACGCCGCAATCCCTTCTCCTCCATTCTCATCTCGGGATCTTGGGCACGCACGCACACGCGCCCGGTGTGAGTTTAAGCCGCTGGGTCCGGGACTCGAACCACGGTCGACTACATGGGAGTCCAGCGACATAGCCATTACGCTACCTGCTGGTCCCAATTTCATTCTATTTCTAAATGTTCCCTGGCTTTTCCCTTAAGGGGACTATGCCTATACTTACTGGCAAAATTTCTTTGAAGACTTGTTCTCTTGTTCAGAGCACAAGAGTAATCTGAGAAAACCCATTTACAAGTATATTGATTATGATGCATTTATTAGAAAATATAGGCTTATCGGCATTGAAAGCTGCTGTTAATCCAAACTTGAAGCAAATTCAAGATGTTTATGTATTAGGAGATATATATATATATATATATATATATATATATATATATACACACATATACATATACATATATATATGTATATATATATATAAATAAGCAAAATGAGGATAGAAATTTGTCAATACAAAGAATGATGAAACATTGAGTACAGGAGCATAAGAAAAAAAGAATAATTATTAATGTTTTAAGTCCAAAATAGGCACATATTTCCTGTGGATCACTGTAAGATCAAGCCAAGATAGTATGATTTGAAATCTGATAGCACTGAATAGGAATCACATCTTGAGTCTTGGCAAATGTATTACCATGGACTAGTTAGTTAACTTCTCTCTTCCTCCACTGTCATATTTCTAAACTATTTCTATTGCTAATTGTCAGTATGGAAAGAAATAATATGGTAAACATATGATCATAAAGCCACTCAGTATTCTTTCTTATTTCCTACTGAGTGCTGTTTTTGAACTAGAAAAATATATTCACACCTATTATTATTTCATGGCATGTGGAAGAAAATATCACCTTAATTATATATTCAGAAGACAGGTAAAAAGATAATTATGCATATATTAATATACAAAGTAGTTCTGTGAATCGTAGATCCAACAATAACTATCTACATGGATTAGCTAATTTGTTTAAACATTTTGATCTTTAGACTCCTCTTTAAAAATGGGGATATCTTTATGGGTCCATTATAAAAATTACATGAGGTGATAATTGTAAAGTACTTGTTTGGAATATGTCACAAAGTAGAAATGAGCTAACATTAGATAAAAAGCCTGCAGAAAAATGAAACTGGATCCCTATTTTGCTCCATTAAAAATCAACATATGAAACAGAGATCTGAACCCAAGACCTCAAACTGTAAACGTACTGGTGGATAACACAGGAAAAACTCTTGGAGACTTGGAGTAGGCAAAGACTTCTTAAATAAGACCCCAAACATAGGCAATAATCCCAAAAATAGGCAAGTGAGATTACATCAGGTTAAAAAACTTCTGCTCATCAAAACAAACAATAATTAGAGTAAATCAGCAACTCCCGAAATGGGAGAATATATTTGCAAATATGCCTCAGATAAGGGACTAAGAACCAGAAAATATAGGGAACTCAAGCAGCTTACCTGAAAAAAAAAGATCAACCCACTTAAAAAGCTGAACAGACAGCTCTCTGACATAGGAATAGCCTAAAAGCTTATGAAAAGATGTTCAACATCCCTTTTCATAAGGGAGATGCAAATCAAAACCACAATGAGATACCATCTAACTCCAGTCAGAATGGCTAAGATTAAAAAAAATGAAAAGTGGTAAGTCCTGGTAAGATTGTAGTGAAAAGAGAAATCTTCTACACTGTTGTTGGAAATGTAAATTAGTATAGCCACTGTGGAAAACAATATGCAGATTCCCCAAAGACATACACATAGAACCATATGATCCAACAGTTCCACTCCTGGGTATCTACCTAAAGGATAGGAATATACTCAGTTGGAAAAATACTTGCACATCCACATTTATTGTGGCATTCTTCACAATTGCTAAGACATGGAATCAACAGATGTCCACAAACAGATGAATGGATTGAAAAAGCGTGACACTTATGTACTATGGAATACTACTCAGTCATAAATAACAATGAGCCTTTGGCATTTGATAGGATGAGGCTAAATATGGAAGATTTAATGCTAAGCAAAACAATCCAGACTATGAAAGAGAGGCATTTTATGTCCCCACTCAATATATACCAAATGCATGTACTCTATGGCAGACACTGAAGACTGAAAGACATAAAAGCATGGAGAACAACTGTAGCTACTAGACATATGTGGAAGGAAGGTAGAAAATGGGGGAGGATGAGAAAGGGGAAAGAGGAAAAAGAAAGAAGCAAAACATTTAAGGGACACAAAAATGGAAAATTATCAGTTGATAATGTGTATGATAATATCTTTAACTGGACTAGTATGCAGTGTATTCATGCTGGGAAAATTCATTTTACATGCTGTAATGATATTGAGTGATTACATAAAAAATAAAATGATAAAATTAAATAAATAAAATATATAAAGCCTTACTTAGATTTCAAAGTCCAAGTTTGTTTTTTTATTTTTTATTAATTTTATTAATTTTTTTATAATTTACTTATTTTTGCTATAGAGCCCATGTACTTTCCAGAAAGAGACAGAAAAAGGGAAAGTGCGAAATCACACCCAGTAGGTGATAGCCTTGGTGCAGTCCTTTCACTTCTGTTCTCCTCTTGGGATTTTTTTTTTTTCTTTTTTTTTTTTTTTTTGGAGAGGTTTTCGCTATAGGGCGCGTGCACTCGCCAGACAGACAGAGAGAGACAGAGAGACAGAAAGCGAGAAATCACCCCCCAGGGGGGATGGTCACACCACAATCCCTTCTCCTCCCTTCTCCTCTCGGGATCTTGGGCACGCACGCACACGTGCCCGGCGTGAGTTCTAAGCCACTACGTGGGAGTCCAGTGACATAGCCATTACGCCAACTGCTGGTTCCCAAGAGAGAGAGAGTTTTTTGTTATAGGGTGTTTACCAGAAAGGCAGAGAGAGACAGAGAGATAGAAAGCAAGAAATCACTCCCCGGGGGGATGGCCATACCGCAATCCCTTCTCCTCCATTCTCCTCTCAGGATCTTAGGCACACATGCCCACCACATGCCTGGTGTGAGTTTAAGCCACTGGGTCCGGGACTCAAACTGCGGTTGACTACATGGGAGTTCAGTGACATTATCATTGCGCTAACTGTTGGTCCCCTCCTCTTGGGATTTTTGAGGATGTACATGGGCAATCCTGATGTGTTTTTCAAACCACCAGGACTGGGACTTGAATCGCACAGTTGACCATGTGGAATCCAGCCACCTTTACCACTATGCTACATAGCTGGCCCCAGAGATTAAGTTTTATTTAACTCAGGGGAAGTTATAAATGAATATTCCATTTGTAATGTATACTGCATTTAATTTGAGACTTTATGGATTTTTTAAAAAATGCTACTATAGTAGATGACATTTACCTTTCTTTAGCTCTTACAAAAAACTAATGAAAATTTTACAAAGAAGCAACAACTTACTTTTTATTCCCTGAATATTAATTGATAAGGTTTTGGGCAATGCATGTGACATAGGAAAAAAAAAAGATAATTTTTATTGGATGCTTATACTGCTGCATATTTGACAACTTAGACTTAAAAAAACTTCTTTAGGAAATAGAATGGCATTTTTGTTCTTTATTTAGCTGTCAAAGTCTAAACAAAATTCAATTCAGAACAAATAAATAGGTCTGTGTCAAAAGAAAGATACCAGAGAGGAGACTTAACTCTATTTCCTGAATCCTACTTGGCAGTTATGTGATACTTAGAAGTGACATACTATGAAGCAGGTTTCAGCTTTGGGGAGCTATGTAATAGAACCGTGTGCCCTTACTGTCTAGTTCTTATGACATAATGGTTGTTTTTCTCTCCATCTCCTAGTTTCTATTCTTCTTCATGCAATCAAAGTGCAGAAAGGGAAACCAACTTACACATTACGTTTCCCAGCAGAATTTAACCTTTTCAAGAATGGTACATCTTTTCATTTTTTCTCACAGTACATATGGCATATAATAATCATGTATCTACAAAAACGTAGTATAGTTTAAAATATGTATCCAGTTAAATTATGTTTCTGTAGCAAGTGTATCATTATTCTGATAGGTTGAAGTTAGTTATTTTTAATAAAAAGTCAATCATTTATATTCTTTTCCTATTAGTGCTTTTCTATCCAAAGCAGTCTTGGCAAGAATGTTATCTTTACCAGTATTAAAAATAATTAAGAAAAAGGAAGAAAGAAAAGTGCAGTATGTGACTTGAGAAAAACAAGATGAGTAAGAAGAATTCTTCTGCTTGGACCTCAAATTCAAAGTCTATTATCCTAAGGTGACCCAAAAGCCACAGAAGGGGCGTGTGAAACCAGAAAATAAAGCTTTTATTCTGGGATCTCCCTTGGAGCTCAAATTCAATCACATATCTCACTGAATCTTTTCTTCTGAGATGAAAATCCTATTTCTATTCTACTTGATAATTCCTGTGAGTTTCCTTCTTTCTAGCATTTGATTTGAGAAAATTAATATGTTTGTTTTTTGTGTTTTTGTTTTTAGTGCTACTAATGTCATTACTCTATTGGTCAAACAGCATTAACTCTAATCATTCTAATGTCTAATAGTTTAAATTAAGAGTTCTAATTTTCATTCACTCCTATATACCTTTAAAGCATATAACTTTATAAATGTTTTAATTTCAACTTTTATTTCTGGCAGTTATCTAGTATGGTTATCACTCATTCTTAGTGTTTACTCTAATATAGTTAAAAGAAATGTTTATTAAAGAGTCATATATGATGTTATGTATTTTATGGCTTTGTATCAAGAAAACATGAAAAACAATACATATTGTGGTTGTTGGTTGAAAAGAGGCTGTTTGGCAAGTGATAGGAAACCCACGATAATAAGCTAGTTAGAATTTTGTTCTGTGTTATGAAAGGAATTCTAGAGGTATGTAGTCCCTGACAGGTAAGACAGTTTCAGAAGGGCTCAGTTTGCCCTTCGTCATCTTCAGCATTGGATTTCTACCTTATAGCCAGCAGGAATACATTGGTCAGGAATCATCAAAGACACAGAAATGATAGGATAAAAGTACATGCAAAAGAAAGGATTAATTATAGGAATAAATTTAATAATAAAACAAGGTGAAGTCCCATAATAAGTAGCTGTCTATAAATGGGGTGAAGCAGTTGAAGTCTCTGCAGCAGGTACAGTTTCAGAGGCCTGAAGAAGGCCTTGGAAGTTTACAGTGTCCAAGTCCAAATGTTGAAGTCGGAGACTGTGGCTGGAGGGGCACAGGGGTCAGGAACTGACAGGAAGAAAGACAAGGCTGAGTGGAGGAGCAGGGATTAAGTTGGCAGCTGGGTAGGAATAGGATCAGGAGAAGAAGAAGCACATCCCCTCCTTCCTCCATTTGTCCATCCCACGCTCTCAGCTGATGAGAGAGTGCAAGGCCATCTTGAAGGTTGGGTCTTAGTCTTTCAGCCCATTGACTCACATGCCAATTTGTCTAAGAACTTTCTCTCACCCACTTAGAAATAATGTATCATCAGCCTTCCAGGCATCCTTCAGTTCAATATGACATTCAAAATTAACCATCTCAAGGATGACATACTCTCTCCTTTTTAAAGGAATTTCCTAGAGCTGCACAGGGCACTTGTAATTCCATCTCCCTGGACAAAGTATAGTTGTATTTCATGATTGATCAGGATTCTTTTCATGTTTTTAGTACCTAACATAGCAGCTACTACATAATAGCTACTTAATTTCAGAACTCTTGTACACTCTTAACCTTGAAATTACTTAAATCGATTCCAGTGGTAAAAACTTACTACTTTTATTTATAATACTCTTCATTTAAAAGGACATTGATTTCATCCATATAAAATCTCATTTTTAGTTTTAGCTAAATTAGCAAATTTGTTTAGGAAATTTAGGTTAATGGAAAGTTCAAATATAATTCCAACTAATGTTAACTAAATTCCTTTGGATGTTTAACTGCATAAATACTTTGAGGAAAAAATAGAACTCCTAAAATTTATATTTTATCTCTGAGAGGGGTAAAAAAAAACAACTTAGTTTCTCAGTTCCTATTTGTGTCAAAGGATTGTCAAACAAAATAAAATTTAAGAAAATGTTTTAATTTAAGATGAATGTATTTTTTTTCTTCCTCATTGGGTATTAGGCATTATTAAATACTTTGTGAGCTGTTGTTTATAGACATCGTTGTCTGACTTATTTTGATTGCCCAGGGAATGGCAAGACTATTACTGAAATCTGTTCTCATAATGCAATTAATTTTTTTTTCCTTTGGTCTTCAGTTTCCTAAATATTACCTACATAGATTGTCATTTAATTTTCACGAAGCTTACCATTGGTGCTATTTTTAGGTTAAAAATGTTGTCAGTTACTCCCTTCCTTCCTTCCTTCCACAGGGTCTTAATGTCACTATCATCCTGCCTCAGCTTCCTGACTAGGACTATAGGGATTCAACATTATGCCCGGCTCTTTTTAAAATAATATCTAGCTACGTTTCCCAGGCTAACTTCAAACTAGAGATTCTCTTTTTCTTTGGGACTTCAGACTCACCTCAGTATTCACTTTTTTTTTTTTCTTTTTTTCTTTTTTTGGAGAGGTTTTTTTTTTTTGCTGTAGGGCGCGTGCGCTCGCCAGACAGACAGAGAGAGACAGAGAGATAGAAAGCAGGAAACCACCCCCCAGGGGGGATGGCCACGCCGCAATCCCTTCTCCTCCATTCTCCTCTCAGGATCTTGGGCACGCACGCACACGCGCCCGGCGTGAGTTTAAGCCGCCGGGTCCGGGACTCGAACCGCGGTCGACTACGTGGGAGTCCAGCAACATAGCCATTACGCTAACTGCTGGTCCCAGTATTCACTTTTTCATTGTACAAGAATTGAACCTGGGCCTCCCATGTTGTCTCAACCTGAAAGCAGTGTCTTAGTATGTACATCACTCTGACTGGTTCCCAGCCCCTTTTACTTTGAGTTTTCTTATGCATGACTTGATCTTTCTGAAATGCTGTTTTCTGCATTCTTGACTTTCTTCTTTGTTTCTCTTCTCTAGGAAGTTAACTTAATCTGTCATTTTGAGGTGTCCCTCTTATGGGTTCCTTAAACACTTTATGCTTTATCATGGCATTCTTTTTTAAAATTACTTATTAAATTTTATTTATTATTGTTATTATTACTATTATTTTAAAATTTACCGTAGGGTATGTGTGCTCAGTAGAGGGTAGGGATGAGTGAAAAAGCGAACTACCAGGTTCAGGACTCAAACCACTGTCAGCCATGTGGGAGTCTAACACCTTAACCACCATGCTACCTGCTGGCCCTTATCATGTCATTGTTTACATATTATTGTGATTGTTCGCTTGTCTGTCTTCACCATGAGACAGTTCTTTCAAAATTTACTTATTCATTGTTTGGTAATCTTACTATCAAGATATTGTAGGAGTCTGGTGAATTATTCATTATTGAAATAAAGGAAAAAGAAGGAAGTCTACTGTCCTTTAGCATTTGCCTGGTTTTGTAGGCATGTGGTCTCTGTAAGCAGTATTCTGGTTCTTCTGCATCTTGAGTGGATTCAGTGTAGTTGCTGCAATGCATATTCTTGAAAAATTTACTTTCGATGTTTTGATGTGCTTTATGCATAGTTACTTTTGAATCGCTTAAATTTCAACTATTTTAAAAGACTTTTGTTAGAACCAGAGGCAAAAGATCACTTTACTTAACCATTTGAATGTTTTGACAGTTCTATCTAGAGGGCAAGCTTATTAAAAAGAGGCACTGGCAATTTGTTTCGAAGTATTGACAGTTGGGAACCAGCAGTTAGCGTAATGGCTATGTCGCTGGACTCCCATGTAGTCGACCATGGTTCGCATCCCGGACCCGGTGGCTTAAAACTCACGCCAGGTGCATGTGCGTGCGTGCCCAAGATCCTGAGAAGAGAGTGGAGGAGAAGGGATTGTGGCGTGACCATCCCCTCTGAGGGGTGATTTCTCGCTTTCTGTCTCTCTGTCTCTCTCTGCCTGTCTGGCGAGCGCATGCGCCCTATAGCGAAAATCTCTCAAAAAAACAAAAAAACAAAACACAAAAGTATTGACAGAGGTGGCTAAGGGATGATTTTTAAAAAAAATTAGAAAATATTTTTCTTTTGCCTTTTTTTGTGAAAACAGTAGGAATGATAGATTTTTACTGAAAAATAATCATTTCAATTTGCATTTCTATATTCTGCATTCTCTGTAGAGATCATGTGCTTAATTGGTGATGCAAGGACCTTATTTTCTGAAGATATTTGTAACAGTTAATATGAAACAATAGTCATGGTTTCTCAACTTCAGCACAGTTGACATTTTGGACTAGATTTTTATTTGCAGTGAGTAACTGTTTTTTTTGTTTTGTTTTGTTTTGTTTTGTTTTGTTTTTTACATCGTGACATATTTAACAGCATCCCTGGCCTCTGTCCATTAGATGACAAGAGTATTCACCCAGTTGTGACAACTGTAAATGTCTCCAGACATTGCCAAATATCCCTTAGGGGAAAACGTCTCCCCAGGTTGAGAACCACTGTATTAAATAAATGTTCCCCTTCTGTCTCTGTCGGTATTTAGAACCAGCTAGGGATTTATATGCCTATTTACACTTAATGTTTGCATCTAACTTTGCTCAGTCTGCTGTTACCATTGGTTTGACTAGTTTTTATTAATAAAATTCTACAGGTTTATTATTTTTTATATTTTTAAATTTTTATTTATTTATTTTACATACTTTACTGAACATCACCACAGCATATAAAATGCAATTTTCCAGCCAGAATACACTGTAAAGTGGCTTATTCATACATGTTATCATCAACAAATAATTTCCCATTTCTTGTTTCTTGGATATATATATTTTTCCCCCTATTTCTCACCCTCTACCATTTCCCATCCTCCTCTTACCCTGTCTCTGGTATCTGCAGTTGCTTTCCATTCCTTTATTCTTTCCCACATTGTATTGGTTCACAAAATATCTTAATTATTCTAAATGCTTTAAATAGTAAGTTCAGCTGATATATACATATCTGTGAACAAAAGTTGACTTTAGACATGAAACTCTGTGGGTAGAATGAAAATACTATAAAATAGCACATAGCTGAGGCTATATAGCTTATTGTGATTACTAAATAGGCATTTTTAAAATACATTTTTTAATTTCAAGAAAGTTTTAGCTTTAATAAATAAAAATAAAAAAAATGTTAAGAGAACTTTGCTTAATACTTAAAGCCAGGAAACAAGTTAGGATTCTGTTCGAATAGTAGGTATATGGACCTGTCCACAACTTGAGAGAAGACAAAAATCCTTAACTCTGGAAAACAAAGCATAGAAGGTCAGTAATGTTTTAGTCAAAAATCATACCAGTTCAAACTCGTGTACTTTTATCTTCTTTTGTGGTCTGATCTTTCTGTTTAATTTCTGAAAGATAATGTTCAACTCTGGACTTGTCCCTACCATTAAGCCGGCTATTTTCTTAGCTGTTTTAGAACTCTTATTTCTGTGTGTCTGACTTTAGTTTTCCTGGGAGAGCACTCCCTTCAGAACTTCTTGAAGAGCTGGTCTGGTGCTGCTAAATTCTTTACGTTTTGTTTATCTGAGAATGTTCTTGTCTTCTCTTCCCACATGAAGGATAATCTTGCCGGATATAGTATTCTTGGTTGAAGTAATTTTTCACTCAACACTTTGAATATATTTTCCCATTTTTTCCTTGCTCACATTGTTTCCGATGAGAGGTCCACTGTTAGCCTGATGGGATATCCTTTGTAGGTAACTTGATGTTTTTCTCTTGCCAGTCTGAGTATCTTGTCTTTTTCTGTGGTTTGGGTCATTCTGGCTCTAATGTGTCTTGGAGAAGAACTTTTTGGTTTGATCCTATTTGGGGTCCTTTGTATGTTTTGGGTCTGGATCTTTGAATGCTTCTCTAGGTTTGGGAAGTTTTCTTTCAGGATTTCATGGAATAGATTGTCAATGCCCTTATTAGTCTCTTCACCTTCTGGGATACTGATTATCTGGATGTTTAGACATTTAATGGTATCTAGTATTTCTCGTATATTATTCTCATTTTGGGGGACTATTTTCTCAGTCTTCATGGTAGATTTTACTAGTCCAGCGATCCTGTCTTCTACATCTGAGATTCAATTTTCTGTATGATCTAATCTGCTTTTAACACTTTCAAAGGAGCTTTTGATATCCTGTATTACAGCCTTCATCTCCAACAGTTCCATTTGATTCTTTTTTGTGGTGTGTATTTTCTCTTATAGCTCTCACAAGAACTTCCTCACTTCCTGAAACTCATCAGCTTTGTTCTTCTGGTGCTCATTGTCTCTCTTTTCTTCTATCTCTGTTATTTTGTCACTATGAATACTCTAAATTTTTTATCAGACATTTCCATGAGTTCCATTGTACTGTCTATGGATGAAGAGGAGTTATTCTTTTCCTTTCGGGGTGAGATAGTTTCTTAGTTTTGCATATTTCTTGTGCCACTGTGGTGATTTCTAGTCATCTGATAGGCTATTTGTTTCTTCCTAATTTCTAGAAGATCAGTCTAAGCGATCAGAGGTATATAGGAGGATGTGGTTTGAAAACTCTTTGGCATTGCGTTTTTCTTCCTTTGTGCTGCAAATTCAGTGGGAGTTGAGGAATATGAGGATCCAAATAGTATTCGGATTTTGGCAACTTTTCACTTAGACTTGTCTAAACACTCAGTGGGTGGAGGCTTATATCTGAAATCCCTAGATCTCAGCTCTCATTGGCAGACCTATTATGTTTGTTTGTTTGTTTGTTTTTTTCCTTTTTAAATGGTAGTATTTTAGGCAATGGTAGGTTGTTAGGGAAACTGAAGAAGAAATAGACAAAACTTTCACAAGGAAAATAAAATTTGTACATGTAATGATCATTCCTAGGCCATGTGAACAAAATCAGAACATAAAAAAAGCTAAAATGATTTAAGGGAGAACATTTTGCTATTTTTTTCAGAATGATTTTCTAGAATTTAAGTGTTAGAATAAGTAGTATTGGCTCAAATGTCCAGATGTATTCTTTCTTTGATTAAGACAAACATTTATTCTTTTACTTTCCCCATTTATTTTATTCATCAATGGCTGCTTAATTTTAATGAGCATCCTGAAAAATAATGGAGGAGAAATCTGAGATATACAATATTTTCTTCTTCGAAAAATGCTTAAGTCTAGCTCAGTGGTGTAGTGGTTATGCTCTGCTTAAGTGAAGCTGAATCCACATGACTGATTATGGTTTGTTTCCCTGGTTGCCCTGTACACATCTTGGTGCATGTGCCCATTATCCTGGTTGGCTGGGAGGGGCTGAGGGGATTGCAGCAAGAGATCTTTTTGAGGGTGCTTGTCTCGCTCAGCTCTCCCATCTATCACTCTTATGAAAGAAATAAACTAAATTTTCCCCCCACAGTATAGTATATGCACCTATACACACAAATGTATAACATCAACCTTATCACTTACAATTTAGAAATCACTAACATGATTTCCAATTTCTTTTTCCCAAAGCACTGTAACCACATTAATATATAACGTAGGCTAGTTTCCATTAATTGTAAGACAATATCATGTAATATGGATTAAAATTTTTCTAATTATATTCTGGCTTGATGGTATATTAAAATAAGTTCTTGTTTTTAGTATACACAGACACCAGACGATTTCATTGACATGATCAGCATATAAACACACTGTATCCTCCATTATAAGCAGTACTGGGAAATGCTTTGTTCTGAAAGATCTGTGTAGGTTCTCATAAGTATCATAGCCAGCCAGTCTCCCAGCTTACATTTTGACACATTTCTTACTAGTTGTGTGACCTTTGGTGTGCTCCTTATCTTTTTCTTGCCCAAGGTTTATCACCTGTGAAATGGAATGATAAGATTATTGTCAATAATAAGTTAACATATGTAAAGTACTCAAGCGTATTAGCTGTTATTACTATTATCACTATAATGTTTTGGTAATTATTGCAATACAAAGGACTTCAATCCCTTTGTTGTATCTTCTGTGACATAAACAATGGGTTCTATAAATGTGGAAAAGAGCAGTAGAAAAATTTCATCATGAAAATGCAAGAATTGACTCAAATTCATCCTGAATTTCCAAAATAGAACTTGATTCCTTTTCATCATATCAGTGCAAGTTAATGCTATATAAAATCTGGAGAGTTTTCGAACAAAAAGAAATATAACCTAGTATGCATGTACCGATAATGGAACCATTTTATCTTTTTCCTTTTTTACTTCTAGAAAATAACATGAGATTTAGTAAATAGGAACTGTTTGCAATCTAGCTTTGCATCTTATTAACCATGAAACCTAAAGAGAATTAGTTAATTCCCTGAACCTTTTTTCTAAGTAACATAAGGCTGGTAATAACATTTTTTATTGCAGTGCACTTCCAAGCCTCTGCCAATGTCACTTGGATTCTGTGACCTTCTCTTGTTCATTCCTGGGCTGGGATTATTTTGGTCCTCCATCCTCTAGTATAGTAATTTTCCACACCGTTTGTTTCCTTATTTATCTCCCCCAGTAGATTGTATGTCCGTGGGTGAGTGCATCTCTGTCTTGTTCTCGTTTGTAGCGTCCATGCCAGAGCATAGATGATGCTCAATTAAATCCTCAGCCCATGAGAAATCATTCACAATAGCCATCTAACTTGGTCTCACTCTATTGCTAACTTTATTCAGATGATGTAGAGGATGGTAGTATCTAAGTCAAAGAACCTCATTACATGTAATCCTGAAAACTTGGCCACTATCTGGCTCCATGTGACTAGAGCCCTTCAAAAAATGAGTAGGCAGGACAGTATTGTCTAGGTGTAGTTATTGAGCTATGATCACTTTATCTTCTTTGTATATTTTATGAATTGGAAAATGGCAGGAATGTCATACATCAACATTGGGGATCCTTTGAGGCTAAGTACATCATTTTTAAAGTTTTATGGTCTTTAGGCGCATTGTCAAAGATAGGTGCTCATCCCTCTCATTTCATTCTGTCTAGCCTAATAGCATTTCTGCCCTTTAGAAATGTAATTATGTGGAGACTAATTAGTGGGCTATTGCAGTTACTCAGGTGACAGGAGAGATAATGAGGGTTCTGACAGAGCTATAAAGATGAACCTTTGAGGGGCAGAATAAAGAGACTTAGAAAATAAGTCAGTGGGTTTTGGAGACTTTACACAACATGGAATTGAGAGGAAAAGTGAAGACTCAAGAGTAATAAGCTGGTTTTTGATTTAACAACTGAAGTATTTGATGGTGTTAATTACTAGAGATTGTTTTTCTTCCTTTAGTTTTGTTTATCTTATTTATCTATTTCTGAGTGGATGTTACGGATTTTAATTATTTTTAATGGCTAAAGGACACATGTACTCACCAGAGACAGATAGACAGAGGGAGAACACACCCCCAGTGGGACATAGCCTTGCTGCAGTCCTCTCTCCTCCATTCCTCTAAACTGTCAGGATTTGTGGAACACATGCACATGTGCCTGACATGTTTTTAAGGTGCTGGGTCCAAGGTTCAAACTGTACTCAGACACATGGAGTCTGGCTTCCTTGACTACTGGGAATAGAGCTTGTACTCAGACACATGGAGTCTGGCTTCCTTGACTACTGGGAATAGAGCTGACCCTTGTTACCAAATTCTGTATGTGCAGTGTTTTTTTATTGTGGAGCCCAGAAAAAAACCTATTGTTTTTTATACATTCAATCCCTGAGTTATCATTACAGCATGCAAAATGAATTTTCCCAGCATGAATACACTGTATGTTAGTCCAGTTAAAGATACTATCATGTACATTATCAACAACAGATAGTTTTCCATTTTGTATCCCTTAAATGTTTTGCCTCTTTTTGCCCTTGATTCCTTTCCTTTCACGCTCCCCCTTTTCCTACCCTCCTCCTACAGTGTCTCTAGTATCCACAGTTGTTCTCCATACTTTCGTGTCTTTTAATCCTTCAGTTTCTTTTTTTAAAATAATTATTTATTTAACTTTATTTATTTATTTATTTAGTTAGTTAGTTAGTTAGACAGACCAGAGAGGGAGGGAGGGAGCCTAAACTGGAGGGAGAGAGGGAGGGGGAGAGAGAGAGAGAGAAAGAGAAAGTGAAAATGAGAAAGCAAGCCACCAGGTCTAAGACTTGAACTGCAGTTGGCCATGTAGAAATCTAGCATCCTTAACCACCACACCATCTGCTGGCCCCTAATTTTTCAGTTTCTGCCATAGAATGCAGACATTTGGTATATACTGAGTAAGGACATACAATGCCTCTCTTTCATAGTCTGGCTTGCTTCACTTAGCAATAAATCTGCCATATTTGTCCACTTTCTGTCAAATATCAGGGTCTCGTTTAGTTTTATGGCTGAGTAGTATTCCATAGTGTATATTTGCTACACTTTTTCAGTCCATTCATCTGTTCATGGACATTTGGGTTGGTTTCATGTCTTAGCAATTGTGAATAATGTCACAATAAACATGAATGTACAAGTACTGTTCTGACTGAGTGTATTCCTGACTTTTGCGTAGATACCCAGGAGTCTAATTGCTAGTTCATATGGTAGTTCTATTTGTAGGTCTTTGAGAAACCTCCATATTGTACTCCACAGTGGCTGTACTAATTTACATTCCTACCAACAGTGTAGGAGAGTTCCCTTTTCACCACAGCCTAGCCAGCACTTGTCATTGTATATTTACTTATTTTAATCTTAGCCATTTTGACTGGGGTTAGGTGGTTATCTCACTGTGATTTTCATTTGAGGGAAGAGACCAAGAAAAAATTCTGTGAAACACCAACTTCTTTAAACGAGTGTATGAATGATGAGGCACTTTCTTCATTCTGGGTAGGGTGGTCTCAAGAGTATAAGGGAGCTAGGAGAGGCTTGAGTCCCTAATCCCAAAAAAGTCAGAGTTTCAGGAAAGACGATGAATTCAGTAGTCTCGTGTGCTATAGTTGAAAGGACATCACACAGGGGCACTGTTTTGTTAGGTCACACCTTAGAAATAGAGCCTAAACTGGATGTAGGGGTAAATGGGATCCGAAGCATTAGACATATGCACACATGCATATGTACCAGGAGTGTTTCTCAAGCCCCTGTGCCTGGGATTTGAACCATGGTTGCCTATGTGGAATATGACACCATTAACCACTAGGCTTTCATGGGGCCAGACCAACAGCAGATGATTTTTATCATCAAATTAACTGTGACTTCAAATATTTTTTATAGAAATATACATTAATTAACCTCAATGTATTTGGGAAATTTTTGATTAATATAAATGACTTTTTTAGCAAATATCAGAAATAATGAGGCTGATAACATATCCTGTTGACACAAGTGAGCATTCTTTAATTTCAAAATGATTTTATTCAAACATTTTGTCAAGATGCTCATTAAAAATAAGCTATTTTCAAATACTCAACAAAATTTTTTTTTAAGTAGCCTTCTCTTTTTCTCAGACATCATTTTACCAGCCTTTCAAAAACCTCAACAGCTGCCAAATTGAATCTGCAATTTGAGGTGATAACAGCAGTACTCAGGCCTAGTAGATTTGCCGAACGTCTGCAAGATACTTACTGATTACAAGAAAATGGGATAGGCCAAAGAGCCCTCTTTAAGAGCTTTTTGAACTTAGTTCAATTCCCTGACACCTTATTTTCATAGACCTGATTGCAATTGCTTTTCATTTAGGTCATGAGGGTGTGGTGTGGAATAGATGGGATATTATATGCGGCTGCATATAATATACTTAAGGAGTGTCTTAGAGAGGCCCACAGAGTCATAGGGTCTGGAGAGAAAGGTGTGTTTCAGAACCGCAAACTGCAATTTGCACAGTGTTCTGAAATTCAAGTTTATTTGACTAAATCCAAACATCAAGAAAATAGCAATATGGACAGTCTTCAATCTTTTTCTTTGTTCCTTTATAGCATCTGATTAAGTTCTGACTCTTTTTTTTTTTTTTTTTTTTTTTTTTTCGCTACTGACCCTTTTACCTATTGCCTTTCACATAGTCATGGATTAGTATTTCTCAGGCAACACTTCCAGTGAGAGGCAGCTCATGTTTCCATATATATATTTCTGTACCTTAGGTAAGTTTCTGAAGTGATGAGGAAGGGTGCACGCTCCAAAAAAGAAAGTGGCTAGTAATTCTAGTGGGACAGAAAAGATGGCTAGAAAGGGGAAAGTTCAATGGTGGTAAAAGGTTTTTTAGAAAGTATTTAATTCTTTATAATAGAACATAAACATTACTGATACATATCCAGTATTACCTATCCAGTATTTTCCCTCCTGAGGAATAATTTCCTTCTATTTAGAATTTATTTTTATAATACCAGGTCAGAATTTTTATTAGACTGTTAACCATTTTTATTTTTGGAATATAAAATACAAATTTGTGGTTTTATGTATAGTAATGCCGTCCTGTCTCCAAATTTCTGTTTTCCTCATGCAGAGGGTTACTTCTACAGGAGAACAGCAGGTTTACAGAAGCACTACATTATTATAAATTGGCCATTGGGAGCAGGCCTACCCTGGCTTGTAAGTAATATTCAGTTCTTTCTTAAAATTTTTTAAATAACTCTTTTCATGGTGCAAATTGTCTTCTTAACTTACAGCCTCACACACACAAAACAACAGTGACACTTATATACCTATTTCTAACACTTGCTACTTACATTATGAAACTCCAAAAATTATATTCTCTCAAATTCCTATTACGATTTTCATTTATCATTTTTTAAAAACATTACCATAGCAATAGCATTTATTCAGTTAGGTTTTAAACTAAAAAATATTTGGAGTTTCTCGAGGACAGATACGTTTCATCTATTTTTCAGTGATGCCTGCACTTCTCTCTACTGTTATTGATTCTAGAAGTATTTGTTCCATTAGTATTTATTTCTTGGTTTTCTGTAAAATGAGATATAATCCAAAGAAAGTGAAGTGAAGCAAAAATACATTTATTTATCCACAATGTATATTGTCTTCTTAGACTTCTCTTTCTATGTTTTTCCCTCAGCTGCATATTTAAATACTGGTATTATTCTAATGAACCAAGGGAAGACAGAGGAAGCCCGGCGAACATTCCTAAAGTGTTCTGAGATCCCGGACGAAAACCTGAAGGACCCTCATGCACACAAGAGCTCTGTTACCAGCTGTCTGTACAACCTGGGGAAACTCTATCATGAACAGGGACACTATGAGGTCTGACTCAAACTTCTCTATCCTTTCTTTCCCTTCTTGTTTGTTTGGATCCAGTCTCCATGTTTTCCAACCCACAGCCTCTTGTAGGGCCACTACTGTCCTTTGAGACACTAATGCATGTTCACATTTGGTGATGGTTTTGTGGAGCCATTTTCATGACATAATGGTGATGGACTGCTAGAGACAAGTCAAATCCTACATGAAGACCTTAGTGGGAATTCCCAGCTCAGTTGACCTGAAACATGCCAGGCGTGCATGCAGGTGTCCAAGAGCTGATGGACTAGAGGACCAGAAGAAGGGAATTAAGTGTGACAAGTCCCTGTAGAGGATGGTTCTCTCTCCTTTTCTCTCACGTGTGTGCACTCATTTTGTCATGAATAATAGGAAAAAAGAATGTTTTTGTAATCAAATTAATTTGAAAATAAAACTTCTGCTAAAGAAAAATTTAGCAGACTGTTTTTCCGTGTTAGTTTCTCAAAGGAATTATATGTCGATATGTATTGTGACTATTCAAGAAAGGGTAATAATATGTATTATTCATAGCTCTCAAACTTATTTGCCTAAAGTTCTTTTATTTTATGTTCCAGGACATAATTTATAGACTTTTATTGTTTTTCAAAGATAAGACTTTTAAAATAATTACAAGGAATAATTTTGTGATTAGGCCTAGCCACTGTAGCATACACTGGTTGATGCTGCTACTGAGCAGACTGAGGCTACGTGGGAGTTCCAGGTTCAATCGTTGGCCTACCTTAAAAGCTAGGTTCAGTGGTGTAGGCCTGTGGTCCTAGTGACTGGGAAGGCTGAGCAGGAGGATTGAGCTTTCTGTAGTGTATCCAGTGCCTGTCTGAAGGAGCTGGATTTGATGACTATACACCTGTGGTACCGGTTGCTCAGAAAGCTGAAGCAAGAGTATTGTGACATAGCCTGTTGAAAATAAATAAATAAATAATGACCATAATTTCAGTGAGCCTTAGCAGCTGGAAAAAATAGTTTCTTCTGATATTTTATTTAGATCTCTCTGAATTGCCTTATTTAAAGTAACTATGCCATACAGACATTTGGTATATACTGAGTGGGTCTGTACCCTGTTTGTCTTTTATAGTCTGGCTAACTTTATGGCAGAAATGAGAAGGTTTGAGACATAATAGTAGAGAGGTCAAGTGTAGATACTAGAGATGGTGTGGTATGAGTGGGAGGGACTCAGGAGAAAAAGGACTTAACAGACACAAGAATTTAAGGTTCTTTGTTGAAAATGATGTATATGGTAATATCCTTGACTTGATTATCACACACTGCACACACGCTTTCAACAGTCACATTATATGCTCTAAAGACGTATAGTAACTAAGTGTAAATAAGAAATTATAAAATAAAAAATATATAAAATAAATAATAAAGTAATTTGAACTTTATATGACTAATGAATAACTTCCAACTATGACTTTCTTTTTTTTTTTAATTGAATAATTTGTGTGAATGGGAAAGTTAAAAGAGCATTGCTAACATCGACTCCTTGTTAACCTACAGTATTTTTCACTGACTTCACGTCTTCATTCGTGAAATTGAGGTAGTGTACTGACCAAGGACAGCCCAGTTATTTTCTTCTAATGAAACATGTAGAAATAGCAGTGGAGATTTTTACTTGGGAAGAATGTTATTATCTTATTTTCAGTGAATATCTCTGTACTTAAGAGATGATTTATTTCTTATTTTTCTTAAATTAGGAAGCTCTTGGTGTATACAAGGAAGCAATTCAGAAAATGCCAAGGCAGTTTGCCCCACAGAGCTTGTACAACATGATGGGTAAGTTAAACATTAATTTTTTTTTTTTCTTTTTTTGGAGAGGTTTTTGCTATAGGGCGCGTGCGCTCGCCAGACAGACAGAGAGAGACAGAGAGATAGAAAGCAGGAAATCACCCCCCAGGGGGGATGGCCATGCCGCAATCCCTTCTCCTCCATTCTCCTCTCGGGATCTTGGGAACGCACGCACACGCGCCCGGCGTGAGTTTAAGCCACCGGGTCCGGGACTCGAACCGCGGTCGACTACGTGGGAATCCAGCGACATAGCCATTACGCTAACTGCTGGTCCCAACATTAATATTTTAATTGATGTTTTAGGGAACTATAGAGAAATTAAAACCTGTGTTTGTGTTCAGTACACTTCTAATAAATTATTATTATTCCTCACAAAGAAACCTTGTTCACAATTGGGTATTAAATTCAAATTTTCTTAGAATATTCTTGTTCTGACATTACCGAATAAATGCATTAACATACTGATTCCCAACCAGTTGGCCAGATTCCAGAATACTGGCAAGGGATTATCAAAACCATTTTGATATCAAATATTAGCTAGACTCTAGAGCTCAGAAAGTAATATCTTGTGCATAAGTACAATTTAAAAATTGTGTTTAGAGATGGATAATGTATATACACATTATAATGAATTTATCAAAGTCATGATCAGTGTTCATCATGTTATTTATATTCCTAATCAGAAGATTCTTTAAAGCTGGGCCAGCAGGTGGCATGCTGCTTAAAACAGTGGATCTCACATGGCTACTCCATGGTTTGAGTCCTGGACCTGGTGGCATTCTGGACATGCGTGTATACGTGCCTAAAATCCTGAAAGAAGACTGGTGGAGAAGGGATGGCATCATGGTCATCCCTCCTGTAGTGTGTTTTTTTTCACTTTCCCTCTCTCTATCTGTCTCTCTTCATGAACACATGTGCTCTATGAAAAAATCTAAAAAACAAGTAAGCATGCTGTTATACAGTGATTCATGAACTTTTATGCTTATAAAAGGTGAGAATACTGGAGCCAGCCCTTGTATGCTTTTATGATGATCAGACCTTAAATCTCAGCAGGATTATTTTCTTTTTTTCATCCTTTTTTTTTTTCCCTAAGAGTTTTTTACCTTAGGGCTTATATGCTCACCAAAGAGAGAGAGAGAGAGAGAGAGAGAGAGAGAGAGAGAGAGAGACTGACCAAGCAAGACAGAGACAGTGAGAGAGAAGGTGAGAAATCACCCCTTAGAGGGGATGGCTACACCACAATCCCTTTTCTATTCTCCTCCCAGGATCTTGGGCATGAACCCATGAGCCCAGTGTGATTTTCAAGCCACCAGTCCAGAACTCAAACAGTGGTTGGCCATGTGGGAGACCAGCAATGTAACTGTTAGGCCCTCTGCTGGCCCCTCAGCAGGATTTTTCAGAGTAATATTCTAAATAACAACAAGACTCTGAAGACTATAAAGGAACTACCACAGTTACTCCTTTTCTACATTAAAGAATTAGCCTAGTTATCTTAGGAATAATATAAATCTAAAGCATGGATTTTATTCTAGGTACAAGGAGTCAGGGATGAGAAATCTGAAGCTAGATGGTGACACAGTGGTAGTTCAGTGCTCTGCAATGATGTACCCATGCGGGAGGTCCCAGGTTTGCTCTGGGCCTCCTTGTGCGTGCTGGAGAATGTGTGCACATCCCTGTGATCCTGGCTGGCCAAGGCTGCGTATGGATCATGTCAGGCTGCGTATGGATCATGTCATGGAGATTCCATCGGAAGTGCCTATTTCTTTCTCTTTCCCTACTGCACCTACTCTCTTTCATTCTCTCATGGAAGAAGTAAATAAACTTCTGAAAAGAGATACAAGAATTTTCATAAATATCCACCTGTCACTTGTTTTTGATACCTAGCTGCCTTGTAGCAAATTGTTACCACAGCTATTGGGTGGTAGACACAACTGAAAACTATCATTCAACATGCAACTATTGGGAAAATTCCCCAAAGTTTAAGGTGGTTGATTAACATTGCTGTTCCCAGATAACTGAAAAAAGAGAAATGGTTGCCTTTGTCCTCAAATATTTTTTTTGTCTGAAATACAAATTGCTCAAATTTTTCCTATTCTGTTAAACCTGGATAAGTTGTTTACTGTTTCTAGGCCTTCCTCATATATATAAAACAAATGAGATAAAATGACATGCTCTTCAGGATTATTTTATGCTTCTGTATTCTATGATCTGAGAAATTTGATAGTAGCTGATTATCTTGAGAATATATACAAAAAAATCCAAATCTTCTCAAGCTAGAAAATATACATCTGGTAGGAGCACTCATGTTCTCTTTCTTTTAAATGAAAGAAAATTTAGAAAGCGTTCACAGAGAGAATGTGACACCAATCTGTGAACAGAAAATAAAATTACTTGGAAGAGGTTAATATAGTCATTCCATGTATCTGGAAATTCCACCCCTAGTTTGCCTATGCAGCAGAAAAGTGATTTAATGTTCATGTTAAACAGGACACTAGAGTGTTTTCTAATTGTTTTTTTCCTCTTTGATATAATTACTAAAAATTAAATCTTGTTTTCATTAAATGTACCTATCTCAATTTTCCTCAGCCCTCCAATAAGACATCGTTCATTAAATTAGGATAGGACTCTGAGATTCTTCTCGACAGACTGCATGTGGTGTTTTCCTTGTTAATGGGAAGTGGTGGTGTTCATTATAATTAGTAATTTCAGAAAATTCATTCAATTATTTTATGTAAATAAATTTGATTGAAAATTCAGCTGGTACCTTGGGATCTGTGATTACTCAAATGCTGAGCACACACAGGCGGCAAAAGATGAGTATGTCCTTAGGGGGTAGTCCTTTGTCCTTTGTCCTATTTTCTGTTACAGAAAGAGGTGACTGCTTTGTTGAGACACTGAAATGTACCCTAGCAATTTTTTTGCAGGGAGGATCCTAATGTCAGTTAAAATTCCAGATTTCTTCTATAATTATGGTGGCTGCCTTCTGTTTAATTTTTATGTGAAGGTCCATCAGCCGATGAGGTTTTATGGTTTAAATTGTTCAGGAAACTATAATTTTCTCAGGGAGTGAGTTCACCTCCTAATCAAATGGGTTAAATCCCCCGAGTGTTTGCTTAAACTCCTAATACATTTTGATTAGCCTCCATTTGACAAGGAAAAAAAAATGGACTAGGAGATAAGCTGGCCTATCAGTTCATCAGTTTCATTAGTCTGTCAGCATGTGCTGATTATCCTATCAAGTGTATCAACAGCCTTGAATGTGTTTTCTCATTCTCACATTTACATATTATTAGTGCCCTTTAGGGATCAGTGATGGATTGTAATGTCTGGCTAGATTTCTCCTGAAAGTATTAATTTTCCTCATGTCTAATTCATTTACCCCTTTACTACCACTACCCCCAGCGCATATATGTCTTAGTAAAAACACTTTTTTTTCCCCCACATTCTATTTTTTCCTTTTTTTGGGGAGTCAGGAGAAATAAAGGAATATACAGTCAGAAAATACAATTGTATTTGACTGTTATTAGTTTAATACATAAATTCACTGCAGTTGCTTTGAAAAACAAAAAACAAAACTCTAATTCTTTGCTGCCCTGCCTCTCTCCATGAACATTTTATGAATGTCTTAAGTGACTGGGTGCAATTGGCCAGTTGACAGATGCTGAGCATCAGATGACTACATTCTCCCCCATTTCTGTATTAGTAGGAAAAAACAAGTTTGATTAAATTACTTCTTAAAATTTTGCAGGTTTTATTGTATTTCTTAATTTTTTTGTTTTCTTTTTAAATGTCCTATAGGGCATTTGTGCTTGCCTGAGACAGAGAGAAACTACCTCTCAGGGAGCATGACCACATTGGAATGCCTTCTCCTTCTCCTCTTGGGATTTTGGACATGCATCCATACATGCCCAGTATGTTTTTTTACTCAGCCATATGGAATCTAGCCACATTAATCACAACACCATTGCCTGCTTCTTCATATTTTATTTTAAGACTGTTATTTTTTTTAAATTCTTTTAAAAATAATTATTTAACTTGATTAATTAATAAATTTATTAATTATTTAAAAAAAATTGACCAGAGAGGGACAGAGTGAGAGAGAAAGAAAGTAAGAAAACCACCAGGTCTGGGACTTGAACCACCGTTGGCCATGTGGGAGTCCAGTACCCTTAACCACCACGCCACCTGCCGGCCTCCAAGATTGTTAGCTTTATTATGGCAGTTTTTTAAGTACTTCAAAAAATTATTTAAAAATTGTATTCTCTTCCTTCTCTTTGGTTTCACAGGACTAAGGTGTTTGAGTAACAGTAATTGTTGAACATATTCCCATCCAGATTAGGTGAATTAGAAACAAACAGAAAAAACATAAACTAGTAAACTAAATATTACATCATAAACAAAAATTAAACTTTCACCTGCATTGTTGTAAGTAGTAAGATATGAGAAAATATGACATATTAAGACACCAGGTTTCATAATAGCATTGAAATTACTCCTAGTCAGTTATGTGACTTCAATTCTGTGAGCCTCAGTATCCTCTTGAGAGAACAGTTTGGATTATGGAGATTTTGCAAAATGTGATATCTGAAGGCAGCCTGGGTTCCAGTCATGGCTTTGACACTTACCAGTTGAGCATCCTTAGATAAATTACTTAAGTTTGTTTCCCCATCTATAAGATGTCTGTAATGGTAGTATCCATTTGAAGGTGATCATAGTGGCCCAAATGCCCAACTTGGTTAAGTGTTTTGACCTTCCATGGTTATCATCATTTCTGGGATTTTAAACTCCAAAATTCAGTGATTGTATATTCTGTCAGTTCTTTGTGTATTTAGAAATGTAAGTATGAACACTCCAGAGATAAGATTTTTGCCATAATAATGGCCTTGCTGTCACCAAAGTTCAATAGGAATTCGATTTAGATTTTTCCTGTCTGGAATTGCTGTATTTTCTTCCCAAGTCCTTTTATATTTCTCTCTCAGCAACCACAGTTAAACTCTTATCACTAGCTCTATTAAATAACAGTGACACAGCATCCTCAGTTAATGCTAATATACTTAATTCTTTTAAAAGAGTGCTCTCTTTAAATTAAAATTGTCATGTTTAGGTTGAAATTTCTCCTTTTTCTGTCATGTATTTTCCCTATAAACTTTGTCAAAATTCTTTTTATTTTTCCTTAAGTTTATTTTTTTCTTCAGGGAGAGAGAAGAAAGGCATTCAAATAGTCTTCATGGCACAATCCACTCTAGCCTAGCCTTAGCCAGCCAGGATCAAGACCTTATGCATTCACCCGGGACATGAATCTATGGCTTTCCCATGTGGATCCAGTTGCATTACTGCTGTGCCACTGCCTTGTCCCCAAATTAGACATTTGTTTTCTGACACTTACTATAAACATTTACTGGATCTCAATTTCGTTTCCTTTCTTATCAAACTGTAGGTGTAATTGTTAGAGTCATAGAATGTTAGAGGTGGAAGATTCATATCTTAAAATTGCTTATAACATATTCTCTTATATTTTACAAGATAGAAAATTAACACCCAAAGAGCAGAGTTGATTTGTTCAGGATAACAGTTTGTGTTGGAGCCAGAAGTGTAGTTTGCTGACTTAAATTCAAATGCTCTCTCTGTTTAGCTTGCCTGGGTTTCTGAATCTGGAATTTTTTTACTATGTTGAAATAGCTTTTCTTTACACATCTGATAAAATCAGTAAGTCACAAAATATATTTAAACCTCTTCAGTTAAAAAGAAAAGCACCTACAAATTGTGTTTTCGTCACAGATGCATAAAATATACAGCATATTAAAAATATTCTTTAGTGTAGAACAATTTGTGAATCCTCTGTTTTTCACTCTTTACTCTGTAATTGTTTATTTCCTTATTATCTCTACTTAAGCATTGCTTTTAAATAATCCTAAGGGATTATAGGAAACTAAATTAGGCTGTAACTTCCAATTATTTTTATCAGTTTGAGCTCTTCCAATCCCAAAGGTCATTTTAAGCCTATTTACTACTTAAAATAAAATTACTCGGCTTTCTCAATGCAAAGTAATTGTTGAGTTTAATTATACAAGCGATTTAGGCCATTTCATCTAAAGAATGTATCTTGAGAACAAAGGGGCATAATGTGTTGCATGGAATAAGAGAGAATCTCAGATTACTGCCTTGTCATTGCAGTCTATAATCACTGTTTAGAATAATCTGTGTGTATAAATACAGAGTGGGTTGTTTTGTTCTGTTTGGAATTGCTGAGCGGTTTGTACAGAGGTAGTGGTCCGATGAAATGTATATAGTTGATATGGTCACTGCTATCATGGAACTTTCTAGGAGATTCATAATTATCTCAGAGCTCTTTAGTGCCTTTCTTTAATAAGTAAATATCTCTGAATAAGATGAAAAACTATTAATAATATTCTCACCCTGAAAATATTTTGTCTATAACTGTATACGTTGTGCTGTGTTGACTGTATCAAATAAAACAAAAAGTCAAGCTTTTTAATTTCTAAGGTAAAACCACTATTACAGTTTGCATACAGACTCACTCTTAAAAAAATATATGTATTTATGATGGGTAACAAGCATTTTTGTTAGGTATAGATTTTGTTTTTTTAAAGGGAATTACATAATAATGCTCCATTAATTTTTATTTTAAGAATCTTATTTATTTATTTTAAATTGCTGGAAGAAACTTACAAGTGCAGGAAAGAGAAAGAGAAAATACCTCCCAAAGGGACATGGTCACGTAGCAGTTCCTTTCCTCCATCTCTGCTTTCTTTCAGGATTTTGGGCCCGCATACACGGTCTAGCAAGTTTTTCAAGCCACTGGGACTGACTTCAAATTGTGATTGGCCATGTGGAATCCAGATCCCAATTCAATGACCTAACTCATTGTTTTTTTTTACTGTCTTATTCATCTTTATGTTCTTTGTATCATTTTGGTATTTTCCTGATAATTCCCAATTTTATTTTGTTTTGATTTATATGGATCCTCATTGCTTTTCATTTCCAGCTTTATGTTGGAGAATATATTTTACTTAATTATCCCTCAGCTAACAATCTTTTACTTATATAGGTTTAATATTAAAAAATATTTTTCCTTCTAATTCTCCAGTAAGAAAGGAGCATTCTTTGGATTTAATTTTCAGCTCTTTAAAATACTCTTTATTTGTGAGAGATTTTCCAGATTTTATTAGGTTGTTCCCAAAGAACAAAAAAAGGAGCAATGGATAGGAGACACAAGTGGATTTATTAGAGTAGTTTTTGGTGTAAGTTTCTTGTACAAATTTTAGACTTGTATTATTGAAGAAGAAACTTGTATAATGAAAAAGCTACCATGGTGTCCTAGTCTTTACTATTATTTAGATAAGAAGAACTGATACAGGGTGCCAGATATACCTTACTATGAAAACAAAATGCAAAATTCCTTAGTTGTAATCTCATCCTGTCTCTACCTGGAGTATATTATGTGCTGGATTCAGTTGGTAGCATGGATATAATAGAAATCTATTGCTCTTTCGCCTTCTGTATGGCTTATATTTTAGCAGAGTCATTATTTTTGTTGCATTATTCTGTATGTATATATGTATTTCACCTCGTTCCAGAATGTACTTAGAATAGAGATATTCACAGTAAAGTTTTGACATAATGGTTGACAAGCTTCATGTTTACTTCTATGAGTAGTTCTGAAATGGATTGCTCGAGGCATTTAGCATGCTGACTGTGAAAGAGATGGTTTTTAACTGTGTGAGATTTGAACTTCACATCTTTCAAGTGTGGAAGCATTAACACTCCTGTAGTGTTAAGCTTTTTATACCACCTGCTTCCCCTATTTTGAATTCTGGCAATTTTCCTATGATTGCTTCCACTGACATTCTTGAAAATTAGTGAGTCAGTCCTACAAATATGAACATAACCACATAACTGGATTAGCTATTAATCTACATACCTCCAGAAGAATATTAGCTTCACATTTTTAAGATGTCTGTTCATTTTACTTTAATTTTTCATCAATGGAAAAGGCAAAACCAGGAGACCTGTGTAAGTATATAGAGTTCACCAGTAAAGGTAAAATATAAAGTTGAGAAATTTTAGACCTTGACTTTGTGAAATGTGTAGCAAACAATATAAGGAAATGATGAACTTTTTGCTGTTATCAAAAAGAATGAATACCTGAAATTTATTAGGAAAGCACTATAAATTTTGCTCCTGAAAGTTCATTTCTCATTACAAAACTACAGTGATTTAGTTTTTTTCTTTTCACTCTTCACACTTGAAATAAATTTTGCATTATGTACTATGGTTACAGACATTAATTTGCTAGGCATTAGTTTATATACTAAAAAGGCCAGCATCTAGTTCAGCTGCATTAACTAGGTAATATATTTTGTTTAAAGTTTCAATTAAACCCACGGCCAGAAGATATATAGTCCCTGTGGGGAGTTTGAACACTTTAATGCCAATAGTAAGGTTGCCTAAGGATCATGCTTAGGTCTAAATATCACTTGCTTTCCTGGAAATATGATGTGAGACAGTTGATTATATTTCATTGCTATTAAAACCACATGAGCCCACCTGTTACATTAATTCATATTTTTGCCAGTTTTGTGGTGAAGGAAAAGATTGAAACTTAAAGACTTTATTTTTAAATTGATTTATAAGGAAATGAATATACTCAAATTAATAATTATATGCTTCTTATTAACTGATTTGCAGATTGTTTCAATGTGTCTTACCTGAAAAATATGCTTTTTGAGGCTTCAATAGAAATAAATGAGAAAAAAGTATGTATTTTAATCTTTCATTGGGCAATAACTGTGGAGTGAATCTTTTAGTTAGTAATAAATACAGTTGGAATGGATTTAGAAAATTTAAGTGATGTGCTGTATCTGGGAAATTCATTAACTGGATTTCAAAATCTGACATTTTAAAAACTCCAACTTTGATATCATTTATATGAAAATGGACATAGTTATTTTGAAGAAGAATATGTTGTGCAAAGGATATCGTTTTAAATATAATGTCAAGAAAATGAGAAGTTACTGTTGCATGTATTTAGAATTGACAACTATACTGACAAAACCTGTGATCCATTTCCTCCACCATCTTAAGGATCATGGTCAACGGTCCCATAACAAAAGACAGATTAATAGGAGAAAAACATAATACACTTATTTAATCAAAGTTTTGTATGACATGGAAGGCTTCAAAAATGAAAACCCAAAAACCCAGGGACAAACATCTATTTTTATCCTTAGGTTTGATAAAGAATGGACAATCAGAAAAAGATATGATTGGATAATAAGGGTCTGATCTAAAATACTTAAGGGAGGAAACTCTGCAAGATCTGTTTTCTCAGATTCTTTTTGGCCTCTGTGTGTAGCATTTCTTCCTCTCATGTATAGAGCAGGGCCTGTCCGAAATGAGGATCTTCGAAGGAGAAGGGAGATACTGATGTTACTATGTGGGGAAAAAATTCTAGTTCTCAGAATTTACTTTGGAGAAGAATAATTCTGGTTTCTGTTACCCACTTCCTGGGAAGTGATCAGAAAGACTTTACTTCTAAAGTTCTATTTTATTTCAGTTCAAAGTACTCAGCATCCAAAACCTCATACTTTCTTTATTGTATCATATTCTGAACTCCAACAGAAGTCATATAAATTAAGTTTAAATACATCACTAATTATATGTGCTTTGCTGTATATGTATCAATGTATGTTTTTCCTAATACAAAGGGGAAATTTTTTCCATTAATATATAAAAATCCCATTTAATTCTTTAAATGAGCTGTTATTTAGTTTTAATTTTATCTATGCTGATGAGAGTCACTGCTATATTCAAATTATGTGAAGAATGACAGTAGAGCACACAAAGTTTTATTCCACAATGCAAGTTGTTTTTTCCAACATTTTCATTATGAGAACAGGTTTGTATGGGTTGTTATAGAATATTATTCTCAAGTATTTATTAAGAAGAAGATGCACTTTAAAATTTTTGGTATGTCTTAGTAATGAAATATTAATATAGTAATTTACGGTATAAATAAATTATTCATTGACTATTACAAAGACATCTTACTAGACCTGGGAATATACATGAAATGTATTCCTAAAAAGATCTGCATAATACTGAAAATCTTTCTATTATGCTCCTCTGACCCCAGCCAGTCTTTTTTCATCTTTCTGTGACTACTCAAGTCCTGTCTTGAATTACATTATTTTCATTAATTCTTTTCAAGCTAGTACAACATTTCCTCAATTTTTTTTTTCCTTTCTCTAGCACAAACCTTGTTTTGTTTTGTTTTGTTTTCTACAAACAAAATTTAATACTTCTTTGCATGTTTTTAGTGTTCCCTAACTATCTCACTTGTATTAAACTATTTTATTTATTCTATCCTTACTTTCTTGAAAAAAGTATTATATTTGGGGGGTAAGGATACACAGAGACACAAGGCACAGTCTTTTCCTATTTTTGTGCAAAATACTGAGCATTTAGCAAGAATGGCTCTAACTTTTGTGGATTGATTCTTTTAGTGATTTATTTACTTGAAAATATAAAGGAAATTGATTAGCCTGGAGAACTTCAGAAGCCCCACTTGTAAGCAGAAAAATATTGACACAAGCTTTTGGCATTTTTCCAAGTAAAATTTTGATGGAACATCAGATGTTTCCTGTATATAACCTCATGCTAGAAATTAAGAACCTTTTAAACTTTCACTGAAGCTTATCCTGGCTCTTGATTAGTGTTTTTATTTAATGAAGCCTATTCAATTGTCTTTTTCCGGCACTTCCTTTAAAACTACCCTTCAGGGTTTTATTTTTTTTTATTTTTTTTTTTTGTCCCCCCTCCTCCTTTCCCCAGAAGGCTCATGCACTTGCCAAGGAAAAGGAGCTGGAGATAGGAAAAGCAGCCCCCCCATTGGAAAAGTTCATAGAACAATCCCTTCTCCATTTCTCCCTCCTCGTAATCTTGGACACACAAACACGGGTGCCCAGTATATTTCTCAAATTGCCCAGTAAAACCATTAGGGTTGGCCATGTGGGATCCAGCCACCTTAACCACCGCACCACCAGTTAGACCCCCTTTCAGGCTTTAAAGATTCCCCTTTTTAAATTTAACACTATAGAACTTAATGAAGAGTTGATACTGAATCTTTTCCAGAACTCTCTTCGATAGAAGTCTCTGATAATACTTCATTTTACTTTTAATCCCCTCACCCTAGTAGAAGTTTTAATTGTCAGAGTTTGCTGTAAGAAGAATAAGTAGCCTCTTGTCATCATGTTTATGTTTTATATCTTTGCCTGCTCTGCCTAGTAGCATTGAGGATTTCCAATCAGAACCTATGTATCTGAGGCAACTAGATTATGTTATTTTTGAGGATGAAATGAGGAAAAGATTCCGTGGAAATACAAGAGAGACACAAAATGTGATAGCTAAGAGTTATAGCAAGTTTGTGGTATAAATATGAAGGGTCTTCAAAGGGTTCAAACATGCATATTAGAAAAACCATGTATAGCTGTCAAACAGTTTTGCACCAAAATAAGTTTATACAAAAAAGCCAGACTCCCTAATGTTTCAGTGTCATTGCTGACACGGTGAAGTAAAAAGTGAGAATTTAAATCACTGCAAGTTCAACTCCTGATACAATTTGCCCCCGATGTCATGTGGTTCTGTCCAACTATAGAATCCAGAACAAAAGAGTTACATAGAAATTTATCTTTAATGACATACTTAGTAAAAATGTGGTATCTTTTTTTTAAGAAATGTTTTAACATTTTATTTATTTGTTTAAATATGACCAGAGAGGGAGAGAGAGAGAGAGAGCAAGAGAGAGAGGGAAAGTGAGAAAGCAAGCCTTGGGTCTGGGACTCAAACCCCGTCAGCCCTATGGGAGTCCAGCGCTCTTAACCACCATGCTACCTGCAGGCCCTGTAAAAATGTAATATCTAACTCCAAGTTGATGTATAATGTGATCAGTTATTTAGCAGGTATTTGCTGAGGACTGTTTGGAGCCAGAGGCATTGGACTTAGCTTGGAAGACATAAATGGAAGACTTTGTGTATGGCTCCACACATCTCATAGTCTACTTTGAGATCAGAAGGACTATAACCACCTAAGGAGGTCCTACACGTACATGAAACAGAGTGGAGGTCAGTTTGAATAAAGAATTAAATACTAATCTTGATTGGAAAAATTCAAAATTCCCTTTCTCTAAAATTGATGAATACATTTTAATTCTGTAACAATAAACATCTCAAAAATATTATCCAAAACTTGACAAATTATTCTCAAGTTTGTCTGGTAGAGTTATCAGTGAAATAGAGCCAAGAAAGTTTGAAGAATAATGGATGATACTTGCTATACTAGGTATTAGAAGTTAGAAGAAACTTCCATGATTAGAGCACTGTTATTAGAACAGAAAAGCAAATGAGCAGGATAAAGTAGAGGCCCTAGATACAGATAAAAATTTAGTCAGGTTTTTATTGGTAATAAAAGCATGTGGGACCAGCAGTTGGTGTAATGGCTTTGTCGCTGGACTCCCATGTAGTTGACTTTGCTTCAAGTCCCAGACCCAGTGGCTTAAACTCAAGCCGGGAGCATGTGCATGTGTGTCCAAGACCCAAGAGGAGAAGGGATTGCAGTATGGCCATCCCCCCTGGGGGTGATTTCTCGCTTTCTGTCACTCTGTCTCTCTCTGTCTTTCTGGCAAGTGCAGGCGCCCTATAGCTAAAACCTCTCCAAAAAAAAAAAAAAAAAAAAAGTATGTAAAGGAAATTCTTATAAAAATGATCTCAGGGGCCAGTAATTTGTGTGGAGGTGAAGACCCTGGATCCCACATGGCTGACTCTAAGGTTCGAATTCTGACCCTGACAGCTGGGAAATCACACTGGAAGCATGTGCACAAATACTCTAGGTCCTGAGAGAGGAGAACGGAGGAAGAGATTATAGCATGGCCATCCCCCTGGGGGGAGGGGTGGTGGTGGTGGTGATTTCTCTCTTTTCCTCTCCATCTCTCTCTCTCTCTCTGGTGAGCTCATGTGCTCTATGACAAAACCAAAAATAAAAAAAAAAATGAAGGATAAATAAATAATAAGTTAATTTCAAACAAGTAGTGAAGTGTTTATAGAATAAATAGACACTTGTCTTAATCATAGAACATAAAAGTATGTTTTGGTATAAAGATAGTCCAAGGCCCAGCTACAGTGGCACAGGTGGTAAGGCACTGCTCTGTGGTATCAGAGCCATATAGAAAGCTTAGATTCAGATTTCAGGTCAAACTGAACATGCTGACTGCACCCACAGTCCTGGCTGGCTGGAGTTTAGGGATCATAGTATGACAAGACCCTGCCAGGAAAGCATTTCTTCCCCCTCTCTTTCTCTCTCTCTCTCTCTCTCTCTCTTTCTCTCTCAGGAATAAAACTTCAAAAACAAAAAGATAGTTAACATATCCCCTCACTATGTATTTATTCAAAGGTATAATTAGAGATATGTTTTAAAATGATAATTATGAAACAAATTGAAAATTCCTGGAACCAGCAGTTAGCATAATGTTTATGTTGCTGAACTCCCATGTAGTCGACCGTGGTTCGAGTCCCGGACCCAGTAGCTTAAACTCATGCTGGGCATGTGTGCTTGAGTGCCCAAGATCCCGAGAGGAGAATGGAAGAGAAGGGATTGCGGTGTGGCTATCCCCCCTGGGGGTGATTTCTCACTTTCTATCTCTCTTTCTGGTGAGCGCATGCGCCCTAGAGCAAAAACCTCTCAAAAAAAAAAAAAAAAAAAAAAGAAGAAAAAGAAAAAAAAGAAAATTGCTGAAGTAGGTACAGTCCTTACATAAAAAGTTGGGAGAATAATTTGAATAACTGAAAAGTTGGATTTCCCCCTGGAATTTTGGGCATGCATACACATGCGCTCAGTGTGTTTCAAGATTCTGATTCTGGGACTTGAATTGTGGTTGGCCTTGTGGAAATCCAGCAGTGTAACCATTATGCCCTCTGCTACAGACCCCAAAATTAGTTTAAGGGACAAAAGTAAACTATAAAAAGGAGTTAATCATAACATAGTTAAGGATTACTAAAAGTTCTCATTAAGAGGAAAATGACCAGCGCATTAAGAAATAGTACAAACCCCATCAAAATAAACTTGATACTTTATTTAGAGAAATTTTTGCTATAGAGTGTGTGTGCTCACCGGAAAGAGAGAGAGAGAAAGTGAGAAATCACCCCACAGGGGAGATGGCCATGCCACAGTCCTTTTTCCTCATTCTCCTCTTAAGATTTTGGGCACACACACATATGCACCCAGCATGAATTTCATGCCATCAGGTCTGGGACTTGAACCATGGTCAACCACATGGAAGTCCAGCACCTTAACCACCATGCCACCTGCTAATTCCTAAACTTGGTATTTTAAATGGAAAGTAAATGTTTCTTAAAAATAGAATGATTATCTTAATAACCTGTGAAGTCTACCTAATTGACCTAGAAATTAGGTAGGTAGGTAGAACACCTGTTGAATGATCATGGCACAGCAGTAAAATGCTAAACTCTGGGGCAGATCCGCTTGGGAGAGCAGCTGGGTCACATCCATAGACCTTCTGAGTGTGCTAGACACACAGGTGCTCAGGATCCAGGATGGCTGAAGCTGGGGTGGATTGTGGCATCTGGATTCTTTCACAGATGCAGTATCTCTGTCTATCTCTGTTTTGTGTCTGTCACTCATGGAATAAATTAATAAACTTAAAAAAAAAAAAAGATAAAATGCTGGCCTTTCAGGCTATGAATCCTAAAATTACCAGTACTGGCAATGAGATTTTTCACTCTAATAGTAGAAAGAAGACTGGTAGAAATTGCACAGGCCATTGTATAAATGCTCCCATTCTTTAAGTGACCATGAAAAAAATACTGTGATGTTATTTACAAAAACTGACTTTCTCCACAGTGTGTTTGAACTGTAATAAATAATCTTCTGGGCAGGCCCTTAGCTCAGTGGTACCACCGTGTGCAGGAAGCCAGATCACTATAGCTGATTATGTTTTGAATCCTGGCCTAGAGGCTTGAAAAACACACTGGGCATGTGGACATGCATGCTCTTACATCCTGACATGATGGAGAAATGGAAAAAAAAAAATGATTATGGCATCACCACACCCCAGTCTGTGATTCCTTCTCTCCCTTTCCTTCCCTCCCTCCCGCTTACTCTCGCACTTCCTCTCTCTCTCTCTCTCTCTCTCTCTCTCATGAGCACATACACCCTCTGGCGATAAAAATAAATAAATATATAAATATTATACAACCTTCTGAAACTTTTCTAATTCTTTGGATTCTGTTAGTTCATTGGCAAAGACATAATGTATTTTTCTATGCAAAAATATATCATGACTTTCCTGATGGCCCACTAGTTAAGTTTATGTAATCTGCTTTTGACCACAGCTGAATCTTTCATGTACTCCTGTATTAATATAACAGTTTTCCAGGACCAGCAGTTAGTGTAATGGCTATGTTGCTGGACTCCCACGTAGTCGACCACGGTTTGGGTCCCGGATCCGGTGGCTTAAAACTCACGCCGGGCACGTGTGCGTGCGTGCCCAAGATCCCGAGAGGAGAATGGAGGAGAAGGGATTGCGGTGTGGCCATCCCCCCTGGGGGGTGATTTCCTGCTTTCTGTCTCTCTGTCTCTCTCTGTCTGTCTGGCGAGCGCATGCGCCCTATAGCAAAAACCTCTCCAAAAAAAATAAATAAATAACAGTTTTCCTCCCAGCCACTAACCATTTGTATTATTGTTTACTTAATATTTTTGTATCCTAAACATTGATATCTATGCACACACACGCACTTTTTAACAGATTAAATCAAACTCATAAGCTTTAAAAAGTTTGGAAGTTTTTGTTTATGTGTATTTCATATGTCTATCAAACCAAATTTGGGAAGCACTTCCAAATTTATTTCTTTGTCATTAAATTAAGAACTATGAAGACAAGAAAAGTAATATCTGTTATATTAACATTTGTGTTTACCATTGCACCTTATTCATGTTGGTTTACTTAAATCAATATGTGAGATGTATGTTCAAGAATAAAACATATAAAAGGCATTTAACAATTACTCTAGAAGATGAGTAAATGCTGATCACTTTTATTAAGAGTGTTGAGAAAAGTTTTTTTTATTAAAGAGTTATTTAGTTTTATTCACTTTTTTAAAAATTTAGTATAGGAAATGTGAGTTTACCAGAGAGAGAGAGAGCACATGCATGCGTGTGCAAGCAGCCAGGTTCAGCACTTGAACTGCAGTCGGCCATGTGGGAGACCAGCACTTCAACCACCATGCCACCTGCTGGTTCCAAGTTTTTGTTTTGTTTTTAAAATAGGGAATCTATCTGAATCTTAAGCTGTTCTACTACATGCTCTATTCTTTTTCTGCAAGCTGGATCTGTCCAGTAATTTGAAACATAAGAATCAGTGAGATCTAGACTATTACATCATCAATAACCCAACATTCTTTCCTAAGGAGTTAACCTTTGCCTGAATTATTTAGACCTGGGGCCTTTTAGGGAGGAAGAGTGACATTATTTGTTCTACATCTGAAACTGGTTTATATCTGCCTGAAGCTAGCCTAGAGACATCCTAATCCCTTTTGTCTGTGAGTGAATTGGAAATAAATCTGGGTGATGAACCTGATCACTACATCATTGCACAGGAAATCTTCTCATTCTTATGAAAGTGCCTCTATTATGCCATTTTTGCAGGATGAGAAAGAAAAATAGTCATCATTGTTTCTTTCCTCCTGGGTATTATAAACATTTTTTTTTTCATCATTGTAAGTTAAGAAAAATTGCAGTACCAGAAAAGATGACTTAACCCTCCTTTCTCCATCCTGTTTCCAAACAACTGTCTATTTCTTTCTTTATCAAAAGAAAGGAAAGAATGGAATTCATTCAGTTTTCTGGTTCAGGACCTAAGTCATGGAGTTGGCCATGTGGGATCCAGTGCCTTTACTTTGCCACCCACTGGCCCAAGAGTAATTTATTCTTACCCTCTCATGTTGCAGATGATAAACTAAGGAATGTATGAGAGGCCTGGATTCTTTTTTTCTTTTTTTTTAAATAGCTAGATGGGGTCGCACTTGTTAGAAAGAAGGTGAGACAGACAGAGGAGAGAGAGAGAGAGCACTTTGCAGGGGTGGTCATGATGCAATTTCTCTATTTCTCCATCCTGTCAGGAATAGGGGCACACGTTCACATGTGGCCTGTATGTTTTTCAAGCCACTAGGACCAGTACTCAAAATGTGGTTGGCTGTGTGATATCTGTCTCCCTTAACCAACAGGCTATGGGATGACCCAATTTTCTTTTTCTGTGGCCTTTTCTTCTATGGAATTTTTATGATTTTAATATTGTAATTAAGGTTGAGGGATTACATATATATACCATCTTCTCCTAAAACTAAATATAATGGCATGTTTTGCAATTATTTCATCCTATCTAATTATTTTTTTATAGTACTTGGTAAAATAGTATAGTGGAAAGAGAAAGCTCTCCTTTGGACTCCGAATTTGGCATTTACTTATTTTTGACCTTGAACTTAGTGAGCCACAGTCTCTTCATTTGTAAGATGAAAAGTAACTAATTATAGTTTATGGGTAACATGAAGATATAACCATAATATTGGGTTGTCGGGAAAGTCATGGCATATTTTTTCTGTGCAAAAATGCATCATGACTTTTCCGACAACCCAATATATTTAAGATGTTAGTAGGTTTCTTATGGCCAGCAGCTTGATGTAAAGGAAGGAGGAAAGTCATGGCTTTAGAGCCTTTGAATCCTTGTAGGATAAAATTTCTAATTGTCGTTATGCAGGTCATTCATCATTCCTGAGTTTTCCTCGTCATCCATAAAATAGGTGTTGTAATCCCTATTGTGGGCTAAAAATGAGTGCCGGTGAAATAGCAAGTACTTGAGTTGTTTGTTGCTTCAAAACTTTATTGATCTGCCTTTTTAAACATATTTAAATTTACTCTTTTTAGGTTTGGCCTCATGATTTTCTTGCCATTTGCATAGGCTGTTTTTATGTTAAAGGTCAACCTTAGAACTAGAGTGTATCTCATCTAGCCCACATTTCCCTCTTAAGAATTTAATAATATATGTATAGGAAGCATTTTTTAAAGGTCAGCCATGGATTATCATTGTTCTTCCTTATTCTTTTAATTCAGAAGATAAGCTCCAGGCAAAGTGAAATAAATCTGCTATAACCAATGTATCAAAAGCTAGAGAACAATTTTCTATAAGTGAGAGAGTCTAATTTTCACCTGAGCTGGAGAGGTGGAAAGTTTGATAAAATCGGTTAAGGCAATGTGTGGAGGTCAGGTAGTCCTAAATTTAAATTACTGCTTTACCATTTCCCACAGTTATAATTTTGTGTGTGTTAGGTAGCCACTCTGCCTACAAGCTTTGTCATCTACAAAATCCAGGTAGTGCTGTCCCTTAAAACCAATGACATACATTCATAAGCGGCTGACATAGAGACTGAAAATAGTTTGATCTTGTAAACCTACTAAAACCATTTGGTAGTGGTCAAGTGAAGTAATGTGTTAAGGTTCCTTGAGAGACTTAGTGAGAAAAAATTCTACATGCCCGAATGTATAGAAGAAGAAGAGTGTTTGAATGTAGTTAGACGTTTGCCAGCTTGGCTTGCTACCTAATTCATAGTAAATACTCAATGCATAATTGTTGTCATCAAATATTTTCATACTTAAGCATTTCTTTATACTTCTTAAGTGACATTTAATCACTGTACATCTTTACAGCACACAGAATGCATTTTCCCAGCAAAAATATACTGCAAGTACATTGTTACTATTAAAAAACAACGAAAGAGGGAACCAGCAGTTAGTGTAATGGCTATGTCGCTGGACTCCCACATAGTCGACCGCGGTTCGCGTCCCGGTCCCGGGGGCTTAAAACTCACGCCGGGCGCGTGTGCATGCGTGTCCAAGATCCCGAGAGGAGAATGGAGAAGAAGGAATTGCGGCGTGACCATCCCCCCTGGGGGGTGATTTCTTGCTTTCTGTCTCTATGTCTGTCTCTGTCTGTCTGGCGAGCGCACGCGCCCTATAGCGAAAAAACCTCTCAAAAAAGAAACAAAACAAAACAAAAAAAACAAAAGTTTATATGAAGTTTTCCAAATTGAAATGAGTAGTACTGAAGTAAGTTAGGTAACAGTTTTCATATACTTACCAAGATACATGATTATATCATATTACTTCTTTATAGGTTTAAATTTTTCCTCTATCTCATAAGCTTTACAAATTAATAAGCTGCTTATGAGTTCTTATGAAAATGGGCCGGCCACTAAATAGCTACAAATTAATATTTCATTTAAAAATAGATTTTAATAATGATAGATTTCTGACTAGGAAGAAAAGTAGTATACTTTCTGAAATGATTTTTAGATATTTACAACTGAAATACAATAAAGATTTGAATCTCAAAAGAATTCTGAAATTGGAGTTCTTTCACATTATTTTTCTTTACAGAAGATTTTCTCTTACTATTTTACAAATTAGTTAAATTTTTTAAAGTGAAAAGTAGGAACCATAAAATACAATGGTTATACAACCTTCAAAAACTAGACTATTAGCACTTGAAGAACCAAAGTAGAATTTCAGTAGAATTTGAGTCCAAATGCAACCTGTCATACAGCCCCACCTCCCATCTATGTTTATAGTTCATTTTAAAGATAAATATTTGAATACAATTTAAGTACTTTAAAATTTTCAGTACTATAAGGAATGTGGCTCCTTTTCCATTTAATAACAGAATCATATTTATTATTACTATAATGTTAAGTGGTTTGCATATTCTAAGAAAAACAACTATTTGCTTCATTGGGAAATATTTGTTAATTCAACATGACAAACAAAATCTATCTGATAGGGTGTCGATTTTTATAGAAACATTAAGTAGAAATAATTAAATAATTATAGAAATATGGAAATTAAAAAAACCATTATTAATCTATCATTGTTAGAATATAAGTGAGTATATGCATATTCTGCTTTGATATTTGTTCTTTGCTTCAGTATTACTTGTATCTTGTCCTAACATGTCATTTAACCTAACCAACAACTTAAATATAGACATGGTTAAACTTTAGGAAAACAAAACAAAATAAAACCTTTTCCTGCTATCACTTTTGTGATCAGATAAGGTAAGGACTGTTCTGAAAAAACTAGAGATACTCAGATATGTATGAGTAGATACATCCATTTTTGTGCATGTTACGTATTATTTGTCAATATTTTTTATTAACCAGCTGAATAAAGGTCATTCCAAAGTTCAGGAGACTCAAACCAATTTGAATTATTAAACATATTAGTTTTGACAATACTGTGCAAGTACAAGGAGAAAATAATCAAAAGAGAGCAAGTTCTTTGAAACAAAGAAGTATAACTAACATGGGTAATAACATTAGGTAAAGCCTGTGATTAGGCCTCTAAATGGAAAAAGCCATCAGGATTATGATTAGTTAAGCTTTAACCTCTATTTGGGAAATAGTACAAGTTATTAGTCTGGTCTCAGAAACTGAGTAGTGACTACATCTGCAGTGTTTATTAAGACTGCAGTATTTAACTGAAATACATAAATCATGTTAAAACACATTTTTTCCATTAGTTGAAATTGAACATTCTTCCCCGCTTATAATAACATATGGAAGAGAATGATAATAAACAAGCAACTGATAGGTATACTTTTGGCTTTATTTCCATTTTTTTTCTCCTGCTGAGCTGTTGGTAAAATGCTGCTTGGTAGCTAATATTTGTAGAACTTGAAAGAAATGACTAATGGTTGAAAAGCCCCAGATTAGCTTTGTATGTGGTGGTGTTGGGCATCTTCGGTATTTGTCATGTACTCATTGGCTTCTCCAAATGACACTGCAAAATTTATATCATCACTAACTTACAAAATGCAAATAATGACTGAAAAATTAAAATCCAACACACTGTTTAATCCAAAATGTTTTTATCTCTTTTAGTTAATCTTACTCTCTCAACAAAATTGTCCTTGGAGAATAGTCTTAACACTTTCTTCGTGTAGTCTCTGCATGAGGCTCTTCATTTAGTAGTTATTCTATAAATTCTTGAATTTCTAAAGGGTCCAATAATTGTAAATAAAAATAACAGATGATATACAGAAAGAACTTATGTGAACATTTTTCTCAAAATAAATAAGAGAAAATGGTCATAAAAGACATTTTTGGAAATCAGGTGTTCCTAGGCTAAAAATCAGTTTTACTGACTTGGCAATTTTTTTACATTAGCGAATGCAGTTACTTTTCCAAACCAAATTTTTCCCCCCATTTATAAAATGGAAATCATGATAACTTATTTGGGAAACAAATGAGAAAGTGGATGAATGTACTTGTCACAGCATATGAAGTTCCATAGAGTATAAACATGATGATGATAATGTTAAAAATGGGTTGCAAACCTGTCCCCTAAGTTTGATCTGAATGATCCTCTCTCCAGGTGAAGCTTACATGCGATTAAGCAAACTTCCTGAAGCAGAGCATTGGTATATGGAATCACTGAGATCCAAGACTGACCACATCCCTGCTCATCTCACCTATGGGAAATTGCTAGCGCTGACAGTGAGTAACTCCCTAGAAATTGCTATTCTCCTTGCAGATTGGGATACCTGGAGTTTGGGGCATTGGTTCTGAGCTGGTTAACTCTGGTTGTTAGGACTTGATGGTGGTACTGAATTAGAACCTTGTACAAAATAATGCAGAAAATATATTACATTGCCTGTGGGATTTGGACTAGGTAAAATGTGAGATGTCATGATCCTTGATGTAACTTAATGGAAAAATATGAAAAGAGAATCACAATTATGTGATTATGTAATGAGCTTGTTCTAAAGCAATATTTGCATAAATACTATTTTTTATTTCTTTTTCTTTTATTAAATTTAATCACAGTACATCTTTATGGCATGCAAAATTAATCTTCCTGGCATGAATACATTGTACATTAAACCAAAAACAGTACCATACTTTTCAACAACATATAATTTTCCAGTTTTATGTCTGTTAAATGTTTTGCCTGTTTTCTCCTGTGATTCCCTCCCTCCTGTCCCAAACTGTTCACCCTCCTCCCAGTCTCTAGTACTCATGCCTTCATACCTTCCAATCTTTTAGTTTCTGTCCAAGAGTGCAAACATTTCATATATATTAAGTGGGGATATACTAGGCTTCTCTTTTGTAGTTGTGCTTACTTCACTTGGCAATAAACCTTCCATATTTATCCACTTTCTATCAAATAATCCCATCTCAAAGATTATTTTTTTTTTACAAACTAGTGTTATCCACCAATTGACTATAATTAGAAGTAAAACTGAGTCGTTCCAATAAAATTCTATATGCTGGCATTCTTTCTAATTAAAATCATTCCATAAGAGAAGTGGAACATCATTTGGCTACCCTCTCAGTGACTTGTACTCTTGGGGGCCACAGTTCCATGAGAGTGGTGTTAATACGATACATATTAAACTGCTGATGTCCTTTCACTGTGATCTACAAAAATGATAATTTTATGTATTTAAAAGTAATATTAATGTTTTTATTTAATGAAATAATAAATGTTTACAATTTAGGTAAATTTTCTGAACTCACAGCTAATAAGTGGGAGAACTAGGTTTCAATTCTGGTCTGAATGGAATATCTACATATTAGTTACATTACTTGATCTCTCTCCAACATTAATAAAAAATAAGTAAATATTTGAGAAATAGTAAGTGGTCAGTAAGATGATTTCTAAGTAAATTCATATAAAATTATCTTAGAATTATTTCCAAATAATACATTTTTCTTTCCATAGAAGATGGTAAACACTTAAAATTATAGTGTGTCCATTCTAAGACACCACTAAAATTCTCTTAAATCATAGAGGGAAACTAGGTAACCAAAAAACATCACCACTAAAAACAATCTTAATATGCTGAATAAAATGTAAGTGATATGCTTTTAATGCTTAGCTGAGCTCAAAAATTAGTAGGAGAGTTTCCCAGGAACTAGTAACTGAATAGAAGAATGGTGAACAGTAGGCTGATTTTGCAACTTATTTGATATCATGTGCTCATTGTAGAAACCAATTGGATGGGGCTTTTTTAGTTAGTTCATTTATATTCTTTCTGGAGTAGTAGACGAAGCTTTAGGCTATTGGAAAACCAGGAATTAAATAACTGAATAAAGCAGTGAAATCCATATTCTCAGTGAAAAAGTAAGTTTGCATACTGGTACAAGAAGGCAGCATGGAGCCAGCAGTGGTATGGGGGGTTAAGTCACTGGATTCCCATATTGGCAGCTATGGTTCGATTTCTGAAAATCACACTGGGTGCATGTGCATGTATGGCCAAAAATCCCAGAAGAATGGAGAAGGGATTACCATGTGGTCCTACCCCCCCCCCAGGCAGTGATTTCTTACTTTCCCTCTCACTGTCTCGCTCTGTTTCTCTTCAGTGGTGAGCACATGCAACCCATGGCAAAAACCTTCCAAAAAAAAAAAAAAAAAAAAAAAAAAGACAGCATGAATATTTGCCTGTCCCAGTGTAGGATCTGGATAGAGAATGAATGAAGTCGCCATTGAGGATTTGTCACTACCATCCTTTCTTTACCTAGACTTTGGGTTTGGATTTTTTATTTACCCACATGATCAAGAGATTCGCAGGTCCAGAAATTAAATAAAAATCAGTCCACTAAAATCTCTTCCTGAAGAAATTACTGAAGATGTCTTCCAAGAAACATAAATGTAGAAGTGACAGAGTGAGATACAAAAAGAGTGGCTAGCAAAGAAATTAGCAGTCTTGTGGGTAGATTAGAATAAGCTTTCTATGAATAAAATATTTTGAAGAAATGACTACAGAGAAGCAATCAGAATGGGAGAGGAGACTTCAGTGGATAAGATATTTAAGCTGATTTTTGGAAGGCAGCAAGTAGCAGAACTATTATAACTGATTTGTCAGAGCATAGCAAATGATAATCTAAAGGAGCTTTGGAGGAGGGTAACAATGAAAAGAAATCTTACTCCAAAGTATCTTGCAGAAGCTTAAAACTTAAAGGCTGCTGGCATGGTAAAATAAGGGGTATCTTGGATAATTCACATCGCTAACAGAAATACTTACAACTGGGTGAATTTAAGAAAATAGGGATTTATTTTGACTCAGTTCTGGTGCTAGAAGTCCAAAGGCATCACAAAATGGTCATAAGCAGGACTTGTAGCTGAGTAAAGCATGGTCTGTACGCGTGTGTCTTTTCCTTTCTCTCATTCTGGCTTCATTTCCCTTAGCATACAGACCCACCAGAACTCAATTATGGGTGCCCTGGCCTAATGACTTTATTATACCAAAGGCTCCAGCTTTGAATACTATAGTCATATTAAGTTTTCACCCTCTTAATTGTGCTGCAGTGGCTGAGCACATGAATTTTTGGGTACATAGTCAAACTATAGCAAGGAGCATAAAATGGGGTAACCTGTTACAACCTGTGAATGGAGCAGTCAGGTCTTTCCACGGTATACACAAATGTCAGTGCTTAGACACCTACCTCCAAGGTAGGAGAAAGAGAACTCGCAGCTATTGAAGATGCAATGAAGAGGTGTGAAAAGAAGGTTGATTGAAGGTCATCAGTGAGGTGTTGAGGTACGTAATACCCCTTCTGTACCCTGTGTAGAATACAAGCAATGTACTGTTTATCGCCAACATATTCTTCCCCCTCATACTTCATTCCTAATAAATTAATTCACTTCTTATCTAAAAAATCTGAATCTTTTTATCTATATAGATATATATCTATCTATATATATAGATAGATAGATAGATAGATAGATAGATAGATATATACGTACACACACACACCTAAGTTTAGAAGTCCGCTATAAATCACTGGTTCCCAAACCAGATACATAAGAGCCAATCTGTCCTTTCTAGGAAGCCTACCTATACCTTAGGAACTTAATTTAGCTTATGTTAACTCATTCTTAAATAAGCAACCAAAGATCATCAATCATATTAGAGAAGCTTCATATGTAAAAGATTGTAACTAAAACAACTTGTTAGAAGAGGGAAGCCTCAAGAAACAGGAAGAAAAATCTTTAAAGTAGTAATAATTCTTAGAAAGAAATGGTAGCATATAGCTGAAGCAGGAAGCCATGAATAAAAATGAATACTGAGAGAATAGGAGCTTTTAGAAATTAAACATAAGGGGACCAGCAGATGGTGGAATGGTTATGTCACTGGACTCAAACTTAGTTGACTGCAGTCCGAATCTCGGACTCGGTGGCTTGAAACTCACTCTGAGCGCATGTGCATGTGTGCCAAAATCCCAGGAGGAAAATGGAGAAAAAGGGCTTGCGGTATGACCATCCCCCTGGGGGACGGAGGAGGGGGACCTCTCTGTCTCTTTGGTGAACATGTGTGTGCTATAGGAAGAATCTTTAAAAAAAAAAAAAAAGCAATTAAACATATGATAGCAAAACTTTTTCTCTGAAGGCTAAGAGAATAAAGGTGAAAAATTTTTCCTTTATGCATACAAAAGATGAGAAAATTTTTAGAAACAGGAAGAAATTATAAAAAAGTCAATGCGGATTCCAACAGAACAGAGTTGGGAAAAGAAAACATAACTTACAATTGAAGATTACAAGTTGCTATTTCTGCCATTGACCACATGACGATATGTCTAGGTTAATCACTGAGGAAAAATAGTTTTGTCTTATGAAAACCTGTTCCAGTTTTTGTCCTGACAGGATGATAATTCACACAACTCTAAGAAAAAATAGGATTAAGATACTTGCCCATCTGCAATCTAACATGTTCTTATAGAATTCCAGTAGAAATACTTCAAATTAGTTTGATAAATGACTGCCTTGAAGAATATCTGTAAAAGTTTCAGAAGCAGAATTTAATCCCCAAAGTAAGTTAGAAAATAAAAATATTGAAACATTAAATACGTATAATTCTGAATATCCCTCGACCATGATACTCCATATAGAAACCGTGTCCTTTTTATTTTTCTTTTTGATTTTCAAGGTTGAATATTTTAAGTTTCCTGGGCTAAAAGTGTGATTTTTAAAATTGCTTCATTCTTTTTAAAAGACTTTTTTTAAAATAAGAATTTAAGGTTTTAATTTATTAAAACATATGGAAGAGAGTCTTATATATTATAATCCAAATTTTTAATTCTCCCCCACATCAAGATCTTTATGGTTTCCAACTTGCTGATTAGATGAAATAGAAACCCTATTATGAAATGGCTTAAACTTGTAGTGCCAAAACCCCACAACCATCTTTAACAGTTTCTTTCGAGGTTATGATATTTGGCAAATTTCTGATCCCACTGGGTTGACTGTCTAATTTTGGATTTCTTGGCCTGGTAATATACCATTGACTTAAGATAGAATTGGCAAGGTAGAAAATACCACACATTTTGACTTCTCAATATATTATAAAATGGAATTGGCAATTAGTCTCAAGAGAAGATGAATAGGACTAGAATGGTGTTTTTACCCCTTCATTAAAATTAACCAAAGGCAAAATACGTAAAAGGGAATACAACTGTACTAGACTTAGACTGTACAGTAGGGTTTCATATAAGAATTATATATTAATAAGACAAATTAGAAAAAAATGATAATTATTACTTTTACATGGTAACTGAAATAGGTCACTTAGTATATATTTTACTTATAAGTCTTTTTTTAAAGAATTTATACAATATGTATTATATTCAAAAAAGTTCAAAGGGATTTAAGGTTTCCCCACAATGCTTTGGCACATTCTGTAGATGAAATCCTTTTTTATTCCTCTGCCAAAATGTCCTTTTCCTCTCTCTGCCTGTTAAAATTATATTTCCTCTGTGAAGTCTTGCCTGACTCTCTCAAGCAGTAATTTTTTTCTTTCTCTGTACTTCCTTAGCACCGGTCTCAGCATCTCTAAAATAGCATTTCCAAATTGAAGTACGGACATAAATCTGTGTCTGTCTTTTGACACTACACATGGACTGAAGAGTAAATCTTTACTCATCTTTTTATTTCTTTAGTATGTGGTGTTTCACTGCCTTGGTAATGATCCCTGTGCCCTGGTATATTTTTGAAGTTTTATTTTTGAAGTTTTTTATATTCTTTAAGGGCTCAGTATATGAGTTTTAAATATTTTTGTTTCCCTAACCTGATATCTATTCCCTCATTAATCCCTTTATTTGGTCAACATGTATACTGAGACTTATTGCTTCATTCTAGGTATTGCTTTAATCCTCAGTGATCCATGCTAACTAATTCCATGAGAGTGGCATGATTATAGAGCGAGCACAGAGTGATCTTGCAAAACCTTAGAAGGGGAGGTGAGCACAAGAAAGGGTACATGCGTCTCTTGAATGCCTGTGCTTGACATGTTACTTTATAGAAACTTAACACCAGTCTTTAGGGAATACTATCCCCATTGTATAAATGAAAAATTGAGCTTCAAAGATGGAGGGTACATCCTCATAAGACATTTCGCTGTTAATTACTAGAATTGAATACAACCTCAAGACTTTCTGAATTGTGTATCATTAATTTTCACTATATAGTAAATAACTTTAAGTGTGAATTTTTTCCTCCTTGGTCCACCTGATTGAACCAATTAGATATTCTAAAAATAGATCACTGTATCCCCTTTCTCCCTTTTGGTATTTTTTTTTAGATATTACCTATAATTACTACTTTATTTCAGGTGACTAAACACAGTTTTATTTTGAGGCATGGTAGGTTATAAAATAGGACTTTAGTTTTAGGCCATTGTGTCCTTTAGGTCTTATATTATCCTTCTAATACAAATTACCCAGGGTACCTTGAGAAAATTTTCTGCATTGGAACACAGTAGCCTCCATGTTTGAATATAGTTGAGGCCAGGTAACATTTCTTTATAATATATGGTAGTTTCATACCAATGTCATGTCCAATTAAAATACTAAACATGAGCTGAGTTTGAATTGCTCTGCTGAAAATTGTGATTTATTCCTTGTTTGAACTTTGTTACCTAGAGCTAACGCTATGAATTTAAAATTGGGCATACATTAAGAGGGAAAGGAAGAAATAACATTCCCATCATTATGGTATTTCAGATTATTTTTATAGTTACTTCTAAAGTTGTGCGGTGCTCTAGTTGTGTACAATGCTTGCTCTGATTTTTTTTCCCTTCCTTTCTGCACTGTTCAATTTATTTAAACCAAATGTTTTACAGTTTTGTGAGCCAGTAGAATTAATACTGACTTAAATTGTAGTAAAAGCTGCTTGGCTGTTAGCTTATTTTCCAGATTTAGGTTAGTAGGAGAAGGAAAGTTATCGGACACTCTGACAGTAATTCTTGATACAGAAAACCTTTATTTTGGCTACTGTGTAGAAGCACCAAGCCAAACTTCTGTGTCTAGTCAAAGTTAATTGGGTACATAAAACTCCAGTTGTGAAAGTACTTGATTGGACAGAAAAGCCCCACACCCAAGGCTAACATGGTGTTGGTGTAGTTTATCAGAAAGAGCAATGCTGTGTGTTTCCATGGGATCTTTTATAATTAACATTATCATTGAAAGCTGACACTGCCCCACCCCACAACTGAATATTCTCCTCATCAAAATCATTTTATGTTTGCATGGAGACCAACATCTGGGTTGCTTTGGTTTGTTGTAATGACTGCACAGCTATATTTAGATTGGAGAGGAGAGCAGAGGTTCCTGTCTCTCGTTGGCCAATTGTTATGAGTATATCCAATTCAACATACAAAATTTATTCTATGGAAAGGCATCATATCACATATATCACTACTCAAATATTTAATATAATAGAGAAAAAACTTTAATTGATACAATGTTCAGCTAAATGTTTATATGAAGTCATCTAAACAATGTTTAACATTCTGGATCTAGTATAATTATTTCATTATTTTTACTCTGAATCATTATGAATCTCATAGTTTTTTTTTTTTTTAAATTCTCCCCCTACACTACAAGATACACATTTTGTTATCTAGTATCAATCTTATAATTAGTCTACTTCCTGCCACTAGGTGTCAAAAGAATCCAAGTATCTCCAAAATATTTTAAGGGAGATTTCTGCAACAGGGCCCATTTGCTCACTGGAGAGACAGAGACAGAGAGAGACAGAAAGTGCTCATCTCACCCCAGGGAGATGCCCATGCTGCAGTCGGGATTTAGGGCATGCATGTACATTCACACAGCGTGAGTTTTAAGTCACCAAGTCTGGGACTCGAACCACAGTCAGCTATGTGGTTGTAACATTTGATGTAACAGTATGCCATCTGCTCGTCCCATCTCCAAAATATTTCTGAGTTTTATTCTGTTTTTATATATCAATTAGTAGTCAATGGGACCAGCAGAGGGCATAATGGTTACATTGCTGGACTCCCATGTGGCTGACTGTGGTTTGATTTCCAGACCTGGCAGCTTGAAACTCATACTGGGCATGTAGGCATGCATGCCCAAAACCCCAAGAGGAGAATGGAGAAGAAGGGATTGTGGTATGGTCTTCCTCCCAGGGGGTTATTTTTCACTTTCTGTCTTTCCAGCCACCATTCAAGTCCAGTAGCATTATATCTCACTCTAAAAATTGATCATTAGAGGTATTTTCTTTTGCTAGGTAGTCTAGAAACAATAATAACTTGCACAGTCTTCTGCATTAAAAGCTATATGAAATAATTTTAGCTGTTTTTACATCTGCATATATGTAGCATTATGCTGAAAATAAATTATAGGTTTATATTTACAGATAAATAAGATTATATTGCTTTTAAAGTATCATTTTGTCTGTCTGTTTCTGTGTTGGTCTTTAGTTGTCGTTTATTGCTATTGAAACCCCTAGCCAGCTCAAGCCCCAATGATTCCCCAGTACTCAATGATATCCCATGTCATTGGAGGGATTGTAGGTGGGGCATGCCTCTAAAATATAGCTTGATTTTCATGCAGGATTATAAACAATAAGACTCAATTTTTTATTAAATGTCCACTGGACACACATTTTTTGGGCCTGAACTTGCTCTTCTCTCTTTTTTTTTTTTTTTTTTGTTCTTTCTCTAGCTTTATTGAGGTATAATTGGCACATAAAATTGTATTGAATTACAATCATAAAATTATAACTTAAAGTATTCAATGTGATGATTTGATATATGTATATACTGTGAAATGGTCACTATGATCAAGTCAGTTCTGCTCTGTAATAAAGAAAGGCCATCAGGGCATTGCCTTGGTCTCAGTAAGGTTTGGTGCATTTTATTTAGGAGAAATTTGTAATAACAGCCAGTTTACCATACTTGTAACTACTGGAAATGAATTTTGTTTCAGAAAGGAAGATTCTGTAGGCTCTTCAAGTGTATTTCCTTACTCTCTAATTTTTATTATTAACATGGATCCTCCACCATTTGGTAGACACTTTTTTTTCCATTTTATCGATCTTTAACTTGATAAATAAGCCCCACTGATACACTATGATGCTTGAATCATGACTCCCAACTTGCTGTTCCTTCTACTGCATCATACTGATTCTCCTGTCAGGTAATAAAGAGTAAAGATACGTTAATGTTAACTAAACTTTTTTTTTTTTTTTTAATTGCTAAAGGGTACATGCACTTGCCAGAGAGACAGAAAGAGTGAAAGGAAAGTAAGACTGCACCGCCCAGGAGGGTAGCCATGCCATAATTCTTCTCTTACATCCTTCCCTCAGGACTTTGGGCATGCACACACATGCCTTCAAGCATATTTTTCAAGCTTCTGGGTCTGGGACTCAACTGCACCATCAGCCATGTGGGATCCAGCAGCTTAAACTAACATACCACCGTCTGACCCAAACCTTTTTATTTTTACTTTATGCTTTGTATTTTCCTAACTTGATAAATTTTTTCTAATAATGAATCAAGTAGAAGGAAATTTGAATATCTGTCCTTGTTGAGTCAACATCCTAGTTTAAGCCTATATTTATCCTTAGGAGAAGTTGTACAGACAACATACATTATTAAAAATAAATATATTTTTTCCCAAGTAGTTGGGCTGACACATTTTTACAAAAGGACATTGCCTTTTTTTTCCATGTGTGGCATCTGAATATTTTGTTTGTGATTATGTGTGTGTTCATATATATGGATATGTATGTATGTATACACCCATATATAAAAGACACCATAGCTCTTGTAAAATGTGAGTTTTCAGTTTTGCTTAACTATAAATAGGTTCACACCCAGCCCAGCCATGAATGTGTTCAGAAGCCCGTAGCATTTTTCCCCTTATGTTTACCTATACTGCATCTGAGGCCCATGAGCCTAAGCATCCTGAAGTATAAAGCCTGCAAAACTGTAGAGAGAGAGAGAGAGAGAGAGAGAGAGTGTGTGTGTGTGTGTGTGTGTGTGTGTGTATGTGTGTGTGTGTGTATTAAGCTTACACCTACCCAAACACAGTTAATACTGAGCTTACCCTCATTTTTTTTTCCCAATTCCTAACCTTTTAGGACTATCTGAATTTTTCATTTATTTATCTCCTTTGACCTGGATTCTTATCTATCACCTTCCTATACTATTGATAATTAAATATCAGGTGTAAAATGTCTTCCTTTTTTTAGAAGTATGCCGGGGTCCAGCCTCGGCGGGGGTGGGTTGACTCGTTGGAGGCAGCGCAGGTGAACAGAAGAAGACTAAAACTTCAGTGCCTTTTTCATGCACGTCCTTAGCCGGACACCCCCAGAGATTTCTCTCTGAGGAGTGACCACTGCTAGGAATCATTGTGCCTTTTTATTGAAAATGTGATACATGCAAGTAAATGGGTGAGGGGCTACATGTTCTAATTATCAGCTCATAAAGTTTTAACAATAGAGAATATGGGTTCCATTCAGTGTTGGATTAAGGGTGGGTCTAGTGCAGTTCCGCAATTGTTCCTTTGATGTAGGCGGGTCTCCATGGAATGCAGTTTCGGGAAAGCGGTTCCAGTAAGCAGAGATAATTATCAGCTGATGCGGCGGCAGCCATCTTGTGATTACTGAACAGGATGCTGAGAAAAGAAAATCTCAAGTATAGAAATTAGTTCTTACGGATCTCAATAAAGAATGATACTTATATAGTTTTATAGGGATCTAAAACTTAATTTAAGGAATCCTAATATATTTATCTATTTCACTTGGTGAGGGCGGGGGTATCCTGGGCCAGTTTCGGCCTAATCCTATTTTACGTAAAGAAAAGATTATCTTTAAGTTTATGTTAAATGTATCTTGAAGGGCCTTCCAAAGGTCAAGATTATTTCTGCCTAGATAGAACTTCAGCCCACCCTCTATTATGACCACGGAGATAAAGCATTGTTAATTAACAGTAGGTGATCAGGGCCGAGGGGAGTGGTTGGGGGACTTTTGGGAAAATCTCATCACATACTCCAGAGAGCTATGTAATTTTTTATAGTAGCATATCAGGGAGTCAGAGGGGGGTCGCTTCCCAGCAAGGCTACCACAGTTTCTGGAGCAAACAGCAAGCAGCCTTGCTGACATGCTAATTCTACCTAAGTTTTATTCCTAGGTCGGGGGCGGGGGGGGGCGGGGCGTGTACATAGCAGCGGCCTTGCCACGTGCTGGCCAGACCTAAGAGATAAAGGTCAAAAACTCAAAACAGATCCTGGGGCCTTACCGGGTCGGATGCCTCCAGAAGTATATTTATTTATTTCATGCGTGTTAAAGACAGACCAAGACAGAGAGAAAGCACTCCCAAGTTCTTACTCCATAACCCTCCCCCAGCCAGCCCCAGACCCCATGCACACCCATTCCCTGAGTACTCAGAGAGGTCTCCACATATGAAGCTAGAACCTTCTCCTGTGGATCAGCCTCACAAAGCATTACATTTACCACTGTACTATCATCTGGTTCCCTAATATGGCTTCTTATCCTTACAGTAAGAATCTACTGTCAATCACAGTACCTCCAGAGACTAGCTCATACTCTTCATACAATGAAATAGGTATTTTTTTATATGCCATTTCTCTGCCTCCTCATACAGTCACATGAACTATATACCCACTTTACAGATGAGGAACCTGAGACTCACAGGTTAAATCTGGGTTTCCGGTGTCCAAAGCCTATATTGTAGTATCGTCCTCCTCCTCTTCACCCCCACCCCTGCATGCCATACTAGTTAAATTGCTTGCTGGCCTTTTGTCTACTTTATTATAGTAAAACATGCATATGTAGTGTCTTGGGTACATAAATGCCTAATTTCAAGATGCATGAAAGTGTATTTTTATAACATTTTTTCAGTTTTAAAATTCCCTTCTAATATAGTTCTAGAGTGAGAAGACATTTTCTGTGCATATTTTTACATTAAAGGAGTTTTAATGTTGCTACTTACAAAAAGGATCGAGATATCTGCATATAAGAAGTAAATGGTAATAATGAAGTTTAAAACTAAGTTTTTAATTTAAATGTGTTATATTTTCTTTTTTTTCAAGTTCAAAGGTTTGAAGGAAACATTGTGATGTATTCCTTACTGAAAGGGTTGGGGATGGGGACCTGGAAGGCTAGAATGAAGTGACTTTGACTTTTCCCTAGTAAACATTTAACTGGTAGGACATTGCCAAAGCATGTGAGCACTTACTTTCCTGGTAATTTATTCCTTCTCACAATGGAATGCATAATTTTTTTAAAAGGCTTGAAATTGCAGGACTTTCATTACTAAGATATAATTGAGGTTCTTTGTCAAAAGTGACAGAATGAGGTACATTCTTGAGCATATTCTGTAATTTAGCATGCATGGTAATAACAATACTTTTAGGTGGAAGACAGCAGCATGTAGAAAGGATTCGTGTAGAAATAGGACCCTTTGGTCAGTTTGATATTGACAGCGTGGCAGAGTCTAAGATAGGCACTGATCATTGTATAAGCTGTAATGTCAATGATGGAGAAATAGGTGGCATAGTTGTTTGACGTAATGGTCAGTCTGAGAAACTTATGTCCTGAAAAAATGAAATTCGAAAACATTAGCATCATTTTGTTCTATTCTTATGTTGGGGGGTTGAAATAGCAAGTGCTAGAAGACAGACATACTTCTTGTGTACTTGAGTTAGAATTTTCTTCTTTTTTAGGAGAAAATTACTAGAAGTTTATGATCTTATAAGAGTTCATACATCTCTCAGAGATGACATCAGTGGAGGTATAGAATTAAGTTGAAATCTATATCTCTGGCATAAAATGCTTTATTTATTTATTTTTTTTTTTGGAGAGGTTTTCGCTATAGGGCGTGTGCGCTCGCCAGACAGAGAGAGACAGAGAGACAGAAAGCGAGAAATCACCCCCCAGGGGGGACGGTCACGCCGCAATCCCTTCTCCTCCATTCTCCTCCCGGGATCTTGGGCACGCACGCACACGCGCCCGGCGTGAGTTTTAAGCCACCGGGTCCGGGACGTGAACCGAGGTCGACTACGTGGGAGTCCAGCGACATAGCCATTACACTGACTGCTGGTTCCCATAAAATGCTTTATTGACCGTGTCTACTTTGCTCTTTAATACCTAAGGTGCACATTTGCCATAAGTGGTAATTATCTTCTCCACTCCACTTCCAGTTATGTGGAAGAGGGGTCTTCCATCTTGCCCTGTCACTACTTTAACACTTCTCATGTTCTATCTCGTTGTCTCTTGACATACGTGTATGCATCCATACACCCACGGAAGAAAGCTTTGCCTATGCATGCGGCATATATTGAGTTTAACATGCTTCGTTTCTATTTTGTTTTGTTTTTGGTAAATACTAGGAAAGCTTACTTAACAAGTAATGGTACATGGCAAAAATTGCTATTATGTAGGAAGAAAATGAAGACTTTCAAATGTGAAATTTAAGAATGCCAGGAAGATTTTACTGCCATTATTTTTTGATAAGTTTCTATTAAAGTAGTATTCCCAGAATGTACAAAAAAATTTCCCTAAATATATTCTATGGAATAGTCACAGGTCTAGGTGTTACTTTTAAAAAAAATTTGATAGTCATCAAGTTAGTGGAGAGGAATTTGCACACTGTATTTCCTTCTCTTTTTTTTAAAAAAAAAAACAAAAACACAAAAAAACAAAAATTTTCTATAGAGCATGTGCATTCACTAGACAGAGAGGGAAAGTGAGACAGCATTCCTCGGTGAGTATGGCCATGCCTCAATTCCTTTTCTTCCATTTTCTTTACAGAATTTTAGGCATCCACGCACATACCCCCAGTGTATTTTCAAGTTGCTGGGTCCAGATCTTGAACCACACAGTTGGCCACAGGGGATCCAAGCACCTTAACCATCATGCCACTAGCTGACCCTATATTTACTTCTTAAACTATGTGTACATAGTATCCCATTAAAGGCTCTGAAAGTGTTACTGTATTTAACATTCATTTAGTATACTTATCATGGAATAGTTTTTAAAGTTGAAACTCTTGTCATTCTGAGAAAAGAATGATCTAGTGAATGTATTACACCTTGGAGAGTTTTATAATATTCTGAAGTGAAAAGGTCAGGGCATAGAAAACAAAAAAATTTTAGAACTAAACATACTTAAAAGAGATCAGTTTTTACCTCGCCAACTGGTAGACCATTGAGTTTGAACCAGAACCTCTGCTTTTGCGTACTCAGTACTTGATTATGCAAGTAAATTTAGTAAAAAAAAAAAGTATGGTTTGTTGCTTTTATCTACAGTGAGTGACTAGAGATAGTAGAAGAGCTCTAGGAAATTAGGACTAAATTGGGACTGAGGTGCTGTGAAGTTGACATTTTGATAGAAAAAAATTAGTTATTCACATTGAGACTACAGTTACCCTAAGAATAGCCATTTGTCTAAATGAGTCTAGCACAAAAGAGAGCTGAGCTATAGTTAGTATGTTATATGTGATTAAGGAAGTATTTGTAGTCTTCAGAATAATATAATAAAACAACTCTGTTTTCATGCTCATTAAACATTATTTTAGAGAGATGTTTGCTATAGGGCACGTGCGTGCTACAGAGAGGGAGAGACATAAAGCAAGAAATCACCCTCCAGGGAGGCCACACCACAATCCCTTCTCTTCCATTCTCCTCTTGGGATCTTGGGCATGCATGCACATGCACCCAGTGTGAGGCTTAAGCCCCCGGGTCCGGGACTCAAACTGTAGTCCACTATGTAGGAGTCCGGCCATGTAACCATTGAGCCATCTGCTGGTAACCATGCTCATTAAACTTTAACCATAAAATTGAAAGTGGAAATTTGTGACCAGATGCAAGTTATATTTTATTTTTATTTCCTGAAATAGATAAAGCATTTGGTGATTGCAGTATTATTTTTTTTCTGACATATCTGTAGCAAATGCTGTTACTTACACAGAACAATATATCAGAGGATACAGTTATAACTTTGAGAGTTTTTCTTTAACTGGTATGCTCTATCCTCTACATTTAGCAGTTTGAGTCATTGTCTTTAATTTTATCTTATGAATTTATTTGTTTTGCACACTTTCTAAAATGAAAAAAGATTATAATAGGCACCCATATATATTTTAACTCAGTTAACAGAAAGTCTAAAATTTTGTAGCAATTACATCATATTTTTAGTGCAATTGATTTTTAATAAACTGTTATAGAATGGGTTTACAAAATTAATACAGAATTAATGTGAAGTTAGTATAGAAAGCTCCCATATGCTCCACACTTAATTTCCTCTATTAATATTGTACACTTAGGTGATACATTTGCCACAGTTAATGAGCCAGTATTGATAAATTATTAACAAATGAAGTCCATACCTTATTCAGTTTTCTTCAGTATCTCTCTAATGTTCTTTTGTTTTCTAGGATCCCATTTAGCATACCACATTACATTCTTGTCTCCTTAGTTCTTCTTGCTTTGACAGTTTCTCAGACTTGACTTCATTTTAATAACCTTGACAATTTTTAGAAGTACTAATAATGTATTTTATAGAATGCTTCTTGATTGATACTTGGCTAATGTTTTCTCATGAATAGATAGGGGTTATGTGCTTTTGAAAAAAACAACATACAGGGGCCAGCAGTTGGCATAATGGCTATGTCACTGGACTTCCCCGTACTCGATTACGGATTGAGCCCCTGACCCGGTGGCTTAAACTCATGCCAGGCATGTGTGTGTGCGTGCCCAAGATCACAAGAGGAGAATGGAGAAGGAGGGAATGTGGTGTGGCCATCCCCCCTGGAGGGTGATTTCTAGCTTTCCGTTTCTCTGTCTTTCTGGCTAGCGCATGCGCCCTATAGCAAAAACCTCTCAAAAAAAAAAAAAAAAAACTGATAAATTGTCATTTTTATTACATCATGTCAAGATATATGTTATCAATAAGTCTTTTGCTATCAAAATGTTTGTTGTCTTTGTGTTTTCTCTGGAAAAAAATGTCTATTCACTTCATTGTCCTTTGCCCATTTTTAAAATTTAGAGAGCTCTTTATGTATTCTGGATATTAACCTTTTTTTTTCTTTTTTTTTTTTTTTTGAGAGTTTTTTGCTATAGGGCATGTGCGCTCACCAGAAAGACAGAGAGACATCAAGTGAGAAATCACCACCTTGGGGGATGGCCATGCCACAATCCTTTCTCCTCCAATTTCCTCTCAGGATCTTAGGCACACATGCACATGTACCTGGCCTGAGTTTAAGCCACCCGGTCCAGGACTTGAACCACGGTTGACTACGTGGGAGTCCAGCGACATAGCCATTATGCTAACTGCTGGTCCCTGAATATTAACCTCTTATCAGGTACATGGTTTGCAAATATTTTCTCATATTCTGTAGGTTACCTTTCACTCTGGATAGTTTTCATTTCTGTATGTTTTTTTTAAGATTGATATGTTCTCATTTGTCCATTTTTACTTTTGTTGCTAGTGTTTTTGGTGTCATCTGAAAAAAAAAAAGAAAATCATTGTCAAATTCACTGTCATGGGGACCAGTTGGTGTAATGACTATGTTGCTGGACTCCCATGTAGTCGACCGTGGTTCAAGTCCTGGACCTTGTGGCTTAAACTCATGCTGGGCGCCTGTGCGTGCGTGCCCAAGATCCTAAGAGGAAGAATGGAAGAGAAGAGATTGCGGTGTGGCCATCCCCCTGGGTTGTGATTTCTCGCTTTCTCTCTCTCTTTCTGTGTCTTTCTGGTGAATGTATGCGCCCTATAGGAAAAAGCTCTCCCCCTCAAAAATAATAATAATAAAAAAATAAATTCACTGTCATGAAGCTTTTCCTCTGTTTCCTCCTAGGAGTTTCATGACTTTAGATATTATATATACTTAGGTCCTAAGTCCATTTTGTGTTAATTTTTTGGAGATGCTATAGGGTAAGAATCCAACTTCATTCTTTTGCATTTAGGCATCCAGTTTCCCCAGCATTATTTTTTGAAAGTTTATTCTTTCCCCATCCTGTAATCTTAGTATACTTTTGGAAAATAATCTGACCATATAAGGGTTTGTTTCTGGGCTTTTTATATGGTGCCATTTATTTATATGCGTATTTTTATGCCTATGCCATGTTATTTTGATTGATTACTGCAGCTTTGCAGTATATAATTTTGAAATAAGGAAACATGAAATATGTTGCTTTGTTTCTTTTTTTCAAAATTGCTTTGGTCAGTCAAAGTCCTTTGAGATTCCATATGAAATTTTAGATAGCTGTTAGAATTTTGATCATGATTGCATTCACTTTCGGTATTATAGACATTTAATGATGTAAAGTACTCTAATACATGAACAAAGGCTGCCTTTGCTATCATTTGTTTTGCTTATAAGTATGCTATTATCACCTAATATACTATTGATACTGGATTAACTTATCGAGTGCTTTTTAGATTAATTAAGAGAAACAAAATATTTTATTTTAGCTTCATTATTTTTTTTCCATAATGCTCTTCATGTGCTTATGTCGTTCTAAGTTTGTAACTAGTATCATTTTCCTTCTGTGTGAAGAAAATCTTTTAATATTTTTATGAGGAAGTCTGCTGGCAATGAATTTGCTTAGTTTTATATGTGCAGAGAATCTATAGCTCTACTTCACTTTAAAGGATAATTTCACTGGATATAAAATTATAGGTTTGTGGGATTTTTACTTTCCCAACATCTTGAATATTTTGTTCTACTCTTCTCTTGCTTTTATGGTTGCTGATGAGAGAGAGGTCCACTATAATTCTTAGCTCTCAATTTAAGAACCTAAGTCTCTACTGACAGAGTTATTCAGGCTCACAAAACCCATTGTGACTATTTTTTATTTTTGAGAAGTTTTAGCTATAGGGCGCATGCACTCACCAGAAAGACAGAGACAGAGAGACAGAAAGCGAGAAATTATATATATATTTTTTCCTTCACTGTGACTTTTAATCTTGTTCCTCCACTATTAGGGTGATTCTCTTCTTCCAAGATTTCCTTTTTGTCTTTGCTTTTCTACAGTTCGAATATAATATTCCTAGTGTTTTTGGACTTTATCTTGCTTAATATTCTCTAAATTTATGGCTTGATGCCTTTAATCAATTTTGTTAAGTTCTCAGTTAATATATCAGCATGATTTTATTTACTCTTCCTTCAATAATCCAATTACCCAGAAGTTACATATTTTGAAATTTCCCACAGTTCTTGGATATTGTGTACTTTTTTGTTCTTATTTTTATTGTATTGGAGTTTGGAGAGTTCCTCTTAACAAATTCAAGCTAACTGATACTTTCCTCGTCCATGTCGAGTTGGCTGATGTGTCCATCTGAGGCATTCTTCATTCCCGTTACAGTGTTGTTGTTCTAGCATTTGCACTCATAGAAGTTCTCCATGCTTGTATTATCCATCTGTTCCTGTATATTATATACTTTTTCCACTAAAATCCTTAACATGTTAATCAAATTTATTTTAAGTTATCTGTCTAATCATTCCAAAATTAATTTCCTATTTCACCATTGGGGTCTGGTCTTGGTGCTTACTTTTTGTCTTTGGATTTTATTTCTCTTATCTTTTGGCAAGCCTTAAAATTTTTGGTTGAATGCCAGACATGTTCAATTGAGTAATGGGAACTAAAATAAATAAGCCTCAAATGTGAGGATCTATGTTATTCTGGCTGTGAGTTATATATTGTTTAGTGTTTGTTGTAGCTATTGATGATAGTAGCTTCAAATTTCTCTTGCATCTTTATTTTTGTCTCCTCTCTGGTTTTTCAATTTGCCTTCGAAGTTTCAAAGATTATCTATTTCTTGCAGCTCCTTTAGATATACACCTCCACTGCTATCCTGGAGCCCTGCTGTGGTGGTGTTAAGGGGTGTGTGTTTACAGAGAGAACAATAACTAAATCTCAGTCTTTAAGTGGGTCTTTCATTCCATTTGGTTAACTTTGAATTTTTCTGCTTGTGTAGCTCCTCCTTTCTTACCATCTTAGGTGAGACAAAATGAAGAGAAAGGAATGAAGTAAAATAATATTATGCACATAGGATCTCTCTATCTCTATTTCTATAACTGATTTTGTAAATCTCGATCAATATCTGTGTCTATATCTGTGTTTGTGTATATCAAGAATTGTGGGTGTTCTTAGGATGTGCTGTATACTTAAAGCACGATGTATTATATGTAGCAAATGCTCAGTAGACTTTTGCCAGGGTCCAGCCTCCGCAGCGGTGGGTGGCTCGTATACAGGAAGGCGACACGGGTGATTAGGAACAAAAAATTAGACTGAGACCTCATTGTCCTTTTGCATGTTCTCAGCCGGCCACAGCCAGTGCCAGCTCCAGGCTGCAGCGTCGTGGCTAATAAGACATGCGTATTTATTGAGAGAGGTTTAGGAAGTAAAGGGGGTGAGGGGTAGTAAAAACTCCAGTCTAAGGAACAGGGTATACAAAGCATGGAAACAATAATTATAAAACACGCTGTTTGTGTTGTCAGATTAGTTAAACATCAATCACAGTTCTCAGGATGAGGAAGTCCATTTGTCTGTTGTATCTTCTTCTTAGAGCTTGATTACTGGGAAGGATCTTCAGAAGAGGGGGCTTGCAGGATGTTTGATAACTTTAGTCCTGGGCCAGGCAGCTAACATTGCTGGTTGTAAAGACCTAGATAGATATATTGTCTTGGTAAGTAAAGACACAGTTAATACATGGACCATTCATACATTACAACAATAGGTGAGTCTATGATCTTATATGGGAAAGGAAGATGATCTTGTAGCTCAGGAGACAACACGGGATGTTTTATTAGCAGTTTTTCATAGTCAACAGCACATAGATGAGAAACTCTTTGTAGTTGAAAGCTACCTGTTGCATTAGATAAGAGCTCCCAGCTAAGGTAATCTTTCTCTGGAGCCCTCAGGTTTGTTTAGCCTGTTGTCCCAGCCAGGCTTTTTTCTTTTTATAAACCTGTGGGTTTCTGCATTTTGTTTGCTGAGTCTGTCAATTAGTGAGTTCTTTTGTTTTATCTCTAAGTCTCTGTTATATGGCGAATGTGCTGACTTTTGCCTAGCATGAGTTAACTTTGGCCTGTAGCTTTAACAAGGGGTATTTACAAAAACTAGCCTTAAACTAACTTAGTCTACATATGCTTCTAATGCTAATTTGGTTTATACTAACTTAATCTATATGTTAATTTTGGCTTAAAAACAGACAGGTGGGGGAGTCTTAAACTTCCTGGTCCTCCTGTCAGTCTTAGGGAACCACATTCTTACAAGGTCACTAATTGGCTTTATTGTAATGGTTGGGGGTGATGTTTTACCCTTACAAGGTACCGTAATAACAGTAAAACTCATGGCAGAGAAATTGAATACCGGCCAGTTTAAGGACACAAGGGAGAGCTCGTAAACTGGGCCTTGCCTCAGTTTCTTCCCAGTCCAGGCCTTGCCTTAGAATGGGAGGCAGCAACCTTACCAGCTTGTGTTGCCTGCATGGCCCCATCAGACTTTTTCTTATAGTTCAAAAATATTGAAAGAAATCTTTAGAAACATATCATGAAGCTTGCCTCCCTTCCCCATTAGCTCTCCATTAGCTCAGCAGGGGTGTGTCTGTATGAACTCTGGTACTAGACTGCCTGGATTTCTCACCACTTGTTAGCTTTGAGGTCTTGGACAAGTTGTTTAACTGCTGTCTCTTTCTTCCCATCTATAAAAGGAGGACAAAAACATTTTCTTGTCAAAAAGGTTAAATGAGAGATTCAGTGAGCCCATGGGAACCAGCAGTTAGCTTAATGGCTATGTTGCTGGACTCCCACATAGTCGACTGCGGTTCGCGTCCCGGACCCGGTGGCTTAAAACTCACGCTGGGCGCGTGTGCGTGCGTGCCCAGGATCCCAAGAGGAGAATGGAGGAGAAGGGATTGCGGCATGACCATCCCCCCTGGGGGTGATTTCTCGCTTTCTGTCTCTATGTCTCTCTCTGTCTGTCTGGCGAGCGCACGCGCCCTAGAGCGAAAATCTCTCAAAAAAAAAAAAAAAAAAAAAAAAAAAAGAGAGAGATTCAGTGAGCCCATAAATATATGTAAAATATTTAGAACACTGCCTGGTAAAGATAGGATACTGTAAGTACTCAATAATTGTCATTATGAGCAATAAGAATATTATCATTGTTATCTATATGTGACAAATTTTTTTTTAATTATTAGGCCATAACCTTCCCATTCAGTCTCCTCAGCCACCATTCCCCACAGTATTATGCACTTGGTGACACTCTAAGTATGTTACATTTACGTATCCTTCATCTTTCCCAAGCATGATACCATGTCCTGGAATATTTATCTTTTTCCCTGTCTCTCTGCTTCCCATGCACACAGTATACTCTCAAACACTCTTTCATTCATGAAATAGTTACTAATTCTTCCAGGCAGATTTAGAACTTTTCATTCAAGACTTTTATAGCACGTGAGTGTCTAGGTGCTAGCTGGATCCTAATATATTACTGTACTTTGTTTGTTTGTTTTGGGCAGTAAGAGTAGAATTATGTCTGTCCATTACTGTTACTGACTTGGTGCTTAGCAATAATTATTTGTTGAGTGAATACAGGTGAAGTGCTCTGAAGAAGAGATTGGCCCAGTTCCCATAGAAGCTTTTAGTCAGGCACTGATATGTCTCTGCCCTTCCCCACTGAATTCATTCTTCTGCTGTGTGTGATCCTATGAAAGTAGGTATATCCCCTGTTATTATTGTTAGCTGTTTTCATGTCTGTCTTGTTCACTAGATTGAAAACTAGAGCATCAGCTAGGTCTTACTTATTTTTTTCTTTTTGAAAGAGATTTTTGCTATAGGGCACATGTGCTTGCCAGAGAGACAGAGAGATAGAAAGTGAGAAATCACCCCCACCACCCCCCCCCCCCAGGGAGATGGCTATTTTGCAATCCCTTCTTTTCCATCTTCCTCTCAGAATTTTGGGCATGTATGCACACATGCCTGGCATGAGTTTTAAGTCATCAGGTCTGAGACTCACACCACTGAAGACTACGTGGGAGTCCAGTGACGTAGCCATTGTGCCATCTTCTGGTCCTGGTCTTAATTTTTTAGAAGCTAAGAAAGGGTCATGTACAGCAATAAGTATTTGTAGAACAAATAAATTATTTTAGTGTTGCATGGTGAAAGGAAAGGGTTAGAGAAGGAAAAAAAAATTATGCCCACCTGTAGTGATTCATACATAGTGCCTCCTCTTAGAAGTCCAAAAGCTGCATAGGAAGCCTGGGTGGGTTTGATTCCCAGTTAAGCCTGAACATTCCAGACATGGCTGCACCTACCTGTAATTCTGGATAATTAGGAGATTGAGGCAGGAAAATGATGACACAGAAAGACTCTATCAAGGTTACCTATCTTGTCTGTCTCTTTCACCTTCTATGCCCCTCTTCTTCTAGTCCTCCCTCTCTCATATGAAGGGGGAAAAATGTAAAGAGGTAAATAGCAAAGGTATAAAGACTTACATAAGTAATTAAAGAGAGAAAAATGATTAAGTGGGGACATAATTTTTCATTTCATTCTATTGGTTAAAATTCTGTTGGCAAAGATCCTCAGCATGAAGGGACTGAAGAATGTATCTGAAGGTGAAGTAGTTGGATAACAATATTTCAGGGTGTAAATAATTTCTATCTTCTTTTTGTCTCAGTAAAAATGATGTGATACAAAAACCTTAAAAAATAATATGTAATCCCATGAATACAGAAACAGTGATTATGATTGAAAGATAGGTATGAAAAAAACACAAAGTTGACTGTATTCCTTTTTTGTTCCTTTTGATAGCATAGTGGAGTATGACCATCTGGCCATCTGTTTTGCTCTGATAGCCTTGGAGTGGAATCTCAAAAGAGTGTTTAATATAAACCTTCCACTTCAGAGGGAATTTGTACAAATTTATGAAAAGTGGTAGTGATGATAATGAATATGTATTCTTCTGGCAGGTATAATGGAATACAGATAATCCTCTGTCCTTTTATTAAGTTTGATGTATGGCAGCCAAGAATAATAGGATCTTTTGTAGGAATTAAAATAATACTTACATGTTTTATTTGAAGAATCAGCTTGATATGTAAATTTGATGGGATGGAGAGCAATAGAAAATATTTTCTACGGCAAGTGATTTGGTTGACTTTACATCAATAAAGATTATAAAAGATACAACTATTTTCTTTCAGTGTTTGGCTATGGTTTTGCTGATCTTCACTGTGAAAGGATTATTAGCTTTCACTTAATATACTATCACTTTCTCAATTGGTAACACTAATTATTGCTACAAATATTAAAATGACTGTTGTTTTAAAAGGCATTTTAAATATTTGGATATCTGAGAAATGTTCTTATAATAACACATATAAAAATATTTATGAAATGAATGCATTGTTGTCTTCAACCACCCATTCCGAAATAATACTCTCACAATATGTACTGTTGTATAAAATCTGAGAAATTATATGATTAAGCAGATCTTATGCACATAGTTTATTCTCCTTATACTTTTCTAACTTACTTTATTATCAAGACAGTCTAACAATACCCAAATCTGCCTACTTCACTTCTTCTCCTCCTTTATAGAGAAGCTGTCCGTTGATATATGTTGCCTCTGAATTTTATTTTTCCCTCTTTTGCCTAACCTTTTAATTTTGTTATATTTTTAAAAGAAAAGTATAGAAATATTAACATGCTCATCTTTGGCCATTTACTTTGAGGAAAGATATGATAGATTTGAATAAACTTGTATTTTAACTAAAGTTTTGCTTCTATGAAATAGCAAAGATCAGTGGCTCGTAAAGTTGAACGAACTCTAATTCTACTACTTAGTTGTAATTCTAAGATTAGTAGCAATTAAACCCACTACTAGCTACTTAAATCTGAGCTTGCCAAATTATGTCAGCAAATCAAAAAGAAAGTTGACCTTTGGAAAATGCATGTTTCTATGGGCAGTAGTGGGTGTATTCTTAAACTGTCACCAATGTTGACATGGGTTTTCCAGTTCAATCAAAAGTAAATCCCAAATTCTTTTCATTGTAACTTAAAACTTTGATATTCTTGTTTTCTCTTCAAATTCTTTGAACCCTGAAGAAAAATTTTGCTTTTACTCTTCTAAGCATTCCAGAATAAGAGACAGTATGGTTGATAGCAAAGTATTTCAGGACTAGCCCGTAACCCAGTGATTAAGGGAGGTGGATCCCACATGGTCAACCATAGTTTGAATTCTAGTCCTTGAAGCTTGAAAACCACACTGGGGCATATGTATATGCATGCCCTAAACTCTGACAGGAAGGAGAAATAGAGGAAAAGAGATTGAAGTATGACCGTGCCCCATTGGGAGTTGCCTTATCCCTCCCCCAAACCAACTCTGACATAAAGTTCCTCGTGTGGGCGTGTTACAAGAACACTATTTTAAATACATCAGATGGTATTTTAAATGCATGTTTATTCATGGTATACATTAGATGCTATTTTAAATATATATATATATATATATATATATATATATATATATACACAAATACACACATATATGTGTGTGTGTGTGTATATATAGACACACACATCCATGATTTACAGTTCACCTTGGGTAAATTCATCTAAGTATAAAAGGTCTAGTTAAGAAGAGCTTTGTTTATCTTTTGTTTATTTCGCATGCTCAGTAAGTGTTGCTATGCTATATCTTTACATATATTCTACCTCACTTAATCCTTTTAAGATGTTACACTTGAGCTGCACTATCCCTAAGAACTAATGTTTTTAAGCACTTACTATATATCAAGCACTATATTATGTGTACTGTCCCAGTTACAACCCTTATCAGTAGGTATCATTCTCATCTTAGTAAGGAACTAAATTTCTGGAGCCATCAAGTAACTTGCTCATGTAGCCCGGCTCTTCTAGAGATTGCCTTTTGAGGAGATGATCAAACTTGAGTCTGATTTCTAAGCATTTTTCCCTCTATCCCTAGTGCTTCTCCCTTCATAACACATCATCTGTGCTTATTTTCAACAGAAACAACTTACAATGCTTTAATAATTTAATAGCTTAGATTTTTCTCCAGGCCTTCAAAGCTCTGCATTTGTGTTTTTTATGACTTGATACCACATGTTCCAGTGTGTACACACATTCCATTTTGAGAAACAAAGCAAGTCGACACATTTCTTTTGCTCTGCATTTATAACAGGTGTGCAAGAAATTATGTCAGATTGACTAAACAGCCATCCTGTATACCTCCTGCTTTGGTAAAAATGTGCTGATGATTGGGAGTGTCAGTTCAGTCCCTCTTGCATCCCAAAGATAAACCTGCCGACTCAGGTGACAATTAAACTGCATGATGTGATGATGAAAATTTGGGAGGTTGGTGTTAAATAAATCCTGTGTAGCCTACATCACACATTTTCCCTGCCAAGGTCAAAAAGGTCTTAGATGTTGACAGTGATAATTTAGCCCTGAGTGGAACTACTATTATATTGTCTATCCAGAGGCAAAGAAATTCAGACTTTCTTTTTTCCATCACCAAGTCACCTCTGTACCCATTTTTTTCACTAATAGTGACCCACATTTTCATGTGAAATTACACATTTTCTCTTACTGTCAGAGAGAGAGAGGAAGAGAATTTTAGTTTGCATTAATGCCAAAACACATGTGTGTGTTTCAGCTAGCACACTCTACTGCGAGGTCTTGGGAGTGATCCAGTCCGGCGATATGCTTGTCATGTGTATTTATATATAATGCTCGGTTTGCTGGTCCCATGCCAGGCTCTGGCCATTTGTGTGTGTGTGTTCTCCCTTCTACCTAGTCTAAAGGTTCCTACAATCCTATATATACTCTCTTTAGTCACTTCACACTCTAGAAGGGAAAGTGAATAAGGATTGCTTTCTAAACAATGCTGTTTTAAATAGACCTTTCTTTGTTTCTAATTCACAGAAATTATTGTCAGAGGTAGCTCAAAAAATGTGAGCCTCACAGAAAATAGAAAATTGTGGTTTAATTATAAAAAGAAAAATCTTCTTTTGTGAAATCAATGTGTTTTCAATTGGTTAGAATCAAATTAAGCTTTGCAAGCTGCAAGTCCTTTTAAATAGTGTTCAAATTAAAAAAAATGTTTCTACTAGATAGAATACTCAATAATGTTCTTAATTTGGATCTTGTAAAGAAAAAATTTAAGCCAGGTACACCTGGACTAACTAGATAGTACATTGCTTTGATGCTTGGCCAACTTTTTCTCCATCTGTGAGTCAGCCTCAAGTAAGCCATCTACTTGAATCCTTCTGACTCACCCAGGCAGAATAGATGCCCTAAACTCCATTATGTCTTTTTTGTACTCATTATACATGTGTGTAGTGTGGACCCCTTTAAGTATACTGCAATCTTTCAATTGGTAAAGTCCTGCCCTCAGAACGTTCATGATGTTACACTATGTGTAAGTGCAGGAGTTGAGCCAACTCCATGGTATAGCAGTAATACGCAGCTCAAGAGAAGTTGGATCCTGCATGGCGAGTGAGGTTCAAGCCTCCAGACTAGTCTCTGGGACACACTGGTTGTAGGTACAAGTGCCCAAGAGCTGACCACTTGGGAGAACTGGGGGTAGGGAATTCCAACATGAGCAAACCCTGTGTGGAGTGCTTTTCTTTCCTACCTTTTCCCTTTCCTCTTTCTTTTTTTCTCTTCCTCTCTTCCTCTCTCCCTCTCTCTCTCTCTCTCTCTCTTATTCACTAATACATATGCCTATCATGAATAAAGGGGAAAAAAAAACTAGAAGGGCAGAAATTATCTCATTCTTATCTTTACCTCCCTAGTGCCTAACAAGATATAGACACATGGTGGTGACTGTCTACGTACATGATGACAAGGAAGATGGATGGGTGGAAGCATGGTTTGTCTTAAACTCCCCTATAAAGTTGTTGTTTTTTAATTTGAAGATTCCTGGCTGTGAACTTCTGGATCATGCTTGTAATGTAATAGCATACACTGAAGCTACATTGTCTCTGAATCCCAGCTCTGCCCAATCAAGTTTCTGTACCTTGAGCAAGATATGTAACTTGCGCCTCAGTTTCTTCTTTTGTAAAGCAGGAATTATAATAGTATCTCAGATGTGTTATCAGGATTTAATGTGACAGTGCACATAAAGTGTTTTCAACAATGTTTGGTGTGTAGTAAGCTACTGTATAATATTTCTGTTCTTATAACCTACAAAGAAAATGTAGAATTACAGTGTACTATGACACCTGACTACTTAAAAAGTATGTTTTGGCCAGCAGAGAAAATAAAGCAGACTTAATTATACTTAACCAATGTGCTCTGAAAGGATATCGTGAATGCCTTCTTTCTTGAGTGTCTTAGGAAATCGAAGACTGAAGACACAGTGAAATCTCACAGTGCTGCTAATAGAGCCTCATGGTTTCCTTTGGTGGGACCCGGCAGCATCACAAGAGCCATTGTTTGACTCATCTGATTCCAGTCAATTGTTGTGACTGATCATCAAAACTTGGGTAGCTATAGAATATTTGTCCAAACCGAGAAGAGGATGCTGTTATGGTGGGTCATCAGAAAAGTCATGACGTATTATTTTATGTGTTTCTATGCAAAACTGCATCATGACTTTTCTGATGTCCTCATGACTCTTCTGACGACCCAGTAATTCTGTTGGAAGTGTGTGCATCGACAGACAGAACAGTTTCAGTTCAACTGGAATTAATTAGAGCAGTATACATTTCCTTTTTTTTTTTAGAGAGAGAGTTTTTTGTTTTGTTTTTGTTTTTTGTTTTGTTTTGTTTGTTTGTTCTTGATATAGGGTGTGTGCACTTGCTGAGAGACAGATTCAGAGAAAGTGAGAAATCATCCCTCCCAGGGGGGATGTCCACATTGTAATCCATTCTCAGGATTTTGGGCACACATACCTTAAATTGAGTATTAAGCCACCAGTTCTGAGACTCGAACTGTGATTGAACTACATGGGAGACCAGTGACATAACCATTACACGATCTGCTGGTCCCAGAGCAGTATATATTTTCAGTAATCATATATGTGGCCTAGTTTGCTTAAAAACCTTTCTAGGATATTCTACCATTGGGCATTTTTACTCTAAAATTGCTTTCAGATGAAGGAATCCTTATCCTAACTCCATATAGTTCCATTTATCAGTGCTGAGAATGAAGTGTGGTGGATTTGTGGTCTCAGCTAATTTATCCTGTCTTGGTGTCAACTGAGTAGACCTGGGGAAAAGGGCCAGTTATTTTCTCTTATGGTGAACTAGAAAACAGTGGAAGTAAAGGAAGATAGCTTGAATTAAATTACTTTTTTCCTCAGACTGGTCCTAACTGTTGATTAAGGGAGGCAGATCCCATGTGGCCAACTGCATGGTTTAGATCTCAGAACCAGCAGCTTGAGAAATATGCTGGGCACATGTGCATGCATGCCCCAAGTCCTGACTGGGCTGGAGAAATGGAGGGGCCAGGGATTGTGATGTGTCCCGCCCCATTTGGGGGGTGCTTTCTGTCTCTGTCCATCTTTCTGGCTCTTTCTGGCAAATACATACCCTGTAGGAAATTAAAAAAAAAAAAAATGAAGTTAACTTTTCCTAAATTTTTAACCATTTCCTCTAACTTGAATATTTTTCTAACAGGATTATAACCAGTAGAGTTCAGCGAACCCATATGTTTTGATTCATAACTGACAAAAACTGATATTTGTTCTAATTAGTGGCTTTCCTTGACTGCTCATCTTGGTGTCAAAACTAAACTAGAACTCAGGTTTCTATCATTGAATCTAATGCTCATTACTCCAGTCAAATCATCCAAGAATTTTGTATCCGAATAAATTAACCCTCTGTGTTCTTTGCTGCTGAAGCATTATATAAAATCATAATAATATATTGAGAGATGGTCTTCAAGAAGCTCATATAAAATACAAATTATGAAAAACTATATACGGATCTCAAGTTTTGTTTGCATTAAAATAAACTCATGTTTTAATTTTATTTTTTCTATGAACTTCTTGAAGTCCCTGCATATATATAAAATTAGAGCATTATTTACATCTGGCTTTATCCTCTTGAGAACATTTGGATTTCAGAACAAGTGGCACCCTGCCAGTGACAAATGGAGGCCCTGAGATTGCCTTCCCATCATCTGCTACCTTTTATGGTATCGGGGGATTTCTTGCTCTCCTTTGTGACCCAGCTGCAGAGCAGCTGTTGTTTGAGCTCCTGCCTTTCCATTCTCTCAAGGCAGCTTTCCTAACCATCCCCGTGGGGTTTAAACTTCTGCAGTACAAGTGTCTGTTCTGAGCTCTGTGGGGGCCAATCAGCATAGCAGCTTCTCATGCTATTGCTGAACAGTTTGGATAGAGTGATCCAGTGCATGCTTATAGAGCTGGTCATGACAGACAAGAATACTCATTACACCAACAGCCCAGCTAAGTGGTTGGAACGATTGTTGCTAGCTAAGATTTGAGAGCTTTCCAACTGCACTGATTCCCTAAACGGAGATCACACTGACCATTTTAGTCATCTAAAGTAAAGTTTCCTATTGAAAACCTTCTTTCTTTTCCATAAACTTTTGATGCCATTGTATGTATCACAGAATGCAGACAAAATCTGTGGCTTCTTGTCCCCCTGTGGAAAGGAGGTCTTACCAATGATAGCAGTAGACATGAACTGCTGGGTATCACTCAGGTCCCAAGATTCAATTAGATTTAACCACCAGAAACTGTGTCCTCTATATCTAGGCAATAGCACTTCCCAAGGAGAGTATGGATTTTAAAAGTATTTTGAGTGTTTGCTTTTGTAAGATATTTCATTACATTCTTCATGCATTTTTGACCACCTACTATGCATCTGACCCTTGGCTGAGTATAGATTAAACAGCTCTCCTGAAATAGTATGCAAGTAGAAGAAGAGATTACAGAAGGTAATTATAGGGCAGGGTGTATGGTAAGTGTCACAACAAAAGCAAGAACCAAGTTTTGTTAAAGCACCCAGGAAGAAAGACTTAGCCTGAAGAATTCTAGGCAGGTTTAACTTGCCCATGACCATAAATGGAACTCTAAGACTTCTAAAATTAGATTTTTTTGTTGTTACTTTCCCGTCCTATTTTCATTCAAATTAAGAAAAAATACATTGACATAAAATTTTGATGCCCACTTGTGCTTTATGTTTTGTTTTTCTGTGTTCATTTTCAAAACCATCATCTGGTCTCCTGCTGACACTATAACTTTCCTCCACTTCACAGCCAGACGCAGTGACAGAGTTGTCTATAATCACTATATTCATTTTCTTGCCTCTCCACCCTCCTGCTTCCACCTATACCTTCTGGCTTTGAGACCTACTAAACCAACCTTCCTAAGATCACCAATGATCTGTCACTAAATCCAGGAGATCTTTTTTTTTTAACATTTGACACAACTGATTACAATAGGCCTCCCTTATCCACAGAGAACACCTTCCAGGACCCCCAATGATGCCTAAAACCACAGATAGAACCAGACCCTGTATACACTATGCTTAGTTTATAAATTATGCCCAGTAAGAGACTAACAACAATTAACAACAAAAATGGAAAAATTCATAACAATATACTTTAATTAGTTCATTGAATGTGACCAGTATCCCTCTTCCTTACCCTCTCAAAATACCTTTTTGTACTGTCTGCACCTATTTCAGATGGTGTTTGACTATGGGTAACTGAAACTATAAAAAGTGAAACCTCACATAAGGGAGGATAATTATACTGTTTTCTTGAAATATTCCAGGTCTTCAAAAAGATCGTGTCCAATACATATTATTTAAAAAAAGCTATGAATTTCAATTTTTTTTGCACCAATATAAACTCATACTTTAATTCCATTTTTCCATGAGCTTTTGAAATCCCTCCATATGTTTGACCTTGCTGTGAGCCTCTTGAGTCAGCCTGATTATTAAACCACATCCTTGCCATCTCAGGTGTCTCAAAAGTACGTTCATCGCTTATGCTTCTCAGAAACTGAGCATATATTCTCACTCCCTAACCTGGGCTTCTTCGACTGTGTCCCACTGGTCTTTTAATTTCACAGTCCCAAAATCCCTGTTACCTCCATTCTCCCTTGTGACAGCCCCTCCCTATCCTATCCATCATGTAGTTCTATTTTATCTGTGTATCTCGCAGGTCAGTCTACTAATCTTTACATCACTGTCACTTGCTTACATCTCTTCTGTTCCCATTGCATCCTGTTTACCTCCCTACCCTCAGAAAAATATTTACAGAGCACCAGATAATATCTTCCTATGACACATGATGTATCAAGCAGGTGTGCTCTGCTCTTTTCTGCCTTTCCACATGGCTCAACTTCACTCCTTCTCTCTGCCTCACTCACCCTGGGCTTCCTTTTATGTTCCTGACACAGATATTTTACTCTTTGTACCACTGCTTAGAATACCTTTTTCTCTCCTTTAGTTAGTTAATCATATACCTCTTTTGATTTTTTGATCAGGTATCAATTCCTTTGTAAACCATCTTTGAGTACTTTGTCTAGGTCAACACAACCATTACTGGTTAAACCCCCATCTCTTGCTTTCATCACACTTATGTAAGCTTCTCCACAGCAGGAGTTTATCCTTATATACTAGTGTTTAAAACAGTGCAGGGGGTGTTGGCATGTGGTGTGGTGATTTGTCGGCGTCCGCCCCAGGGCTTGGGTCTGGCTGAATCATGATCGGGGGCTGCTGGTGAGGAAGAGAAAGAGGACGAGAAAGAGAAAGCCCTCCATCTTGCCAGGACCTAGGAATTGGAGAGAATGAGACAAAGGGATAGAGTAGAAATGGACACAGGCAGCCTGAGCCTAGGTAGAAATGGACACAGGCAGCCTGAGCCTAGGTAGCCCAAGCAACTTGTGCCGTCCAGATGAACTGGACATCTTTATTTATAGTACAAGGAGACATTACACATGGATGTTTCATGACACTTCATAGATTGGTTGCCAGGTTACAGACAATAAGAAGCAGTTAACAAATCTATAAGGGCTTAGTCATACTGGGCCAGGTGTATCCCTTGGTGATAATCCCATCAAGAGAAAATCTCATCTTCTTTTCTAATGCAGAGAACTAGCTCTTAGGTGTGGGGAAGGAGCTAAAGAACTTCTCTATAAGGAGTGCACCACCACACCCAGAGAAGTCTAAAGAACCTTTCAGATGCAGAGCAGGGATTGGATTTTACTAATTGGGATCAAGATGTTTCTTGAAGTCCATCAGATGTGTCTGTTGGGACGCCCCTAGTAATTTCCACCCTTGCTCTGTCTGCAGCCAAGGTCAGGGAAAGACAAGTTACAAGGTTCTGCCAAACCCCAAAAGAGCAGGTGGTGTTTGCTTCAGAGCATGTCCCCACACCTCAGATTCTCTCTCTTAAACGTGTCCCCACAGTGATTAAGGGTGCTGGACTCCCACATGGCTGACTGTGGTTCAAGGCCTGGACCTGGTGGCTTGCTTTCTCACTTTCTCTCTCTCTCTCTCTCACTCTCTGGTCAAAGTAAAGTAAGTAAACAGATTTTTAAAAATTAAATGAAATAATCTTTTAAAAAAATGCTGGGTACATAGTAGGTGTCCATTAAATATTTGTCAAAGTAAGAGAATGAATGAGCGAATTCTATGAATTGCTATAATTTTATTTTAGCAATAAAATAAATTAAGGTGGACATTTCTGTTTGGTTTGCAATTCAAAGATAAATTATAATTCTAAAGTATAAAATGACCCATTTATCATTTTAAAAGGATTTGTATAATTTTGAAGTAAAATTTTAGGGTATATTTACAGTCATCTAATGATAAATTTGGTTAAAACAAAATTTCTTCTTAGCTTCTTCAGACATTTTAATGAAATGTCCAAATACTGTTTTCATCAAACGAGATTATGGATGGATAAGAGTTGTAATGAGATACTGGCTTTAACTTGACTGTGAGCTTAATATAGCAGTGCAATGTAACAGTCTAAGTAATTTTCCCAGGTGGAGCTTAAGATGTGGTTGTAGCCTATCAAATTAATTATCTCCACTGAAACGTTATTACATTACGTGTGGATGACCCCTTTAAAGTTTGAAGGGAAAATATATATGTGAACAGATGTAGAAAGGAAATGAAAATTAGAACAGAACAAACAGGAAATCTGAGTAAGCTACATACCTTCAGTTATATAATATTAACAGAAGCTAGTCATTTTGTGTCTATATCTTAATTTCTTTTTATTCCTAATGTCAAAGCTGTGTAAAACAAGTTTAAACTTTAGAATTGTTACCGAACTCAAATCAGGTTCGCTCGCCCAAGCGCTATAAAACCAAGCCATAGGCACATGGTGTGATTAAGGAAAGTACAGCTTTATTGCAAAGCGCAAAGCAAGGAGAGCAGGCAGCTCATGCTGAAAAAACCTGGTCTCCCAGAGATGTTCCCCACATGCGGTTTTAAGGGCAAAATTAGGGGCAGAGGTCCCAGACGCATGATCAGTTCAGTGATTGGTTCAAGAGGGCGTGATCAGCTCTTGGGCATTCTTGATTGGTGAGGCCTTAGATAATCAAATTCCTCTTCAGGTGTCTGGAACCATTCAGCCTGGAGTCTCTGAGCTCACAACCAGCAGTTTCCAGTCTACAAAACATCTTACATATTGAAATGAAAACCTGCTTTCCTTTAAGTGAGAGTTTTAGAAGTCAAATGGCCCTCACTCATGGTCCATGTTGGTCATTATCATAACCAAAGTCTGAAGACTTACTCCTTACTCTGGGCCATTACAATGCAAATGGACTTTATATTTCAGGAACCCTAGAAAATACATTAGGGGGTTCTTGCTCTGTTTCAGAATTATCAGATATTTTAAATATATTTTTGTGAAAAACATGCAACTTATAACTTAAAATGGTTTTTAAAGTGGCTTTGAATGTTTACATTTTAAAATGCTTTTTAATGTATTCTCTTATTTGTTTTTGAATAATAATTTATTTTGGCACCAGCAGATGTCACTGGACTCCCACAGTCAGCCGCAGTTCAAATCCCAGACTTGGAGGCTTAGAATTCACGCCAGGCACATGTGTATGCGTGCCCAAAATCCCTAGAGGCTATTGGAAGAGAGAGGATTGTGGTGTGGCCATCCCTCCTGGGGAGTGATTTCTCACTTTCTCTGTCTTTCGCTTTCTCTCTCTCTCCAGTGAGTATATGTGCTCTGCAGCAAAAATGCCTCTCAAAAAAAAGTTATTTATTTAATTTTATTTATCATCATCATGATTATTATTTAATCTGCTAAAGAGCACGTGCATTCAGTAGAGAGAGACATACAGAGAGAGAAAGAGGGAGAGAAAGGAAGGGAACATGAGAAAGCAAGCCAGCCACCTGGTCCGGGATATGAACCACAGTTGGCCAATGGGAGTCCCGGGCCCTTAACCACCACACCACCTGCCAGCACTTCCATATTCTCATTTATTGAAAGCATTATGATGTAAATTTAAGTAGGTGAGATTTTTGCTTTTGCTTTTGCTTTTTTATAAAGCTTCCCCTTTTCCTTCTCATGCAAGATACCAAATACTGATGCTCTGTTTCCTGCCAGCACTTGATCTGTCTGACCAGTCTAACTGCATTAGTCCTCCAGACTCTCTTGCTCCAGCATCTCATTCAAACAGAACTGCATTGTTCTACTACTCACGTATCTTCCTACCAATGCTATCCCCCTCTTTTTCATGTAATAAATACCTGTATTTACTAACATCTGTCACATGACAAATGATGGCATCATCTTCAACTCTTCTTTTTGTTATATCCACACCTGATCCACCAGTCACGTATTTCCTGAACAGACCCCAAATCTAATTACTTTTCTCTCACTAGTTCCATTGCCATCACTTTGTCTAAGCCATGTGTATTACCTACCTTCTCAGTGATCATCCTTTTTACTCGTCTGTACCCTCCACAGTCACTTTTCCTCCCCAAATCTAGAGAGGTTTTTTTTTCTCTCTTTAATTTTAACTGATATTGTTTTATACTTCCATTGACAATTCTCCATGGTGTTTCCTTCTTGTCAGAAGAACTCTCAGTGCTCAGTTTGGCAGCACGCACACTCATTGAAATGATACAGAAAAGGTGAACGTGGCCCTACTCAAGGTTGGTACACAAATTAACGAAGCATTCCATATTTGTGCGGTTCCCAGGGGCCATTCAACTTTTTGCTGGTTAACACTAAGCAAACAGTATGAGTCAAAACACCATGTGATTTTCTGTATTGAAACTCTGACTTTGAAGCCAACGTAAAGAAAAAAGGAATTCCAATCTTCTTACAGAGCCCAGGCACTATACATCCTGATGTCTCCTCTAACACTTGTTTCCTGTCATTTTTATGTGGGACTTACTCCACTGCTCCCATGTCGATTTTTTTCACAGGTCCTAACTCCAGACATGCCACATCCTTGCATGGCCTGTTCACTCCCTTTACTTAGGCCACTTTTCATATGTCGTTAAAGGTCTTTTTGATTGCCTTAGCAACATTACTCCTTTTTATCCCCAGTTGAGTATCAGTCTCTCCCTTTAGCTTGCATGAGTTTTCATCAAAGCACTTAAGACTGACAGGGTTACCTGCCGTATGCAAACTGTGCAAACTCCTTCACCACTAGAATGTGAACTGCATGAGAGCAGGGACTTTGCCTTGATTACCATCACCTGGAACATAGCCTGTCACACAGCAGGAACTTAGTCCATTTCTCTTTTTTTTTTTTTTTTTTTTTTTTTAATTTTTGGAGAGGTTTTGCTATAGGGTGCATGCACTCACCAGACAGATGGAGAGAGACAGAGAGACAGAAAATGAGAAATCACTCCCCATGCCGCAATCCCTTCTCCTCCTTTCTCCTCTCAGGATCTTGGGCATGCATGCACATGCGCTCGGCGTGAGTTTTAAATCACCGGGTCTGGGATGCGAACCGTGGTCGACTACATGGGAGTCCAGCGACATAGCCATTACGCTAACTGCTGGTCCCAGGAACTTAGTCTATTTCTATCGAGTGAAACCTCTCATCTGTGAAGCCTTTTCTTTCCTATTTTAGTATTAATACATAGTCATGATGTGTTCTCAAGGTACTTAGTTAGACCACTAGCATAGCACAGTCTACTCTGGATGTATAGTTTTCTCCCTGACAGCCTTGGAATACTACTGCACCATTCCTTTCATTTTCCTTCGAAACCCCAGCAGTAAAAAGTGCCAATAGGGCCAGACAGTTGTGGTAAAGGTGCTGGATTCCCGTATGGCTGACCATGGTTCAAGTCCTGGACCCAGCAGCTTGAAAATTACACCAGGTGCATGTGCATGCATGCCCAAAATCCTGAAGAGAAAGGAGGAAAAGGGGTTGTGGTTAGATCATCCCTCCCTGGGGGTGATTTATTGCTCTTACTCTCTCTGACCAGTGCACATACCGTATAGCAGAGTCAATGTTATAAGTTGTACTGTTTCAAAATTGTGTTTAGGTCATAAACTACAGTTTGCAGCCTGATTTTTTAATTTAGAAATAAATCAGGAAGATCTTTCGTACAATATTTTAAACAATTTTCTACACAGTTGTTTACATAAATACATAATATTTCATTGAAATGGCTTTGAGTTAAGTTCATGCTTACGGACACTGAGTCCACTGAGTTTGTACACACAATACTGCAATGAAAATAAAGAGCAACTTTTTGTGTTTGTAACAATTTCCTTAGGACAGTTCCGAAAGCCAATTGGCCAAAGTGTACCTATGATTTAAGGTTTTCGATGTATGTCAAATTGCCCTCTAGGAAGATTTTGTTACATTTCACTGTGTTTTAGCAATGTATTATGTAAACAGCTGTATTTAGGAAATCTTAATGATATTGACCTCGTTCATTTTTTTTTTTTTGGAGAGGTTTTTGCTATAGGGCGCATGCACTCGCCAGACAGACAGAGAGAGACAGAGAGACAGAAAGCGAAAAATCACCCCCCAGAGGGGATGGCCACGCCGCAATCCCTTCTCCTCCATTCTCCTCTCGGGATCTTGGGCACGCACGCACACGCGCCCGGTGTGAGTTTAAGCCACCAGGTCCGGGACTCGAACCGCGGTCGACTACGTGGGAGTCCAGCGACATAGCCATTACGCTAACTGCTGGTCCCGACCTCGTTACTATTTTTGAAACTATATTGATAGATGAGATAATAAACCTCAGTGTATTAATTTGCATTTTAGGTTGTCTGAATACTGAGTAATTTCTCATGTTCAGACCGTTACGTTTTTGAATTTGCTCATGGTTCATGTGCTTTGCTTCTGTAACGTGTCTGCCTCTCAGGCCATAAATTCTGCTGTGTGTGTATAATCCACTTATTTCTCTTCTTTGAGTAAAATTCAGTCTATTGCCATCTTTCATCCCAGTTGGTCACCTATTTAATTTTAGCCAGTTTTGTGGTCACCTTTTCTCCCAATGGTTAACCTAAATTCGAGTGCTCAAAAGTTGTACAGCTCTGTGGTGCAGTACAGTTGTTAGGTGCTATGCAGACAAAGCTATATTCCACATGGTTGAGCATGGTTCGATTCCTAGCCCTGTTGGCTTCATGCCAGATGTACACATGCCCAGGATCCTGACACAATAGAGAATTGGGACAAAAAGATTTTTGGCATAACCAGGCCCCATTGGAGAACTGGAGGAAAAAGATTTGGAGCATGACCAGGTGCATAAAAAGGTGTGTGTTGATTCTCTGAGAAGATTCCTCATGGATACTGGGAACTAGATATTTCAGGGCACAGGAGAAATGAAGATTTTCTACTCATAATTCAGCCTCCAGCAAGCAAAGCTAGTGTGGCAGGAGAGTTGAGCCATTCTCTGAGAAGATTCCTCATGGATACTGGGAACTAGATATTTCAGGGCACAGGAGAAATGAAGATTTTCTACTCATAATTCAGCCTCCAGCAAGCAAAGCTAGTGTGGTAGGGAGCCCCTCTGGCCTTCTATCTCTGTCTCTGTGTCTCTGAGGTCTCTGTCTCTCTCTGCTCCTGTCTCCTCATTTTTTTTTTGTAATTTTTCCTTTTTACGATTTTTTTAAAGGTAGAGTTTCTCTCTACCTTTAAAACCAGAGTTTCTCTCTGGCTCTCAGCTCCATCTTTTGTTTTGTTAATAATCCCTTCTGCTCCTTTCTCCCAGGTAGGAGAGTTGAGCCATTCTCTGAGAAGATTCCTCATGGATACTGGGAACTAGATATTTCGCACGCCGCGCGGTTTTCTATTTTGTGATATTTTTCTTTAAAAAAAAAAAAAGAAAAGCAATTATAATTTTTTATTTTTTTGTCTTTTTTCTCTCTTTTTGTTGTTGTTTCTCTCTCTCTTTTTCATTTTCCTTTTTCTTGTCTCTCCACCCAATATCTACTGAATCTGCTGCACAAGCGATCACAACAGAACGGCAATCAGATTCTAGAACACCTCTGTCTGCTTGCTCCTGAACATTGAGGCTTAAATTCAAGAATTTGAAAGAAACATGCCATTCATCAGATGACAAGAAATCACCGTCGGATCACAAGAAATATGGGAAAACGAGAAAATACCTCTCCTCCAATGGAAAAGAGTAACTCTCCTTCATCCACAAGCAGTTCGGTGAAAGTCATGGAAATGTCTGATAAGGAATTTAGAACATTCGTAATGTCGAAGCTAACAGAGATGGAAGAAAAGAGAGATAATGAACTGCTAAAGAGAAAGGAGAAAGAAGTTGCCGAGTTCCAGGAGATGAGGAAATTCTTGCAAGATCTAAAAGAGGAATTACACACTTTACAAAAGACTCAAACGGAACTGCTAGAGATGAAGTCTATAATACAAGAAGTCAAAATCTCCCTTGAAAGTATTAAAAGCAGACTAGATCATTCAGAAAATAGAATCTCAGATGTAGAAGAGAAAATGGCTGGCTTAGAAAAGTCCACCATGAAGACTGAGAAAATGGCTCAAAAATTTGAGAATGATATGCGAGAAGTACTGGATACCATCAAACGTCCAAATATCCGGATAATTGGCATTCCAGAAGGTGAAGAGACCCATAAGGGCATTGATAATCTATTCCATGAAATCCTGCAAGAAAACTTTCCAAACCTAGAGAGGCATTAGAAGATCCAGTCCCAGGAAATACAAAGGACCCCAAATAGAATCAACCCAAGAAGATCTTCTCCAAGACACATTATAGCCAGGTTGACCAAAACTGCAGACAAAGACAAGATACTAAGATTGGCAAGAGAGAAACATCAAGTTACCTACAAAGGACATCCCATCAGGCTAACAGCAGATCTCTCATCGGAAACAATGCGAGCGAGGAGAGAATGGGAAAATATATTCAAAGTGTTACGAGAGAAGCAATTTCAGCCAAGAATACTGTACCCGGCAAGATTATCTTTCAGGTGGGAAGAAAAGACAAGAACATTCTCAGATAAACAAAACCTGAAAGAATTTACCAGCACCAGACCAGATCTCCAAGAAGTTCTCAAGGGTGTGCTGTATCAAGAAAATTAAACACAGACACACGGAAATAAGAGTCAAAAAACTATGAAAGTGGCCAACTTAATTAGAGGGACAAGTCTGGAGTTGAATATTATATCCCAGAATTTAATCAGGAAAATTGAACCAGAACAGAAGATAAAAGTACATGAGACTGATAGGTTCATGCACCTTCCATTTGAACAGAATCCTAACTTGTTTCCTGGCTTTAAGCAAAGTTCCTTGGCATTTCTTTGAGTTAAGTTAAAACTGGTTTTCTTAGTAGTAATGAGTGAACTCACCATTGAAAGTAGTTAGATTATGTAGGAAATTGTGTGATCAATGCAACGTGGGTGGGAAGGGAATGAAGGACAATTGTAGACACCGGAGGTGGTGTGAGAGGAGGTTGGGAAGGGACAGAGGGTCAGAAAGAGGGGTGGAAGTAATTCTAGGAACTAGTAATAGAAAATTTTTTGTAATGTGCATGATTATATCACTATGCAGTGTGTACTGGATGGGAGATTGCATTTTGTATGCTGTGATGAAGCTTAGGGAAGGAATGTAAATTGAGTTACAAAAAAAAAAAAGTTTCAGAAAAAAATATATATATCTATTCAATGACTGCAGTAGGATATGTAGCCACAGCTAGGTGCTACTTTATAGGATGCGTAAAGTAAGACTTGTGTTCATGGAAATGTGGGTATCACCTGTGTTTGCTATGAGGGTATTTGGAGTGATTAGGGTCTTTGGCGTTACAATAAAATGTGAGGAGAAAACAGTATAGAAAGCAAACATAGTTACCAGAGACTGTGGGAGGAGAGTGGGAGATGGCAGAGGGTAAGAGATAGAGAATCTAGGATGGGGGGAAAAAAGCAAAACATACAGAAGACAAGAAATGGAAGATCATTTGCTGACAATAACATGCTTGTTGATGTGCTTGATTGAGACAATATATAGTGTAATTTGGATGGAAAATCTCATTTTGTATGCTGTAATGATGTTCAGAGAATGAATGCAAATAAATAAATAAAAAAAAATTTAAAAAAAAGGTGTGTGTTCTGTCTGTTTGTCTTTCTCACATGCATGTGTATATTCTCTTGCAAAAAAGAAAAAGAAAAAATAAGGAGATTATCCTGGTCTTCCTAATGTGAACTCATACCTTCACCGTGAAGCCTGGTGGCTCTGCATTGGGACTGCGGATTGGTGCAAGGACACCTTTCCCAGGCTGGGAGTTCTGGTTCTGGGGTCCAGCTTGACCTCTCTGTTGTGGTCTCTGCACCTAGTCAGGATGTTGCCCTGCCCTGAACAGGGTGAAGCTCTCACTGTCTCTTCCAACTCTTCTTGGTATCATTTGAGTTGATTTGATTTTTTAGTAAGCTTAGCTTTTATGACAGCATCCTCTGAATATTTTTCACAAAGCTTCTGCTTTGGAAATTTTAGGTAAAAAAGACACAAAGACCTGACATTTATAAAAAGTAGGACTTCTATCACGATTCAGAGGAAAAATACGCATTTTAGTTAACTGTCCAGTCAATTCAGTTCTGTATAGGTAGCCTTATTCCATTGTATTATAAAACTTTCCAGAATATGTATTATTCTGTCCCTAAGAAAACAAATGCCATGGTCATGTTTTAGGTAAGTGATAATGTGGTAAGGAAAACATTTGGTAGTACAGAGAGAAACTGTTTCATCATGAAAGTTGCTATGGTCCCTGTCCCTTCTTTTTGCTTTTAATTAAGATTCATAACATGTAATGATTTGGGGTTGAGAGGGAAATACTAGAATGAAATGGTTAGATGTAAATCATCTTGGTTTGAATGAACAGGTTGAACTGTTAGGAATTTTTGTGTGCTTTTGTGCTAGAGGATATATGTGCTCACCAGAGAGAGACAGAGAGAAGGGGAGAAAGAACGAAAAGAATGCACTTAACATGGGGAATGGTCATGCCACAATCCCGTCTCCTCCATTTCCTTGGGATGGACATGTCTGCACATGTACCTGGCATTTTTCTCAAGCTCCTGGGTCTGGAACTGGAACCATTGTCAGCCATATGGGTTCTGGCTGCCTAACCACCAGGCCACAAAGCTGGCTTTGTTGCTTATTGTTTGTTTTTAAGTTTGTTTTTGTTTTTGTGTTGCCATATGGCACCTGTTTTCCCTGGAAAGACACAGAGAGAGGAACAATGAGAAATCATCCCCCTGGAGGATGGCCATGTGACATTCCCTTATCTTCCATTGTCCTGTCAGGATTTGGGACATTCATGCTTATCTGGAGTGATTGTTAAACTATCTGGTCTAGGACTCGAACCACAGTCAGCCATGTGGGAATCTAGTGCCCTTAACCACCACTCTACCTGCTGGCCCCATTTGTTTTTAATGATGAATTCTGGTTTTCCAGTAATCATTGTGATATTAATATTTGTTGGGTGCAGTATTGTTTTTGAGAGCAGGTATACAGTGTTTAATAATCAAGGATATAGATATATTCATCTTTGACACGGACATTATGTCATGTTGTATAATTCAGCATTAGTTCTACAAATTTTTGTTCTTTAAAGTTTATATTGAATTGTCATCAACTTTTTTTACTCTGTTGTAGTATATCGTTCTATAATCTATTGCACTTGTTTGCATGCACCCTTGCAGCTGTTCATGTTTCTCTCCCAACACCCCTTCCTACTTCCTAAATGTTAAGTTTTAAACTTTTAAAAAGAAAAAAATTATTCTTAAAAGTGATTTTTTTTTCTGTAGAGGGACATACTTGCATATCTTGAAGATATTTTACATATCAATACTGTGATACTAAAATTAGAATATCAAATAATGTTTCTTTTATTTGTTAATGGTGGGTTTCATAAATTAATTTTCAAGACTATCATCATTGTTTTCCCTTTTGTACTCATTAAACTATATTGTGTTTTTTTTTTCTTTTTAATTTTTATAGATTTTTGCTATGGGGCATGTGTGCATTTCCAGAGAGAGACAGAGAGACAGAAAGTGAGAAATCACCACTGCAGTGAGGAAGGCCACACCACGGTCCCTTCTCCTTTGTTCTCCTCTCAGGAGTCTTAGGCATGTATGCTTACGTGCCCAGCATCAGCTTTAAGCCTCTGGATCCAGGACCTGAACCACAGTTGACTATGTGGGAGTCCAGCAATGTAACCATTATACTATCTGCTGGTCCCAAACTATAATGTGTTTTTAAACAATATGTTTTCCATACTACACAGAAGCTTTGGGAATTATTTTTTAGAATTATTTATTTAATTTTATTTATTATTATTTTTTAGTTTACTGAGAAATGACTTTCTTTTCCACATTCTTAACTGTCATTCCTCTAAAACAATAATAGTAGAAATAGTCAGTCCAATTAAACATAACAGTATGTCCCAATGACAGTGGGATATACTATTAGAACCCTTTTTAGAACCCAGTAATGTTTATGCCTAGTTGGCTTATACTTTTGATTGACTCTTAATTTTATATTTCCTGTGAGGATTATTCATTATTCCTTATTATTTTATACTTAACTAGATAAATAGTGTTCAAAGCAGAAAAAATGGCCCAGTTTTTTCTCCCACAAAAGAATGTTCAGATTTTCCCTGTGTTCATTGGGCATTTGGGGGATTGAGACTTCTTGCCTGTAATAATATTGTCTACTGAGAAACCAGAGACTACTGTCCTTGGAGTTCTGCTTTTTTTTTTTTTTTTTTTTTTTTTGGAGAGGTTTTTGCTATAGGGCGTGTACACTTGCCAGAAAGACAGAGAGAGACAGAGAGACAGAAAGAGAGAAATCACCTCCCACCCAGAGGAGATGACCAGACCACAATCTCTTCTCCTCCATTATCCTTTTAGGATCTTGGGCACTCATGCACATGCACCCAGCGTGAGTTTAAGCTACTGGGTCCTGGACTTGTACCATGGTCAACTACATGGGAGTACGGTGACAGTGACATAGCCATGACACCAACAGCTGGTCCCTGCTTCTTGTTTTGAAAGCTACATGGTGTTGGAAGCAGCAGGTGTCTAGTGGTTAATGTGCTGGTCTCCCACATTGGCAATGGCTGTTCAAGTCATAGACCCAGTGGCTTGAAAGTTATGCCAGACGCATATGCATGCATGCCAAACATATGTGCATGCATGCCAAATATCCCAGGAGGAGACTGAAGGAGAAGAAATTGCAGCCTGGCCATCCCCCCATGGGTAATTTCTCACTTTCTCTCTCTCTGTATCTCTCCGGTGACCACATGCACCCTATGCAAAACCTTTAAAAATGATTTTTTTTTTAAAAAAAGGTACATTTAAGCTGTTTTGCCAACAGACTATACACAAGAATTTTACTACTCATTTACTATGGCATTGATAAATGAGCCAGTTTTTTCCCCCAACCTTAAAAACTCAAGTGGAAGAAAGTTCATAGAATTTTTATCTTTGTATGTTATATTTGTATAGACTTTTTACCAAGGGCAGCCTTCATTTTTTTTCATCTGCAAATTCTTTCTGTGTAATTTCCCAGTGATGATTTAAGACATGACTGTGCTTCTGAAGTTGTATATCTAACAAAATATATTCTTTGTCACTCAGGAGAGTATAGATTTATATGTGTGTGTAAAAAGTAATAGTTACTATTGTTACAAACTTAAAATACAACTAGGTACTACCATAAGCACTTTATATGTAAAATAGCCTTATTCTCTTGAAAACATATTAACAGAATTTATTTTTAGGGCAATTTTAAACTTATAAAAAATCGAACAGACAGTGCAGAGAATTTCTATGTACTGCTTCACGCTCCTACCACTAGACACAGTTCCTGCTGTTCTAATCAGTGTGCACTAGTGCTGTACGTTATTACAGTTGATGAACTAATTAAATCTGTCATTTATATTGTAATTTACTCTTTATATTGTAAATGCTGTGGGTCTAGACAAATATGTAATGACATGTATACTCTTTTATAGTATTATACAGAATGCTTTCACTGCCCTCAACATCTCCTCTATGCAGCCTCTCCTCTTTTCCAACTACAGAAAATTACGCCTAAAAGATGAAATAATTTTCTCTGGGTCACAAATCTGAGGACCATCCCACCTGCCTAGAATCTATGTTCTTCACTCACAAATTAGGCTCACTCGAGTCATCACAATTATTGATTAAATTATCTAGAAACTCTGAGCTTGTTAATGTTCTTGCTAATTTTTTCTAAGTTTATGAAGGGATACGTATAGGAGACGATCTGTCTCTGCCTTTCTTTGAAATGAAAATGTTGTGGGATATATTGCAGGAGATTTAAACTGTTTAATGATGGTATATTTGAGGAGAGGTGTGATTTAAAGAGGAGTTACTGAGTGAAGTAATGTTACTAAAATGAGAGAAGACATGAGGAGATCAGTTGTCTTATAAGCTGGGTATTACTAGCCATAAGTAATTCTACCGTCTCATAGAAGCTGTAGGCTAGGTCATTGCATCTATGATAAAAGGTTAATTACAGATGTACCAACAGAGCACATTATTTTAAATAATTTTTATTTAAGTTTATTTAGTTAGTTAGTTTAATTTGACCAGAGATGGGGGGAAAAGCTGCCAGGTCTGGGACTTGAACCGCAATCAGCTATGTGAGAGTCCAGTGCCCTTAACCATCATGCCACCTGCTGACTCCCAGAGCACATTTTTATAAATGCTCAAATGAACAGAAAGAGGGGGTTAAAAGGAATGGAGTCAGAGTTGCATGGAATGTAGCGTATTGGTTAAAATTTATGTATCTCTATCTGGGGAATAGTAGTCATCGTAACAGTTGCTTTAAAAATCTATGCAAAGTCAGGGCTAACAGGTAGTATGATGGTTAAGGCTCTAAACACCCACATAGTTAACCACAGTTCAAGCTCTGGACCTGGCAGCTTTGCTTTCTCACTTTGTGTGTCTCTCTCTCTGGTCAGTGTGTGTGCCCTATAGCAAATTTCAAAAATTAATAGTAATGAGGGAACAGCAGTTAGCGTAATGGCTATGTCGCTGAACTCCTGTGTAGTCGACCACGGTTCAAGTCCCAGACCCAGTGGCTTAAACTCATGCCAGGCACGTGTGCGTGCGTACCCAAGATCCTGAGAGGAGAATGGAGGAGAAGGGAATGCAGCGTGGCCATCCCCCCTTGCGGGGGGTGATTTCTTGCTTTCTGTCTCTCTGCCTCTCTCTGTCTTTCTGATGAGCGCACACACCATTTAGCAAAAACCTCTCCAAAATAATTAATAATAATGATAAATAAAATTAAATAAATATTTCTTAAATGTGTGTATGTATGCATATATATATATGTATATATATATATATATATATATATATATATATATATGCATACACATATATACATCCACACACAAAGTAAGAAAAAAAGCATTGCCTGAAGTTTATGTCATAGATATTCTGTGAATTAAAAGGAATAGGCAGATAAGGTCACTTCCCTTTGCCGTGATCTTAGCTTTGGACACTGTCCAGTGCCCTACTGCTGCTTGCAGTCAGCATAGATCTTCATTCCATCCATGCCTGACAAGAGAGGTCTCCTGGAAAGTTTGTCTTGTTTTGTCTTACTCTGGAGGCAACTGTGGTTTGGAAGGAATAGTTCAATGAAAAATGCATGGTTTTAGATTCTACCTGGATTATGATACTGTTTCCTAAAAAGTCAACTTATTGGATGTAGATCTTTCCCCCTATTTTCAGTTTACTTTTTGTATCATGTTAATACTTCCTTCAAACTACTGATAGGAAGGGTCTTAACTTTTCACTTAACCTTGAATTAGCAGATTTTAGTTCTGAATGATAGCAGCAAGGATAAGTAGTAGCTACTAAGATTCACCAAGGTGTGACTTCTTTTCTTTATATATAAGGGAAACGATCAGGAAAAAATCATCTCCCAAGTTAAAATGGCAGTAATTCTTTGTGGGGATAAAAAAGGAATGAAGAGGAAATAAACTGAATAGAGAAAATAAAATAGAACCTGACAGCGCTACTTCCTGAGAACTGTCTTAGCCTTTGGTTTCTAGGAAACCATTTCTCCACTTTTTCTCATTTCCCTGACTGCTGCTTTTTGAGCTCTGTGAGGAGCTCACATTCTTCTGTTCTGTTCTTGGTGTTTCCCAGGATTCTGACTCAGTCTTCTTTCAACATATTCTCCTTGATCATCACTTAGCTAAATCAGAATACTTTTTTTCTAACTATGACTACCAAGTAGACATTAGTCTACTACATATGGGCCCAGCAGGTGAAGAATCCCTCATGATCTGTTGCTGAATCATTCGTTTTCTCTGTTTTTCAAGGGTCGTAAGATTGAGGCTGAAAAGTTCTTCTTGAAGGCTATTGAGCTGGACCCCACCAAAGGAAACTGTTACATGCACTATGGTGAGTGGTTGATAGTTTTTCCAACCCCCCCCCCCCCCCTTTACTACTGATGTCAATATGAGATGAGATCTAGGTTTTGTTGGTAAAGAACATTTTTTGAGAGAAGACAGACTTTATTGTTGCACCTGGAGCCTCATGCTATATTCTTACCTTCTCGTTTAGGACAGTCATATTAAAGACTATGACCTTTGCATTTCTCTTTCATAATTTTCATAGACCTTCAGTGGGGAAGGCAGTTTCACAGTTGTTTCTTTCAGTCTCAGTGGGGAGCTTAAGTGGGTTCTTATCGGAAAAGCATCTAGCTCCTTACCGGATGTACAGTTTATAATAAAAATAATAGCTTCCTTTTCATTTTCAGTGGTAACGTATTGCTTACTGAGTGTGCCATTTAGGAATTTTAGAAGTTTACATTTTGGCCTCAAAATCATGCTTTCTGGAAGATATGGATGTATACCAGCCTATAAATACCTGAGATTGAGGCCAAAGAAAAGCTGGAGAGGGTGTGAAGGATGACTGTCTCATTCTGTTTAGTTGTGGCCTTAATCAGTCCAGCATGAGCTTACATAACAGCTCTGTCACACTCCACTCTATCATTAGTAGTGATTCATGCGTTTAGTGAGGTGAAGTATATAGCTGGCTTGGTGTTGGGTAAGATTTCCTTATTTCTACCAGATTTGCAGTTGGGATGATTTTCAAAGAGGAAAAAAATTTTACTTTGCCGATCCCTTGTGGAGGTAAAATGGGTTTTTGATCACTTCGGGACTTTGATGTATTAGTTCTTATCAAAGAGTAAACTTAAATGTGGATGGATTGAAATTAAATCTCCAGGAAATAAAGATAATATGCTTGTATAATATTTAATTCTATTTCCCAGTTTCCAGCTAGTAAAAATAAGTCAGTGACAGACTGCCAGTGTAAAAAAAATATAGAAATAACTGGAGGATACACTTAAGAAACCCCAAGTCCATTTTAAAATTTATATTATTTTGTGTATCTATTTATAACTCTAGGCTTGTGATACTTCATCTTTTCAGCATAATGCAATATGTAATTTTGCACGAGGTATTATACAACCACTCCTGATTTTACTTCACGATGAAGTTTTAATTGCTTTGTTAAGATAGCAGTAAACTAATTTAAGTTTGTTGTAGAATTTCTTTTTATTTATATAGGTTTTTTTATTTGAAGTGTTTCAAATTAGGATTTTTCATGCTTACTATTTTGGATACCCCAACTGTGCATTAAAATAGCTCCATGATTATTTTCCCTGAGCTCTAAAGGACCTCCTGTCACTGAGTTTTTTGGAATAGGATTTTTTTTTTTTTCCTATCTTACTGCTTACATTTCCTTTGCCTCAAACTAATTCTTCTTACTATATCTTCTAAGCTTATGTCCATAAAGTTATTATATACTTTCTAGGTTTTTTCGTGGTTAATTTTTTATCATCTTTGCTAAATTTGAATTGCAATTGAAAAAACCCATTATATTAGTTTTAAGGGTTGTCTCTCTTATTCTTTCTTATTCATCTTTACCTACTTCTGTCTTATTTTAAAGTTATTATTGTTGTATTATATCATGCTCCAGAATTTTTTTTTTCTAGTGGTGGTGGTTGGAGGTATTTCTCCAATTAGAAATTTTTGGATTTAATGTAACAAAAAGTACAAAAGCATTTTTTATTTTACATAGTTAGAAACAGTGGTAACAAACATCTTTAAATACATGTCTAAAAATTGGCTCTTATTTTCCTTTGATTGTTTTAATATTGTTGGCATATGTAGATTACTATATTTGTTTTCTTTTTTTTTCCTTTCTTTTTTTTTTTTAGAGAGCTATTTTTGCTATAGGGTACTTATGCTCATCAGAGACAGAATGCGAGAAGTCACCCTGTCCCCTGCCCCCAGGGAGATGACCCCTTGTAATCCCTTCTCCTCAGTCTCCTCTCAGGATTTTGGGAATGCACACACATGCACTGACATGAGTTGTTCTTTTTCTTTAATTTTTTAATTTTTAATTAATTAATTTACATTCATTCCCTGAACATCATCATAGCATACAAATCACAAAATGTGATTTCCCATACAGAATATACTCATAGTGGCTTATTAATACATATTATTGTCAATAATTTTCCATTTATAGTTTTAAGTCGCTGGATCCAGGACTTAAACTGTGGGCAACTAGGTGAGAGTCCAGAGATGTAACCATTATGCCATCTGCTGGTCCCAGAAGTATATTTATTTTCTAGGGAAGAATGACTGCATATTCAATATAATTTTAGGTAGATGTATTTTGATATTATTTTCCTACTTTGGAATCAGAAATAAAACAATTCAAAATCAGTTTTTTTTTTTTTTTTTTTTTTTTTTTTGAGAGGTTTTCGCTATAGGGCGCGTGCGCTCGCCAGACAGACAGAGAGAGACAGAGAGATAGAAAGTGAGAAATCACCCCCCAGGGGGGATGGTCACGCCGCAATCCCTTCTCCTCCATTCTCCTCTCGGGATCTTGGGCACGCATGCACACGCACCCGGCGTGAGTTGTAAGCCACCGGGTCCGAGAAGCGAACCGTGGCCGACTACGTGGGAGTCCAGCGACATAGCCATTACGCTAACTGCTGGTTCCCAAAATCAGTTTTTAAAAATGTGAAATATCTAAGAAAAAATAATGAAAAAAAAGGAAGTCTATAATTAAGTGCATGGTGTTTCTTGTTTACTGAACTCGGATTCTTTTAAATATATATATATTTAATCATAATGATTTTTATTTTTATTTTCAATGACTGAATTTTGGAAAAACTTTTAAAATTATCTAAGATATCTATTCTGTTGTACAAGTAAGTAGACTGAGAAATTAAGTTGACTTGCTCGGGTTAATTATATGTGAGTAAATATTGAATTCCTTCATTACTGCCATTGCTTTTTCTTTTGTAACATATATTCTATATATTTTTCCAACATTGGTAAACACACAGGGAGATAGACAATTTTGATCAGTAAGTCTTTCTGTGAACAGTTTTAGAATGTCAAATTCATATAAGTCACAACTTAAATTTAAGGAAGTTTTTTTAATTAGTGTTAATATTTACAAGGTGTGTCTACATGGTACGAGGCTCTGTTTTATTTATAGAAAGCAAGTAGTGCTAGATAGGAAATAAACAGAATGATGTCATCTTTAGAAGGTGACAAGAAGAGCCAGCAGGTGGCGTGCTCATTAAGGCACTGGCCAACTGTGATTCAAGTCCCAGACCTGGTAGCTTGAAAATCACACTGGGTGTGTGTTTGTGCATGCCCAAAATCTTGAGAGCAGAATGAAGGAGGGGGGATTGAGGTGTGGCCATCACCCGCGGTGAGGGGGATGATTTCTCACTTTTCCTCTCACTGTCTCTCTCCAGTGAAGGTACAAGCCCTATGGGGCAAGAAAACAAAGAGATGAGGTAAGAAGTAGAGTACTTCTTTAAACAAGATAGTTAGATCAATCATCTTTAAAGATATGGTGGTTGATATCTCTAAGCCTAAGTCAGCTTTTTGAAGAACGAGATTCAGAGAGAAGAAACAGAATGTTCAAAAGTCCAAGGCAAGATCAAGCTTATATTTAAAGCAGAGAGAGAAGGCTAATGTGCGGGAATGTATTGACCCAGATGGGAAACTGAGAGGAGATGAGGCAGTCCAGAAAGCAAAGGCAGAGAGTCCATGAGGTCTTGTAGACTGAGCTAAGGAGTAAACATTTTATTCCAAGACGAATGGAAGAGACCAGGTGGGGAGATAGATTAGAGAAAGATCAGAGAAGAACAAGAGAGACCTAGGGAGGAAACTTTTACTAGGTTTTAGGGGGGATGATAGTGGTTTGGACTTGGGAATAGTTGTAGGAATGTAAATATTTATATTGAAATTGTACATTACCTACTATAAAAGATTGAAAGATAATTAAGAGTAGGCATGGTCTGTTTTCCATTTTTGTACCATCAATATCTAGCATGTTGCCAAATTCTCAGTAATATGCAGTAAGCATTGAGCTCAGATTGGAATATATTTCAGTCTAGATTTGGATTACAGAATTGACTAAAAGGAAGTTTCATTTGAATTTTTATTATTTCTTATACAAGAAAATATGTATTATGATTCTTCGATCAGTTTCTTGCCAACTTACTGGTTATATATTCATATTCCTATTCTTAGGGTGTTTATACTCACAGATCGAATGAATAATAACACTTTCTCAGCCTAAAAATAAATGTTTAAATGAAATGTATGTGTTGAGTCTTTTTAAAATGCATTTGCAAATGCCAATGAAAATGCCAGAGTAAGTGAATTTTATTCTGCGGGAAATCCACTCTGGGGTGATTATGTGCTTTTGGTTTGCTTGTTAGTGATACAACTGACTTGTAAAATATCATCCAGTTGAGACTCAATAGAGGCAATTATAGGAATTTACATTGGCTGAAATGGTGATCAGAAGGCAATATTTTAAAATGCTTTCAGATACTTGTATTTTGAACTCACTGGTTTGGTATTTTTGGTTTTTGGGCTTTTTTTGGTCTGAAAGGACATTGCATTGCAGGTTTCTTTTATTTTTTTCTTTCATATTTGCTTTAAAAAAATAAAGCTAGGCAGGTTCATAAAATTGATTCAATAAGTCATGGTAGACTTGGTGGTACCTATAAATTTTGGGATTCAGATGCCTCGTCTCTAAAGCAGAAAGGTTGATGTAGACTTCCAAGATGTTTTCCAAAACTCAAATTTCAGGTTGTCTTTTATATATACTCAAATTTTCACTGTTTTTATATTAAACATTTTTAGGGTATATAGAAAGTATGTTTCAAACTGTGGTACCAGTAGTAGTATAATATTGTTATAGTCATATATTGTCGTTACACTATAGTCGCATATCCATATAAAGCAAATAATATAAACTTTTTTTGGAACTTAGTTTGATCTGAAAGGTGAGGATTTGATACTTGGTATCTCCAGTGAGCCTTTAAACAAAGGAATTGTCTGTGTCCTCTCTTTTCTTGCTAATGGGGCACCTCTGCCTAAAGAATGAAGGTCAAGACAAAAACTCTCTTTTAAATTAAAATTACCAGAGAAATGAATTTGCATGATAGATTATATTTTCTCTAGTTATAAAACCATAAACATTTGTTTTAAGATACTTGCTATACGTAAATCCTGGTAGATGAGAATTCATTAGATACTAAGGGCAAACACTTAGGTTAAAAAGAAGCAATTATGATAAATGCTCTTGAAAAGAAGTAAGTATTTTAAAGCATTATTTTATTTAACTCTATTTATTTATTATTATTATTTTTTAATTTGACCAGAGAGGAACAGATGAGAGTGAGAGAGACAGAGGGAACATAAGAAAGAAAGCCGCTAGATCTGAGTCTCCAACTGCGGTCCCCCATGTGGGAGTCCAGCACTCTTAACCCCCATGCCACCTGCCAGCCCCAAGAAGAAGTAAACTTTTATGAAGTCTTTTTTTCCAGTCTACCTCGTAACCATGGCTTTTTAAAAGACTGCAGCCCCATTTTATTTGTTATTGATCCTTTTTCTGGTAGTGTTCATTTCCAAATGTCTAGCTATCTAGGTAATGTCCTGACCCTGACTTCTGACCTCCAGCTCTGTGCTTATCCTGTACCATACTAAGATTTAGGAACACAGTAGAAAATAAAGAAGATGTCAATGGAGCTTACAAACTTGTGAACAAGGCACAAATTCTAAAAATAATCATCTAACTATAATTATTTTTATACAGGAGATTCTTTATAATTAAGAGGACTTGATCTGAGGAGGTTGAGTGCAAGAAAAATTTACCTAATAAATTTACATTTAAGTTGCATTCAAGTAGGAGCTCACCAGACTAAAGTATGAACGTAAGGGGTCCAATGCAAAACATTAAGGCAGAAAAAAATGCTTAAGGCCAGAAAGCACGGCATACATCAGGGAAATAGTTCAGGGACAGAACTAAGACCATAGCTAGAAGCTATAAGAAGACATGTTCTGGCTCCTAGAAAAAGGAACATTCAGGACCAGCAGTTAGCGTAATGGCTATGTCGCTGGACTCCCACGTAGTCGACTGAGGTTTGCGTCCCAGACCCGGTGCCTTAAACTCACACCGGGTGTGTATGCGTGCGTGCCCAAGATCCTGAGAGGAGAATGGAGGAGAAGGGATTGCAGCGTGGCCATACCCCCTGGGGAGTGATTTCTGACTTTCTATCTCTCTGTCTCTCTCTGTCTGGCGAGCGCACGTGCCCTATAGCAAAAACCTCTTAAAAAAAAAAAAAAAAAAAAAAAAAAAAGAGGAACATCCAAATTATCCAGCAGCCAGTTGTGAAATGAGTGCCCACCGAAGGTTTTCCATTATAAGGTTTATAAGGATATTAGAGAAAATTTAGTCACTGGGAATAGGGAGAGGACTGATCTAAATAACCATTAAATCATTTGCAGCACTAACTATCAGTCATTATATCACTCTCTCTCTTGAGCTCACAGAAAAGTATAGAATATTTAAAAATTATAAATGTACATTATTATTAGACTTCACTATCAATTTTATGATCCTGAGAACAATTATCAAATACTTTGCCATATACCATGTATTTATTGTCTCTGATCTTTTTTGATCATCCTGTAAGCCTCAGACAGAGGGTCAGACCCCAATTATACGACTAAGAAAATGTAAATTCAGAAGGTGGCATGGTAGTTAGGGCAACTGGATTTCCACATGACCCACATGTTTCAAGTCCCAGACATGGTGACTTGAAAATTGTGCTGGGTACTTGTGCATGTGTGCCTAAAATCCTGAGAGGAGAATGGAGGAGAAGGGACTGTGGCACTGCCATCCCCCATTGGGAGTGAACTCTGAACTCTGTCCCTGTCTCTCTCTCTCTCTCTCTTCTTTCCAGCAAGCCCACATCCCTATGGGGGAAAAACAAAACAAAACAAAACAAAAAAAACATAAGGTCAGAATTGTTAAGTGACTTCCTCAGTCAGAAATGTTTAATATACTTAGTAGAGGAAGAACTTGAAAAGTCAAGCTCTTTTCAGCTTTTAAGTTCAGAGCTTTCTATTGTTAATACTAATGCTCTGTTTATCTCTAGCATGGTTATACACACTGCTTATACTTCATTTTAAGAGAAGGTAATGGTGAAAATGTTAAAATATTACTTTTGACCTTTCATCAGTAAACACTGAAAGAAGAGGTTTTGGAATTTGTAATTGATCAAATTGGTGAGATGCTTATAGTTACTTTTTATTATTTATAATGAAAACCTGATAAAAGATAGCAATGAACTGAGGTTGACTCTGTTGTATGATTTTATTTTTAGCCACTTCAGGAGCAGCAGGAGTAATTTAAAAAATTAATGCACTAAATGACAGCATCGCCTTGATTAACAATAAAATATATTTTGAGTGGGTCTTTGCAAAAGGACATTGAGATTATAATTATATTTAATGCTTTAAGATCAAAACATTTTTAAAAATATGAACATTTAGTGTCCCTTTGTTGCTCCAGAGGCAGCAAGGCCATCCACAAATACAAAATCAGAGTAGAACTTTTCTAAAATTGTTCTAAACTACTTCACTTCTCACTGAAGGTTTTACTTTTAATTATTAAATTGCATGTCATAATTAGCACAATTTAATTTTTGTACTTGTTCGTATTTTATGTGATATACTTTCCAAAGCATTTGAGAATTAAAAAGTTTCTCATGATTCTAATGAGAATAAACATAGAAGGGACTTTCTAAGCTTAAAAGCAAACAATGAAGGAAAAAATTAAGAGACTGATGTGTCTCCAAAAAAGAATACAATAAAGGATAAAGTAGTAGATGGTTAGTAAATAATTGACTAAAAAGAAAAAAAAATGAGATCAATCTATTTAAGATATGAGAAATTTTGTATAATTACAAGAAAAATAGACAAAGTCCAATGGATATGAACACGAGATTCCTCAAGTACAGAGGAAATACATGGATTTTAAAAACAGCTTACCAGGCTCTGCTGCAGTGCTACAAGTGGTAAGGCATCCCTGTGTGTGTGTGTGTGTGTGTGTGTGTGATGCTAGAGCCATATGGAGGGCCACAGGTTCAGCTCTTGGATCAACAAGGAAATGCTGGGTACACTCACAGTTCTGGCTGGCTGGAAGTCTGAGGGTGGGGATCACAGCGTGCCAAGATCTTATCGGTGCATATGTGTGTGCATTTCTTTTTTTACTTCTTTCTCTCTTTCAAGAAATTAATTTAAAAAAAAAAAAAAAAGGAGAAGCATTCCCCTATGCATTTCTAACACATTCACAGTAATTTTTCTCTTGGGAATACATGTGAAGGAAATACAGCTTTTTCTCTAGTTAAAATTAGTAAAGATAGTAATTGAAGATCAGCATTGGTGTTTATTAGAGGGAAAAATGAGAAAGCATCGAAATGTCAGGGAAAAAAGAAATGATTCAATAAAGAAAGTTTATTCCCATTTTACAAAACAATGTAAATCCTAGATTAACTTTGGAAAGGATATATAATTATAGAGACAACTGCCTACATTACTAGGTAAAAAGGAATTCGAAATCATACATAGAATATGATTTAAAAATTCTACAAAATAACTATGTCATTAAAAAGTCAAGTGAGGCGGCCAGCAAGTGGGATGGTGGTTAAGGTGCTGGACACTCCACATGGCTGATGATGGTTCAAGTCCTGGACCTGGTGGCTTGCTTTCTCACTTTCCTTCTCTCTCTTGATGTTTCTCTTGGGTGAAATTAAAATGAATGAATGATTGAATAAAATTACTCTTTTAAAAAATGCCAAATGAGGCAAATAAAACACCAGAATGTTAAGAATGGTTGTTTTAGCTTTTTGAACTCTTGCATCCATTTTTTTCTTTGTTTGGCAAGCTTAATGTTTTTTCTTTAAGATTTTTAATAATGAGCACAATTACATTTACAAAAGATATATGCTCTAATAAAATATGAAAAAATAATTTAATGTTATTATTTAGGTAGTATGTAGAAAAGAGAGAAAGAATGTTATCATTGTAACCAAACTATCCAATATTATGTAATGGAACTCAACATGTAAATGGTAAAACATAAAAATTAAGAAAGGAATAAAAGGTAGAATTCTTTGCATGGATTTTCTATTCAATACTGTAATTCCATGATAAAATTATCAAATACAGTAATTGATATATATTGATAAGTTCATCAAATATAATAATAGTATAAACATGTACTGAGTACTTTTGTATCCTGAAATTCACAGATAGGGTCTCATTTCATCCCCCACAAAAGCTAAATTGAGAGAGGACCGGACTGTATCCCCATTTTACAGATGGAGAAAGTGAAGTCACCCAACAGTGCAGGAAATTACCGAAGGTTTTAGTGCCCTTACAGAGTAGTTGAACTGAACAGTGCCTTTTATATTATGCTGTCCTATCATCATCCTGTTGGCATATGAAATGCTGATGTGACCATGCTAAAATGGTAAAATGGCATTTAAAGGTAATTTCTGACCCATTAAGTTTTATTATAGCTCACCCCTCGCCATAAAAACTAGAAAGACCCATTTGCAGGAGTGTACACTGCCTGATGCTTTTACTCAGCAGTCCTAAGGCCCAATGGAGGTCCACGTTCCATTCTCAGCCACCCTAAACACCAGGTATGGACATATGTACCTGTAGTCCCAGCCACTCGCAAAGCTGGGGGTGGAAGTTCACAACATAATGAGACCTTGTATTAAATAAATAAATTAATTAATTAATTAATTTTAAAAAGTGAAGGAGAAAGAAATGAATACTATGTCCTAAAGCATACTGGGTTTAGAAAATGCTTCACTAGTTTAGAGGACACCAATCCAGTATGGTGAGGTCATGGAGAACTGATGACAGAGAAGCCATCATGTTGTTCAAGGCTCCAGGGAGAGAGAAGAGCAGCTTGAGGTCATAAAGGCAGGGGGAGAACCTGAAAGGAACAGAAGAAGGATTCGAACTCATGGAGATGACAGTGGAAAGAAAAAGAAAAGGCCAAGTGTCCAAACTCGCCCTATACAGTTTTATTTATACTGTCTCATTTTTTTTTTTTATAACACAGTGAGGTTATACCTTTTTGAAAAGTAAAGAAATGGGGGCTCAAAACCTAAGAATCTTTTTTGTTTTGTTTTGTTTTATGTGTGTGTGTGTTTATGTGTATGTGTGTGTAAAACTAGATACGTAATTTTTACATACAGATAAAAAAATATTTTGTAGGTTTTTGCCATAGGGCATGTGCTCTCACTGGAAAGAGACAGAGAGAAGGAGTGAGGGATCACCCCCTGGGGGGATGACCCATGCCATAATCCATTTTCCATCCTCCTCCTGGGATTTTGGAGTCACACACACACACACACACACACACACACAGTTGTTTTCAAGCCACCAGGCCTGGGACTTGACCTGCAGTAGGTCATTGGGAATTCAGCGCCTTAACCACCACACCAGCTGCTGGCCCCATGTTATTTACACTTTTTAATTGACATGTAATAGCCGTAAATATTTATGGTGTGATTTTTTTTTTCAATATATATGTTGCAGTATGCTGTGATCAAATCAAGGCAGTTAACATGTATAATTGCTTTGTGCTGTAAACATTTAAATCCTTTCTTCTATTTTGGAATGTACTCTAAGTTATTTACTGTAGTTACTCTATTGAGCTGTAATACTTTAGACTTCATCCTTTTGTCTAACTGCACTTGGGCATATAATACTTTTCTGATTCTCCTTTTCTCCCTTCCTTTCCCAGATTCTGGCATCCACTTTCAGTCTCTACTTCTTTTTTTCTTCCTTTTTTATTATTTTTTTAGTACATTCAATCAGTGTATTTCATTACAGCTTGCACAATGAGTTTTTCCAGCATGAATACACTGCATCTAGTCCAGTTAAAGATATTATCTTGCATATTACCATCAACAGTTAATTTTCTGTGTTCCTTAATATTTTGCTTCTTTCTTCTTCCTCTTAGTTCTGTCTCACCCCTCCCATTTGCACCCTCCTCCTACCCTGTCTCTATTATCCCCTATTGTTCTCCATGCATTTATATCTTCTGTCTTTACATTTCTGCCATAGAATGCAGACATTTGGAGGACCAGCAGATGGTGTAATGGCTATGTCGCTGGACTCCCATGTAGTCAACCGCAGTTTGAGTCCCGACCCCAGTGGCTTAAATTAACACCAGGCGTGTGTGCTTGTGTGCCTAAGATCCTGAGAGGAGAAGGGATTGCAGTGTGGCCATCCCTCCTAGGGGGTGATTTCTTGCTTTTAGTCTGTCTGTCTCTCTCTGTCTTTCTGTCAAGCACATGCACCCTATAGCAAAAACCTCTCCGAAAAAAAAAAAAAAGAATTCAGACATTCGGTATGTATTAAGTGGGGTCACACAGTGCCTCTCTTTCATAGTCTGCCTTGCTTCACTTAGTAATAAATCTTCCATATTCATTCACTTCCTACAAAATGCCAGGGTCTCATTAATTTTATGGCTCAGTTCTATTCCACAGTGTGTATATGTCACACTTTTTCAATCCATTCTTCTGTTCATGGACCTCTGGGTTGGTTCCATGTACTCTCCACTTCTGTGAGATCAAATCTTTTAGCTTCCAGGAATGAGTGTGAACATGTGATGTTTGTCTTTCAGTGCCTGGTTTATTTCACTTAGCGTTATTCCCTCAGGTTCATCCACTCTCACTCACATGACAAACAGAATTTCATCCTTTCTTGTGACTGAATAATGTATCGTTGTTTATATACTTTTTCTTTATCCATTCATCTGCTAATGGACACTTAAGTTGATTTCCTGCCCTGGCTATTGTGAATAGTGCCACAGTGAACATGAGAGTGCAGATATCTCTTTAATATAGTGGTTTCATTCCCTTTGGATATATACTCAGTGGTACCATTCTTTTTAGTTCCTCAAAGAGCCTCCACACTGTTTTCCACAGTGGCTGTTCTAGTTTACATTCCCACCGCAGTGCAGGGGGATCTCCTTTCTCTTCATCCCCTCAGCACTTTTTTTTCGGTAATTTCTAACTGGTGTGACAGGATACCTCATTGTGGTTTTGATTTGCATTTCCCAGATGATGAGTGATTTCTTAACTCATCAGTTAGAAGTAGTGTGGCCTTACTCCAGAAGTTCCAGCTCTGACTACGATGCCTCGCACAAAGTAATCAGTCTATATTTTTCAACAAAAGAATGAATAGAGAAGAGTAGACTGGCCTTCAGGTAGTTTTGTGCTTCCTGTTTCTCATTCCTGCTTCCATTTTTTTAATGTGAGAATAGAATTCACTTTGTTTTGAATTGTTTATAGCATGGTCATGCTTTGCTAAGAAAAAAGTAAAGTATGCTTTACTATGTTCTTTTGAATCTGTCTTTTCATAAGCTGGAAGAAGCCACCAAAGCAAGATGATAAGAACTGAATTAAGGTTTGGATTAGGGAGGAAAAGTGCAGCGGATTTTGAGCAGCAGGTCAAGGATCTGCAATGAAGCATACCCAGCCCTATAGCTGATTATCTCCTTAAGCATGGACTGGATTCTACTGGAATCTGCTCCTTGGATTCTTTTTTTTTTTTTTTTTTTTTTTTTTTTTTTTAGAGGTTTTTGCTATAGGGCGCATGTGCTCACCAGACAGACAGAGAGATAAAAAAAAGAGAAATCACCCCCCCCCCCCCCAGGGGGATGGCCACACCACAATCTCTTCTCCTCCATTCTCTTCTCGGGATCTTGGGCACTCATACACACGCACCCGGCGTGAGTTTAACCCACCACCCAGCCCTATAGCTGATTATCTCCTTAAGCATGGACTGGATTCTACTGGAATCTGCTCCTTGGATTCTTTCTTTTTTAGAGGTTTTTGCTATAGGGCGCATGTGCTCACCAGACAGACAGAGAGAGAAAAAAAATGAGAAATCACCCCCCTCCCAGGGGGGATGGCCACACCGCAATCCCTTCTCCATTCTCCTCTCGGGATCTTGGGCACTCATACGCACAGGACTTGAACCGCAGTCGACTACGTGGGAGTCCAGTGACATAGCCATTACGCTAACTGCTGGTCCCGCACCTTGGATTCTTAATGTAGAGAATACTACCACAGGCTAAAGTTGTGAGGGTTCTTTTATAACTTTATAAAGTAGCTTGCATGTAATATATGGTCAGTCAATCATTACAATGAATATTTTCATCTTAAGGTGTAGTAAAAATCATCATCATATCCTAGAGAATGAATGAACTCTATAGAGAAATTTTTGAATAAGACATAACTAAGGAACAGAAATTAGGGAAAGAAGAGATAGCATAAAAACCTAGAATTGGGGCCAGTAGGTGGCATAGAGGTTAAAGTACTGGATTCCCACATGGTCAACCATGCTTCAAGTCCCGGATTCGGTGGCTTGAAACTCACCTGGGTGCATATGTGTTCATGACCAAAATCTCAAGAGGAAAATGCAGAAGAGATTGTACTGTGACCATCTCCCTTGGGGGAGGTTCTCACTTTCCCTTTCTCTGTATGTCTCTCCAACAAGTGCATGTGTCCTATAACAAAAAACTTTTTTAAAGTGAATTTAAAAAATTTAAAAAAACACTAGGATTAAGAAAAATGGGAATCTTTACCCAATCACATGCAGACAAAAAACAAACAAAAAACAGAGAAAATGGGAATGATAACTTCCAAGAGGAACAAGTAGTATAAGTAGCATTACAGACAAGGCAGTCTTACAGATATGGGAGTATTACAAATCAGGGACTTGGATGTGTTTAATAGCCCAGAGAGCTGTTTAAGGTAAATAATGGATTGTTGGCATTATTCTAAGTACTTGCTTACTTAAGTGGGTCAGTCACAGGACCTTTTCTCAATACCTCTGTGTCTCAACATGGCTCATCTTGGGACATTCTGCAGTGTCGATGAAGTCTGCGTTTGGTGAACTCTAATTGTGAAATACATGAACGCACACACGGACCGTTTTTCCAGTGGTGGCTATTTTAATTTAGTCATTGATTGTACTGAGACTCTTGTTTGTGGGTTCTTTTGCTGCCTTCCATTTAATGAAAACAATCATTTTCAAAACTCTGTGCCCAGTTGTTAAGTACTATAGGATGGTGTCAGTAAAGGGCCCTACATGCTGTGCAGGCACAAGGGGAAGACTCCGAGCCACCTGTCTTCCTTTTCTTTCCACCACCTTAATCTAGTCTTGGACACGAACCTTTCTTTAGTGATAAGCACTGTGTCAAAGTCCTTTCCCTAACTCACCTTATTTCTTACAACTCCCTAGTGTCAGAATGCACGATATCCTGTAACAAAATGAGGTTACTTGTTGTTGGGTCCCTGACTAGGCTGTACCTCTCACCCGTTGGGTTGTTGGAAGAGTCATGGTGTATTTTTTCTATGCGAAAGTGCGTTATGACTTTCTGACAACCCAGTAGTTGTGTCTTTCCCTTCATTTTCAGTTAATGAACTACTCTACAGATTGTTTGAGGCCCAGCATAAATTTCTTTTCCTTTGCTAAGCATATATATTATTTAAACCTGTAATAAATTGTGGTGCTTTCCCTTCCTTGCCACCCCAACTTCTCTGACCCTTATCTTGCCTCAACTCCTCCCTAGTCTTCCTTCTTTTCCTCCTTCCCCTGATTCCTGCCTCCTGTGGGACATTCAGTATAGTTTTCTGGCATCTCATAACACTTTTGTAAAAAGTCAGAGAATAATCAATAAAGTACCACTAGCTTTCCTGACCTTTCCAGTTGAGCACAGGACCCTGGCCTGCTGTTTCTCTAATCTCCTTTGCTCTAGGCACCTTCCCTGTCACCTGTCCAATTCAGGCCTAATTCTTGGTCTCATGTTCACTTAGGAACAGATCCAGGCCTCCCTGTCTCACGGTGAGCAGCCCAGATTGATCCCCTGGGTATCTTTTCCTTGTTCACCTGGCTCACGGTTCTCTTGGCCAGTAACTATGGCACATTTATCACATTAGGTCTGTCTCACTAAAACAGACCTTTATTAACTCAGGCTGCCAAGAGCACAAAAACACAAAGCAACAAAAGTAATGGAAGGGGAGAGAGATGGGTTTAAAATCAGAGCTTCCCTAAAATGCCAAGGTGACTGTGACTGGGGCTCAGGAAAAGAAACTCAGCGAGGCCCCATTTCAAGGAGCAGAAGAGAGTATCCCCTCGATGTTTTTAATTCTCCAAGATATAATTAACATCCATTGATAAGTAACCTCTCTTTAGCAGCATCCTTTTTAGAGAGCTGGTCTAAATCCCAACCACTGTGTTTTCACCAATCCTCTTTACCAGGAATGTATTACTTTCCTTCCCTGACAGAAATGCCCTAGGGAAGACTTGCCTCAGTTCCCCTTTACCCACTCATCTTCTTGGTACCACTAGATGTCACCCAAACCAACCAGCCCATATAATTCCATTTTGGCTTTGTCCCTGTTCGGATCATCTGAGTCATTGAAAAAGTCACCAGGTGCACTTAGTTACTTCTGGAATGCTGGAATGCTCTGTCCCATATCTAGCTGCTGTTTCTTAAACAATTATTTTGTGAAAAGCCAACCAGTGCCATTACTTGTGCCCCTTACTCTATGCGTGTTCAGCTGACATTATCAATTGAACCAAAGCAGAGAATTACCTCCATTAAAAAGGATACACTTAGTCAGTGATAGCCCATACTTCCTTGTCCAAATTCATATGCACTTTGTAATCCTTCTCCAGTCTAATAGGCTGGAACTATTTACTGAAGGAAAAATATTTTATTTATCTTGTATCCCCCACTACAAGTATCACTGTATCATTATGTGTAGTGGTCCTATATAAATTTCTTGGCTGTGTTAACCCATCAAAGATGCTGTCTTCTATTCTGGATTTTTTTTTCCTTCTGTTCCCAGACTAATTTGTTTCAGAATATAATGGAATATAATAGATGCTAGCCAAATTGTTAGTTTGAATTGTCCTGGAATAATGATGTTTGAAAGTATGATTGGCATTTGGATTATTTTATTGTGTTCTAAAGGAAATTCAGAGATCTAAAGTGAGGGCCATCATGTTGCTCAAGTCTAGGAGGCACCATTCTAGAAAGTTCCCTGTGAATTTGCATAATAATCTCTATACTTTTCCAAAGGGATCTTCACATTCAATCCACTGTGTTTATATTTTAGCCTCAGTTAAAAGAAATAAAAAATGTCCCTTCTCAAAAAAAAAAAAAAAAGTTCCCTGAGACCCCCAGGGGAATTGTACATATGTAGCTATTTATTGCAGTGCTGCCAATAATCACTGTGAGATATGAGGATAGAGATGGAAAAGAGCCTAATGACACATGCTGCTTACATTCCTGCTTGCTCTTGTAGGTGAAGCAGCTGCAAAGGGATATTAAGTTCTGTCATTGAACATATACCAGAGGACTTCAAAAATTTTGTGGAAAAATGGAATTCAAGTATGATTTTATTTTCATGGAAAAAAATCCATGTTGTATCTTCATAATAAACATTTTTCATGTGAATAGATTTCCTCATAGCCGTTAAATCCCCACAGAATGCTAGGAAATAAGAGAGTGAGCCCTGGAATATCTGGGAGAAGTTCATGCCAGGTGGAGGGACGAGAGAATAAACAGGCTCTGAGGCAGAAGTGTGTTCCTGTGATGTGAGAGGAATGGGGAGACAGTGTGGAAGGAGGATGGGGAGGAGGGCCTGGCCTGTGCTAATCATATTGAGCTATGTAGGTCATTGTGAGAATTCTTAAATACAGAAAAGAATGATGCAGTCTGACTTCTAATTAACAAGATTATCTTGACATTTTGAGAATACCCTATAGGCCAACAGTAGCTGAATGGGGACTTTTAGGAGGGTATTGCCATAATCCAGGGTGAGACGATGCTTGAAATGAGGTGGTATAGTAGAGATCAGAGGATGCTGGATCTATTTTAATGATCTTCTCCCAAGGAGAGAGTATTTCGGAGAGAGTATTTTAATGTGAATGCTTATTATTTTATAAATATGATTTTCATTTGTCTTTGAACATTTTTAAAAGCTACCTATGATTGATTTTCTCCTAGAGATTGTATCATCATGACACCTATTACAAGATTGTTTTATCTCTTTAATTTAGTTGCATTGATCATAAGAGTGTATTTTTCATAGTATTTTAGTAAGAAATGCCAGTCCCAATTAATCCAGGGAGTTTATATGCAGAGTTTTTACAAAGCAGTATTTGAGCCTATGGCTTAAGGCCAGCTTACATTTTTATGGATTTATATTTTACAGTCAGCTTTTTAAATCCAAGACTTAATGAAGGATTGATCTTCATAGGCTTGTCATATTGATAGGTTGGTAAAAATCTACCAAGTAGTTGAAATAGTTCAGTGAGACAATTGTCCAGAGAAGAAATGGTATAACTCAGATGCTGAAAAGGTTGAATCAAAAACTATCCATTGTTTTCATTCTTTCCATTTTAAGCTGGGAAAAGACTTTCACTCTTTGTCTCTTGGTCTCTAGGGAAAGGCTTTCTCTTTTTGTATCCTTTTCTGTTTTTCCTTACTCAAAAGACCTTTAGACTTTCTCATCTCTTTTTTTATTCCTTTCCTTTTTTATCTCCCTTGGAGTTGAAACACTTAAATAAAATGATGTTAATTAACTTGAGTAAGACAAATTATAAACCAAAGAAGTAAAATGTGGTAGCAACACACAATAACAACAAAATATATTTTACTTAAGATTTCTGTGGCTTCTTTATTTGAAATTTTACTCCATTATCAAGCACAAAGAATGTACTTGTCTACTGAATGTGAAAGACAAATGATTTCTCAACAGTTTATTCCTGAATCTGAATCATAAACTGCTCTTTATTGAAGACTTTGAGAAAGTGAACTTGTATGTAGTGACTATGTATGTCTTATTTCTATCCATGTATCTTTCCATCTATATAAATGTATAACCTAGTTATGATCCCCAGAATACAGGGAGGGGTTCCCACATGGAGTCGTTTATCAGAAGAATTCAGTTTAGATGGTAGCTAATTTCAGATGTGATCAGATTCCAGAGTATGGTGAAAAACATGTATTCTGTTTTCCCCATAAGACCTTGATTCTCAAAGTGTGCATAAGGGATAGAAGCAAACCCACTGAACTGGAAACTTTAGGATGAGGCCTTGGTCTCTGTTTTATGAAGTTGTCCAGCTAATTCTTATATGCATTAAAGCTAGAGACGGAAACAGAAGATAACCTTTCAGGTCTTTCAGAATCTGCCATTGGGGATGGACTCCCTGAAGTGTATGCCTTCCACAAGTTTGCTGTCTTCTTCTCCAAACCTCTCTACTTCCCACAGAGACCTGGTTCTATCTTGTAGTTGACCTGTGCCATCTGATCCCCAGGAGGCATCTCTACTCACCAAACCTTGGGATCTGTGTCAGTCTCGGTGGGCTGAACGGTAATTCTTCAGTGCGTACCACCTGTATCTCTTTTGCTAATTTGATCGTTTCCGTGATCCAGTGCCTTACTGTGCAAATGGTTCACTTCGCAATAGAGATAAAGATGAGAGGACTGAGACTCACCTCCTGCCACACATATTGCAAGTGACGGTCAATCGGGATAATCATGGCTAACACCCTTGCTCCAACATAATGAATGTTATTCCCTCTTACTCTTACATGCTTTGATATAGATGGGAAATCATATTACATGGAACCTAAATCATAAGTAGTTCAAACACTGTTGCAATCTGTATTGTGAGAAGGGTTTACTGAGAAGAAGTTTTTTAGGGCACACAAATAAAAGATGTCTATTTACAGTAGGTAGACAAGGCAGAATTGGGGATTGTTGTAAACAGCCTTAGAAGCCAAGAAACTTAGGGGCTGAGAGTTTGAGATCAGTAAGGTTGTGAAGCAGCTGGTTGTTATACTGTGGCAAGTATAAGTGGCTCAAAGAGGCTAGTGTTTGGTGGAGGCTGTCACAGGTAAAATTGGAGAGTGAGGAATGGTTTGAAGTCAAGTCTTTGAGAAAGGGTAAGGGCAAATTTTACTCCTTATTTTTCCCCCAATAACATCAATTTAGGTTTTCTTGATAGTTACTAAAAAGAAATCTAGTTTGCTTCCCTATTTGTATTGGTTGTATGTATTTGAAATATTTATTGTTTTATTTTCCTACAATTTGGGGCTGTATTTCAAACAAATGGTCATTGTATAACATAGTGGAATAATAATTTACTTTCAATTTTTGTCCAGATATTCAAATTAAGTTTAAAAAAACCCAAATGATTCACATTCCACAATATTTTTTGCCTTTATCACAGCAGAACACGAACGCAAGACTATTGAGATATATGGCCTGTCAAGAGCAGAATGGGAGGAATTATGCAAATACCTAGCTCTAATATGTTGTAATACTATTTTTCTGAATATGAATACGATGAGTGAATTCAGCTGTTAAAGGACCATATGGAAGTTTTTTCTATCACCATTAATGATACTGAAATTATGCATTTTGTGTATTTTTAGGACTTTTCAAGGAGGTGCATATTACATGGCAAAGCTTACTTAAAGCATAAAAAATATTAAATTTGATAAGTTTCATATATTATTTGACTAATATTTAATGTTATTTCCTTTTTTGTCAGTTAATGTTAAAGATGTGTTTGGCACTGACAAAAATGAAAAGGCTTGTCCTGGGCAAAACTTGGAAACTGAATCCTTAAGTTATTGAGTGTCATGAGCTTCATCATATGGGTGACCTGTCAGAGACCCTTTCTGTTGTGTCTGTGTGGACACAATAAGTATCAAGTCATTTCTTTCCATTCTTTTTTTACAACTATTAGTATAGCTGAATTTCCCTCTACAATCTGAATAATGGAATTTAGGAAAATTACCTTCACTATTCAATTAATCATTGCATTTTCCTATTAATACAGAAGACATTTAAGAATTAATATCTAGGGACCAGCAGTTAGCGTAATGGCTATGTCGCTGGACTCCCACGTAGTCGACCGCGGTTCGAGTCCCAACCCGGTGGCTTAAACTCACGCCGGGCGCGTGTGCATGCGTGCCCAGGATCCCGAGAGGAGAATGGAGGAGAAGGGATTGCGGTGTGGCCATCCCCCCTGGGGGGTGATTTCCTGCTTTCTATCTCTCTGTCTCTCTCTGTCTGTCTGGCGAGCGCACGCGCCCTATAGCAAAAACCTCTCCAAAAAAAGAAAGAAAAAAAAAAGAATTAATATCTACATGAAAAGGTAAAGAACAATAAATTATCTATGTGATTCCTTATTTATATATCACATAAATCATGTGTGCATTAATGCATTTATGCACTAACTTAAATATTATGCTTTGAAGACATATACATGCATGTCTTTTTATGTATGTATGTATGTATGTATGTATGTATGTATGTATACTGTTAGGTTTTTGCTGTAGTGCACTTGTGTTCAACCAGGAGAGTCAGAGAGAGCGATGAGAGGGAAGTGAGAAATCATTCCCCAAAGGGGATAGGCTCGCCACAGTCCTTCCTCTTCCATTCCTCTCTCAGGATTTTGGACACACATGCACACAAACCTGGTGTGAAATTCAAACTGCTAGGTTCAGGACTTGAACTGCAGTTAGTCACATGGGAGTCCAGCACCTTATCCACCATGCCACTCGCTGGCCCATCGATACATGTATCTTAATGAAGATTAAGGCAAGAAGAGATATTTAGCAGAGATTTTTGGAAGAGATATTTAGAAGAGATTTTTAGCCACTAAAAATCTATTCTTTTTTTTTTTTTTTGAGTCTTTGATATAGTATATGTGCGTTCATCAGGAAAAGACTGAGAGAGAGAGAGGGAAAATGAGAAATCATCTCCCAAAAGGAATAGCCATGCCACAGTCTCTTCTCCTCCATTCTGTTCTTGGAATTTTGTGTACCCACACATGTGCCCAGTGTGTTTTTCAAGCTTCTGTGTCCAGGACTCAAACTGTGCAGTTGGCTATGTGGGATACAGACCCTTAACCACCATGCCACTTGCTGGCCCAGATGATCTTATTTTTACCTTACTTTTTTTTTTTTAAAGAACTGAACTTAAAACTTAATTTTACAGCTACATATCTGTAGAGTTAGTATATATGGAAATTTGTTAAATGAGATGTTCTGGTGCTTCTAAATGTAACTTATTTACAATTCAGTTTTCTTTTTTTTAAGAATTATTTAACTTTATTTATTTATTTTAATTTGACCAAAGAGAGACAGAGAGAGAGAAAGTGAGAAAGCAAGCACCAGGTCCAGGATTCGAAGCACAGTCGGCCACGTGGGAGTCCAGCACCCTTAAACACCATGCTACTAGCCAGCCCATAATTCTGCTTTCTTAATGATGTTCCAGGAAAGTTTTGTTTGCTTTGGGAGATGAGAAGGGCACATAATGTTAGGTGACAAACTAAGAAAATAATGTAAAACCTTTTGTAGGAATGTTAAGGGATCTCCAACTCCTGGTCTTAAACTGGCAATTAGAATTTATTATCTTAGACCTATCTTTACTGAGTATTTCTTACTAAGTTTAGGAATCTTTCAATGCAGTCAGTGACTATGGGTTATCATAAATCCTTAGATAGTTTATCCTTTTAAGAACTACCCTTTCTAGATTAGAGAAAATTTTATAATATTAGAGAAACAGCCAATAATAGGCTCTTCCAACAGCCACTAAAGACCATTTATTACTTTTTAAGTTTTTATGTTTTTGTGTGCATATCAGGACTTGCAAATCATTTAAAAAACCATTTTTAGTGTTGTTAAATTTTTTAATTTCAAGCAAATAAGAAACCCCAAATAGAGAGATAATAATTAGAACACAACTCAACAAGCCTGGCAGTTGCATGGGTGGCTTCAGCATATCTCTGTCATCCTTTGAGTGACTTTCATTTGAATAGCCCTATCAGTTAAGCTTGTCATATATCACATCATTACTTTTGCTTTTAATCCCTAGCTATAAAAAGAAAGAAAGAAATTACCTTGTCTCTGTTTACATAATTATGGCCTTAAAATTGGGTCCAACTTACATCTTTTCCTTTTAAGTATGTTTCTGGGCTGGCATTATATTGGGTCATTGGAAAAGTCATAACACATTTTTTGCATAGAAAAATACATCACGACTTTTCCAACAACCCAATATGATAAAGCTTGCGGTATAGTTGTAAAGAGTTGTGTGACTTTAATGAGTAGTATGTCTAACCTTGCACAGCTGACTAGTTAAGAGTGAGTTAATGCTTAACCTATATTCTCTCTGTAATTTCAGCCTTAAGTATACGAAATACATATATTAATATGGATACATCTGTACACATGCATCAGAGATAAACATATTTTAAAGCACTGACAATTAAAATCAACTCAACTCATATATATAATGTATCTTTAAATTTGTTTATTTCTTGCTTGAATAGTCTCTAGAGTATTTCTTTCTTTTTTTTCTTTTTAATAGAGGAAGATTTTTTGCTATAGGGTGTGTGTGCTTGCCAGAGAGACAGAAAGTGAGAAGTCATCCCCTTGGGGGAATGTGGAGGGGCAGATGTCCATGCTGCAATCCCTTCTCCTCCATTGTCTTCTAGACATTTTGGGCACACCCACATGTACTTGGCATGAGTTTCAAGCCAGCAGGTCTGAGACTCAAACCATGGTTGACTGCATAGAAGTCCAACAATGTAACCACTGCACCATCTGCTGATCTCAAGGATTTTTTTTTTAAGAAAACAAATTAAGTATACCAAATAGAAGCTTTGCAATGTTCTGCAGTTAAGGGAAAGGCATATAAAATAGGACTAAATATTAAATCTTAGCTTCAAATCATCTTTGGTGCTGTACTTATTTTTCTATAATACAAGCTTTATTGTTTAATGTGATTATTATTGTCTTGAGTTGAAGCTCACTTGCTTTCATACTTTTCAGGTCAGTTTCTTTTGGAAGAAGCTCGCCTTATAGAAGCAGCGGAGATGGCAAAGAAAGCGGCTGAGCTGGACAGCACGGAATTCGATGTTGTTTTCAATGCTGCTCATATGCTCAGGTGAGTTTTGGCTCCTGGAACTTAACGAAGAAATTCACTGGGTTTTTATACTAATTTTCTTTGTAGGCCATCTCTTCCACATTTTTTGTGTGAATCATGCTACTTAATCTTTGTTGTAGTCAATGTGCATAATGTGTTGGGCACATAAGCTTGCAGGACTCTGAAAATTATGGAGACCCCCCCCTTCCCTTTTTCTCCAAAAATTATTGGTCATAAAATATTGGGTTGTTGGAAAAGTCATGACATCCTTTTCTGTTTTTCTGTGCAAAAATGGCCATCACTTTTCTGACAACTTAATACAAAAGGAAAACTGCAAAATTGAATGTACATACTGTTTAATTAAATGTCTCAAAAAGTAAACATTATGTCATTTTATCAGCTGCACCTTAGTATTTATTTTTGTGTTAATTATATGGAATGTGGCATGTGAATACATTTTAATGTTTGGTAATAGAGGGAATTATCGTGTGTGTGTGTGTATTCACATACACACACTCACGCACACATAAGGCCTATGAAATTTTCAAAATGATGCTCTAATCACCGCTGTTGCTGTCTTGAAACAATGTATTCTTTTAGACCTTTACTACTTGTGTTTTCAGAAGGATTATTACAAAGGCTAATTCTACTAATTATGAGAAAATAAAGAGGCCGATCAGCAAATTTTGTTCTGAATATAAATGAGTGCCAATGCATCCATTGAGCTTTAACTTAATATCTTGGGTTAAAGAAGGATGTTTTTGGGACCAGCAGTTAGCGTAATGGCTATGTCGCTGGACTCCCACGTAGTCGACCGCGGTTCGAGTCCCAGACCCGGTGGCTTAAACTCACGCCGAGCGCGTGTGCGTGCGTGCCCAAGATCCCAAGAGGAGAATGGAGGAGAAGGGATTGCGGCGTGGCCATCCCCCCTGGGGGGTGATTTCCTGCTTTCTATCTCTCTGTCTCTGTCTGTCTGGCAAGCGCACGCGCCCTATAGCAAAAACCTCTCCAAAAAAAGAAGAAAAAAAAAAAAAAAAGAAGGATGTTTTTAAGAAGCTCAGGTGATATTTATGGTTATTTAAAAAGCATTACTGGGACCAGCAGTTAGCGTAATGGCTATGTTGCTGGACTCCCACGTAGTCAACCGCGGTTCGAGTCCCGGACCCGGTGGCTTAAACTCACGCCAGACACGTGTGCGTGCATGCCCAAGATCCTGAGAGGAGAATGGAGAAGGGATTGCAGCGTGGCCATCCCCACTGGGGGGTGATTTCCTGCTTTCTGTCTCTCTGTCTCTCTCTGTCTGTCTGGCGAGCACACGTGCCCTATAGCAAAAACCTCTCCAAAAAAAAAAAAAAAAAAAAGAAAAAAGAAAAAGCATTACTAGGAATCTTCAAAAAAGTCCATGGGAAATGCAATTATGGAGCTGCTCCCCTAGTGCAGTGATTAAGCATTATCTGTGCACTAGGAGCAAATCCTGCATGGCCGATGGTGGCTCCCTCCCCTCTCCCACCCCGAGTAATTGGAAAAATATACTGGGTACTTGTGCATATGTGCCCAAAATCCTGGCAGAAATGGAGGATAAGGATTTTAGTATGACCATGCCCTGTTGACAGTTTTCTCTCTCTCTCTTCTGGCAAGTGCACATGCCCACTGGCAATTAAATAAACAAAATTTTTAAAAATTGCTTAGCTTGGAAACGTCATGAGTGGAATTCAAACATTTCTTTGCACCAAAATAAACTTGTACTTTAATTGCATTTTTCATGACTTTTTTGAAGTTAACCTCATATTTGTTTTCTTACCTGTTATATACCCTTTCTCTCATGGTCTTACCTGAATTTCACTCCATTAATTCCCCACCTAAATACTTTATTAAATAACATCCTTGTTATGATTTATCTGCTTGGTTTCTTAGGGATAGTTTTAATAAATACGTAGATTATTCCTAAAACGGAAGAAAAATAACAGAGGAGGAATTGGTTCACATTGGGATGGTTTTTAAATGAAGACTTTTGAGGGACCAACAGTTGGCATAATGGCTATTTCGCTGGACTCCCATGTATTTGACTGTGGTTCAAGTCCCGGACCCGGCAGCTTAAACTCATGCCAGGTGTGGTGTGTGCCCAAGATCCCGAGCATAAACACCCTATAGCAAAAACTTCTCGCAAATAAAAGAAAAAAAAAAAATGAAGACTTCTGAGAAAAGTAGAGGAACCTCTTTATTTAACTTTTATCTTGAGGTCATTATACATTCCCATATAGTTGTAAGACATAATAAAGAGAGATTCCCTATATCATTTATCTAGCCCCAATAGTAGTATCTTGCAAATGTGGTACTTACCACAACCAAGATACAGCCCATTGGTCTTACTTTGTTTCTCTAGTTTTACTTGTATATATGTGTGTTTGTGTATATGTACAGTTTTACAGTTTTATCACTCATATAGGTTTGTGTATTTATCACCAGAAAATAACAATAATACTCCTTCGTTACAAGTATCCCTTTTTTTTTTTTTTTTTGTAACCACGTACTCCCACCTACCCCTGTCTCCTAGGAAGCAATATTTGAAGCGAATTTGTAGTTCAGTTTGGGTTATCATAGAACTGTATGTATCTCAGTAGTCTCCTACCTGGCTTTTTATAAGTTTTAAATAAGAAACCTAAAGCCTGGCTGAGAAGGAAAAGTGTATTGTGAGGTTTCAGTTGAATATCTGCATGTCTCATTAGTGTTTAGCATTCCTAAAGCACTTGTTTTACGATGAACCCAAGCCAGCAGACCTCTACAAAGAGAAATCAGGTTCAATTGATTGTTGGCGTATTTATAAAATAAAGGGTAGCCAACCTGCAGGGACCTGCAATGCAAGGATAATTTTTAAAAGACACCATTTTTTGCTTGACAAGGTTAGGTGCTGTTACAGGGAAGAAGGCTTTTTATTCTTCATGAATAAAACACTATCTTTTAGTCCCATAAACCATTTGCAAGGATGGAAAATCATAATTTTCTCTCTAGGCTAATCCATCTTCATCATAATAGATACTTTCATCGACAAGGCATTTGGCTACGTACTAAATCAGTATCTGGAAATAAAGGTCTACCCATAGAAACCCATTATAAGGATATTACGACGTATGTCCTTGTCAAATTTATCATTTTTAATTTTCCCTTAGTTACCATCATGCAAGAAGCCAGTGGAAAGGTTTGCTATGTGTTGGCGGTATGGAAATCTGTAGGATTTATTTGCAAACCCTTCTCTCTCTCTTTTTTTTTCTTTCCTTTTTTTTTTTTTTTTTGCAGTCTGCATTCCTCATCAAACTATACTCAGTCTAGTCAGTCAAACTAGGCAGGCAGAACCCTCCCATAGTGACTGCAAGTAATGACCAGAGCAGCCTGTGTCTTACTCTGCTTAGTGGCAGGTTAGCTTCTTATTTAGCTTTTCTAGTTTTTGTCTCTGGCAAATTCAAATATTTCCGGAGTGCTTACTGTGTAAACTGAATACCAGTTTCTTTTCTCCTTAGTCAGGGACATTTAGGATTTTGTTTGTCAAAAAGAGTAAGAAAGGTTATTGGTTTCTTCTTAAATACAGTTTGAGCAAAATGCTTAGCTATCAATATTTGATTTGTTTACATTCATATGAAGTTTCTACCCCTGGGGATGCCAAATAGTTCTAAAGTGAGTTAGCTATTGTTTTTGTCAAGACCTCGCCTCTTTTGCTGAAGATTTAAGAGACAATATTGACAAGGTTTAGTGACCAATTGGGTGTGGAGGACCAGTAGATGTCTCTCTGGTTGTGACTTGGTTAGCTGGATTAATGGCTTACCTATCCCAAATCAGCTATTTGGTTAAAGGTTATAGTTCAAGATATTGTTTAGATATATTGATTTCATTTCTCTTTTCTTGGCAAATTCCCAATGAAATGACCAAAATATTCTATTAATGAGGAAAATGCTGCTCATTTCAAATGTAACCAAAAAAAAAAAAAAAAAAAGGTAATACTAATTTCTTCTGGATGACACTAGATTTAAAAAAGTGATGGCGTGAGGTAGCCATTAAGAGGCAAATCTTTATCCCATTGAAACCTTTAAGAGATTTGAAGTTTGAGACATTTTTAATAGGCCCATTTCAACTCGGTAATAGATAAAGATATTTTTCTATAGAATATGCTAATACAAAGTTTTGAACTATATGATTTTACTTTGGCAATTGCAACAAGAATGATAAAAGTGAGGGCCAGCAGGTGGCATGGTTGTCAAGGTGCTCAACTCCCTCCTGGCTGACTCATGTTCGAGCCTTGGACATGGCAGCCTGAGAATTACACTAGGCATGTGTGCTCAAAATTCTAAGAGGAGAATGGGAGAGAAGGGATTGCAAGGGCATGGCCAACCACCACTTGCTCTCTCTCTCTGTCTCTCTCTCTCTGAGAGAGTGTGGCACCAGAGAGTGTGGCCTATGGCAAAAACCTAGGGGAAAAAAATAAAAAGAAGATAAAGAGATTGTTGATTTAGAAGGCACTCAGTGAAGCAGATTTGAATTAGAAACTTAAAAGCCAGTTAGAACATCTCTAATTCCTGTTATCATGATGATTGTCAAGAACACTGTATGGTATAGAAGTGGTTTTCATGTTGTTCACCAAATATGTTTGGCCCTCCACTTTTGAGTAACACATTAGGATTGCCGTTTCCTGTGTCTTATTTGGGTCATTGAATATGTGTAAATGTGATGGATGTTACTTTTGAGCAAACCTGTAGCAAAGAATTCTTTTCTCTTTTTCCAACATTAACGTTATGGAAAGCTAGATCCTGAAATGACCAAAAGCAAGACACACCTCCCTTCCCATCTATTTGGATAGTTTGAATGAGTGAGAATTAAACTTTGTTGTCTCAGATCTAATGAAATTTAGAACGTGTTTGTTATCACAGTGTAACATAATTTATCTTAAGTGATATAAAATATATCTGTAAAAATAAAATAAATAGTTAGAAAAAGAAACAGTATATATTGAAGTGGTTACTAAGAAATTACTAAAATCTCTGAATTGGTTACTACAGTGGACAAAGTGTACAATTGAGAGAGTAATCATTCAAGTAAATGTTTTCTGAGAACCTGACGGAAAATTTTAAAGATGTGAAAATGATGACTGAAAGGGTCAAAAAACAAGAGAATGGGTTAATAGACTCACACAAGTAATTATATGTAATTATGCTTCTAATTATATATGTTTGTATAGTTACATATATTATTTATACACTCATATATTTTAAAATATGGTGCATTTAGTTTTATGTACAGTATAATATGAAATATATAATTTTATATATAAATATGTATATTATATATAATGTATATGTATCTGTATCATTATATATAACACATACTATATATAGTTTCATTTCTAGCTAAATAGATGCTGGTAAAAATACACAATTTTGAAGAAGAACATAGAGCAAATAAGCAATTATCAAGAAATAGAGAAGATTTGGGAGCCAGAAGTGATACAGCCCTAATGCAGAGCTCTGTGAGGCTCACAGCCATGGGAAGGTTCGAGGTTTGCCCCTGGAGACTCCCTTATCATGCCGGGTGCACACATGCTCCCGATCCAAGACTGACTCAAGCTGGGGTGAATCATGGCATCAAAACCTTGATGGGAGATGCCTGCCTTTCTCTCCCTTCCCTGCTCTCTCTCTTTCTCTTTCATGAAAGAAAAGAAAATGACTTCTAATGAGAGAAAGAAAAAAAACTTTTAAAGTACAAACTTATGATGAAAGAAATAAAAAAAATTTTAAATAAAAGTATAAGCTTCCAAAATGGGATAAATGTTTTCAATCATCATATTAAAAGCAAAATTGATGAAAAGAGGTCAGTTTCTAAAGCATCTTCATGTTGGGGTCAGCTTTTAGTTGCAAACTAAAGAATTCACTCTTGCTTGTTGAAGCAGAAACAGAATTTATTCGAGTATGCTCTAGCCCACAGACTCTTAGCTGGCTTGTGAGCTTTGCCCCACCCAGCCAGAAATAATCTGATCTGTCCACCTGGCCATCCCTGGGCTCAGCAACTTTTCCAGCCGAGAGCTGAGCCACCATCACCGACCAAGCACTAAGCAGAGTGCAGGTCACATTCATGGGAACAAGATTCTCCTGGGCACAGCTGCCTCCCATTATGCTTCCTTCTGAATTCCATTCTTTTAGGATTACATCTGATGAGCTGGAAGAAAGTTGGAAGATGAGTACATCTCTGGCTTCTGCTGTGCTTGAGCAAGGTGATCCACACGACGACTAATTTACTGAGTATATTTACAGGGAGTGTGGTCACAGATGTTGAGTGACAACAATGAACATCGACAATACATGGTGACATTTTTAGTACTTCCAATAAAATGGAAAATTACTAGATGCCTCCAGATGAGAGCATAAAATAATGCAGACTGGTTATCATCAAGGGAAAACTTCAAAGGAATGGAAAATGCTAGAACTCAATAGAGTTATGTCTAGAGAGATGTGAGAGGAAACTATTGAATCAATTATTCTATTAGAAGTGTTTTCTTATGAATGGATTTATTCAGTTGTTTTCCCAGAACTGGAAGCTGGAGAAAGCAGGGAGATACTTGATACTTGAGAGGAAGTCTACAGGCACTCAAAACAAACTTTTCTTGATTTAGCATTCATGGGCTCTGGTGGAAGGTTTTGTTTCATTTTGTTTTGAGTAATTCACTAACAGAGGAAGAGATAAAATTAGCATTTGCTCACGCATCTTTTATCTGCCAGGCACTATACTTTGCATGCTTTATTTCTCACTCGGTTCTAACTGCACATCTGTGAAGTAGACACTAACATTCCCATTTTACAGATGAGGACGCTGATACTCAGTGAGCGTAAATATGTCCCTCAGTTGGAGAAGCTGAGATTTAATCTTAGTGTGTCCTGGTCAAATATGAAACATTTTTAACTTTTCACATTGAGTCCTTTATGTTTTTACTACTGAGTGGCTGCCCAGACGCTGTGATTCTTCAGTGTGTTGATGAAGAAAGAATTTTTAGAGAGTAAAATGATCAAGTATACAAATTCTAAATAGTAAGACCCCTCCAATATGATTAAATTATCCCTTTATGGTAAACTTTAGAAAGATGTATGATTATTGGAAAGAGATTCCAAATTTCTGTTCTCAAAAGATAATACATTTTATAAAACAGCATCATGGTGGAGTGCCATGGGTCACACTTACAGCTGAGCAAAGTGGACACTTTTCCTTTTTTCCAGGCCTAAGGGAGCTATCAGCATTCCCCAAGGTAGTAAGAACAGTACAACTGCACCCAAGTGATTCTTATAGCTTCCCTTATTCCTAAGGAGCAAAGTAAATATATGAGGAAGAATACTACCTTTTAGTGTCTATACTCAAATGACACAAGATTTTATAATTCAATATATTGAGAGCATGGAACTTAGACATGCTTTTAAATAAATTCTACAGAAAGTGACATCAAATTTAAATTTTTATGTAAGAAAGGAACAAAATCAGATTGTTTTCTCAAAGCAAGTGTACATGTGTGCATGCATGCACGTGTGTGTATCTTGACATTATATGTTTCTCCAAGGCCTTGTCATCCATATGCTTTCTTCCTTAACACTTCCAGAATTACCAGAAAATCACTCAAAAGTCACTGGGATTTTCAATAATAAATTATAGTTTACTTCAAAATTTTGATCAAGAGGGTCTTATTTCAAATACATTGTAATGGGTTGTAAGGTTTAAAAGCCAAAGCAGAGTGGTAGATGAGGCTGAAGGTGGGCATCTTCCAACCCAGTGCCTCTTCAATATCAATGTGCAAGTGAATAACCCAAGGATCTTGTTAAAGTGGTATTCTGATGTGGTAGGTTTAGGTGGTACCTGAGATCTTACATAAGTCTCAAGTCCCATGCGATACTTCGTACTCTTAGTTCTTGGACCACCACTACAAACAAGTTCTAACCTGCTTATTCTCTTTTCATCCTTCTCAACTTTCTCCCTACCCAGATATTACATTGCGAACATAACTGGTCATTTCCTCTATAGGAAGGTAAAGATTGTCATTGCCATTACACATTTCTTTCATTTTAATTTTTTCCAGTATGCATTATTATGTAATCTGTCTAGATCTAGGCCTAACTATGTCCTTAGCAGCTCTTTATTGCAACTTATTCTTTATCTTTATTTTTTACTTTAAGAACTGAGACTGGTGCTTATACGTTATGAGGTCATTTTTGGTGTTCTGATGAAGTTTGCATTCAAGAAGGTTTAATGGACATAATTTGTTGGAGAATTTTCATTGTAAAGACCTTTTCTGCCCTATTGTTTTTACATGTAAGTTAGTCTGGTTTTGCTACTTTAAGATTTTATGTACATTTTTATGTCCTTGTTTATATTAGTTCTATTCCTACTATACAACTTATCAACTAGAATTACAGTTTAGCGCTGCTTTGAGTGACTTAAAGCTAAGCATAGTTTAGTGATTGGCAGGAATTCAGGAAAATCCAACTACTGTTTTCTTCTACAGTCATCTTACAGGAACAAACATTACTCTCTAGCAAAAAGGAAAAAAAATACTCTAAATTATTCTTGAAAAATAATCACCAAGACTGTAATAAAAAATATCTTTTTATGAATCAACCAGTGGCTATTATCCATATTAAATAAGTTTAATGCAAAATAGACATTTCACAATTGTAGCTAGATTCTTCTAAAAGCTATTGAGTTTTCTTTTTTTTTTCAGATTTTCAAGGAACCAATTTTAAACTTCACATTCTTTAATTTTATAATTCTCACAGAACACATAAAAATGTTGAGAATTATAAGTGTTACTTTTAATCAGATTCTCTTCAAACATTTCATAGGATATATTAAGTTATTTCATAACATAATTGATTCCCAAATTTCTTTTATACATTTCTTATAAAGCTATTAGACCATTAACCTTTGTTCCAAAATACACTTTTCATTATGAAATAGCACTAGAGAGAGGAATTAGATATATGAAATTTATAGCCATATTTTTAACAGATGTAAGTTTTATAATTTCATAAATGAAATTCTAAAGTATGCAAATGATAAAGTTTGTTTATGACTTTCGTTATTGTGTTTCTTTTTTTTTTTCCTTTGAGCCTACATTTTCACTAATGGCAGAAAACATGCATCTAAGGACTTTTAAAATATTAATATAACCAGCCCAATCTTTTAAATTCTTGGGAATGCAAAGCTTATTCCTTAGTCCAGTTTACAAACACTTCATCTGGGCTTTTTGCTATTCCCTTGCCTTTCTTAGTCCTGAGAAGCCAGAGGTATTGTGAAGAAAGCGAAGGCTCACATGTACATAGACGAGGAGGCGTTGGCGGTGAGAATGGAGCCTCTATCTTTGTCTCCAGTCCATAACTATTGTTGGCACAGATACTAAATCTTTATTCTCTATACTTGTCGTAACGCGATGTTGATTCTTAGGGTGATGTGTTAAATGGGAGACATTGCCCATCTGGATCCAATGCGATTACTTGGATGAATACTTTTTCTCATGCCATAACTGGGCTTATATGGTGTATCATAGCCAAAATGCAAGGTTGTCTCTACATCTACCCTGGGATCTCTCATGTTAGAGCCAAATACTTAACTCTTACTCGTTTGCTGATTCTTTCTCTTGGACACCTGGACACTCAATGATTTCCCTCCATATCTAATTATGATCTCCTAAAGAATGAGAAATGACAGGAATAAGGAAGTGAATATATGGCACTGTTTTTGCTTTTCCTCATCTTTAAAATGTGACAAATCATAGCAATGGCTTCATGGTGTTGTAACTGGAAAATGAACTAATCAATGCCTGGGCTAGATTTAGGAAATTTCTGTGTCACAAAAGAAATAATGAGGAAAAAAGAGATCTGAGTATGCAGAAAACATATATTTTACCAGCGAATTTAAACAGGCATATATTTATAGTCTTGAGATCCTGCAATCAATCCCTAACATTCTCCTGGTTAAAGTTCTGAACAATATTTCATAGAATCCCCTAAATAGTAGAATATTGTTAATTTTCTCACTTTTCAAATGTTGATGAATAAGTCAGCCATTTATGCAATGAAGATTTACTAAGCACTCCCTACATACCTCTTTCAAAGGGGAACTATATAAAAAGCAAACCTCACAAAATGGACGCGGGACATTTCCAGGGTTTCCTCTCTTGTCCAGAGACTAAAACAAGGGTCTAAATGAACATTCCTTGGGTAAAGCCGACATAATCTGTTCCCTACAGTTTCCCAAGTGTTACCATAAATGTCTGTTGGTTAGTAGTCTGTAAAGTTTTTCTATTTATTAGAATCAAAGTCCTAGAATGAAAATTAATTCTCATAGTTATATGACACATACATACCCCTGGCTTATTTTATTAGAATACCATCCATTCTACTTCTAGCTTAAGAATGATGTCTTTAAACTAGATAGTTCTTTGGGGAATTAAATTACTGAGGGGTAGGAAGACTTTAAAAACTAATAAAAAGTTTGGGGGGAGTAAAACTTTTTGTAAATTGAGTTTATTATGATTTTGAAGGCATTTCACCTGATAGAGTCCCCAGTGTCTCTCTTGATCTCTATCTTCCTCACGAAGCCAATGTCCTTAAAGATGAAAATGAATAATCAGTACCCTTTCTGTGTTTGACATCTATTGGTTGACCTTGCTTCAAAGTAACTGACTTCTTTGTAGTATTAAGTTACTCTAATTTCCTACCTCCATGCCTTTTATATTCCTCTGGAGAATACCCTTCCAGGGCATGACCTAATGAATTCTGGTTCAGATTTCCAAATGAATCTAAACCAAAGTGCTTCTATAATTTGGTGGAGGGAACCCTTCATTAAATATCCTAGTGAGGGAATTTTTACTATTTCATACCAGACCAAAGCACTTTCCTTGATGTATTGAAATTGAACTTTACCATTTATGAGAATATAAATTACAATGGCACATTGTAACATGTCATGGGTCCACTAGAGCCTTAGGTCAAGGGTTTCACTTTCTTTCTGAACTGCATTTAAAACAGCAATGTTTCTAATGATTTTTCTTTTAAAAATTAGAAAAATACACCCTGCTCTCTAGAGAGATTATCTTCACTTATTCCTATAATTTATATGGTCGCATGGGGTATGTCTTTATAGTTTGTATTTGGCTTGAGCAAAGTGCAAATTCAATTTATGTGGATGGCTCGTTAGCCTACTCTTTTAAATTTTGAATGTGGCTTTCTCATTGAAAATGTTAATTTTCTGTGCCCTCCTCTTTATTCCTGGCCTCTCCATCATCATCTTGTTTCAAAAGCTTCCTTGCATCACAACTTCAAGAGGAGAGTCTTCCATTTTAATTGCAGATGACTTATTCCTTTACTACTGTTGTCATATCAGAATTATGCAGTATATATCATTTGAAATTAAATTGGTCATTTCTGTATAATATGTCCTGAAATAAGGTCACCAGATTCTAAGTTCAAACTGTAAGGGCGGCAGTGGTGGCTGCTGCTTCTTCATCTTATTATTTTAGTTTGCTAGAGGATGAATGGACTCAGTGGCTAGGGAGACAGAGACAGAGAGCAAGTGAAAAAATCACCTCCCAGAGTGGTTGGCCACATCACAATCCCTTCTCTCTCATTTCTCCTTCTGAGATTTTAGGCATACATGCACTCACTCCAGCATGTTTTTCAAGCTTCTGGGTCTGGAACTCAAACCATGAAGTCAGCCATGTGGGATCCAGCTGCTTACAGCATCATACCACTGGCTGGCCCTCCAATAGCTACTTATAAGGAATTATCTGCCATCAAGGCTGGCAGGTGGCATGGTGATTAGGGGTGCTGAACTCCCACATGGCCAACTGAAGTTCTAGTCCTGAACCTGGCAGCTTGTTTTCTCACTTTCTCTCTCTCGCTCGCTCTCTGGTCAGGATAAAATAAATAAAGTTAAATAATTCTTTAAAAAGAAAAAAAGAATTATCTACCATCCTTGAAGGTCTTCTGAAGTGGCATGATATGATTTAAAATTATGTGTTTTAAAGGCTAAGTGGCTGGCAGGGCTTTGACATTTGATTTCAGCCTAACAAGTTAGCAGAACCTGGGTCTTTGTTGTGAATTATAAAAATAGGCAGTGAACAAATTCATCTGTGAACTTCAGGGTGCATCTTATTAGTATGTCAGCTGTGCCACTCAGAGGGATTGGCTGTGAGCAATAGAAACTGACTGGCTATTCGAAGACTGTGGGAACTACAGAATTTCCTGTGGCCTGGAAAGGCTGAATCAGCAGGAAACAAGGTAGCCCCAGAGGCTCAGAGTGAAATGTGCAATAGCATTTCTTTATGGACGAGTCTGTTATGAGTGAATTATCTCTTTATCTTCCCATCACTCACTCAGGATGAAAGTCTAAAAGGAGAACATACAGTCAGATGAAGTTTGGTCACAGGCCCACTTATATGGCCCAAGAGCGAGAAGAAGGATGATCTAGCCTTTTTTTTTTTCTTTTTGTGTTGACTAGAAGGCAATGGAAAGTTCCTTCTGAATCAACAAGAGAGTAGCTTTCTAGACAGACACAAGTTTCTGAAAATGCTGCAAATGCTCACTGTTTTCTTAAGACAAAATCAATGATTCATTTTTAATTATTTAAAAATTAATATTTTTCTGTGGCATAGTGTTGAAGCTGGTGAATCCTAACTGTAACTCATTATCTGTTTAGCTTGGAAGAGGAGAATAAATTTCTCATCCGGAATAGCTACATTTAAAATAACAATACCTACTGAATAGGATCCTATTTATAATGCCTTATACACTGCAACAAATGTATCAGAAACCCTCAGTTTTTAATAGCTTTTTTTTTCTGCTGTAACAACTTATTGTTAGATTGGTGTGATGGTAATCTTTCATTAAAGTTCATATTATTTCGCTGCACAATGATTCTGTTCGCCTAGCCATAATTTTAAAATAAGTAATATAGATTGTTTTCTTTTTCGTTTTTTTTCCCCTTTAACAGACAGGCTAGCCTCAATGAAGCAGCTGAGAAGTATTATGATCTGGCAGCCAGGCTGAGGCCTAATGTAAGTACTTTTCTGATAAAAACATTATGCAGTGGAATGGACTCGAAGCATGTGATATTGTGATGTTGGATTTCTTCTTCTCTCATATCTTATCCTGAATACCCACGGAGCAGCTAATTCGACAATAAAATCCATGAGTCTCAAGCTTCTTTGTTTTCCCAGATGTAAAAAAAAAAAAAAAAAAAAGCTATTTTCCCGCCTTTGTAAAGCACCATAAATTTTTGCCATTTGAATACAAGTTTTAGCATTACTAAACACTAGGCATGTGGATAATTTTCAAATTGCTTGAAAGATCGTCGGATTTTTTTGTTGCTATGGTATTCAATGCCTATTATTTTTTTATTTTCTCCTAAAGTCCAACTTCAGGCTGCATACCTCTCTCCTATTCTACATTTCTCATTTCTAATAACTGTGCTTTTCAACTTTATCAAGAATGTTTTCACACTATTTTTCTCTGGGTAGTCACACTCCTATAAAGTAAAATAGATATAAATTAGGTTGGTTGTTGAAATAGAGTAACTGGACACCTGAGATAGTGTGGGAGGAGGGTGGGAGATGGCAGAGGGTGAGAAATACGGGAAAAATACACACACACACACATACACACACATGTGTGTGTATATATATATATGAAACTAGAAATGGAAAATTGTTGATGACAACATGTATGATTAAGCCAGTATTGCAGCATATTCTGGATGGAAAATCACATTTCGTATGCTGTGACAATGCTGAGTGAATGAATGTGAATTAATTAGTTAAAAACAAAAAAAAATTTTTTTTAAAGAAATAGAGTGACTGCTTAAGAGAAAATAAGAACTGGTTTTGTCTCAGTCTTCTAAGCGTCCTGTACTTGCAGCCCATCACTGGATTCCAGCACATTGCTTTTATTCCCACTCCGTATCAGTGTCCAATTATAAAACCTTGTACTCTGCTCACCCGTTCTAGACCATGTATTGAGAAATGTGATTTTGAAACAGTAATGAAAGTGCATGTGTGATGTGAGTACAAATAATGGAGTCAGTCTCATTTCTTTATAGTAACTCACCCATTGGACAAGCATTTATAGAGTGCCAGCTTTGTGATAGAATAGGAGATTTCATACCCTAAAAGCCTACACAATGTAGCAGAGAAGACAGAACATGAGCAACTAATTGAAATACAGTGTGGCAATTCCTATCTATATATACAGAGTTATACTCAGTCCTTTGGGAACACAAAAGAGGAGGGTTAATCCTCGCTGTAAGAGAGCCACAAGGCAAGTAGCTTTTTTTTTCTTTTTTCTTTCTTTCTTTCCTTCAGGAGATCAAACACATGTAACCTTAGCCCTAAATCACCCCCCCCCCATCCAAATTCTATTTGTCGGAGAGAAAATGTAATATATTTTCCTCACCCATCACAAGATTTGTAACTGAGGCCTCTGTAACAAAGGACAAATAAACAAGAGAAAGGCATATAGATTTAGTTAATTTAAGTTTTATATGACGGGGCCAGTTAAGACGAATACTGATTAGGGCGGCTGGATCCAACATTACTGTGTGTCCAAGTCCCAGATATGGTGGCTTGAAAGACACACTGGATATGTGTGCATGCACACCCACAATCCCCAGAAGAGAATGGAGGAGAGGAGATTGCAGCATGGTCATTTCTCTTGGGGTGCTTTGTCACCTCTGTCTTTGTCTGTCTCTTTCTCTCTCCAGCAAACACATGTGCTCTGTAGCAAATTATTAAAAATAAATAAAGAAATAAAAAGTTTTACATGACATAAGAGCCTTTAGAAAGGAAGACTTAACTAAACAGTTATGCGGAAATATGATTGGAGGACCAAGGGGTAAGAAATCGGAGAGATCTAAAAATTCAGATTTTCTCTGTGTCCCTGTGTCTTTGGAGACAAGGATGTTATTAGGGCTTAGGAACTACTTTGTGGGAGAATGGAGAGAGGTCAGAGAATGACCTTCCTGCTTTTGCAGTTTTCTGTTTCCTTTAGGTTAAAATACTCATTATGCTTAAGTGTTGTATTTTGAGGTGACTGTTCTGAGCCCCATCACATTAATTACAAAGTGCTTCAGGAAGTGTTAAGTTGTTACAACCGAACAAGTAGCAGTAAAATTTATTGAACAGTTAATATGTGCCAAACACAGTGCTAAGTATTTCATGTGAATTCCCTCACTCATTTCTCACAACAGCCCGTAGGTGCTCTGTGTTCCCCATTCTACTGAAGTTCTGAGAAGTTAGTAACTCACCCAGTATCGCAAGTCAACGCAATCCCTTTGCAACCCAGCTACTGTATGCCTAAGGGGAAGCTTGATGGAATAATGCAGCCATAATCCTAGGAAATGCAAGCCAGAAATCTGAGAAAAGACAGCAGAAATGGACCTCTCATGGATTTATTCCATAGATACTTGTTGAGTTCCAGGCACTGTTCTAGTTACTCGATATTCAGCAGTGAACAATGTGGTTATAGTGCCTGTCTGTTAGGAGTTTGTAGTCTACTCTGAAGAGAAGGAGGTTCAGATCCTTTCTATTAGTAAAGTATGTGGTGCATCTGACAATGAGGAAGGTGGAGGAGTGTGAGGAGATGAGGAGGAGCAGGGGAGTGTGCAGTGGGTTTGTAAGTGCTGCAGTTGGCATCTGTGTGTGATAATTCTAAGAAAAGGGTTGAATCTGAAGTCTTAAACATGTATTTATAACTTTCTTGAAAATAGAGATGAAAGTTTTCTGCATTTTCCCCTGTATTAATTTCTCTCATATTGATTAATATGAGGTATGCATTGTCTAATGATGTTCTGGTTAAAATCAGAGCACATTTATGATGGTGGTCCTGTAAGGAGCTGACAAATTCCTATCGCCTTATGACATTGTAGCTGTCATTAGATCTTAGCCCACACATTACTCATGCTTGTGGTGCTGCTGGTGTTAAAAAATGTACTATGTTGTTATTTGTGTAAAATTCTACATATACAGTTACGTACACTACATAGTATTTGATGATAATAAGCAACCATTGCTGGTTTACGTATTTGCTATACTGTATGCTTTTTAGTTAAGAGTGTACTCCTGCTTACAAAACAAACTTTCTGGTGAAACAAGAGTGCAGTGGGACACCAGCAACAGCCTCATACATCCTGTGTCTGCCACATCCTTTATGGTATTATTTTCTCTTGCATTTGACCTATGAGAGGACTTCAAAAAAGTTCATGGAAAAATGGAAATAAAGGACAAGTTAATTTGGGTGAAAAAAATGACATTTTTGAAATTTATCACCAAAGTTAGAAAATTATGTTTTAAAAAGTGTAGTGTTTATAAAGTCTACAGTCGTGTGCAGTAATGTCCTAGGTCTTCACATTCATTTACCACTCACTCACTGAGAGCATCTTCTAGTTCTGCAGACTCCACCCATGCTAATTGCCCTATATAGGTGTACTTTAAAAAAATAGTTTATTCTGTATTTTCACTTTACCTTTTCTACATTTAGATTTAACACACACCATTGTGTTACATGCAATTTCCCATTGTGTTCATTACAGTAATAGGCATTGCTTAATGTGCTTGTAAGTTTATAGCATAGGAGCAGCAGACATGAACCTGTTTATTAAGTGACTAAAGTCAAAAAGTCAATATGTAATTTCTAACTCAAATCCATTTTTTGCTGAAACCCCCAGATTTTTTCATAAATATGCTATAAGCTGTTTTTGAGGATGCATTTATTCAAATATACTTTCTTTATCTAGTAACAATAAACTAAGTGTTTTATAGACTTGGGTAGAATGCAAAGCTTGTATTTGACAATAAATTAATATGCATGTTACAGTAAATGGATCAACAGATGTGTTCTTGTCCTAGGCTGTTTCATGAGTTGTGTTTTGATTTTCAGTGCATAGACTAGGTAAAAGTAAGATGTCACGGGGCAAAAGTGATCAAATACAAAGACAATAATATAAATTTCTATTCTGAAGTGATGAGACCTATTTAAACAACAGCCATGTAGTGATTTATTAGCAATTATGCGTCTAATCTAAGTTAAAGCATCTACCATTTATCCTGCTCATCACTGTTTGTACCCTTGATTTATAAAAAGATTCTTTGTTGTTTTTCATACTTTAATAAATTTAAGTTGCCTGTTAATATGAGAGCACAGCAAATAGATCTCAATTCTAATTCTCTTTATAAGTACTTTCATTGTGTTTTTTTTTTCCTGTTTTTCTTATCTACATAGTAATCTAATTTTACTCTATTTCTCTTAAAAGCATTTTTCGTCTATTGTTTGAATGTCCAGGCAATTCAATGGCTGTATCTGAGGGACTCTATCAATGTTTTAACAATGCTCATATCAGACCATGACTACACAAAGTCAAATACATGACCTCAACTGTATAATAAGTGCTATCACTTATTATACTCATACTGAAAACATAGTTGATTATCTGATGGCTATGACTTTTATTAGTAAAATACCTTTTCATTTCTTTATTACGTCCAATAATGAATTTCTTTATTTTTTTATTCTACAAAAGCTATATTTTCCTGTATAATTTACTTTGTCATTGTTACTTGACATTTTGAATTATTTTATATAGAGAGACCCAGTGACCAAATGCTAAAGTTGTGAAAGAAGTTCGAATTAATAAATGCAATGTTAAATTTTAGATTCTACTGTTGCCTCACCAGAGAGGTTCACTGCGTTGTCATTTTCTGAAGTGCAGAGGCAGAGAATAGCTTTGTTACAAAAATGGCACTGGTACAAATTTTTAATCTCATTTGTTTGATTTTTAGGGTGATTATTCTAAAATTAAACCTCACATTATATTAAAATGAGCTTTTAGAATAGGAAAACACATTACCAAAGTTGCCATCCTAAGTTTTTCCCAGTGTTACTTTTTAACTTTTATAAATAAATTGAGCTGTCTGTAGAGGTTACTTAAAAAGACAACAGACCTTTCTTTTTTCGCTCCCACTTATGCACATCAAAAAAATGCTGACTCTTGGGATCATTTAAACAAAACTGCTTTGTTCTTCCTTGGGAATTAAGCCAAATTCTGCATTAACTTACGGATTTTAATTTTTTTAATGTGAAGAATGAGAAATTTGCCTAGTACAGAGTCACCCACTTTTACTTGTTTTTTAGTAAAGTATAAGCAAAATTATCAGTGATCAGGTCTATACATTTGTGTTTTCCTGAATGTAATTGTGTTTATGCTGAATTTATTAAAATGATTTTGTGATCAAGTTCCACCTCTATGTTAGGCTCTATGCCAAGTGCAGTAGGATTCCAAAGTTACAAAAATGAACCCTGACCTTGAGAAACATACAATCTAATGTGAGAAGCGAGTGGAGAAGAGAACAGAATTATGTGCATCCTCATCTTCAAGTCAGGGCAGCAAATATCGCCATCCAATAAGTACTTGGTAAGTGATATAACTTAGGAGCTAGCAAACTACACAGGAGAACGGCATTACTTTCAGTCAGATTGGTCTGATATGAAAAGGCATTGAGTCATAGTTGGCAAGCTTAGAGGAGCTTGAAATGCTAGAGGTTTATAGGGAAGATTTTAGTAAGAGGAGGACAGAGATAAACCTGGTGGAAACGTGCATAAACAAGGGCTTGCGGCCATGTAGAAAGGAAGGGTGGGGAAGATAGAACTGGAAGCTATAACATGAAAGCAGATGAAAGCCATTGAGGGTTAGGAGTTGTATCCCAGAATTTTGTCAACAAGATGAGATAATGGAAGAAGTAATTTAGAATGGCCATTTGTGTGATACAATGAGACTATGTGTTGTATTTGGAAAAATGGAATTGGGAGATACAGCTTTGGGAAAACCAAATAAGAGGTCAGTGAAATAGTGTTGGTATAAGGTGGTAGTGACTAAAGATTAAAAAAAAAAAAAAAACACAGTAGAATGGAAAAGAACATACAGGAAAAATGAGCAGTAGTTTATATGAGACAGGATATGTGTAGGAAAATTAGCTGACCACAATGAGTGTTGCAAAATTTTGAATTTAAGTAAGTTGAGGGGGAAAAAAGCCATAAATAGAAATGAGATAGTCTGAGGAATATGGCCATTTTAAGAAGAAAATGTTCTGTTTGGACTGAGTAAATTCTTAGAGGTAAGATCTATTCATAGTTTTCTATAGGGATTTTTATCAAGTAAGCTGTTGGGAAACAGTTCCTAGTTAAGAGAATGTGATGTGGGAGTCATTGCAACAAAAAAATACTGCCAAGAAAGTGGGTTTGAAGGAAGGAGAAGAACAAAAGGAGAGAAGAGATCCAATTCCAAACCCAAGGGAATTGTTAAACATTAAAGATAGGTTTTAGAGATGTTTTTGTATGTGTTCAAATATGAGACTGAAAATGCATAGATGTTAAGGCAAGGGCAAAAGAAATATTGAGGATGTTAAAGGACTGCTGCCTCGTTGAGACCAAAGGAAAAAGAAGGCTGTGAAGACCCGAGGGGTCAGAAGAAAACTAGAAAAGAAGAGGAGGTAAGCTTAGGTAGTAAGTGAGGTAAACTTTGTGGTAAATGACTTCAGTTACATCATCTGGTTATCTGCTCATCCTGTGGAAAAGGCAGAATTTGAGGTTAACTATTTCTGGACATTTGGATAGTCTGAGATGCAGTGGTATTATTTGCCATAGGCCTATAATATCGACATGTGATAGATGTGGGTCAAGACATATATTTTTAGAGATATATCATTAAACAGTCACTCTATAACTCTAAATGACTTTCTGAAATCACTGGGGGATTAATTCTAGTTTTGACTCTGTTCTCTGACTAATATGCTAGATATTGTACTCATACTTTATAATTCTAATATGTATACTATTTTATAAACATTCCTCCATGTGTATTCATTGTATATGAATTAAAAGAGAATGTATTCCAAAGATCAAATTATTCAAACGAAGATGTATATGTGCATTAGGTCTTTTCTGGACATTTAGAACATAAATTTGAAATTCAGGATATTATTATAAAATCAAAGCCAGCCTTATCCATTTGGGCTCTTTAGCAATGATTTTATGTCAGAAGATCAAAGTAAGAAATATGGGAAGAGAAAAGCAGAAATGAGATTAGTATGACAAAGCTGTGTTACAAGGTAGCCTCCATACTCTACAATATATTGCTTTCACTGTGGACTGCAGTTTTCATGGTAAATAGGGTATGAGAGAGATGGCTGTGGAGTAGAAATAGGATTTTTGGGGGGTGGTTAATTATTTTTTACTCTAATGGGAGGAATATAAAATATCCTGAGTACATTTTTGCTTTCTGATGGGAAAGATATTCCTCAAGCATAATTGGAATAAAAGACCATGAAATATCCTTAAACAGGACAGATTCAGATTTGACCATACACAGGATTTGGGGAAAGAAATGATTGAGATTGTCATTTCATTGGGGAAAAAAATGACAAGGTTAATAATAATTTGACTGGAAAGCAGTAAAACCACATTCTGCTTGTAAATGGGGAAGAAACCATATGGACTTTTCCAAGACGCTCCACAAACTCCTGTGATGTGGGAAAGTTACATACCATGCGTCTCTGGACTTTGAGACATTGATAATATATGGATCCCAGAACCACCAGATTGCCTTTATGAGTAAAATGTGGTTTAACATCACACATACATTTCCCATTCTCACTCGTTACTTCAGTTTCAAATACATCTCGACACATTACAGTTAGAAAATGAAATGAGGTCAGTTGACAAAACCAGATAAAAATAGGTTTCAGTCATGAGAGGAATTGTCATTAGCTTGCTCCCACAATTGAGTTTTATTAAATGGGCCCAGAGATGTCACTGAAACAAGATCTTTGATATTAGGTTTATTTATTATTACCTAAATTAAGTCACCAAACTTATACTCTATTTCTTTTCATAAGTAGTCATCATTGCATTGATATTATATAGTTATGCACAGGTCAGTAGAAAACAAATATCTAATTCTTTGTGTTTAGTTTCATCAAGGTTGATACTTCCCCGAGTGCTTCTGTTATACCAGGATCCATTCCCACCGTATCTGTCTTCAAACACCTTTTTACTGTGAATATCTTTTCCAAATTACTTTCATGTTGTAGTTCTTTTCTTCTGGCAAGTTATAAAGCCTAGTTTCTGGTATTTTCTTGTCTCTGCTCAGATTTTAGTTGTTTTGTGTTGTACTTCTGTATTAGAATTGTTAGGAAAAAAATAACAGAAAAAACTGTTTCTGAAGTGGTTACTATTTTCCTTCTGTTTATCAATTTTTATGAGTCTTTGTGCTGAGAAGACAAGGATGGTGAGTACAACTCACTTATTTACTAGCTATTGGTCTGAGTTAGTTGTAGCCCAGACGTGGGTCAGAAAGTTGGGTTGAACTAAGCTGAATATACAGTTTTCCCTGACACAAAGGCAATGATTTCCAAACAGTATTTTTAAAAATCTTCATATGTGATTGTGGGTGTGTGGGTGTGGGTGTGTGTGTTTTAGATTCACAACCAGAGAAGATCAGGGGAGGTGAGTCATAAGCATGAACTTAATTGGCTTTTGGCTATAATGAAAATCAACTTGAGTATTGCATTTTGGGGAACATCAAAAACCTTTGGGAAATTTCACTTAATTCTGATTCCAAGTATGTTTATTTTCACTCACATTTCTTTGTGGGGGTATCCTTTGCATGGAATAGCTGTAATTGCATTATGAGACCACACACTAAAACTGTCTGTAGTCTCTTCTCCCCAGAAAAACTGGATTCCTGGTTTCTCTGAAAACTCACCTGGTCTAAAAACACTGGCCCACATTCCTACCTGGGAATTCCAGCTGGGATAGGTGAATAACTGTCACCTTCCTAGGGCATGTCCTTTCCCTAATTCCAGTCACCACAGTCTTCATAGTCCCTTTTAGTTCTTTCCATAGGCAGCCTCCCTCTGTGTTATTCTTCTAGGCATTTATGTTTGTCATCTTTGATCTCATGGGGACTTATTTTTTTTATAAATATACAATGAAACATTAACAGAAGGCTACTTATCTGTGAGTTTTTATTCCCTTCTCTCTCTCTTGATAATTCTGTAACACTTCACCCCTCTTTCTCTGTTTCCTTAACCTTTCTTCTGCTCAGAACTCCCGTGTCTATATGAAGCCTAATCCATAGCTATAGATAAATTATATTACACTTTATGCTAAAGAGAAACAAAAGTTGGACAGATCCTGAAAATTAATGAATTGGTAGATTAATCTTTCCTGATGACCTTAGCTGTCTGTTAAAGAAAAACTAATCCGAGACTTTTTAAAATGGAAGCAAAGGGACCAGCAGATGGTGTAGCAGTTACCTTGCTGGACTCCCCTGTGGCTGACTATAGTTCGAGTCCCAGAACTGATGACTTAAAACTCATACCAGGCACATGGGTATGCATGCCCAAGACCCTGGGAGGAGGATGGAGGAGAAGGGATTGTGGCATGACCATCTTCCCTGGAGGGTGGTTTCTCACTTTCCCTCTCACTGTCTCTTTTCTCTTTCTGTCTCTGGTGAGGGCACACACCCTAAAGCAAAAACCTCTAAAAAAAAAAAAAAAAAAGAAAGAAAGGAAAGGAAGGGATAGCCCAGTATCACAGCTGACCACATCCCACTGGGGAGTGCTTTATCTCTTCTATCTGTGTCTGTGTCACTATCTCTCTCATGCAAGTGCCCTCTGGCAAATTAATTTTTTTTTTAATGGAAAGGAGGATTTTATTCAGGAATTTTATGATAGATGTCAACACTAGTATAATAGCGGAGAGAGATCAGGGTTCTCTCCAAGTACAACACAGATAGCTAGGAATATATTTGTGACAGGGCTCGGGAAACCCTGCCACAAAATAGAGCATCTTGGCACATCGACTCTTTTAAGGTGAAGGAATTTGGGAAATGTCACGTGCAGGACAGACTTTCTGACCTTGCCATGAACCAAGTCCTACGACCCTCATGTGAAGAGTGTCCTCACTGTACCTGGAGGAAATAAAAGCATCTTTATCCCTGAAGACACAGAAAGGAATCTGACCAGACAGAGCCTGCTAAATTTTACGCTTTGCCCTATCCTGTTTCTTTTCAACAATCCCCTCTTCATCAAACCTAGCATAAAGAACTCTCAGCTTTTATAAGCATGTTTATTTTCTTTGAAAAGTACCCATGTCATGCAAATCTTACGGTAAATAAGTTGGTATGCTTTTCTCTTGCTAATTTGTTTTTCTCTTACTGGGTCTCAATGAACCTAAGATGGGTAGAAGGGAAGGAAAGTTTTCCTTTCCTACAGTAGCTAAATAGCATAACAAGTGAGTCAGTGGATGGAAAATTACTAAAAGAAGTTATCAGGGTAGGAGGATTCTTGCTAAATTGACCTAATAATATTCTTGTAGAAAGCAGCCAGGTGATCAGAAATCAGGGAGATGAGAAATTTGATCAGATAATTAAGATTATCTTATATCAAGGGTGTAAGGATTCTGACTAAAGTGAGTTGGCAGGCTTTTTGCACTAACTGGATTAATCAGGCAAAGACAAGTATTTCAAGGACAAGGCTTAATCAAAAAGAGAATTTAGAGGAGCCTGTCTATAGTCTGGTCAAGGAGAGAGTCTTTGTAATCCTGGTTGACATTATGTTCAGACTAGTTTGTGTGTATCTGTGTGTTACGTGTTTGCAGTTTGCAAGTTTCATACATTTTTATTAACCGACAAATAATAATTGTACATTTTTATGGGTGTGGTGTGGATCTTTTAGTAAATAAGTAATATGTGTACTGCTTGAATCAGGGTAGTTAGCATTTTTATCACCTCAAACATTGATTTTTACTTTGTGTTGGGAGTATTCAAAACCTTCTCTAGCTATCTTGAAGTGTGCAATATATTACTGTTAACTGTAATCATGCTACTGTGCTGTAGAAATTTAGAATTTATTCCTACATACCTAACTGTAATTTTGTATTGTTAACCAATATCTACCTATCTCCCATCCTCTCTACCCTTTCCAGCTACTGATAAACACTGTTCTAGTTTCTTCTATGAGATCAAATCTTTTTATTTCTATAAATGAGTGAGAAGATTGCAGTATTTGTCTTTCAGTGCCTGGATTGTTTCATGTAGCATATCATCCTCCAGGCTTATGCACGTGGCAGGAAGTGACAGGATTTCCTGCTTTTATGGCTAAATAGTATTCCATTGCATATGTCACACTTTATTTATTCAGTCATCCATTGACAGAGACTTAGTTAGATTGATTTTATATCTTGGCTGCTGTAAATAGAGAAATTCAAGTGTGGGTTTCACTCTTGGGGATCAGAATTTAGCACAGATTAACAAATGGAATGAAGAGCAGTGAATGATAATACTTAATGAAGAACACCATGAGGTTTAGTAATACTCGTAATACTTGTAGGTGTTATCCCACAGCCTGCTGCTTGATGCTTGGAAAAAGCAAGTGTTGGGAACCAGCAGTTAGTGTAATGGCTATGTCGCTGGACTCCCACGTAGTTGACCGCGGTTCGCGTCCCGGACCCGGTGGCTTAAAACTCACGCCGGGCGCGTGTGCTTGCGTGCCCAAGATCCCAAGAGGAGAATGGAGGAAAAGGGATTGCGGCGTGACCATCCCCCCTGGGGGGTGATTTCTCGCTTTCTGTCTCTATGTCTCTCTCTGTCTGTCTGGCGAGCGCACGCGCCCTATAGCGAAAAACCTCTCCAAAAAAAAAAAAAAAAAAAGCAAGTGTTTCCTAAATCATTCGGGGAGACATTCTCCCCCACTCTGTGGGACTGGCCTTTGTAGTCAGTAGGCAGAGGCTCCAGAGGCATCTCTAGCTGCATTGAAAGGGGACTTTCTTTGTACCTCTTTCCTGGTCTCAGAGCACTGCAGAAGGAAGGACCCAAGTGGCCGGGAGAAGCCCTCAGAGCTGTTGGCCACCCTGATTACCAGGAAATGCCATCATCTGCCTCCTTTCTCCCTCTCTCTGTAGATCACTGTCTCCATTGCGAGGCCTCTGAGTGTCTCCTAGACAGCATCTCAGCAGGTGCTGATGCAGGCCATACAGGCTCAGAGTGGAGGGGAAGGGAGGTAGCCTCATCCTGAACCCGAATTCTTTTACCTGACTGACCTAGAGGCTCCCCAAGGATATGCTCTGCCTCAAAGACTTATTGGTCCTGGGACCACTGCTCAGGCAAGAGCACCTCTAGCCTAAATGGGCCATGTTTCTAGATTTCAGACACTGATCTTACATTGACCAGGCCTGATTATAGCTACTGGGTACCCCCTCCCAGGTCCACGCAACATGAACCCCCAGCTGGGACTCTCACAGACTCAGTTTTGTTGTGTTAAAGGCCTCCTTACTTGGAAAATGTCAGAATCAAGTTACTCTTTATCACTCGAGAAGGATTTGATTAGATAGATTCCTGTAACATTACCTTTGGTAAGCCCTAAAAGAGGACTGAGTCATATCTTTGTGTGTGTGTGTGTGTGTGTGTGTGTGTGTGTGTGTGTGTGTGGGTAGGGCAGAAATCTATATGCTACAAAATTTGTCAGTCTTTGTCTCATGTCTGGTAAACATTATTTCCTTAGATTACCAAATGACAATAAATGGCTGCTATAATATAGTGTTGTTAAGTTAAAGTAAACCTGCTTTATGGTTATATAAAATAAAAATGATAAAGAATTCAGTGTCTCAAATTGTAAGGAATTCAATTTTTAAAGTATTCTAAATTCATATTTACGTGTATATTTGACCAGTTCCCATTATTCCTATATGGATCTCAGTTGAAAAATCACTGGAGGTAAAATAGTACAGACTATACAGCTAGATAAGCAGAGTGCCTATTGCATGTCAGACCCAGAGGACATAATGAGAAACAAGGTGTTGTGGTTCCTGCACTCTTAGAGGTATGACAGAGATGCACTTATATCATCCTCAAAGACTTAGCATTTTGTTGTTTTTTACTTTGTTTTAATGAGTGTTTAATCGAAATTATAAATCTGGAAAGTTTGCATTTACCATAGCTTATACAACAGTGCCTAAATACTCAGGAACTTAATCATCTCTCTGTGTTTTATCTTCAAAGATGATTTAGAGATTTCAAGACATGTAACAAACAATGAAATCAATGTTTTGCTTAAAACATTGATTACTTTGCCCTGGACTGACTCACGATCTTAGTAAAAATACTCTCACATTCTTATAAAGATAGTTTATTTCCTTTTCTTTGGCAAACCCTCAAAAAAACAGAAGCAAGCCAAATGATTTAGGGAAATGTTGTTTTAGAATTTAGAAGTCCAGGTATTTTGGACAATAGGTTCTCATTTACCTAGCATAACCCAGAATTATTGTGGGTTTATTTCTAGGCCACAGAGAAAAAGCAAATATTGCAATAAATTTAATCACAATAATTTTTTGTTTCCTGGTGTACATAAAAGATATACAAAAGCATTATGTCTTTAAAAAAATGTGCAGACCTTAATTTAAAATTATTTTCGGAGGCCAGATGGTGGCGTGGAGGTTAAGTATGGCGCTCGTCGAGGCTAAACCATGTGACAGTGTTCTCAGTTAACACCTGGAGACCTTCATGAGCCTCCAGCCTCAGTGCATATGATCCAGTGCTGGCAGAGGCTGGGTGTGGATCACAGCATAAGGACTCTATTGGAGGTTCTGTCTCCCTCTTGTGGAAAAAATAAATAATCCTTAAGAAATACTTTACTGGTGAAAGATGCTAAACTCAAACTTTAGCAATCATAATCTTTTGTTTCTGATTGAGGATCTTGCCTCAATGTAGATGACTGCTGCCCGATCAGGGTAGTGTTTGCTGAAAATTAGGGTGGCAGGGCCAGCAGGTCGCATAATGGTTAAGGCACTATACTCTCACATGGTCAGCTGTGGTTAATGCCTGTAGCCCACAGCTTGAAATGCACACTGGGTATGTGTACGTATATGCCAAAAATCCTGAGAGTAGACTTGCAGAGGAGGGATTGTGTCATGACCATCTATCCTGGGAGGTGATTTCTTGCTTTCTATCTTTCTGCCTCTCTGTCTCTCTAGCAAGCGCATATGGCCTATAGCAGAAAACAAACAAAACTCTCTTTAAAAAATTGGATGACAGGATGATTATGGCAGTTTCTCAAAGTAAGAGAGTAATGAACTTCGCCATATTCATTCTTCTTTTCACAAAATATTTCTCTTTAGCATGTGAAGCTATTTGATTATATTTTGCCCCCAGTAGAACTTCTTACAAAATTGGGATTAGTCCCTCAGATCCCACCACTGCTTTATCAACTAAGCTTATGTAATAGTCTAAATCCTTTTTTGTCATTTCAACAATGTTCACAACATCTTCATCAAGAATAGGTTCCATCTCAAGAAGCTATTTTCTTTGGTCATCTCTAAGCATCTCCTTACCCATTCAAGTTTCATAATGAAATTGTAGTAGTTCAGTCACAACTTCAGTTTCCACTTCTAATTCTAGTTCTATTGGTATTTCTAATACATCCTCTTCTGCCTAAGTCTTAAAACCCCCAAAGCTCTCTAAGACGGTTGGGATCAGCTTCTGAACTCCCATTATGTTGGTAGTTGGCCTCCTTACACAAATCATGAATGTTCTTGATGGCATCTAGAATGGTGAATCCTTTCTAGAAGGTTTTCAAATCACTTTGCAAATACATTTTTTAGAAAATAAGACTTAGAAGTCAAAATGACTGCTTGATTTGTGTGTTACAGAAGGGATTTATTGTTAGCAGGCATGAAAACAACATGAATCTCCTTGAACTTTTTCATCAAGGTTCTTGGATGACTAGGTACATTGTCAATGAGCAGTAATATGTTTTTTTTCTTTTTTTTTTTTTTTTGGAGAGGTTTTTGCTGTACGGCGCGTGCGCTCGCCAGACAGACAGAGAAAGACAGAGAGACAGAAAGCGAGAAATCACCCCCCAGGGGGGATGGCCACGCCACAATCCCTTCTCCTCCATTCTCCTCTCAGGATCTTGGGCACGCATGCACACGCGCCCGGCGTGAGTTTAAGCCACCGGGTCCGGGACTCGAACCGCGGTCGACTACGTGGGAGTCCAGCGACATAGCCATTACACTAACTGCTGGTCCCAATGAGCAGTAATGTTTTGAAAGGAAAATATTTTTCCCTGAGTCATAGGTCTCAACAATAGGCTTAAGATAATTAGCAAATCATAATATAAACATATGTGCTGTCATGCAAACTTTGTTTCATTTATAAGGCACAGGCAGGGTAAATTAAGCACAGTTCTTAAGGCCACTAGAATTTCAGAACGGGAAATGAACATTGGCTTCAGTTTCATGTCACCTGCTGCCTGTAATAGGAATGTGAACCTGTTCTTTAAGCTTTAAAGTTAGGCATTGACTTCTTTTTTATTTATTTATTTATTTATTTTTATTTTTTGGAGAGGTTTTTGCTATAGGCCGCGTGCGCTCGCCAGACAGACAGAGAGAGACAGAGAGATAGAAAGCAGGAAATCACCCCCCAGGGGGGATGGCCACGCCGCAATCCCTTCTCCTCCATTCTCCTCTCGGGATCTTGGGCACGCACGCACACGCACCTGGCGTGAGTTTAAGCCGCCGGGTCCGGGACTCGAACCGCGGTCGACTACGTGGGAGTCCAGCAACATAGCCATTACGCTAACTGCTGGTCCCGGCATTGACTTCTTTTTAGCTATGAAACTCCTAGATGACTTCTTCCAGTATAATGCTGTTTTGTCTATACTGAAATCTATTGTTTAATGTAGCCAGCTTCATCCATGATCTTAGCCAGATTTTCCAAATAACTTGCTGTGGCCTCTACATCAGCAATTGCTGTTTCACTTTGTGCTTTTATGTTATGGAGACAATTTCTTTTCTTAAAAAAAATTATTTTTTTACATTTATTTACTGTATATTATTACAGTATACAAAATGTATTTTCCCATCCAGAATACACTGTATATTAGTTCAATACAAGATATTACCATACATGTTATCTTCAACAGATCATTTTTCATTTTGTATTTCTTAAATGTTTTACTACTTTCTTTCTTCCCTGATTTTCTCCCTCTTATGCTCTGTTATTTCCCACCATCTTCCCACACTGTCTCTGGAATTCACAGTTGCCCTCTATGCCTTTACCTACAAATAGAACTACGACATGATTGTCAGTTCTACTCCTGGGTATCTCCCAAAAGGATAGGAATGCACTAAATTGGAAAAAGCACTGGCATATCTGTTTATTGTGGCATTATTCACAATTGCTAAGACATGGAACCAACCCAGATATCCATGAACAGAAAAATGGATTGAAAAAGTATGGCACATATATGGTATGGAATACTACTCAGCCATAAAAAAGAGACCCTAACATTTGATAGCAAGTGGACAAATATAGAAGGTTTACTGCTAAGTGTAGCAAGCCAGACTATGAAACATAGGCATTGTATGTCCCCACTTAACTTACACTGAATGTCTACACTCTGTAGCAGAGACAACTTTTTTTTTTTTTTTTTTTTTTTTGGAGAGGTTTTTTTTTTTTTTTTTTTTGCTATAGGGCGCGTGCGCTCGCCAGACAGACAGAGAGAGACAGAGAGACAGAAAGCAGGAAATCACCCCCCAGGGGGGATGGCCACGCCGCAATCCCTTCTCCTCTATTCTCCTCTCGGGATCTTGGGCACGCACGCACACGCGCCCGGCGTGAGTTTAAGCCACCGGGTCCGGGACTCGAACCGCGGTCGACTACATGGGAGTCCAGCGACATAGCCATTACGCTAACTGCTGGTCCCAGAGACAACTTTTCTTAAAGCTCATGAACTTATCCTTTCTAGCTTCAAACTTTTCTTCTACAACTTCCTCACTAGTCTCAGCCTTCATAGAACTGAAGAAGATTTTGGCCTTCATCTGTATCAGGCTTTGGCTTCAGGGAATGTTGGGTCTGGTTTGATCTGTCTTGACTACTCAAACTTTATTCAGCAATAAGGCTGTTTCAATTTCTTATAATCATTCAGTCACTGGAATAGCATTTTCAGTTTCCCTCAAGAACTCTTCCTTTGTATTCATACCTTGGCTCACCGATGCAGGAGTCCTAACTTTCTATTTATCTTGGTTTTTGAGATGTCTCCCTCATTAAGTTTAATCATTTCTAGTGTTTTTATTAAAAGTGAGAGATGTATGACTCTTCCTTTCACTTGAAGATTTGAAGGATATTGTGAGTTTATTAATAGACCTCATTTCAATAGTATTGTGTCTTAGGTAATACAGAGGCCCAAGGAGAGGGAAAAGATGAGGGAATGACTTACTGGGAGAGCAGTCAGAAACACACAAAACATTTATCACTTCAGTTTCCCAGTTTGTATGGGTGCAGTTTATGGTGCTCTATAAAGATCACTGGCCACAGTGATATGTTTGTATATATTTTGATGTATTTGTAATGAGAACATTTGAAATAGTGCCAGAGTTTCCAAAACGTGACAACAAGCCATGAAGTGAGCAGATGCTCTTGGAAAAACTGGCACCAAAAAAGCTTTTTTATACTCAGGATTGCCACAAAACTTCCATTTGTAGAAAATGTAATATTTTAACAGTACCATAAAGCAAAGTACAATAAATGAGTCATGCCTATATGTGTTTATTAAGGTAAATCTAGATTTACATTTGAGTAAAGGATTATATATTAAAAGTTTAAAATGTCATATCTATTGCAAAATGTTTAAATACTTAAGAATGTAAAATTCTCCTATGCATAGGGAAAGCATCATACATTCATCTTTAAGAAAATCCACTAGAGGGACCAGCAGTTAGCGTAATGGCTATGTTTCTGAACTCCCATGTAGTTGACCACGGTTTGAGTCCTGGACCTGGTAGCTTAAATTCACACCGGGCACATGTGCATGCGTGCCCAAGATCCCCAGAGGAGAAAGGAGGAGAAGGGATTGCAGCGTGGCCATCCCCCCTGGGTGGTGATTTTTGCTTTCTATCTCTCTGTCTCTCTCTGTCTTTCTGGCAAGCGCACGTGCCCTATTGCAAAAACCTCTCCAAAAAAAGAAAGAAAGTCCACTAGAAAGGAAAAGGATAATCTACTTAGAAATATGTTAAATTGATTATAGGTTTTTGAACTATTTAATGAAGTTTTATTATTACATTATTACAGAAGAAAGGATTTATTGGGTAATTCAGAACTGATGTTTAATCATAGTCCTTAACTTGTCCTGTCTCCATACTTCTCCTATATATCTAAATGGAAGTTGCTGAATATGGTGATGATGTGTGTGTACTGCAGTGTGAAGATGTCCTAAGACTCAGTTCTCACAAAGCTTGGTTTGAATTTTCAAGTCTGCCTCAATATATTCAGTATCTCCTAAAACAGGTGTGTGCTCTATCACTTAGAGTGTGCTCGAACATGGTAGGCTCTTAGAAGAACTAAAACTTTGTGACATAAGTATTTGTGATGACCTCAGTCTCTTAATGAACATGGGAGCATCATGCAAATCAGCACAAAATATTACGATGTACACCATTACTGAAATGAACAAAGTGCAGTTCATCATGCAAATTCTGAAAGCCTGTTTTGAACTAAATGTTTAGTAAAATAATAGCACCTGTATGATCCTTGACATAAAGTCAACTGTACCTCGCTTCTCTGTAAATGGAGGTAGTGAAAATGACTACAAAGGGTTTATTACAAAGCACTTAGAATGTTGCCTGGTCCATAAGACGTGCTTCATTTACATTATAGGAATTTGTTTATTCTTAAAAGGATCTTTCTTCCATTTTTATCTTTATTCCTGTTAGAGCACAAGTGCATATACATGAGAACACCCTCCATAGCGCCTGGTCATGCCAGAATCCTCTTCTTCTACTCCTCCAGCCCATGAGACCATGGGTACTCATGTCCTTGGCATGTTTCAGGCTGACCGTGACAGGGATTCAAGCTTGGTCACCATATTGATCCAGCTTCTCTTAAAAGAGTACATTATCATGACCACCAATTGGCATAATGGCTAAGTCGCTGGACTCCCATGTAGTCGACTGTGGTTCAAGTCCTGGACCCAGTGGCTTAAACTCACACCAGGCGCGTGTGTGTGCGTGCCCAAGATCCCAAGAGGAGAATGGAGGAGAAGGGATTGCAGCGTGGCTATCCCTCCTGGGGGGTGATTTCTTCCTTTCTCTCTGTCTCTCTCTGTCTTTCTGGCTAGTGCACATGCCCTATAGCAAACACCTCTCCAAAACAAAGAAAAAAAAAAAGAGTACATTATCTCTGCACCAGGGTTCAAGCATGAATTTTAATGAAGTCAATTCCACTTGTCAGGCTGTATAGACAATGAACAGGTTGTTATTGCCTGTCTCAGACGTAAAAACGTTCCTTCTTCAGGGCATTTATGTTTTTCCTCCAACTACCATACTTTTCCTCCAGATGGCAGCCATGTCTTGCTCAGACACCCCCTAATCACTTACTCAATAGCACCTAATATCAATTAGACTTGGCTTCCCCAGTGTGCACTTTGTCTTTGATCCTGCTGTACGTTTTCTCCCTGGTGTTTATCACCTTCTGCAGTCTACATATTCCTTCAGATATTTGTATTATCTGCCTGTCGTCTCAAGAACATGAGCTCTATGGTGGCAGGGACTTTGTGCACTTGGCTCCACTGTCTCAGCCTGTATACCAGTGCCTGGAGCCCAGTAGGTGCTAAGTTGATGCTGTGAAGGAATCTGCTTGGAACTGCTGTTCGTTGTCGGTTTCCTGCACTTCCGCAGTGTGGCCATCTTGCTGCATGGTTCTTGCATTTGAAATATACTCTGTGTATCCTTCTCTCCCCTAATAAAACTTGGCCTCTAAATGCAAGCCAACCACAACATGGAGTGCTCCACACAAAACACAGAGATCTTTTACAACACCGGAAATAGAGCCAAAACAGCACAACGGACTGCCCAGAGTGCATTGTCAAGCTGCACTTCAGGGTAGCATTCATGTGACTTTTAAGAGATTTTCAAGGATAAAGTTAACCTTTTAACTCTTGCTGAACGTGGAACCTTGAAATCATCTTTCCCCACCCTGACATGTATTCGGTGGGTCTTTTGTTTTTTTTTTCTTTCTTCACATGTCAGGAGACAGGGATTGTGGTGAACTGGGAGCTCTGTCTAACTTTAAATGAATTCTTACTCCAATGAAATTCATAATCACCCAAAGGGTTTGAGCTCCTGTTAAGGGTTCATAAATTCAGAGCTGTTGTAGAAATGAAAACAAATCTAATGACCAGATAGAAACCTTGGGGACAGTTGCTTTAGAGCTGTATATTCTAAATAAAATACTTTTTTTTTATTATTTCAATAAGCAATATAACTCTTAAACATGTTTGCTTGGCGTGATAGTGTGCATGCTTTTTACAGACTTCACTTTACTCTTGAAAACACAATCTCAATAATAAGGTAGAAGCTGATTTTGTAATTCTCTCAGACTTCATTGAAAAGCAATATTTGAAAATCAAAGAAAATAATACCAAAAAGGATATCTCTTTCTCTCAACAGGTAAACAGTAATATACTTTATGTAATATTTCTTTATCTAAAAAGTGAAATATTTTAATGCTAAAAATAAGAAAGGTATGTGAAAAAATCTAGCATATGAATAATGACCTACAAAATTTTTCTACCTATTAGTCCATTTTCTAAGAGGGGGAAAAATAGAGTGCAATTTGGAACTGATTTCCCTGTGCTATTGTCTGTGGATGATCTGCTTTGATAGTTAGAACCACAATAGGAAAAAAACTGAAGTGAAGCAGGAAGTGACAGAAACAACTGATTAGGCACCTGTACCTAGACAGAAAGTGTGCCAAAGACGTAACAGCCAAATCCTATAATCCAATGGCTTTGTATTAACATAGAATGTGAGAAGGTCATAGTTGGGAAAAGAGAAGTAATAGCCTGCATTTTAAAAAACCTGACTCTGGTTAAGTATTCATTTTAGAAATGAAAGTAACGGGGCCGGAAGTTGGCATGGTGGTTGAGGCACTGAACTCCCATGTGGATGACCCCGTGTTCAAGTCCTAGACATGGCGGCTTGTTTTCTCACTGTCTCTCTTTCTCTCTCTGGTGAGTGCATGTGCCCCATAGCAATTTGAAATAATAATAATGATGATGAGGATGAAGAAAATAACAAATATGCATGCTTTCCAGAGAGAATATTTTATCCAGATGTTTACTGTCCTTGGTACAGCTCAATGGTAGTGAATCTATTGAGTAAGGGATGTGAGGGCCAGCACGCTGACTACACCTGTGCTTGGTTGCTCTCAGTTTTGTTTTTAATAGGGTCATTGCATCAGTTCTCTCTCATTGAGCCCTCTATTTTAACCCTCTCCTCAATTTACGTTTACTATTAGTTTTCCCGTGAGTGTCTTTTGTTAAAGAATCCTAAAATAAACAGGGAAAACCAGGAACAATGGCTACATTTTGTTTAACTCTGCCTTTGAGAAAATATGTTGAAGGAATCAGTATTTTCTCAGACTTATCTTGACCGATCATTATCTTTGATCTGCTCTAATTTTCTCTCTCTCTTTTTTTTTGATTTTTGCTCTAGTATGCATGTGCTTGCCAGAGAGAGACAGAGAGAGAGAGAGCGAGCCAGCCAGCCATAGTGAGAGGGGAAAATGAGAAATCATCCCCCAGGGGGAATGGCCACACCACCATCCCTTCTCCATTTTCCTCTTTGAATTTTAGGCATGCATGCACACATGCCTGGCATGTTTTTCAAGCTTCTGGGTCCAGGACTCCAACTGTGGAGTTATACATGTGCCTTCACCACCACCCTACCTGCTGGTCCTTCTCTTAGCGTTTTTTTTTTTTTTTTTTTTTTAATGCCTCGTGAGGGGGGTACATAGTTTTTTAATTGGAGTCACAGACAGTTTCCATCATTCTATAAACTATTTTATATCCAGGATTTCCCCCTTGGAACTTTATTTGTTGTTTGAAACCTTACTTATAAAACAAAGAAACATAGCAATCTGTATTCACTTATATTAGGAGTAACTTTTTTTATGCCTTGAAATTATTGCCCTTTGTGTCTTTCAAAAATAAAGTGCCATGAAAACAGAACCTGCAGAAAGAAATGAATATTTTAGAAATTAAACATCTGTTTGAACTCAATTAAAAAAAAAAAAATCCAGCAAAGCCTCTCCTAACATACTATTCCTGAACTGTTTCTGCAGACAATAGGGTGAATTTACTATCCAATTAAACCTGATAAGAAAGTTGAATTTGACATTCATTAAATACTTCCAAGACTCTACATTCTCACTGGGACTCTTTGTTTTAAGTTATCTACAATTTTCTTCTTTACAATCAATGCTAATAAATTTTCTGCTGCAGCAAAGGCAATAGCGATATAGTTCTTTCATTTACCACCGATGTTTAAATCCACCTCCTGTCATTGACCTTCAGCACAAATGCCATTTGTTGGGAATAAAAATATTATTCTTGACTTTGTATAGTATGGTGGTTTGTTACACATTAGAATTATATGGGGATCTTTGTTACAAACTGAGACCTCTGATTTCAAACACTTTCATTTTAATTGGCCCTAGGTAGAACTCAGCATGCTAATTTTTAAAGTTCCCCAGGAAAATCTGAAGTGCAGTTAAGACTGAGGGCCGTAGGCTTAATGAATAGCATTATTTTCTTGATTGGCTTTGTTTCCATTTTTTAGTTTCAACTATATTTACTGTGTGACTGTGGGCATATTGCATAACCTCCCTGGTTTTCACAACCACACCTGACAAATGGGCATGAATAGCACTTCAGTAGTCACAGAATTGTTTTGAAAATCCAAGGAGTTAATGGATTTTAAACATTTCAAGTAGTGCTTGAAGCATAATAAGTATACAGTAAATATTAGCACTTATAAATATTATCTCAGTTTTTAGGAAAAAATGATAATAATGAGCCTTTAGATTAGATTCTTATGTATACTTTCTAACTTATACAATTTTGGAACATCTATTCATTTGTGCCATGTTATAAAACTCCAAAGTGTTCTTTCATTTTGATATAGTCACTAAATGTTGTGCAAAGTAAATGGATTGTCTTCATTGTACTTGTCACCTAAGATTGGTGTAAGAAGTAATTAAGAAAACTGGCACATAGAAGGTAACTCAATAAATGTCACTGTAAGTATTATTGCATTTATTAGTTTTGTGGTCTTATGGCTATTATTTGCTTTATGGTGTTTTGGGTGGCCACTAATTCACAACACAACAGACACATTTTAGTATTCTTTTATGTACTGTAGTCAAACGAAGTAATCACTTGTGCACAGTAAGTACCCTGAAACTAAATCAAACAAATAGGATAGGCTGTTCTTCAGCCAGCGTGGTGCCTAGGTAGGGAGTATAGAACAGAAATGTGAGCCCTGTACTAATCCTTAAAGCCTTTATAGGCTCATGGTGAGAGTCTCAGGTTGAATCAATGGATTAGGGTGAGAAAAAGAAGTTCTAAATCCTGACCTCTCTCATCAGTCATGCCCTTTTTGTAGACAATATTGCCTTGTGGAGTTTTCAGACACTTGTCCTAGTTCAATAAAAGCAAAACAAGGAGCTAACCTGATAATGGAAAAAAAGTAAAAGTCATATATATATATATATATATATATATATATATATATATTTATACACACACACACACACACACATACATACACAAACATGTATATATATATATATATATATACACACACACACACATATATAATTTTTTTTTTACCTTTTTGTGTGTGTGCTTCTGCACATGCTCTTTCTACTCCCAAATTGCAGATTTCAGGGCATATAAACCTAGGATTGCAGTCAAAATAGACTCCAATTTAAGTCTTGATGAGAGATGTAGAGAGAAAAAAAACCTTCCTGTCCCTGCATTTAACATTTTTTCTGTCTTCATTTTCACACCAAATTTTTCATAATGAGGTCAGAAAGACTACGCACATTTATAATATTCTATAAGATTGTTACCATGGTTTAGGTGTTTTAAGTGTGGCATTAAGCTATCCAATTTTCTGAAGCATTAGAAAGGGAAGATTAGATATAGATATACTTTCCTAGATTTAGTTTGTGTCTTGAAAACATTGCTTAAATCCATGTGCTGAATGAAGGAGAAAAGAAAGAAACCAATTACAGTTGGAGAAACCAAATGAAATATAATCACTAAAGTACTTTATTCTAACATATCCTGCTAAGAATGTCACATTCATGCCCTTTAGAGAGAAAACTCATTTGCTGTAATTTAATATTGAAGGTTCTATTTCCATTGTTATGCATTAAGAGTCATGCCGCTGACATATCACAAGTCTCTGCAGAGTGTACCTCTTTGGATAAGATTCTCTAATGTCAGCGCCTTTTCCTGACTTCTCAGAGGTAACAAATGGTACCATCATCTACCCTGGCAGTGATACCAAAGACTTAGGAAGCAGCCTCAATTTCTCCATTTCACTGGGCATTCTCTCTCTCATTTCTCAGTCTGTCTGCCCCTGTTCCTTATTGCGGCCACTGCCCTAGTACTGGCCCTCACCATTGTCCTGCCATTGCACCTATTGCTTGCTTCTTTCTCAGGTCCATTTCCTGGGTTGCTGCACAGGGATATTTCTAAAATGCCCTTCTAGTCACATCATTCTCCTGAATTGTTCATGTAAGAATCCTCTTACACCAGGACCAGCAGATGGTGTAATGGCTATATCACTGGACTCCCATGTAGCCGACCACAGTTCAAGTCCCGGACCTGGTGACTTAAACTCATGCCGGGTACATGTGCATACATGCCCAAGGTCCCAAGAGGAGAAATGGAGGAGAAGGGATTGCCGCGTGGCCATCCTCCCTGGGGAGTGATTTCTCACTTTCTGTTTCTCTGTCTCTGTCTTTCTGGTGAGCACACATGCCCTATAGTAAATACCTCTCCAAAAAAAAAAAAAAAAAAAAAATTCCTCTTACAATGAACACTCTAGGCATTGAACCAATCATAAATCAGCAAACGCATTCAGCTGTTTCATATGCAAACCAGATACCACAAGACCTCAACATTCTGTGACTACTGAGTTCTCATTGCCTTTTTTTTTTTTTTTTTTTAAGTTTTTGCCATAGGGCACGTACACTCACCAAAAAGAGACACAGATAGTAAGTGAGAAGTGAGAACTCTCTCCCTGGGGGGATGGCCACATCACAGTCCCTTCTACTCCATTCTCCTCTCAGGATTTTGGAAACGCATGCACAGGTGCCCAGGGTGATTTTCAAACCACTAGGTTGGGACACAAACTGCAGTGGGCCATGCAGGGATATCACCTTAACCACCATGCTACCTGATGGCCCCTCATTGCCTTTAACATATAAGCTTCAGTGACTGAACTTTACCACTTATGTCATTTTAGGCTGTTCCTGAAGAATAGCTGCATGTTCTACTGAAGTAGCTAGGTACTAGCCTTTGTCCAGACTGAGAGTTCTAAAGCCTAGGCCTCCACATTTCATCTCCCTTATTTCAAAGTGCTCTACCAGCAAGCTTTGTCCCAAACTCCCTTCTTTAACTTCGACATATATGGGTGACACTTATTTGACATTTATTTCTTAATGCTAAAACTTAACCAAAGGTCATTTTAAAGAAGAAAAAGTGTAACCAAGATATTACCTTGAATTTGTCACCTTTAACACCATCAATGAATATTTATTTCTTTTTTTTTCTTTATTATTTATTAATGAACATTTATTTCACTTGTTCCTTTGTTTTTTCTTTGACTGCTCTTATGAACAGTGCTAAAGAATGTCTTCTTTTAAGTGGTTCCTTATCCATTTTGGTTTTATTTCTCTAAGATAAATTACTAAGAGACTGATATCTGAGTGAAAGATGCTGTAATAGTTCATTGTAATAGTTCCTCTACTGCTAAATTGTGTTCCAAAGAACTTAGAGCGACTCTCATTCCCACCGACTCAATAACCTACTCTGAATAATGACCTTCTTGTGTATTCAAATCCTGAAGACTAGAAGTTGCTCTTATTGTCTTAAGTTGCATCTTTGTGGCTAGTACTGTGATAAAAACTATTTTAATATACTTATAAATTAATCATTTGTTTATCTTCTGTAAAACTTGCCTTTCATATCTTTTGCCCAGTATTTTGTTAGAAATCACCCCTGGGGGGGTGATTTCTCACTTTCTATCTCTTTGTCTCTCTGTCTTTCTGGCAAGCACACATGCCCTATAGTAAACACCTCTAAAAGACATATGTGAGAGGATAAGTACCAGCCTATACATATTAGTTTGAATGAGAAGGGAGATAGGACAGTTAGTAACTTTCCTGTGAAATACACATTAGTGTTTCTTTAAGAGTCATATTTCTCAAATGGTGCCCCTGTAACTGGCCTACTTTCTTCACGGTGTTCAGGCTTCCACAGTGCTGATCCATAATGCTGCCTTCTCCCAAAGGGTGTGCTTGCACCTACACAGAGGCCGGACCCTACTGCTTCCAGCCTGAGACAGAGTCAAAGAACATCCTTCCATGTTGTTATTCTGCTCTGCCTTAGAGATTAGCCTCAATTGCTTGGTCCCACATGATTGTAAGCATGGCATTAACCCAGTGTGTTGGAAAATAGAACAACAAAAAAAGCTCAGGGCAAGGTTTTCTTCCGATACAAGTGACATACATTTGTTCTGCTCACATTTCATTGCTGAGAACTTTATTACACCTCTAGACATAGACAAAAGAGAGACTAAGAAGTATTGTGTCTTGTTGGCAGCTATGTGTCCAGAAGGAAAGGCAAAACAGATTGTACTGAGGGGGCAATCAGCAGTCTCCATCTTATTACTTTTATGAGGGACTTCAAAAAGCTCATGGAGAGGGATCAGCAGATGGTATAATGGTTATGTCACTGGACTCCCACATGATTGACCACAGTTCGAGCCCTAGACATGGTAGCTTGAAACTCACCCAGACACTTGTGTGCATGCCCCAAATCCTGAGAGGTGAATGGAGGAAAAGTGATTATAGCATAGCCATTTCCCCCGGTGGAGGGGGGGGTGTGATTTCTTGCTTTCTACCTCTTTGTCTTTCTCTGTCTCTCTGGTAAGTGCACATGCCCTGTAGCAAAAACCTCTCTCAAAAAAAAAAAAAAAAGTTCAGAAGAAATGGAATTAAGGTATCAGTTTATTTTGTTGCAAAAGAGGAAATGTTTGTATGTTATTTTCATGATGCTCATTTCCATGAACTTTTGAAGAACACCGCATATTGTTCTCATTATTGACCTGTACTTTTTAAAATACAAGTTTCTGACAGGTTTAATTAGTTTAATTAAATAGAAATAGCATCTATATTCTTGCTACTACCATTTCATCATGGGCCCCTTATCAGGTACCTGCGTGAGCATGTAGTATCAGTTTGTATTTACTTCAACTATTAAGAGGCAAAAATTTTGGGGTGACTCTTGTCTTGAGAAATAAACAAGTGGCTAACTTAAATGATAACAGAAAACATTCTTCCCTTGATGGCTATGGAAATGGCAATTTGAAAACTGGTATGAAATTTAATGGTGGTAATGTAGCAACATTTTGGAGATACAAAGCTCAGTATTGAAGTATCGCTGTGCTTCAAAAGATTCCCTCCAATGCTTTCCCCTTCAAGGTCCTCCTATTCTCCCTTGGGAGACATACAGGTAACTCTGGTGCTCTTTCAGGAGCTCATTTGTATATGTGTGCATTCACATGCACATGTGTATATGTGTGTGAATGCATTCACATACATCTCTACCACAGTCTATTCTACCTTAGAATTACATGAAGCAGTTCAACAAGATAATTCATAATGAAACACTGGAAGAAGAAGACTATTCCACATATAAAATGTACAGCTAAATTTTTGTTATTAAATCTGTAAAGTGAGACTGTTTAAATTATATTTTTATATGTTCTACCCTTGTCTGAACTTGACCAAAAAAGTAAAATGAAGAGAAAAAATAAAATAAAACGCAACCTTGCAAATGTTTCCAGACTTTTCCATTTCCTTTGTGCCTAAGAGTAGTGAATAAAATAGCACTTCCAGTAAATTTCCAAATCAGACAAAACAGGGACGAAAGGCACTAACTTTTCTTTTTTATATAACTCTTACTTTAAACTTTTTTTTTCTGTATATTAAATAAGTTGACAGCTTCTCTGTAAAGAAGACTCTCCTCATTTTCCAGTCGGCTAAACAAGAAAGGTGGTAAATTAAGGTCTAAGGCATGAAGAGAGCAGTAATAATCTGAAAACCAAAAGTAGAGAAAAGAGAATTAGGAGTGTTTTCAGATTTGCAAGACAGATGGAATCCTTTTCCTCCACTGAATCTATAAATATTTGAATGAGTACTAATTCTATGCCAGATACTCTTCTGTTGGGTCATCAGAAAAGTCATGATGCTTTTTTTTGCATTGAAAAACAGAAAAAAAGTCATGACTTTTCCAATGACTCAATAGAAGATAAGACTTTAACAAGACATATTTGCCTTCATGGACCTTTGAACTTAGTAAGGGGAAAATAGACAGTAATTAATAACCATGAAAATTGAGCCATAATGAGAGCTAAAAACATATGTACATGTTGCTATGAGTGTATTGAATACACTAGGTGCAGACAGTGAAGCCAGCCTTTGAATTGAGGAAGCCAGAGATATCCTAACACAAAGAAAGCCCAGATTGAGTCTTGAATGAGCAGTAGGATTTAGCCAAGCAATACTTAGTGTGTATAGATTTTCACATTTAACAGAAGATGTGGATAATATGCTAGTGTGTTCAGGAAACGACAGCTGCTCTGTATTTTGAGAACATAAAGCTTGAGATCTGGTGGTGAGAGGAGAGACTGAAGCATGAAAAGCAGGAGCAGGTGTGGAAGCCTCACCTGCCACACTGAGGGAATCCATTTAATGGTTACAAAGAAGCTAATACAAGTTAGAGAAGCTCGTTCCAGTTGCTTCATGAGGATGAATGTATGGAATCAAGGTTGGTGCAGAAAGACCAGTTCCAGTGAAGTCCAGGTGAGTAATTATGAAGACTGAATCTAAAGCAGTAGTTAAGTAGGGGAGGGAAGAAGACGCATGTTTGAGAAATATTTTTATCAAATGTGCAGTGCCTGACAGTTCTTCAGTAGGGACAAAAGGTAAGCGAGAGAGAAATGTCTAGGTTGGGTGACCAAATGACTTCTTACACTAGTTACGTAGATGGGAAATTTAAAGGGACAAACATAACTGATAGGAAAGATAGTGAGTTAAAGTTGATTACTGCATAGCCTGTCAAGCAACTGAGTGTGAACCTGAAGATCAGGGGCAAGGTCAGAACTCACGATACAAGTTTTAAAGTCATTGTGTAAAACCCAGAGAGAACACATGGAACAGATGTTCTGTTTCTATTATGTTCTTTAAAGAATCATTTTCATTGAACTTTGTTTTTTTAATTAATTTATTTATTTTTAAAATTTGACCAAAAAAGGAGGGAGGGGAGAGAGAGAAAGAGAGAAAAAAAGCAACCTACCAGGTCCGGGACAAAAACCAGAGTCTGCCATGTGGGAGTCCAGCTCTCTTAACTACCACGCCACCTGCCAGCCACAATGTTATAAACCTAAACTCCATGAGGAGAGATCAAGAGATTCTGTGTTCCTCAAAAACACAAAAACAAAACCTGTTACAGTAGTGTTCATTAGATGAGAATTTTGCAAAAGTGACTAATAAGAAATTATTCAAAAGGTTGGCAGATGGTATGTGTGTAAGCTAGAACCTAAAGTGTTGACTGATGATATGATGTAAAATGTGAGAGTGAAGAATCAAGACAATTCCATATTTTTTGGCCTGAGCAACTTTCAGAAGGATGGAATTGCCATATCTTGAGTCAGAGAAGACTCGTTAAGAACAGTTTTACTGAATGAGTTAATGAATGAGTAAAGAAAAGAATGTATGAATGACTTTTAATAAAAATACAGCTTTGCCACTTTATCATAGTGACTTAACTAATGAGAATATGTTTCTATGCCTTATTAGACCATTATAATGAACAAACTAATTTATATTTAGTAGTTCCATTTGCATGTGAGCCATGTATTATAAAATAGTTGGCCTTGCAAGTAGGTTAAATATGCCTCCAGGAAACCCTTTGCACAATATTAATTTGTGTAACAAGATCTTTCTTCTTTAATATTAGAAGTGGAAATTTTAACTCAGATGAGGAAGACTGCTCCTAGATCTGAAGTCAGAGGTGACTTACTCTTATAAAAATTTGATCTCATGAGCATGTACTTGATTAGGAAGAAAATCTTGCAAATGTCAAAGATTGTGCCCCTTGGAACTGACACAAACACAAGTTGCTTTTATTCGATTCACTTTAAAGGGACTTTGCAGAATATTTAAATATGCGTTATATATCTGGAAGGATATACAGATTGTATTTGTAGTTTTTAGAACCATAGTTAGGAATAATATATTTTCTAATGCATTCAAGAATTCCACCATAATATATTCGAAAGTACATGTGGTGTTATCAGTGTGAGAGAGAAGAAGCTACCACTGAATGACTGCAAGTAGATTGCCTTCATTCACTGAAGTCCTTAAGGTAGCTTTCTGGCTCTGCATGATCTGGTCTCAGCTCATCCTTACAGTCCCATCTCATGTTTCTATTTTCTTTGCCCTGTGTGCAATCATCACTTTGGCTTTCTGTCTTTGTCTGGGACATGCCAAGTTTAGTCCCACCTCAGGATTTTTAACTTCCTCCTCTTTTTTCTATTATTTATGCTCATACATCTGACTTCACCTTGATAAGTATTACCTAGTGATATCTGCTCCAAACTCTATATGTACCCTACATTTTGATTTATATTTACAATTCTTGTCATCTCTGATCTTTATTTCACATGGTTGATCATTTCCCTCACAAGGGCTTCATGCGAGTGGAGTCTATATATGTCTATTTCAACATTATATCCCTTAAACATAACATAGTGTTGGTCTATGGCAAGTACGTAATAAGTATTAGTTGAATTAATTTGTGAACATAGGAGATCTGTGTAAATTCACACACCTAACTGGTGGTAGGAACAGGGTCTCAATCAGGCTGTGTGTTATCTAAAGAGAGATCAAGAAGAGATGGATTCTTGTTTGTTTCTGTGCTCTAGAAAGGACATAATGAAATTATTTTCAAATAATTCCTATGGGGAAGTTCTTCCCAAACACATAGACACGCATACCTACCCAAACATACACAGTCACAAAACTGGTAGCTGAGCCTACATGACATAAATCAGTCATAGTTCGACTCTTATCTAATTCCTGTAACTTTCCAGGATTTATCTTTCCCTTGGGCTCAAAATTGCTTCCTAGTTATTTGCACAATGTTGTACCATGGAACGTAAGCACAGCATGTTTTCTTTCCTTTAACAAATATTTATTCTTATTCAATCTTAACACTGCTCTAGGTATTAAAAGTCAGCAGTATAAAAGGTAGGGAAAGGCCTTTCTGTTTATAAAAAGGCTTTTCTGAGGGTAGAAAGACAAAAAGATAAAATATTATCATATCATACATATCACGAGGATAACGTAAGACATGAGAAAATGACATGACGAAGGAGAGAAGTTAGGGAGGGAACTTAGATGGGAAAAAAAATCTCTTTTTAACTTTCAAGAGATAAGGTTTAATCAGAGGCAGAAATAAGGATCCAACCATGCAAAAATTGGGGGAGGGAGGTACAGCTTCTGTTAAGGCCCAAAAACAAGATGGCAGGCCAGTGTGGATGGAGCATGGGAGTAAGAGAGGGAAGGCCAGAGTTTGGAGAGATAAGCAGGGGAGCGAGAAATCACTTTGGATCATTTTAAGTACATAGGGGATCATCTTGGGTGACATAGTTTGAGAGTAAAATACTTTAATTGCAAAGCTATCTGGGGCTGATCTTTAGAGAATGGATTAAAGTGACAAACTGGAAGCAGGAAGATAGTTAATGGGTTCTTGAAACAGTCCATTTGGGAGGAAGCATTGGTCCTAGGTAGAGATGGGAGCAAATAGATTTATTCAGAATAACTGGCTCCATCTTTCTATCTTGTAGCAGCAGCTTCTTGTAAATTCTTCACATTAGTTATTACATTTATTCTACCAAGTTGCCAAGTTATAGTCATTTCAGAGTTACCGTGAACTTTCTTTACCCACATCCTCAACCAGCAATCAGCAGTTCATCAAATCCTGTCAGATAACTTTAAGAAAAAAAAAAAAAAGCTTACAGTAATATTTCTTCTTTGTGTCTCTGTTCATTGCCTTAGCCTGTGAAATTTTTTTAAGAAGTCTACCTGAACTCTCTGCTTCAAGTCTGTGGTCCTTCAAATATGTTTCAGCTGGCCACATGAGCTTCATCTTTCTAAACAAGTCTCTTTTCCAATCACTATTTTTTTTTCTCATTAAACTTTGTTTTAATGGGCCTCAAAATTCTGTGACAGATTTTTGGTCGAGTTGTTTCGATTAAAAAGTACTGATTTTAAAAACTAATAACTTAAAACTGCCACACACAAAAAAATGAAATGGTCCACAAAAAATACTTTTTGATTTATCCTTGCTGACAATCCTTTATTTAGTCTTTGCTAGAATCAATAGTTTTATCGGAAATCAGCCAGACGTTGGTATAGCAGTCAAATGCAATGCCGACCCACATGGCAGGGACTAGGAGTGTCTGGGTTTGTTCATGTCCTGAGACCTCTCTATGTATGCCAGGCTTACACAGGTCCATGGTTCAGGGCTGACTGAGGCCAGGTAACCACTACATCAGAACCCTGTTGGTATTTTTCTCTTTCTCTCTTGTTCTCTCTCTCTTGCTCATGGAATAAATAATTGTTAGAAAGAAACTAGGAACCAAGTATGTAGAAGACAAGCTCCTCTTAACATGGTGTCCCTTCCATGTCTCTGTACACACCTCAGTGTTCTAAGCATTTCCTTTTATGACATCCCAAACTCCAGTACCGCCAGCCATCCATGCTGAAGGCAACACGTCCTGAAATTGCATGCACTTCTGTTCCTCTGAAATTCTCCTCTGCACATAGCTTGTGCCCTATTACTCCTAGAAAATTTATATCAAATATCATCTATGTACCTCAGTATTGTTTCTAAAAGGAAATAAAGTAGAAGCAAACTAAAACCCACTGAGAAGACTTCTTCCTCTAGGAAACATAGGCACACACTCACACATACTTGATGTGATTTTAAAACTACTGGTTCTGGGACTCAAAACTTATTCAGCCATGTGGGAGTTTAGCCCTTTAACTACCACAGTACCTGCTGGTCTTATGTCATAGCCTTTTTTTTTTTTTTTTTTTTTTTTTTTTGAGAGATTTTTGCTATAGGGCTCATGCACTCATCAGAAAGACAGAGAGAAACAGAAAGTGAAAAATCACCTCCAGGGGGGATAGCCAAGCCGCAGTCCTTTCTCCTCCATTCTCCTCTAGGGATCTTGGGCACGCAAGCACACGTCCCCAGCTTGAGTTTAAGCTACCAGGTCCGGGACTGGAACCATGGTCAACTACATGGGAGTCCAACAACATAGCCATATGCCAACTGCTGGTCCCTATCATTGCCTTTTAATGTACCACTTAATGTGTTAGAGAGAGAGAGAGAGAGAGAGAGAGAGAGAGAGAGAGAGAGAGATTTCTATTGCTAAGAAAGAATAATTTTTCTTTATAGTCCTCAGATTTTCTTAATACCAATGTCTTCTTGTAAAGGTTCATTTTTTGGGGGAGGGTCAAAGTTTTCTTCTTTGAAAAACAGTGAATTATGAGATAGTCTCTTTCCCAAATATTTCCCAGGCAGTGCCCGATTTCTTGATTAAAAGCCTAATTTCATTCTTTCTTCTTAGACAGTAGGTGTTATTCTTTGGCATTTATGGAGAAGATTTATAGTAGTAATGAAAACTTCTAAACTAAATAGAAACAACCAATATGCAAACAAATGAATTAAATTTAATTTTTATCTGTATTAAAACACCGTGCAGAGCAGTCACTCTGTTTCCTTAGTTTTTTCTTTTTTTTTGGAGAGGTTTTTGCTATAGGGCGCATACGCTCGCCAGACAGACAGAGACATAGAGACAGAAAGCGAGAACTCACCCCCCAGGGGGGATGGGCACGCACGCACACGCGCCCGGTGTGAGTTTTAAGCCACTGGGTCCGGGACGCGAACCACGGTTGACCACGTGGGAGTCCAGCGACATAGCCATTATGCTAACTGCTGGTTCCCTCTGTTTCCTTAGTTTGAATTTTAAATATACATATGTGATTTACAGCCAAAGTTTAAGCATATGCTGTTTGAATTTTCTTGTGCTATTATAGATATATTTTACTTTTTTTCCAGAGTCTAGATTTCTCCAAAATTAGGAGGGAAATTACAATGTACAAATATTTTCAGTTTTGTGATTAAGAAGTACATTTGTATGTGTGTTATATAGGAAGGATGTTTATATCTCCGGAGATGCTCCTGAGAAGAGGCCAAGTTAAGCAATTCTCAGAGGCCTATTATTGTTCTTCTTCAACTGGAGAATTTGCAAAACAGAACTTATACTTCACTTCAAGTTAAAAAGATATGTTGCTTTTCTTTTCGTTTGTGCTTATACCAGTCTAAATATATATTTTTTATACTTGATCTAGTTTTACTTCAATAAGGAAGTACCACCTGGAGTTTGTACATTACCACTGAAATAGTATAGCTTTCATTTTGGTAATATTCTGTAATATAATAGCTTACATTTCTGTAGAGTTTTATAATTTTTCACCATATTTCTCTACCTACTCTATATTCTTCATAAGGAAAGCTATATAGCTATTTCACAGATGTTTGATTGTTTTTCAGTTAGGAAGCTAAAGTGACAATGCTGGATACTTTTTCCAAAGTCACACAGGTAGTAAATGCTAAAGTGAGAACTAAAGTTCAGGTCTTCCTCTTATTAATTCTCATATGTGAGAACAGTTCCAAATTAGTACTAGGAAGACCTGAACTTTATCTGTCTGTCTGTCTGTCTATCTATCCATGTATTTATTTATTTATTTATATACACACACATACACACATACACGCACACACATATACACACACATACACACACACATATATATATAATGCTAGCAGCTAGCTATAAATAATACTGATCATATTTTAAATCAGTTTTCACTCAATAGAAATTAATAAGTGAGAAGTAAGTTTATAAAATAAAAAATTACAATCATGCAAGTATTTAGCTTGTTTGCATGTGGCATTATTTTGCATTTAAAGACAAAATTTCAAATGAGCAATTGATTAGGTGTGATTAATCTTGGACACTAGTGTTGTTAAATAAGCATTACAGTTTTAACTGTACTGTTTATGAGTCATAAACTAATTGTAAAGTTATGTATTTTCTGTTTCTTCAAGTAGATGTTGATTTATTTTCCTTCTTAGAGTGCATAAGGCAAAATAATACAGGTTAAATTGACAATAATTTCATAGATTGTAAATACTTTTTAGTATATTTTAGAAAAAAAAATCTCAGCAAATTCATGCTGGTGCAAAAAATGTTTTTACTGTATCTCTCAATACCTCTGTCTTTCCTTTCTCCATATCTCAATTAGCTTTATGCCCCTCACTAGAGTTATAGAACAGTGTCAATCCAATCTGCCCAAATTTGTAAAAAAAAATTATGAATCTCCACCAGTATTTACCAAAATGAAAAAAATCACTACATCACTAATGTAACAAGTTAAAATAGTAGAATGGAAAGGGAAGAGAAAGTAGTGTGGAAAAAAAAATGTAGGTTTAGTACCCCGCTGCACTGCTGCCTGGTTGTGTTACCTTGAATAGTTTATGTAATCTTTCCAGGTCCAGATTATTCTGGGTCACTTGGGAAGATCAAATGAGATCACAGATTTTTTTTTTTTTTGGGGGGGTAGGTTTTTGCTATAGGGTGCATGCGCTTGCCAGAAAGACAGAGAAAGACGGTGAGATAGAAAGCAAGAAATCACCCCCCCCCCCCAGAGGGATGGCCACACTGCAATCCCTTCTTCTCCATTCTCCTCTCGGGATCTTGGACATGCATGCACATGTGCCTGGTGTGAGTTTAAGCCACTGGGTCCGAGACTCAAATTGTGGTCGACTACATGGGAGTCCAGCAACATAGCCATTACACTAACCGCTGGTCCTGAGATCACAGACTTTTAAGTAACAAATAATTATAAGGTACCTATGGTACAATCAGTGTAAGAATGGCTTTCTGGTCCATTAAGGCACCAAGAAGACAATGTAGGGGCTTTGTATTCAATGTATATTGAATAAATAAATTCAAAAGAATGAAAATGGCTTGTAATGCTTAAGGATAACAGCCTGATAATGCTGTAGGGAAAATATATGTAGAAAGTAGACAACAAATTAATATTATAAAGATAAGTATAAAATACTGCAGTTGACAGAAGACCCTATGTGGCTAGCTTACATTTTGGCATTAGATCCTTGAAATTGGGTAGACTTTGACAGTTTCAGTCCCTTATGGTGCAGATATGCCTAGGAGTGCATTTGTTCCCAAGTAAGAAAAAGATTCTTTTTGGATAGCTATTAAGGAAAAAAGGCACATGCATCCCTTATCCATCCTGTGAATATTAGCATTGGCCACAGGGAAGATCTGCACTCTGTGTGTGTGTGTGTGTGTGTGTGTGTGTGTGTGTAACATATAAGTTTTTATTGTTTCTGGAATCAAAGAAAGGAACTAATATATTTATCTATGAAGTAGCAGTGCTTATGTTCAAATAGGGCTTGTTCTATAATTTGCTGCTTAATGATCAAAAGAAAGGATAGATGAGAGAAAGCACATTCTGTCCTTCTCATTTTGAAACTATGAGTTAGATTTTATCTTGATGAGGTAGAACTCTCCTGCTGAAAATACAGTGTCAAATTGAAATTTCTCTGTGTTACCAAAAAGAGGTTGTATCAAAATGTGGAATGGTCATGCATGTGGTGTGCCCCTTATAGGAAAGAAGAAACTGTGAGTTGATACTTCAGATAAATAAAACTGTGTGTTGTGTAGTGGCTCTCAACTGTAAGCTAAACAAAGTAGAGTATTTCAAAAAGTGGAGAATATTAAAAAAGGATGTCAAAGTGTTCTTATAGAGTCCATGTGTTTTCATTCCTTTATGTTGCTTATCTGTATGAGGGAGTGCCTTCATAAAGTTTATGGGAAACATGAAATATGAAAAAATGCATGTATTTTAATTAAAGTTATTGCAGCAAAATACACTCACATTTTAATTCCATTTCCACAGCTTTTTTGAAGTTCCCTTTTATTACCACTTTCTCTCGAGTTTGAAAATATTTTGAGAATAAGATCTATTTTCCTTTTAACTCTCCCTTTCAATTGGAAAGGTGACATACTTAGGTTACAGCTCTGTAATTATTGACCAGCTGTTCGATTGTATGCCACCTTTGAATGATTTGAAACCAGTTCTTAAAATTGTCAGAATTTCAATGGCCTCAGTAATTACTTCTGTTAGTTCAACAGAGCACAGAGATTCTCTCCCCTACATATTTCCCCTGATAGAGAATAGCGTTCCCCTTTGAAATGCTGTTGAGCTTTCAAGAGAGAATAAGAAGCAGGGTTATTCTGAGGATGGAGTCCATTGGCAGCCCTGCTTTCTGGCTAGTAAATCTTGCACCTGCACTTATAACTTGTGACTTTATTTCTTCCTATGTTTTTTTAGAGAGAGAGATTTTTGCTATAGGGTGCATGAACTCACTGGAGAGACAGAAAGCGAGAAATCACCCCTCAGGGAGGATGGCCACAGCACAATCCCTTCTCCTCTATTCTCTCAAGATTTTGGGCATACACCCACATGTGCCAAGTGTGAATGTGAAGCTGCCAGGTCTGGAACTTGACTACATGAGTCCAGCAATGTAACCATTACACCGTTCTGCTGGTCCTGAACCTGTAACTTCAATATTGAATCAAGATCCCTAATGGGCATTGTGGTGGTTTTAGGTTGGTAGCACTGGCTGGCTATTCCCAAAGACAGACACAAATGCTCTCTGTAGGAAAACACTCCTACTTAGGCTTGCTGGATTCCCCAGAGTAAGATCCAGCAATCAAAGAATGTAAAGAGATTGCAAGACTATAAATAAGTATCCACCATGTAACAGACTCAGTAAAATAAACAAACAAAAAAACCCCAAAACATTTAGACCTCCAAAAACTGTAGATAGGCAAATTGATAGAAACAAGAGTATAGAGTAGCTTTGTATGAAATTCTGAGAAATGGATATTAGAATGATCATGGAAAGGAATGCACTATTGAAATAAAAACTTAATTGCTAGATTAAACAGCTGAGTAGTCACAAAGGAGAATATCATTAAAGATATGTATGAGCAAATTACCTAGGATGCCACACTGAAAAGGAAGATCAGGTATGTGAAAGAGAAATTAAGAAAACTGAGGGACACAGTGAGAAGATGTAATATCTATGCAGAACCTATCCCAGAAATCTCTAGGATGGTTAAAAAAATATATGACACCATTTGTTCAAAATTGAATAAGTAGAGATCTATACCTTTGCCTACAACGATGGTATTAACAGAATACTGGAAACAAAGATAATAGGTAATCAGCTGAAAAGAAAGGAAAACTTACCTATAAAGTTATGCAAATCCCTCCCCCCCAAAAAGAGCACATAAAACCAACAACAATGAAAGACACGAGAGAATGGAATAATCACTTTCAAGTATTAAACAATTTCTCTAATCTCAAAGCATTTAGTATTATCTTCCAAAAATGATGACAAGATAAAGACGTTTTAATCATCAAAAACTGAAAAACATTGCCACCAGCAGCCTTTTACTGAGGAAATCTGTAAAGTATGTACTCTGGGAGGGAATAAAAATAATTCCAGGGGAATAATGTAAGATATAGGAAGAAACAATGAGCAGTTGAAATAGGAAAAATTTACAAATCTAAATAAATGTTGTATAATCTAATGACAAGTAGGATATTTTGTATGGTTAATGTTAGGACAAAGGATGCAATAGATACCTTTCCAAAAACATGGCGTTCATGTGCCTTCCCCTGAGCTTGACTTCAGACTTTCCCTGAGGTCAAGTCACATGCCTTTCCCTGAGCATATGAAGCTCCCTTTCAACTCATGACAACAGGAGAGCCCAGCAGGAGTATGATCTTAACAACAGAATATCTGTAAAATACATATTTATAATATCTACCTAATTCATAAAATATGATAAGCATATATGTAAGTAAATATGTACAGTAACAATTGTAAAATTTTTGCCTGTGAACACATCATAACTCCAAAGTTAATCATTGCCAATAATTTGTATCTATTGGGTTGTCTGAGAACGCATGATGCATTTTGACATAGAAACACAGAAAAATGTGTTACAACTTTTCTGACAGCCTAATATTTACTTCTTTCCCTGTCCTATTCTTATGTATCGCCCTGAGAGATAACCACTGTTTGAATTGCCACAGTAAATATTAAAGTTTAGTCTTTAAGTGAAAAGTAATACCACAAATGATTGTGGTTCTTTAAATTTATTTAATTTACAAATGTATTTTTTTCATTTATTCTGTTGAATGGACACCAAGTAAAAATATGGTCAGTATTGTTTTTAGCTCACCACTCAAGTACAGGTATAATTAATATTATAAAACATGAACTACAAGGCCACCACAATAATTCAATAATAACATTAAGAAATGTGTTCACCGAGCTCAGCAGATGGAGTAATGGTTCCATTGGTGAACTCCTAGGTAGTTGATGGTTGTTTGAATCCTGGACTCAGTGGCTTCAAACTCAAGCCAGGCAGGTGTGTGTGCACACCCAAAATCCTGAAAGAGAATAGAGGAGAAGGGATTGTGGTGTGGCCATCCCTCCCGGGGGAGGGGTGTGATTTCTCTCTTTCTGTCCTTTCTGTCATTCCAGCCAGCACATGCACCCTACCCCAAAAATTCTCTCTCTCAAAAAAAAAAAAAAAAAAAAAAAAAAAAAAACAAGAAAAAGAAAAAGAAAGAAATGTGTTCATTGAGGCCAGTAGATGGCATGATGATTAAGATGCTGGCCTCCCACGTGACTGATCCCATGAGTCAAGTCTGGGACTCAGCAGCTTGCAAATCACACTGAATGTGTGTGCATGATCAAAATCTAGAGAGGAGAATGGAGGAGAAGGGATTGCATAGCCATCCTCCCTATGGGGTGATTTCTTTCTTTTTCTCTCTCTATATATCTCTGTCTCTCTTCTCTGCAGTGAGCACATGTGCCCTATGGGGGGAAAAAGAATAATAAAGAATAAAAAGAAATGCATTCATCAGTTATTAGAAAGATTTAAGAACATGCTGTTAGTGCTATGTTCACTTTCTTGTTGAAGGTTCCTGAAGCATACATAATAGCTATTTCAGTGCTTAAAATTAGATGTTAACAAGGGGACATTATTTCTAAAAAAAAATGATTTTATCTAAAGCCCGTGATTGCTAGTACTTGCTAATGAAATCATGTCATTTTCTTCCTTGGTCCCATCAAGACTACTCTGTCAGTTCATTATTCCTGTTCATGTAAGTCACCCAGAAGGCCTGGTTATTTCAGAGCATCCCTCTTCTTCGAGAATCTAATGACTCTTTTTATCCTTCTGTTGCCTACATTGCTCATCACTTTTTAGCTCCTGAAATATTTACTAACTTCTGTCTCCCAGAGAAAGCCCAAGAGAACCTGGTAGCCTGGTTACCTGTGTCTCTTCTACTACACCTCATGATCTTATTTCTAACATTCCACTCCATGACTGCCATTTTTACCTGTGCTCCCAACCTCCCAAATGTATCAGCCACACACAACACCTACAATCCATGGAATTCACAAGTTTTTCAATATTCTTGCCTTAGTATGCTTCAAGTCCCTTCTTACTTAGGTTAAACTCCAAGGTCAATCATTGTCATTGCTCCCTTGCATGTAACTTTCACCTCTTCATGCCTTCTTCCCCCTTATACTGATTTGGCCAAATCCACACCTAGTTAACTCCATCCCTGCCTATCCTATATCTGCATCATGAAACCAAATATGATCAGAGAAAAGCACAACAGTCTTTAAACTTAATATGACTAACCTCAAGTGAGTCCTCTAAGCAGGGTGGTGATCATAGTACTTAGTTTTAGTCTAATGCCTCTCAAAATTTTTCTAGATAACAATTCATAGCTTACTCTCAAACTTATAATATCCAGTATCTCTTCCTCCATTATCATTCAGCTGACAGTCTTGCTTATATTGTACTGAGAGTACAGAATGATCAAAGAGAATGTCCGTGGGCTTCCATCACCACACATAACCAACTATTAACAATTATGATTTTAAATACTGCCTTTCTCCGTTAGGATGGGGAAATTGTTCATGCTTCTGATTCAAACAAACCTCTTCGTTTATTCACTAGATGCCTCTGATCGTGACTACCAAAGGACATTTCACTATAGTTACTCTTCTAGTTTGCTGATTTCTCTTGTATATCTTCTTTAAACCCTTTTACTGTTTCATTTTTTAAATGTCAGCATGTATCACAATATAAAAGACTATGTATTTCACTTTAAAAATATGTTTATTATCTGTGTCTTTACCTATTGAATAGAAGTTCCATGAGATGTGGGATTTTTACTGTTTTGTATAGTGCTAGATCCCCTATGCTATAATAGATGCTCAATAATTAGATGTGCATGAATGAATTAGTGAGTGAACAAGCAGATTACATTTTAAAAGGGAGAAAAAGAAATAGGCTATAATAAGTGAAACAGACCCAAATTTATTTTTAAAATTATAATCAGAGAACTGCAGGAGAGATACCATTTTAATTCATCTTATGAAAGTCATCTTCAGTGACTTTCTTATTACAATGTTCATCTTATTTCATTGTTGCAATTTTTCTTTTTCTTCTCCCTAAATCCTATTTCTATAGTAAGATACCTCAGCATATCAGTCCCCTGTTTCTCAGAGGGCTGCACTTTTTGTCCTCCCATGGACGGGTTTTGGAGTTGAATAGACCTATGCCCTAGCCACATGCACCCCTACCTCTCTGCTGGAGTAGGCTGCTGTAAGAAATCATCTTCACTTAGCATCCAAGACTTAACTTCTAAGACTATTACCTTTATAATTACCCTTTAATTCTTCTCTTGGATGAAACAAAGAAGTTAACCAAGTCCTTAAACTTCTGTCTTTGACTGAAGTAAATAAAAATGTCAAATTACAGGCATTAGAGCATAGCTTAATTTCTATGAGCCATTTCAGTATCCTGAAATTGGATTTAATTATTATAAGCAATAGGCATTAAACATTTATGAGACAAATGGCCTACAATTTAATTAGATAGTTAGTGAAGTATTCATAAGGTACTTTGTTTTAAGAATAACTGATATATAATAGCAGGAAAGGATCTTGCCTGTGGCTTTTTACATAAAAGAACTGAAAAGATGTGCCTTCTGCTTGTCAGAAAGTGTTATTTTGCTTGCTCAAACATGAATCAGGTAGAAGTGAGAACATGCCCAAATTTTAGTGTAGTGAAATATCAGATCACCATTTCAAGGCTCTTATATTCCCAATACGAAATTGTGTTTTTTAGTAGATGAAAATGTTTTACTTTGTCATTTTTAAGCATATTGGCATTTATCATAGAATCATTATGATTCCCTAATACTGAATATTGAAGATGAATGTAAAAGAAATGAGAGTTGTCATGTGAAAATTTATCATCAGGTCTGAAATACTTTACTTTGTTCGACTTCCTTTTCAAGTCTTATATTGGTTGTTATTTTGTGAGTGTGGATGAATAAGTACTCAATAAATATATTTGAGTTTGCAGTTGCTTGCACTCTGGGGCTGTGTGATTGCTTTATTGATTGCTGGTTCTTGGCTTGCTTGCTTCCTTTTTTTATTAATAGGGTAGACCAAGAAAAAAGGCACAAAGGTGAAGATGTAGAGTTTTAAAAATAGGGTTATTCAGAGAAAGATAAGGCATAGATTAGGTAAAAAGTAATGCAAATTCTGTGTTTTATAAACACTTGAGAGGCTATTACTCAGAAAAAGTCATCAAGCTAGTCTTTAAAAATCTTTCTGTAGTTATAAAAATGTACTGACCATACACACTTTAGCTTAAAAGATGACTTATGCAGGCTGTGACAATTTCAGATCCGAATTCTTCAGAAATAACGGTACAGTGTGCAGTAGAGAGATCTCGAAGGTGATTTGTGAGCTTACACTATGTGATTGTCAGTTTTGCCCTTAAGCTTCCCTTGATTTGACACATACCTGAGCCACATTTATTTATTTTTACATTTTCAGCAGGTGAGACACCTTGGCAAGTGTAAAGGCTTAGAGTATAGCATGGCTTCACCTTGATTACTGTGTCCTGAGGGAAAAGTTTTCTGAAATGATTGCATCATTATTTTTCCAAGGCATGTATCAACAAAGTCTTGACCCTATGTCAGTGCAAATAGAATACCGTGCATCAGGCAGTGTGTTTACATTCTAACACGCTGGTTTCTGGAAAGATTAGTAGCTTCTGGAAGGACTGCTTTGCTCCTGCCCATTACATTTGATATGGTCATCCTAACTCCGAGTATTTGAAATACTTTCCATTTGCAGTGTGAATGAAGCTGTGGCCAACCTGCTCAGTAAAACATGTTTCATCATAGTCATTCTACAGGGCAACAATTGCTGCCTTCTAATGTCATGCAGAAATGTGATTGCTTTGAACGAAATTGTCGCCTCTGCATTAATCTACTTGTTCACACCATAGTCCCCATCTGCTTGGTGAGGGAAAAAAAAAAAAAAAAATGTCTTACCCAGCCACTCTGGACTGAATGTTTGTGTACCCTCAGAATTCATTTGTTGGAACTATAAATCCTCATATGATGATATTCAGAGGTGGGGCCTTTGGAAGGTACTAAGGGTTAAGTTAGGTCAGGAGAGTAGGACCCTCATGAAAGAAGTAAAGTCCTAGGAAAACAGGAGGACAGACAGAGTCTTTCTCTGCATGTGATCATCAGGGACAGCCATGGAAGGACATAACCAGAAAGAGGACCCTCACCAAGAATCTGCTAACATACTGATCTTGAACTTCTAGACTCCTCAAGAACTGTGAGAAATAAAGAATTGTTTCAGCTACCCAGCCTATGATAACCTGTGATAGCAATCAGAATGACTGAGAATGTGTATACTAAGCCTACATTTCATTTTAATCTTCTCTTGTGAAGCTTCTGACATACTCATTAATTTTTAAAAAAATTATATATTTTCAGTAAGTCATATTTAAGAATAAATCTGTCATTTCCACCCTATACAAACAAATATCTGTTAGTTGACTTCCATCCGATCAGACCTATTTATTGGCAAACATAAAAGTCAATTAGAGAAATGATGTACATAGGCTAATAAAAATTCTGAATTTGATTTGATTGTCGTGTCATCTGTTGAGGCTTTGTTTTAGTATATATTTGATTATGTCAATATAATGTGTCTATAACTCCTGATGTTTTATTTTTCTGTAAAACTAGATGATCAATTTGCATAGCAAGAAGGCCAGGAAGAACATGGGTCAGTGTTTCTATCTTCCATGACAGTTCAGTTCTTAATTATTATATGTATAAACCCCAATTTCCAAAATATCTGTGAAACACAGTTTAAAAGCAACATGATTATTCCAGTGACATGTCATAACTCCTTGGAAAAAAACAGCCATTTTATCACATATATTGAAACTCACACTCTCACATACATACACATTTGGCTGGCCTGTACAGCTGGAAATCCTACTGTGTAACGTGATTATAATTGAGAAAGCATGCACCTGTTTAGAAATGAATAAACTGTAGAGTGAATTAAGTTCTTTAAGTTATATTAATTGCCTCAAAGAAAAGCTGCTATAGGGTTTGGTAGCAGCTCTTTAGAGGAGTAAGGCGAACAGTTCTTGGTGTTTTGGAGGTATCAATGATGCTTGCCTGTTCTGTATATTTTTTTCTAAATTTTCAGTTTTTTCTACTCTTCATGCCCTCTGAGTCATCATATGTTTTCTCATTTATGTCAAATTCCTATTGAGTAGTTTTATTTCAAATGACAAGCTATGAGGTTGTTGCAAATCAAGATTGTATACAGATTGTATTTTATAAGATCTAGGAGTAAAATACTAACGTCTTGAGGTCTAGATTATCTATTTGGATCATTTTGGGAAAAAAATGTTGCTTTTAAGGACCTCAGGAAACCCGGCTTTGAAATAGGATGATCTTCAGCGAAGAATGATTCCTGAGGTCATATTCTTAATTTAGTAGATATACTTTAATGTGTTAAAAATAAGCCACCTTTGAAATTATTGTGTTACAATCACTGTTTGCTGTCTCCTAAACCACAGCTGTTTGCATTTACTTTTTGTTTATAGGTTTTTGCTATAGGATGCTTGTGCTCCCCAAAGAGAAATAGAAGGAAAGTGAGAAATCACCCCCCGGGGGGGGGCATGAGCACACTGATCCCTTCTCCACTCTCCTCTCACGATTGAGCATGCACACACATGCTCCCGGCATGAGTTTCAAGTCCTTGTGTCCAGGACTTGAACCATAGTCAGCCATGTGGAAGTCCAGCACCTTTAACACTTTGTCACCTACTGGCCCCAGTTGTTGGCATTTTGATGGCCATAGACACTAATGACATTCCACATTGTGACTATCATACCCATTATAAAAGTTAAATGAACATGCTTGTAACACCCACTGGGATTGGACAGAATAAAAGGGAAGAGTTGAGCACAGAGAGTAAAATGTGTCATTGACAAATCAAAACTGCTCCCTTAATATACTGTTGTGTCTTACTTGTCCCCTATATCTGTTTTGTTTTATTCAAAGCTGTTTCTTTTTTTAAGATAGATTTTTGCTATAGGGCATGTCTGCTTACTGCAAAGATAGAGAGACAGAAAGTGAGAAATTACTCCCTGGGTGAATGACTATGCAGCAGTCTTTTTTCCTCCATTCTCCTCTCAGGATTTTGGGCGCGCACATTCCCATATCCAGCATGAGTTTTAAGCCACCCTGTCCAGGACTCGAACTGTGATTGACTCTGTGGGAGTCCAACAATGTAACCATTATGCATCTGCTGCTCCCGACTTAAAGGTATTTTAAAAAACACGAGTACTGTGCTGAAATTAAGATTGAAAATGAATCATTTCTATTATCCGTCAGAATTTGCTTTGCCATTGATATATTTCCTATGTGGTTTTCCCTTGTCATATCTACAATTTGGTAAATCTTTTTACAGAAATGCTTTATTCAAAATATGAATGCAGTCAAAATACAACTACAAAAAACTATAATTTCTGAATTATGTGCATTACATTGCTTGGAAATTTTTGTTTGTCTCAGTGTTTTGTGAAGATATTTTGGTTTTCTGTATTACTATTGCTTTTTATAATAAGAATTTGTTTCCATTTTGTTAAACTTCGTGAGTATCACTATTGACAGCTTAATTCCAAACTAATTAAAATTCAGACTTCTCTATGTTAGGGTTGTCCTCCACTCTTGGCTCTGCTCTGGGCAGTCTGCTAAGAATTATTTAAAAGGTAACAAATGAATCATTTTCAAGATTTTTTTTCTTTCTTTTTTTTTTTTTTTTTTTTTTTTTTTTTTTTTTTTTTTTTTTTGCCATAGGATATGTACACTCACCAGAGAGAGACAGAGACAGAGAAAGGAAAAGTGAGAAATCACCCCCCCCACCGCCTCCACAGGAGAATGGCCATGCCACAATCCCTTCTTCTCCACAGTCACCTCAGGATTTTGGCCATGCATAAACACACGCTCTTCTCAAACCACCAAGTCTGGAATTCGAACTGCAGTCAGCCATGTTGCAGTCCAGCACCTAAACCTCCATGCCACCTGCTGGCCCCGTAACAAATAGATTGTAATGCATCCTACCAATTTGAAAAGTCTGTGTACCATTTTCATTCTGGAACTGGACAAAACTCAAAGCAATCTGATAATTCATCTTGTCTAATAGCCTCATATCCATAAGGAGATAATCTCCCTTCTCCACCACAGCTCAATCTTAGTATTTCACTTTCTGACATGTCTAATTCTTGTTTCGAAGAGAAGAATATGTATTCCTACACTGGTTATAAATTCCTTAAAAACAGTAAGTTTCTCATAAATGTAACCCTCTATATTGCTCACATCAATGCATGGATAACAGTGTCACCTACATATTAAATTTGAGAGACAGAAACAATACAGTCTACTGTATTATTTACGGTATGCTTCCTTAGCAGCTTGTGATGAATGCCACACATGCACTTAAAATTACAATCATGCCACGTACAGACTAAAAAATCATATCATCTTTGTTCACTGTTTATCCAGTGTCTGGCAGATAGCTTGTCACATAGTAGGCACTTGATAAATTATTTTTGAGAGGTTTTTACTATAGGGCACGTATGCTCACAAGAGAGACAGAGAGAGAGAAAGCGAGAAATCACCCCCCAGGGGGATTGGCCATACTGCAGTCGCTTCTCCTTCATTCTCCTCTCGGGATCTTGGGCATGCACATGCGCCCGGCGTGAGTTTAAGCCACCCGTGGTTGACCACATGGGAGTCCAGCGACATAGCATAATGCCAACTGCTGGTCCCAACACTCAATAAATATTAAAGTGCATTCAGCATGGTATAGAATTTACCTCCTAGGTCAGTTCTTTCTGCTAAACTAAAAAATTGTCTTCTTTTAGCAAGCATTCACTGAGTTTCTTTTATTTGCCAGAGCTTGGTACTAGCAATATAAAGACAATAAAGATAGACTTAGTCCTTCTCACCCTCCAGCAAAAGAGACAGACACGTATGGCAAGTAGCTGTAATTCATTGTGGTAAGTGTTGCAATTAATGTATGTGGACAGTTCTATGGGAACAGAGAAAAATAAGTTATGAATAAATGGTTGTTAAGCTTTTTAAAAGATGAGCAGAAGTTTATGAAAGGAAGAATGGAAGACAGACTTTGTCAGAGGAGCAGCCTGTGATAACTAATGAAATCTTAACACAGTCCGTGGCCAAAATTGAAGTTTCACATGATCCAAGTAGAGTGTACATTGAGAGATTATTTTGGAAGCCAGGTTGTAAAGGGCTTCTTACTACTGGACTGAGGAGCCTGGAATCTTTTCTACTGCCACAGGTTGAAACCTCTAAAACACAAATGGTGTTTTATTTTTTTTTATTATTTTTAAAAATTTATTTCTTTTTTGAGAGGTTTCTGCTATAGGGCACATGCGCTTGCCAGATAGACAGAGAGACAGAGAGACAGAAAGCAAGAAATCACCCCCCAGGGGGCATGGCCACACCACAATCCCTTCTCCTCCATTCTCCTCTCGGGATCTTGGGCACGCCCGCACACGCGCCCGGTGTGAGTTTTAAGCCACCGGGTCCGGGACGCGAACCGCGGTTGAGTACGTGGGAGTCCAGCGACATAGCCATTATGCTAACTGCTGGTCCCAACATTATTCATTTTTTAAGCCATGTGTGTGTCTGTCATTGAGAGTTATCTCTTGAACATTCATATTTTTTTTAGCCATTTATATGTCTGTCATTGAGAGTTATCTCTTCAGGTCAATTGGAGGGCCTGTTTAGAGGTAGTGGAGCCTTTGTGTTCCAACCTTTCAAGTATTGACACATAGGTGAAAACCCTTTAAAAAAGTTATTCTGTTGGAACGTTAAGAACAGAGAAGTCACTGAACAAAAAATAGGAAAAAGATAAAAACACCATTAACTTCTCTAGTCATCAAGGAAAGGAAGTGAAGCACAGTTCAGGAAAATTAAAAATTAGACAATACCAAGTGTTACTAAGGATATGGAATAAAGGAACCCTAGTTCATGTTGGTGCTAATGAATTTTGATGCAACCACTTTCAGAGATGAAGAAATACAGAAAGAGAGAAATCACTCCTCCCCCAGCGAGGATGACATGCTGCAATCCCTTCTCCTCCATTCTCTCTTAGGATTTTTGGCATGCATCCACACACAGTTGACATGAGTTTCAAGCTGCTGGGTCTGGTACACAAACTGTGGTCAGCCCTGTGGGAGTCAAGTGCTTTGACCACCTCGCCACCTCTGGCCACCAATTGTATTTTTGAAGCTTTGTTAGGCAAGTATACAGTGTTCATTGTATTCTCTGACTTTTTTTTTTTAATAACTAAAACATAATGAAGAAAAAACTCTACATGTGGCTTTACTCATAGGTTTATTTATTCATTAAATCTGTCATCCATTAATCTGTTCAGCTCCTTCCTCATTTAATTTTTTTCTTGTTTGTGAAAATTATTTAAGTGTTCCAAGAAAAGCTATTAGGGATAAAACCAAGTTGGAAGAAAGAAAGGGGTAGGATATATTTACAAGACAGATGTAGAAATTTTGGGTTGAAATTACAAAGACTTAACAATTGGATATGAGTTACATATATGGGGAATGATGAAACCAAAGATAATTTATTCAGATGTCCAGCTTGGCATCAGATGATTAAACTTGCCAGTAGCCAAATGAGAAGGAGTGATACTGGACCTGAAGTAATTAAAGTGTTTAACATTGTCTCAGTCCCTGATAAATTTTTCCTGTAAGCTTACTGGTTATCTTAAAAAAACTTTAATTCAGTAATTATTTGTTAAATACCTGACATGTGTAAGGCACAAATAAATATGAAGACATTTTAGACTTATCTATAAGTGCTTTTTTCCATTAATATGTTTCTTAAAATGTTTCTGCCATCAGTTTGGAAGCATCATGGTATAGTCCCTGCTCCAGTAAATTCAAATGGATAAGCAATTTCAACTATGTACAGTTGAATGGCAGTATGCAGCCTTCATTAATTTATTTAGTAACTATTTTAAAAAGATAGAGAACTATTAAAATCTTTGGACTGTACAGACTCATTTAAGTTTGCAAATTATATTTGGGGGAAAGGTGAAGATGGTTATCTAGAAAACATTCCCCAAATGCGTAGTTTATTCATTGAGTAATGAGTACGTAAAGCTAACTTCAGCAATTCTTTATTAAAGATTATTTGGTTCATAAACAGTAAATATACCACCTTATGAATAATTTCAGCAACACATGAGGAAATCCTGTGAATGGAAATAAATGTACTTGTTAAAATAGAAATATTGGTCTAACAGTTCTGTCTTCATCTTTACTATAAAGGTCTTCTCTTGCCTGTTGATTGTCCTTCACGAAAGAGATGGAAGGAGATCAGCAGTTGGCGTAATGGCTATATTGCTGGACTCCCATGTAGTCGACTGTGGTTCGAGTCCTAGACCCGGTGGCTTAAACTCAAGCCGGGCACGTGTGCATGCATGCCCAAGATCCCGAGAGGAGAGAAGAAGGGATTGTGGTGTGGCCATGCCTTCTGGGGCGTGATTTCTCGCTCTCTGTTTCTGTCTTTCTGGTGGGCGCACACACCCTATAGCAAAAAACTCTCAAAAGAAAAAAAAAGAGAGAGAGAGAGAGGGAAGTGGACACAGAGACAAATGGGATAGAGAGAGCCCTCCTGCTACATTCATTCATTTCCAACCACTGCACAATGGCACCATCTCTGCAAAGCTCCCTTTTTCCCTTCTCGGGTCCCCACTCAAGTCTTCTGTTCAGAGTTCTACATTTTACTCTCATTTCTAATAGAAACATTAATTCAGTCTCCAATGCCCATATGGTTTCACTGTTCCTTCTTCATAGGTTTCTTTCCAAATCTACATGACTAGCTAAGGCCATAAAAAATTACTTTGTGTTCCAATCTTGTGTGTTCACAATACCCTTGAACTCACTGCATTATTGGGGAGGCTCACAGGCCATAGACTAGAATCAGACCTCTATAAACTTACTTTTGCTCTATCTAACTCAAATATACACCCATTATTTTAATTTTCTGTACTTCCAGTTCTGGAGAAATAAGTTAAAGACCATAGCAAAATAATAATAAAAGCAGGATTCCCTAGGAACTTGAAAAAGATGTCATTTTCTGCCTCAGTATGGCTGCCAGTCAGTCCCTTTGATGTAAAGCATTTACTGTCTTCAAGGAGCATAAAAAGTCTGTATCCTTTCTAGTCCATGAAGTAGGAGGTGGTGTCATCTGTTCTACCAAGCAAGCAGCTCCACATAACTGGGCTGCAAGCTGCTGACTGCCTTGGCGAACATGCTGAATACTTCTCAGCTGTGTTTAATAAAAGAGTGTATGAGAGAGAAGCCATCAGTGGTTGTGGCTGGGTTTCTCTTCCCTAGCCCTTGAGTCACAGCTGGCAGAGAGCAATCACACCAGTATATAATCAGACAGTCACCTGGACTTGTTGCATTTCAGTCCTACGTCTGTTCAGAAATTGCTTCATGCTTTTGTTTGGTTATCAAACTTTCCATAGCTTCTCCTTCTGTCTAATAATATTTAAACATTTACAACTTCTGATAATAAAATTTCATGTGAACATTTACTAACTTAATTGCATGACTGAAAATAATTTTGTAAGAGGTTAGGGGAGGGAGAGACATTTGATCTGGCATGCTTGTTTTACATGTTACAACCGCTGATAGGTTTTTTACACAAAAGCTGTAAAATGATACAATCTGTGATGTGAAAGTGACCTTTAGGACAGGGTTTCTCAAGTTTTAATGGGCATACAAAGCACCTGGGGATCTTGTTAAAATGCAGATTGATTCCGTAGGTGAGGCTTGAAATTCTGCATTTCTGTCAAGCTCCCAGGTGATACAGATGGTACTTCCTGAACCACGGTTTATGTAACTAGGCTAGAAGACCTGAAGGCGTTCAATCCAATGGGCATTCATTCAGGTACCCTACCCATTGATACGGAGGGAAGACATGCCAGTCTTTGAAGAGAGAAAACAGCCCTGCAAGCTAAAGTAAAATCAGATAATTTACTGATAACCAGAATATACAGGGAACTCAAATAGCTTACCTGGAAAAAAAAAATCAAGTTAAAAGATGGGAAAATAAACTGAGCAAACAACTCTCCAAGGAAGATATACGAACCATCAAAAAGCATATGAAAAAATGCTTAACATCCCTCATAATTAAAGGAGATGCAAATCAAACCACAGTGAGATACCATCTAGCCCCAGTCACAATGGCTAAGATGAAACAAGTAAAGAATGATAACGTGCTGGCAAAGCTGTTGTGAAAAGTTCAAAAGGGAACTCTCCTGCACTGTTAGTGGGAATGTAAATTAGTACAGCCACTCTTGAGAACAATATGGAGCTTCTACAAAACTTATAAATAAAATGACCATACTATCCAGCAATTCCACTCCTGGGTATCTATCCAAAGGATAGGAATACACTTCGTTGGAAAAGTATTTGCACACCCATGTTTATTGTGGCATTATTCATAATTGCTAAA